>OY728120.1:1507787772-1509033843 GCA_963277665.1 Viscum album
GGCTTGTCCCAAATTGGGTTGTCCTTGATTTTGGTTCTTAGGAAAGCGATTGTATTGGGTGGGAAATTGGGAAGGCTCGTTAGGATAGTGGAATCCAGGAGGGGGATTGTTCCTTTGGGGTTGAGGAACAAAAGGATAAGGTTGTTGGAAGTTACCAACACCTTGACTATATTGAAACTAGTTTGGGTTTTGATGAGGGAACTGAGGAGGATGAGAAATGGGATTACCATACCTCAGAGGTGGGTTAAAGGTAGAAGTGAAGGGCTCAGAGTGGGGTTGGTTGAAGTTTCTAACAAACTGACCTGATTGTTGAGGGTTGAAGTTTCGCTGAGCATATGCCGCATTGAGCTCCATTGGACTAGATGAATCAGATGGATCATCTTGAAGTTGTGGACATGTGTCAGTCGGATGAGATGGAGAGTTGCAGATTCCACAATTCTAGATAGGTCCAGGGAATAGTGACTGTGGAGAAGATGAGGTTGGGGCTTTGGTAGCCACCTCTAGTTGACGCACAAGACCTGTAAGTTCACTCATCCACTCAGTCATCTTGTTGGGCTCTATGGATTGATTCTCTTGGTCTTGTTTCACTTGAGCATGTGCTCGAGTATGGAATTGCTGCGTGTTTGCAGCCATGTTACTTATGAGATCTCTTGCAGCTTCAGGAGTTTTGTCAACAAGAGCACCGCCACTTGCGGCATCAATGAGAGTTCTCTCCATAGCCAATAACCCCTCATAGAAGTATTGGATCAAGAGTTGGTCGGGGATTTGATGGTGTGGACAAGTTGCCACAAGCTTTTTGAACCTCTCCCAATACTCATGGAGTGATTCATTAGATAATTGACGGATGCCGCTTATTTCCTTTCGGATAGAAGCTGTTCGAGAAGCAGGAAAGAACTTCTCAAGGAAAATTCTCTTCATGTCAACCCATGAGTTTATGGAACCAGGTGGGAGGTAGTAGAGCCAAGACTTGGCAGAATCCGCTAGGGAAAAGGGGAAAGCTCTAAGCTTGATTTGTTCTTCAGAAACCCCTTGAGGCTTCATGGTAGAGCATACTACTTGGAACTCTTTAAGGTGAAGATGTGGATCCTCACCGACTAGCCTGTGAAAATGAGGGAGAAGATGAATCAAACCCGATTTGAGTTCGAAGTCAGCTTCAATGTTTGGATATTGAATACCAAGAGGTTGGTAATTCATATCAGGGGCAGTGAGTTCTTTTAGGGTTTGTTCCCTAGGATTGGCCATTTCAATTTCAACTGGTTGGATGAGGATTGGTTCTTGAATTATTTGAGTATCTCTTATGTTCCTCCTAAGTTGGCGAAGTGTTCGCTCAATTTCAGGGTCAAACAAATCCGAGGGATTGTTTGGAAGGCTACGGGGCATTCAGATAGATTTTGGAAGAAAGAGGAAGACGGGTTTTTCTTTGTATTTTTTGAGTTTATGATTTTTATGAGAAGACGGGTTTTTCTTTGTGTTTTTTTTTCAATTTTTTTTAAACTTTTGTATTTTTTTGGGTTTTTTTTTACAATAACCAGAAACTAATGAATACTTAAAGAACCATCCCCGGCAACGGCGCCATTTGAAACGCACGGCCGATTGTCGCCTATCGACCGGTCAAGGTTCCGGTGCTCTGCTAATGTGTATAGCAGCACTCGGGTCGAATCCTCGGCGATGATACTTTGTAGTAGTCGTTTGTTTTTAGTTGATTGTATTTTGATTGGGGGGGTTTGTTTGCAGAGCTTAATTGAAATGTTTAATGAATTATTTTTAATTTAACAAGTTGATAAAGATTGGGGTGAGTTCATCATTAGGTTAGTTAAGTTTGTGATATCCTTCAGCTTTTCTTTATATTGCATTTAAATTAACACCCATGACACAAGATGATATTGATTAGAATTCTTAAGTGTTAAGGCTTTAAACCAAGACTTAACTTAACTTAAGGTTATAATCTCAATCATATCTTATTTATGGTTGTGTATTTATGGTTCCAATAATCCATTGAAACCACATGTTAAACAAAACAAGTCATTAATCCATGACATGTTAAGTCCAACATACACAATGTTAATTCAAAGAATATTCATTGAGCAGAAGCTCTCAATCACTTAACATACCTAAATTATAACTCACCCCAATTAGAGATTTACTCATCCATTATGATGTTTATTAATCTGGTAATATATGTTTATGGTGATGAATTATAAAGAGAAGAAAAAAAAAGGGACAAGATAAGAGTAGTGTGCCGAACACACACACGAAATATTTTGAGAATCAAAAAAGGAATTTCGATTGAATGAGGAAGCAAGATAAGGTACTGTAATTTAAAATGATTCAAAATATTTTAAGACCATGATTATTATACTACATAAGGTGGAGGAGAATAAGAGATATTGAAGAAGAAACTTTCATTAAAACAGAATTACAAAATAAAGGACTTACAAAATTACAAAAATGAAGAACACAAAAGTAAGTGAAAAGAAAGAGAGGAGGAAAGGTCCCTCAAGTGTAAACTTGAGTATGGAAGGTCCTCCCAAGCCTTTGGAAAAGCTTTGGTCGTTCCAATATGATCTCCTCTCTTCTGAAATGCCAACCCCTCTCAAGGAGAGAAGGAGAGAGTATTTATAGCCCAAGGAGTGGACTGTTTGCTTTCCCAATCTGTCCCTCCACTTGCATCGCCAATTGAGCTATTCAGACAACCGAATATTCAAATATCTCCTTCTTCAAAGTTGTAGACAATAATGTTGGACGACTACTCTCAAAATTTGGAGTCATTTGGACTTAATTATCAAACGTTATGGCCGGTTGATTAAACAAACTTAAACTGTCCATTTCAATCCAGTCTTTTTTAAGTCCATAATGTGAAAGGGTTTTTGAATATGAAGATTCCTTCAAATCCGAATTGTTTCTTCAACAAAGTCGGCCGTATATATCTCCTCTTTCACACTGAAAAATATCAGATAGATTGGATTCATACATCAGGAGATATGTCATACATACTATACTGATTTTAATTCTCGTCCAGAATGGTGGGCTGGACTTCAAAGATTTATTTGGGCCCCTTGTACTTGGATTTGGGCCATGAAATTTTTATCAAAGATGAAATATAGTGTCCCCAGAATTATGGTGGAGATTTAAGATTTTTGGACTTCTGGATTGAACCCAGTAAATCAATCTTCAAGGATGGTCCAGTTTGTTCACAGATTCTTTGGTCTTGTTTGTGAGGACCATATGACCCTTCAAATGGCAGAATTGGCTCATGGTTCCTTCTAATGAAATGTTTTATACTGAAAGGAGAATCCTACAAAACAAGAACCACACAATTTGGATCAGTATAGTGATAGTTATAATTAAAACATTAAACTGACTCAATTTGACTACTTCTAAAAATGCTCAAATATTATACTTAATATTAAAACATTAATATTTCACACAAATTATGCACATTTCATATAAAATAAGTAAAGGGGGAATATAATAAGTCATGAAAATATTAATTACATCAGGATGCATTACTTTATAACATTGGAATTGTTACAAGGAATCAAATCCCAAAGGACTAGTCATTTTAGATGTTATGGAAACATATATTCCATACATGATACCAACCAAAAAATAAATTTTTATTAAAAACACTTTTGTGGAAAAGTGAGAAACCACACAAGTACAATCAAATCCAAAGGTTAGCCAGCACAAAAGGAAATCACAATGTCATTAAAAACAAGACTGAGATTGTTAGAAATGCATACCCAATATAATCCATATTAGAGTGATTCCAACTTCATTCTCATGTCATCCTGGATTTATTCCTCAATCATGGAAGCTAACTTGTCTCAAATCTAGATATATTTCTCTGCATTGATATTTCATGTATTGAAACCCTATGCCAAAATAAAATCATGGTGGTAATCCAATCCCTTTATTCCTTACTAACATCCATTTTAACCTATCTTTCTGTAATTATTTTGACCTCCTCCCTTGAGGCCTTAAGTTTAATATTTGTTTCATGAATTTTGTCATTATAATGAATAGTTAATTAAATATATTGAGTCTTCTCTCCTTCCTTATTTCCCGCCGCACCACCCACCCCTATATTTTGGAAATCTCCATGCTTAGCTATAAGCTTTTCACTTCTTGGGAAAGAAAATTCCAGATCTTGAGGTTTTTTATATTCCTTTTCCATTTCCTTACTAGTTGATTTTGTTTTCATCAGCATTGGTAGTTGGGAGTAGTCCTTCCTCCCTTTAGATCCCTTCCATTTAGACACAATGCATCTCCCCATGTCATGGTTCTCCTTTCAACCCTTATTCTTCCATAGGCTATGGAGACCTCTAATTATCGCTCCCTCCTCACTACTAATAGATAATTGACTAGAGTACTCGACTTCATTATCATCCTCAGGGATAGTCTAATCACTTGAGTAATAATCCTCTGCCAATGATGTGCCCGCATCTGGAGTAGTCCTCAGGGCCTAAACTAATAAGTTAACCTCCATTCCCCCATTGGATAGCAGGTATATTTCTGGATCCTGAATTGGACCTTCCTCCATCAAACCACCAAAATAGTTAACAAGACTGATGATTTCTTAATTATTTTTCAGTTTTTACATGGACTTTGTATTTACTCCACCCCCTATAACTTTTGTCTTCAAGGTAGATATAGAGACTCAATTACATTCCGCATCATACAAACCTACATGATCAGGGGTGTGACCATAGAAAACTGAAACATCTTTTTATTTTTTAGATCCTCTCTTTTAAGTAATATAATTATTCTGGTCATACACGATACCCGTATTACATTTGGTAATGGAAAATAAAACATGATACATGAAAAATGATATAACTCCACGAAATCGTTTTCAAATATTTTTCTGCATAACTTGGGGAATGGAAACATAATAAGGGTGACCTGAAATGATCAATAAGGATAATTAAAGTGAAATATATAATTAATTAATGATAATAATCAACATTTAATGTTAAATAAAAAATAAAACATGTCATTCAAATAAGTATATAATGAAATATCAATATGGTGAGGTATGATACTAAATCCCATTGCATTTAATCAAAAAACTAGGAATATAAATTGTTCATAGATATATGTCAACAAAATAAATAAATAAAAACTGAATCTAAATGAAGTAAATTATGAATTATTTAGATGGAATATTTCATAGGTATGTGGTACATTTACCTTCAAGACCTTTCACAAGACAGATTATAACATGTTGGATAAAAACCCATCTAATCTATTCAACAGATTCAACTCATGAGACTACTGATGCATCGATGGGATATCTATAATAGGGACCCAACCAAGTATTTCAAATCCAAATCATTCCTCAAATATTGAAAAATTGATTTAACTTACGAACAATGTCACTTATATAATATCTATTTTGAAAAAAAGTTACATATTTACTAAAAATTTCCCAGTTAACCAAATAATTGTCAAAGTGAACACCGAATCTAAAATGGTATACAATTCAGGAAATAATAATACACCTTTCTGAAGATTATGGATATTTAAGAAAAATTTAATATTCCATAAAAATGATTATATAAAAGTTATTATTTAAATATAAATATAACAATCACAAAATAAATTGAGATTGTAAAGGTAATCATTAATCATATTCTTAAGGAAAATAATATTTAAACATTCCAAGTGTCCCATAACACTTTGAAACATTTTAATATTAATCCACATGAAGGAGTAACATTAAATTATTGTTTTGGTTTCCATTAATATTAATGGTTTAACTATATAAAATATGAAAAGGGGCAGTAGATAAACCGCACAAAATATGTAGGGTGTGAATATGGCATTTATCAACCAGATGTAAAAAAGTGAAATGAAAATCCATTACCTTGATTACAAATTGTCATGTGTCTCTTTATCTTCCTGAATAATAAACTTCTGATAATTATTTTCATGATTCAATACCTTTTAATTTTTTTATTAATTTTAAATTAATTATTATAATGTTGTAAACAACTACGTAAATATTGAATTTTACATGGGGGTTTTGACCATATTTTATTTAATTGTCAAAAATGAATTTGGTAGGACAAATATTGTCAAAGGGGTTATTATATAAAAATATATAGAATAATAATAATGAAATAATTATAATATTCATTCAAAATTTATAATTTTAAAAATAATGAAGAATTTTGGTTATGAAAAATGAAACAACATTACAATCATGGAGTCGGTAGGCCGTACGTATGCATGAGTAACGTTCCCATTTTTCAATGATCATTATGGAAAGAAGGTAAGTAACATTATATCATTAAATAGTGATCATTACATCATAAATACCATGTCATTAAAATTAAATAATTATATATATATATATAATTATTGGAATTTAAATGGAATCACATCATGTTGAAGAGATGGTAGTCCACACATCCAAGACTGATGTTATCACTTTTAGTGTGTGAAAACTGTAATAAAGGAAATGATATTTTTGTATTGAAATGATATTATGTAATGAATTTCATATTGATTGAATTTATGTCACAAATATTTAATTAAAAACAACCTTTATACATTCCAAATTATGTGGTGAATGAAACACTTTTCATTTAGGAGGCGTTAGTCCACATTTCCACAAACAACTTTATCATATTCCCACAAAATGGAAAGCATAAATGTATGTTCTATATAAAAAACAACAGAAGCATAAAGAAACTATATATATCATATATATCACATATAAACATTGTTTCTATCATAATTTCAATCCATGAATGATGGTAAAGGGAAAATTAACAATTATCGTTTTGTTAGGCGGTAGTTCACCGTACACATAAATGATAAGTTTGTTACCCAATATATTGAATTGTGTATAATATTATGTAAAAAACATAATATAAAATATATTAATATATTTAGGATACATAGTTTATTATGTAATAATGTAATAAAATGGTTTTTGGGGTTTGATAAGGAAAATAATATAAAAGAGCATGAAGAACTATGAAACATCTTCCTTGGGTAACTCCTTTCGGTCCACCTGAATGGATTCCTTGGATGGATATCTTTATGGAGGGAGTTATATTTTTTTAGGATATGGATGTTTTGAACATATTTTTTAAATAACTATCAAACAAAATTTCTTCATTTTTTTAGGATGTGTGAGGTTTGAGTTTCATTTTAGAGTGAAGGAGGAGAGACATTCCTTAGATTTTTTGGAAAGGGAATTCCACCCTCGATTTTTTCATTTAATGTGGGTCCAATAATAGAAAAAATATAATAAAACAGATGTTTGGGTACAAATATTTCCATAAAATGGATTTTGGAAAAGTTTTTAGATCATTTTGAGCCTTATGTTTAAGGTTTAGTCTCTTGTTAAGCTAATCTCCCTCTTAATTGCTATAATTAATTTTAGTCACTTAAACTAATGTTTTCGGTAAAAAAAAAGTTAACCTCATTAAACATTATAAATTTGTATGATTAAAAATTTACAATATATTCTTCCAAATTCCAATAAAAATAATTGATATAAATTAATTTAAAATTAACCCAGTGGATGGGAGACAAAGCAGGTTTTTAAAGTAAAAAGTTCAAGAGTTTTCTAGCATTCTATATAAAATTTCAAATATAAATTAGTTATAATGTCATAAATTCTATTATTTGATATAAAATTGATCTAAATGAGATTATTAAAAAATCACAAATATAATTTATCCTTATAAAAAAATTAGCTAAAAAGGTAGTTTTGAAATAAAATTTAGTATTTCGCACAATTCATCAATAAAATGAAACCACAAACATAAATACCAAAAATCACCATAAGAAAATTTTTATTATACTATTTAAAATATTTATTTTATTTTGACATATAAAATAAAATAAGTTCAAAAATTTGTATTTAAAATAGGTTCTCCTTTAAAAGGTGGTAGAACTACATTTTTAAAAATATTGGTTTCTATGCATAAAATTGGGATTGATGTTATCTTATGCATATAAAATCTATTGGATGAATGTCAAAAAAAATTTATTTAACACATTATATATATTTTAAATTCATATCATTAACTATTTTTAATTAATTTAATTTATTAGGATATAATTACATCTTTAGCATAAAAATAGTTTTTTATAAAAACATTCCCTTTATATTCAATTTCATCTTATAATTATTTCAAATTAATTTTTTACCATTGATTTCTACCATATATTATAATATGTTAGTTAATTATATTAAAAATTATCAATTTAATGCCTAATTTATATCTTATTATATAATTAAATAATATCTTAATATTTTTTTTTGGTAAAAGCCTCTCTTACGTGTAACGCAGACTATCTTTGTATCGTCTTGGTTCTGGTTGTCGCCCAAAGGTTCCCCATACCCAGTTGGTCACATGGACTCAAGAACATTTCCCTAAATGTAAGAGGCTTCCAACTAGAAGTGAGGGCCTTGTGTGTGATGGTGGGGAAACTATGTCCTCATTGGTAGAGTAATGCAGCAGAAATAAACAGATAACAATAAAAGAAGTAGTAATAATACCATAAATAGTGAATAGTGGAAGAAATATAGTAAAGAAACCGCTAAAGCATATATATAAATAATTATGTAGGTCATAATTTTTAGGAAAGCAGCCAAACAAGTAACACTTTGGAAATACATTAATAAACCAAAGTATGAAGGATAAAGAAGTAAACAACTCCAACAACATCGCAATCCTCAGCTTGGTCCCATGTTATTGGAGATTTCTACTTGTTTATCCTATTTTACTTTGGTTTAGTACTATATTTCATCATTGTGACTTGTTTGGCTACTTTCCTAGATATTTCAACATGCATCATTATTTATATATATGTTGTAGTTGTTTATTTACTATCATCCTTCCGTTGTTCACTGTTTATGGTATTATTACTACTTTCGCTGTTGTTATCTATTTCTTTTTGCTGCATTACTCTTCCAATGATGTCATAGTTTTCCCACCATCACACCCAAGACACTCGCTGCTTGTTAGCACCCTCTGGCATTTGGGGAAATGCACTTGAGGCCATGTGATCAACCGGGTATGGGGCACCTTTGGCTGGCACCCGGAATCGGGATGTTACAAAGTGGTATTAGAAGAATTATTTTCTTCTTGATTAACTGTTTAGAGCCTAATGTTATAGATATGATGGAATAGGTAGTTGGTAAGAAGTTGTGCCTAGGATTAGCTAACCTGTGTACAGGAAAAAGCTAATTTATCTATATTATTTCAATTTTTTGGTTTTGTAATTATTACAGTTGATTTGATTTCACTATTGGGTGATTCATATGTATTGTGTTGTTATTGTGGATATTATTGAGGTACTCTATCTATTTTAACCTGATGAGTTGAGGGCATTCCATCTCATGAATCGTATAGGCGCTTGCTAGAGATCACATGTCATGCATTCTTTCCATGCCATTTATGGTGCATTATTGATTGTAAGTTGTTGTGATAGATGTTGTGTTAGATATGCATGTTGTTGTGATAGATGCCTTGATATAATACCTATTGTTTGATAGGGTATTGATAATGTTTAATGTTGTTTGAATGAATTTCAAACTTTGGTTCTTGAGGTTTTATGGGCCCGCATGGATCAGAATTTGGAGGATCATGTGACTGATTGAATTGTTATGTCTGGTGATGTACATGTATGATGCCAACCTTTGATTTGCAGAGATAATGGACCCCCATGGATCAGAATTTGGCTCTTTAATGTTAATTTCAATGTTTTTTTGGGTTTCAGACTAGTTTCTAAGGCCTACTGTCTAGAAATCCCCTGAATACACAGCGTGTAATGAATAATACACACCATTTGTCCTTCTGTTCGAGAAGGAATGCCTATTCTTAAGTACACACCATGTAGTCCTTAACCATTTGACTGAATGTGTGGGCAGAGAGACCGGGTTGGGAAATATTTGGTGGCACACACCGTGTACCATATATACACTCCATATTGTTTTGACCATGTGTCTGGCAGTGTAACTAACAACACAGGTTAGTGAAATCCTTCTAGTACACGTCGTTTCTGGCCTACACATGCCAGGTAGTTTAGTTCTAGGTGAACCTTGTGGCTTAACCATGTTGAAGAACTCAAGCAGGGGAAAGGATTCAAGTATATACCCTATACTTGGGGGTAACATTCCATGAATATGGGGGTTAAATGAATAGTTTTGGAAGAAGTACAAACCCATGTAATGGATTAAAGGTACACATCGTGTAGGGTTAATACACGATGTGTATCCATGTTTTGGAAAATTTTAATGTCTTCTTTATCTTATTCAATTCATGTACTTCTAACTTTCATTCCTTGATAATTATAAACCTAGGTGTGCACTTGACCTTACAGAGTCATTCCACTGAGACGTCCTCTGGTTGTTTTCCAGATACATGGAAATGATCAGACACCAGATATGGTTGGCCAGGGACTACTAGTAGATCCTCCTACCATGCCTATCTTGGAACCATCCATCACTCCAGATATAGGTGATGATGCACAGTTCTGAGAAGTCTTGATAAGGTTTATGCAGACATTTCAGGGAGCAGAACATCCTACCACGTCTAAGGCAGAGTTGACTCAGGTCTTCCAGTAGTAGCATCCTCCCACTTTCTAAGGTGGTGGAGGACCTCAGGCTCTAGATTCAGGGTTATAAGCCATGCTATCGATTTTTTAGCATCTGGAGATGCCCCTAGAGAGGAGCGTGCAACACTCTATGTATATGATTCAGGATTCCTCCAAGAGATGGTGGGATGTGATATCGCAGGCAGAGCGCTATAAGGGTATGTCTTGGGATGAGTTCCAGCATAACTTCTACGATTACTTCTACCTGGAGACTTTGAGGGCTGATCGATCTTGAGAGTTCAAGAGTTTTAGTAAGGTACTCTCTCAGTCATGGAGTATTCTTCTCGCATCATAGAGTTGTAGTGTTTCACACCCATTCTAGGGGGTGTTGAGAATTTCATAGAAAGGAAGTTTAAGGATGGTCTCAGGCATAACATATGATCTAAGGTGAACATCTTAAGGTTGATGACCATATCTTCTATAGTAAACCAGGCATTGATAACCGAGAACAACCTAGGGGATTTTGGAGTTGTGGGCTAGGGCAGTTCAACACCCAGAGTTGGTGCTTCTCTAGATGATCTTAGGAAGTGCCACATGGAGTCTACATCTGGGGATCTGAGTAGGAGGGATACACCTTCGGGTAGCCAGGTGGTATGATACCTGTGTGGGAAGGGAAAGCATATGAGGCCACATTGCCCGAGAGACCTAATTAATTATTGATCTTGCAGAAAGATGGGTCAACTTTAGTGTTTTGTCAGTTCTTCTCACCAGTAGTGGGTGACATAGGTTCTTCAATGACTCCTCATTTAGTAGAAGAACCATCAGTTTCTCATCAGTTTGGGAATTGGAGTTATTCCGGCCATCCAGGATGAGGTGGAGGTCGCAGACACGGTATCCAGTCAGCAGGATTTCAGCAACAACAGGGTGGATCAAATTATGGTGGTTAGGAAGGGTCACCGGGTCACGGTACATGATGTAATTTTGTAGTAGAGCATACCCAACAATAGTAGGATCACAGACCCTCTATAGTTCTAGTTACGATTCTAGCTGCCTCTGTTTTAACTTATGCTCTTATCGATACAGGGGCTACCCATAGTTTCATATCTGTTGCTGTTGTTGAGATCCATGGGCACTGTATCACTACTTCTGCTAAATTATTGATGTTAGACACTCCGTTGGTGAGAATAATGGCTAGTTTACATCAGTGCATGGTGTTCCCTTTGGAAGTTGGTGGGTGTCACTTCTTTTGGGACTTCAATTTCCTAGAGATGACATGATATGATGTCATTCTCGAAATGGACTGGTTAGTTACCTTCCAAGCTATTGTCAATTGCTATCATCTTAGGGTGAGTTTCACATCACCAGAGGGTGAGTCCTTTCTACATAAGGGCTAATGGGATATCCATGCGAGCAGGGTGGGACTCGAGCATCATGGGTTTAGAGGAGTTACAACCCATATTGCTAGTTTGTATCTGGATAACCGAGTGACTTCACATATGGACAGTCCTCTAGTTTTTAATCATTCCAAGGATGTCATTCTAGATGAATTTTCAGGTTTTCTTATAGAGTGAGGGGTAGACATTTCTATTGAGCTTGTGCCAGGAGCAGCACTAATTTCCATTCATCCTTATAGGATGGCTACACTAGAGTTATAGGAGGTCAAGAAGTAGTTAGAGGAGTTACAGAAAAAGGGTTTCATCTAACCCAATACTCCTTCTTGGGGTTATCTTATCCTATTGGTGAAGAATGAGGATGGTTCCCTCAGACTTTGTGTGGATTATCGAAGGCTAAACTAGTTGACGGTAAAGAATCAATATCCCTTTCTGAGGATTGATGATCTCTTTGTTCAGCTTCTAAAAGCCCGCATGTTCTCAATGATTGACTTGAGATATAGTTATCAGCAGCTATGTGTTAGAATTTTGATATACCTCTTAAAAAAATTTGGTGTAGGTTTGGTCTATACAAATATGCGGTTATGCCATTTGGTCTCGTGAACGCACCTGTAGTTTTATGGCACTGATGAACAAAGTGTTACATCCATACATGGATTCTTTCATGGTAGTCTTTGTGGACGATATCTTGGTGTACTATCACACTTGATATGACCACACCACACATCTTGAAATAATTTTGACTACACTGAGAGAGAATCATTTATATGCTATACTACCAAAATTCTACTTTGGGATGGACCAAATTTACTTCTCAGGTCATGTTATCTTAGAGACAAGAGTATCAGTAGACCCAAAGAAAGTGAGAGAATTAGGTTCATGGGAGCAGCTGAAGAAAGCCTTTGAGGTGTGTAGTTTTATAGGGATAGATAAATACTACATAAATTTGAAACTGGACAGTTCACTCTTAACAGCGCCAAAGACGGGGCTCACTAAGAAAGGTGTTAAGTACTTATGGTCAGATTCTTATGATTCAGCATTTCAGGAGCTAAAAGGGAGGTTTAATTCAGCACTGATACAAGTATTTCTATAGTTGGAAAAGAGATATATTATATACTGTGATGAATCAGGTAACAAACTGGGAGCAGTTCTTATGCAGGGGGAAGGCACTGTTGAATACGGGTCTCAGCAGTTGAGGCCACATGAGAGGAATTACCCAACACACGATCTTTAGTTTGCTGCAGTTGTTCATGCTCTACTCTATTGGAGACATAATCTTTTGGGAGAGTATATTTTAGTTTTCAATGACCAAAAAAGTCTCAATTACATATTTACTCAGCGTGATCTGAATCTGAGATAACTGAGGTGGGTTGAATACCTTCAGTCCTTTGACATTGAGCGTGCCCACATGCCTAGGAAAGGGAACACAGTGGCTGATATATTGGGTAAGAGGACTCAGATATAGGAAGTTTAGGAGGCCATAAGTGAGAGGAAGCTTATGGATATGTTCTCTGAGATTCATTTGGAGGTGCACGACAGACAGGGGCAGACGTTTCTTTCTCCTTTAGATGTTACCTCTATTGTTCTTAATCTAGTGTGAATGAGGCAACTATCATACTCTAATGGCACAATTCTACAAGAGAGTGTCGGGAGAGGACCATATTCCTAAATGGACAATAGGGTAGGATGATATCTTGTGTTTTCATGGGCGTGTATCTGTGTCAGCAGACATACGTGAGGAGATGATGTAGGATTTTCATTCATCAGTTTGGGGAGTTCATCCTGGTGTCACAAAGATGTATCGAGATCTACACCGTCAATATTGGTGGTCGGGCATGAAGAGGGATGTTGTTATTTTTGTGATTAGGTGTTCCACATATCAGTTGGTGAAGGTAGAGCATCAGAAACCAATAGGGATTTTGTAGCAGTTACCTATTCCCGAGAGGAAGTGTAATGATGTCGTGATGGACTTCGTGATAGAATTACCGAGCTCACCTCGAGGGAACGATGCAGTTTGGTTTGTCATTAACAAACTAATGAAGATTTTCCAATTCTTACCAATCAAGGATACCTTCGGTGTTGATGAGTTGGAAAGTTTGTACGTCCAAGATATTTTACTTTCACATGGGGTTCTGCACTCCATCGTTTCCGACATGGATGCCAATTTTACATTTCGGGTCTGGCAGGGACTACAGAGGGCTTTTGGTACAAATTTACTTCTGAGTACATCATACCATCCCCATATTTTTTCCAGTCTGAGTGTATGGTACAGATGCAAGAGGAAATGATTTGAGCATGCGTCCAAGATTTTGGCAGTTCTTTGGAGAAGCACGTACTGTTGGTGGAGTTTTCCTACAACAATAGTTTTCAAGAAACTACTCAGATGGAAATTTATGAGGCTTTATATAGTAGGTCATGCCAATAACCCCTATGTTGGCAGGAGGCAGGAGAGTGTGATATGTTGGGACCTCATATTGTCCAGGAGACCATAGAATTGATAGAGTTGATTCAGAAGAGGATGGATACTGCGCAGTCATGACAGAAGTCTTACGCTGGTCGACAGAGACAACCTCTGGAGTTCGAGGTTAGAGATTAGGTTTTTCTATGTGTCACACTAAGGTTGGGACACAAGAGGATTAATAGACTAGGGAAGCTTTCATAGAAACATATTGGACCTTTTGAGGTTTTGGGGAGGGTCCGGCCAGTTGCCTATCGGTTGTAGTTACCATAGAGGTATCAGGTTATTCATGATGTCTTCCACATTTCTCATATACATCATTACTTCTCAAACTCGTCTCAAGTTTGTCAACATGATGAGGTTGAGTTAGAGGTGGATGTATCCTTAGAATAGCATATTATCCGGATTGTTGATCGAAGTGTGAAGGTTCTCCATGGCCAGTCTGTTCCTCTGGTACAGGTGTTATGGCAGCATGGGCAAGTACAAGACGATACTTAGGAGAGGGTGGATGATATATGATAGTAGTGGCCTAAACTGTTCAGTGATTCTTCTTCATCTCCACCCTGTTAGGGAAATTCCAGGACAAAATTCATTAAATGAGGAATTTTATAAGAACCCATATCTTCTTTTCAGGTATGATTCATTTTTTCAAGTGTTTTTAGAAAAATAGGAGAATTTGTAAATTTAAGGAGTACACGCCGTGTACTTAGGAGTACACGTCGTGTACCCGGTTTCTGTGGGTGACCGTGTAATGGACATGTAACGGCTGAGTACATGGCCATGTGGGGTAACCCAGAGACCGCCTAATGTGGGGCCCAGTAAATGAATATACATGTCGTGTACTTTTAAAAGACACTTTGTGTACTTCTCTTTTTAATTTTTATATCAGATCGGGGCCGCGTCTAATTGGAAGAACACCCTTCTTTTCAGTTCATCTCATCTAGGAGTGATCTAAGCCGATGATTCTTCTCCAAGCCCCCGAACCTCTATCCATTCAAAAATTAAACCGACGTTGATTGTGTTGGAATCACCGCGGCGAGTTCTTACTTCTTATAGAGAATCTTCTCTTGATTTCTCTTCTTGTGTGAGATATACAAGGTTGAATGGTTTTGACCTTTTTCTAGATCTAATGCATTCTAGTATGATTCAAGGGGAAATCCATATTATATCGATCGTACAATTCTAAGGTAGGTGATTTGTGCCTTTCCGTAGTCAGTCTTTGAATATTATGTGCAAAAGTGCCCAATACCCTAGATCAGGGTATTTCATGTTTTGGGATTTAAACCCTGTTAATTCCTACTATGTTTTTTTGCTTTAGTAGTGATACTTGATTGCGAATAGAGTTTATTTTCCATGATATGAATATGTTTTTCATGTTTGATTTGATATTGATCATTTGGTATTGCCTTGCTTATTAGGCTTCTTGTTTTCCATGCATATTATTGTTAGGATGGAGTGATATTATCTAATGATGTGGTATTCCTTGTAGCTTTTTATCCAAGTAGTACCTTTAGGTTTAATTTGGATGTTGAACATCATTGGTGCATGATTTCTTTACACAGGGATGTGGGAACCGGGTGTAGTGAGACCATTGGGGGAATTGATGTTGAGGGCTTCCACGGAGTGTTAATTATTTCTTTATCACACTGAAAGAACATAGGGAGGATTTATATTGAGTGATCCCTCAGAGTGTCTATAGTTACTGTTACGATACCATAGTGGGGATTGACGTTGAGTGCTCCCTCAGACTGTCTATAAATATCATTACAAGACTATAGGAGGAATTTTCTGTGAGTTCTTCCTCAGAGAGTATGTAGTTTATTGTTAAAATAAATAGGGGGAATATATGGTGAGTGATTCCTCATAGAGTCTTTGTTTTCATGAGACCAAAGGGGTTAGACCATGTGAGATTACCCAGGAGGTTGTTATATCCTTGTATAAGTTCAACCAGAGGGGTTAGGCTGTGAGAACATACCTAGAGGGTTACTTGATATTGATTGGTTGAATCAGAGGGGATATGTTGTGGGAACTTCCTAGAGGGTTACTTGTTTTTGTTTGGTTGAATAATTGACGAATATAAATGAATGAAATTGAAATTTTTGGAATATTTACTTTTGAGTACATCCCTTTTCATTGCTTCATTTTTCTTATTACCTACCATATATATATTCACTAACTGTTAGGCATAGATATCTAGGTGGTTGCCTATTGCGATTCGTCTCACACCATGTTTGGGTAATGATTTTTGGCCCAAACAGATTATATTGTTGCAGGTATAGATAAGGGAAAGTGCCCTTCTACTTCAGGTACTTGATTTCTGTGGAGGTGGTGAGCATGGGACCAAGCTGAGCCTTGCGATGTTATTGGAGTTGTTTACTTGTTTATCATTTTTACTTTGGTTTAGTACTGTATTTCGGAATTGTGACTTTTTTGGCTACTTTCCTAGACATTGTGACATGCATATTTATTTATATATATGATGTAGTTGTTTATTTACTGTCATCCTTCCATTGTTCACTATTGTATTGTATTATTACTGCTTAGTCTATTGTTATCTATTTATTTCCACTGCATTATTGTGCCAATGAGGGCATAGTTTACCTTAAATCACACCCAAGGCCCTCATTGGCACAATAATGCAGTGGATCGGCAGCCTCTGGCATTTGGGGCAATGTGCTTGAGGCCCTGTGACCAACTAGGTACATGGAACCTTTGGGTGTCACCCAGGACCAAGATGTTACAAACATAGTGTTTCATGAATTACAAGATACAAAATGGATTTATTTAAAATAATATATATATATTAAATTCTAGGGTTGTTATATTCCTTTCTATTCTTGTTTTTCCATGTCATAAATTATACTAAATACAATATTCAAATTTTATAATTTTGGGGTGTAACATTCTCCCTAACATAATTAAATTATGTCCTCATAATTTAAATTTGATCTCAGTAATCGAAGGATTGATATTTTAAAATAAATTTTTTGAAAAAATACGAAATCTTATATATGATCAATAACACTTATTATTAATAAAAGGGAAAATTAAATTCCAAAGTCACTATAAAAATAATATTTTTCATATGAGAACATTTGTAAAAATATGTATTGGAAGAAAAAATATAACTATATTGTTATGATGGAGAATGATTGAGAACATGTTTAGATAAAAGTTACTAATCACAAAACAAAAAAAGAGGTGTGGATAAAAGTCATTGATATCCTAAAAAAGGATGATAATAGGAAACAAAATTTGTTTCAAGACCATTTTTACTAGAGTTGAAAAATAATTTCAACATATAACAATATAAGTATAATATTTTACTTTTATTATGTCTTGAGATATTTATACTTCATCTCATAGACCAAGATTATTTACATAGTGAATTACTAAATTAGTCTCTAAAACGACATTCAAAGATCCATGAAATAATTTAGTAAATGGTCAACTTTTCAAAAACATTTATGATACAACAATTTTAAAAAAAGGTCACTGAATTTCCAAAAAGAACATGTCATTTACCTTTATTAAACACGATATAGATCTTTAATCATCACAAACATAACTATTTAACACCTTCATTATGTATTATCTTGAAATATTTTAATAACATTAATTACCATTAATTATTTTTTAAAACATTCATGCTTCCTTATTTCTTAAATGAAATATAGATTATTAGATATAATCCTTTTATAAAATAATGTTTTAAACTATTTCAATGATAGAATAAACCATGTTGTCAACTAATTATTACTCAATTGCAAAGTAGTCAAAAACTTATCCAATTTACATGATCAAAACCACTAATTTCGTCAACCAATCATTATTGTATTTTTATTAGGAACATATTAATGGTTATATTTCCCACAACCATCAGTTTTCTAAAAATGATTTATTTATACATAATAAATTTATTTGGTACCATTCAGAATATGATCTCAAATACATAAAAGAAAAGTATTTTTATACAATACTTATATATATCATAATTCATATGATGATAACCTCATCAATGAAATATTTTTTAAAAATATTTCATAGATCCAAATATATAAGTAAATAAATCATTCCACTTTAGTTTTGGTAATAAAACATTCTTGACCTTGATCCCTTTTCTTTTTTGGAGGTATATTACCTTGACTCTTAGGGAATTCATTTGCATAGTTCCCCATATACATAAATTTTTTATATATAATAGAGGTGTTTTCCTTATTACCCTCTCCCTTTATTTCTAGTGAAACATTTCTCTACAGTTATAAAAAACATTAAATCCATTCAAAAACTGATTAGGGTGATTCTTCCCAGAATTATTACATATGGGGAAATCCCACTTTAACTTCTTCCCTTTATATGTTATTTTATCTTCCTTTATCTTCATCTCTTTATCCCCTTTAAATCCATAATACATTAATAATTTTTTCTCATGATTAATAAAACATAAAACTATTTCATTATATAATTTAAAGGTTTGTGACACTATTTCCTTTTAGAGACTTAGCCTAAGTTCTTTAATGAAATGATCCATGATTCATTACTTGTTGCATATAAAATCCATATCATACTTTTAATAACCTTGTATAGGGATAATCATAATACACAACACTTTATTCCTATTTTTTCTTTATATGAGACTTTATATTCATCTCATTATGTTTATCATTTGGTAATTATTTATTGAAACATTTTCTTTTTCACCATATACTAACTCCATGAGTAACTTATCCAAATACTTAATTCGTTGTTTTTCATCCATTGGGTCAGTATTCCCACTAAAATGATGGGGCATATTCTAATAAAGTAATAAAAATTTGGATAATATCACTATTTAATAGGTTTTTCCATTTGAGGAAGGTTTTTTTTCATAACCTAATTAAGATTCATTATTATATCCATAACTTTCTCAGTTCTAATACTAGCTATATCGTCATTTTATGTAGGCCAAAATCTATATTTTCCATGAGTATTGATATCATTCATCCTTTCCAGATCCATTTCTAAACAATGGAATACACTATTTTATATCCTAAATTCAAAATATACATTTCTTAATATGTTATAGAACCTAAAATAAATTTATTCATCATAAATAATATCTTAATAATATTTTGTTTCTTTGGGGACATCTTTACTTTTAAATATTTCATAATGGTTTGTAAAAAATGAGAAATTTCCTATTCATATCCCCTAAGAGTGAAAAAATAGGTGTGTAATGGGTCCTTTTTCATGTACCAGGTTATCCCCATTTTGACCTGATGCACCTTTTCAGATTTGTCACCCCGACATACATCTATTCCATAACCGCATCCACCTATAGTATCTTATCGGGGATGTATTTCTAGGATGTCATAAATAACCTATACCTTAACCAAATACTCGGATTTTCATCAATACTGATGATAAAATAATATCTTAGGGTTATGTTCCCAAATCAATTTTTTCTAAATCTACTTACCCAGACTGTTGCTAAACTTCCTTTAATACCAACTCTAACACCCCGAACACAGAAGCCTAGTGTCGGTGCATTATCTTATTACATTGGCATGATTACAAGGAATCAAATAATGAAGGATTGATCAGTTTAGTAGTTTTTGAAAACTATATTACATAATAAATTAATATATTACATTGGATAATGAAAAATAAAACATGATACATGATAAAATTGGATGAGAAGCCTCCTTGAAAGGTTTTTCAAATATTTCTTATTCATAAAGTGGGGAACAGAAACCAAATATGGGTTTGCTTAAATACTTTATATGGGTTTGTAAAGTGGAAAAAATATTGAATTGATGATAATAATCAATATGTAATGGGGAATAACTAAAAATATGTTTCTTTAAAATAATTATATTCTGAAAATATAAATATGGAAAGGTAATAAAATTAATCACATTCCATTTAATCGATAAACTAAGAATACAATGCATCCATATATTTTTCAAGTAAAAATATTTTGTGGATAAATAATAATTGAATAAAAAAGATGGAAACGATTAATTATTGGATGTTGTGTTTCCTAATAACAAGGTACCCTTTTCACCTAGACCTTTCACGAGATAAGTTTTAACATTTCAGGTAAAAACAATCAAATTTGGCCTACTAATTTGTCTAATTAGACTACCACTGTATTGAGGGGATATCTATAACCGAGCCCCACCCATGTCATACCTATTCAAAGAATTAAAAATATATAGAATAATTTATTTATATTATAAAATGTGCCTTATAAAATATCTATCGAGAATAAAAGATACATATTTACCAATAATTCCCCAATTAATGAAATAACTTTCAAAGTGAAAACAATACATAAATTGGTAGATGGGTTGGGAAATAATAAAATCCATTTCCTGAGAATATGGATATTTAATAAAAATGTAATGTACCATAAAAATGATCATAAGAAATTAATTATTTCAAAATAAAGTTCATAATGACAAATGAAAGTGAAATTGAAAAGGTAATCATTAAACATATTCTTAGGTAAAATAATCATTAAACATCTCAAAGTGTCCCACACCACTTTGAAAAATTTGACTCATAATCACAATGAAGAAGTAAAACTAAACAAAAGTTTTGGATACCATGAAGATAAAATATATAATTATATAATATATCAAAATGGGAAGCAGATACCCCACACAAAATAAGTAAGTGGTGAATAGGACATTTATCTCATAGATGTAAAAAGTGAGATAAAAATCTCTTACCTTAGGTCCAACTTATGAAGTGTATCTTTATCTTCCTAAAAAATAAACTTATTTTAAATATTTTCTTAAAATTGTTTTTAATTTTTATTATTAATTTTACATTACTTATTACAATGTTTTAAATAACATCTTAAAAAATTTAGTTTACATCAGGTGTTTGAACATATTTGTTATATGGGTCAAAAATGACAGTGGTAGGTCAACTATAGTGAAATAGTTAATTATATAAAATTATAAAGATTAATAATCATGAAATAATTATAATATTCATACATAAATTATTATTTTAAAACCCATCATGAAATATTATTATGAAAAATGAACCAACTTTACAATCATGGAGATGGTAGGTTGTATGTACGTATGAGTAACTTTCCCATTTTCTATGATCATTATGGAAGGAAGGTATGTAACATTATACCATTACAGAATGATAATTATATCATAAATACCATGTTTTCAATCATATATAATTATATATATAATTCCTATTATTTAAGAGGAGTCACATCGTTTTGAGGAGGTGGTAGTCCACACATCCATGATCGATACTATCACCTTTTAGTGTGTGAAAAGGGTAATAAAGAAAATGATATATTATTTATTATAAAGGTAATTATTTCATTAATATAATATATATGTCATTTATGTGACATATTTTTAATTATAATCATTTTTACACATTATATATATATAATTAATTAATAACATCACTTTGAAGAGGTGGTAGTCGACACTTCCACAAACAATGTTATCGTATTCCAAAAAAATGAAATAATAAAGTAATTTTCTATATATAAAAAATTATAGAGTCATAAATAAATTATTAATATTATATATATCATATATTAACAATATTTTCTTTATAATTCCCAACCATGAATGGTGTTTAATGAAAAAAACAATCATTTTTTTGTAAGGCTATTGTTTATTGTTCTCTTAAATGGTGAATTTGTTACCCATTAGATGGAATTTTATATAAGTATTAGTTGAACCATTAATATAAAAAAATTTATGTATATATAGTATAATTTTTATATTAGGTATTCCTGGAATAAGGGTTGAGGGGGTAGAGAATGAAAATAAAATAAAATATTTTGATGATGGATGTTACCCCAAATTTGGGTATCTCCTTTTGGTTCACACCATATTTTCCTTGAGTGAATTTTTTCCTAAAAGGAGTCTTATTGGTTAATGGGATGTATTTTTAGGATCTATTTGGGCATATATTGGTTGACCTAAGGGGTCTGAGATGTGTGAGGAAGTAGGAGGGGTGAGTTCCTTTTTATAGTACTGGATTAGAATTCTCATAAATTTTCAGAAAGGGAATTACACCCTCATTTTTACCTTTTAACATTGATCCAATAATGGACAAAATTAGATCCATGGAAGGATAGGATATAAATATGGTCCTAAAATGATTTTTGTACAATATTATATGTCATTTTTGGCCATAAGTTCATGGATTAGTCTCTTGTTGAGTAAATTTTCCCTTTAATCATTGTAATTAATTTTAATCACATTCAAAAATATTTATGTCAAAAACTAAGCTAACCATATTATAAAATATAAATTATTACTATTCCAAATTTTTGATCCACTTTTACAAATTCCAATCACATATTTTTTGAAATTAATCTAAAATTTATCTCGCACAAGGCATGAAAAAGTGGGGTTTTAAATTAAAAATGTTTAAAGTTTTCTATGTTTTTATATTCAAAATACAAGATAAATTTCTTTCAATGAAAAAAATAAGATTAATTTATTTAAAATTAATCTCAATAATTTTTATAACCAATATAAAATATTATTTAACTATATTAATAAATTGGACTAAAATGTAGTTTTCAAAGAAAATTCTATACTTTCCACTATTCATCAACATATTTAATCTTAATAGAAAAATACCAAAAAAACACCCTCAACTAAGTTTTATGTTATTATATCAAATATGACGTTTATTTTTAAATATTAACTAAATTAAATGTTGAAATATTTGATTTAAAATTGGTTCTTCAATAAATATCAGTAAAACCACATATATAAAAATATCTGGTTTTTTGCATCACATTTGGTCTTTTCTAATATTATGCCTATAAATCCTATTTTATGAATGAAAAAAATATTTGATTTTCTATATAAAATATATATTACAATAATATCACTCAATAATTGTAATTAATTAAATTTATTAGTTAAAAATGAATTTGTGAGAATAAAAATAGTTCTTTATAAAAGAATTTCCTTTATATTCTATTCTGTCCTATATTAATTTCTAATTAATTTCTACCTGGTGATTTTGACCTTGTGTATTCATGAGTTAGTAAATAATATTCATAACCATTAATTTAATTTCTATGTTTTATATTATTATAATAAATAATATTATCTTAATTATATATTGGTGTTTGGTAAAACAATTTTTTGCATACAACAAATGCTTAAACAATTTCATGTGCATTATAATCTATATAATAGAATTATTTAAAATATAAAATAAATATTAAATTATCATGATGTTATATTCCATTATATAATTAGTTTTTAATGTTATATGTTCTATGAAATACAATGTTCTTACTTTATAATTTGGGGGTGTTATGTTCTTCCTAATTTAATTAAATTTCGTCATCGCAATTTATGAATGATCTCAGTAATAGAGGGGTTGATATTTTTTTTTGAAAAACACACATAATAAATATGTTGAATAACACATATTTTTAATAATAAGGAAAATAAAATTCCTAGGTCACTACAAAACAAGGATTCCAAATAAGATAAATTTATTGTAAACATAGACATAGATAAAAAATATAACTATAATATTATGATATAGACTTATATAGAAAATGTTAAGATCATTGTTTCTAACAAAAAAAATAAATAATAGTTTTGAATAAATGTAATTGATATCATAAAAAAATGAAGAAAGTAAGAAATCATTTTTGTTACATGAACAATTTTCTCTAGAGCTGAAAAATTATTTCATAGTCTATGAATATAAGCATAATATTTTCCATTCATTACACCTTGAACTATTTCTACTTAATCTATTAGAAAAATATTCTTTATATATTAAAGTAGTGTATTAATTGCTAAATCCTTATTCAAATATCAACTTAAACAACTTTAGGAATTTTCAACTTTTAAAAATGGTTATGATCCAACACTTTTAGAAAGATGATCATTGAATTTTCCAAATAAACTTATTATTAATCTTTAATTAGCATGAAGTATCTCCTAAATCATCAAATATTGAAAATCTAAAAATCTTCATCAAGTATTCTCTTGAAAAATGGTAATAACATGAATTACCATAAACCTTATTAAAAACATGAATGATTCCGTATTTATGAATTGGAATATACATTTTAAAATGTAATCCTTAAATCCAAAAAAAGTTATAAACTCTATCAAATATTGAATAAACCATGTTTTCAAAAAATCATTTCTCAGCTCCAAAGTAGTTATAACTTATCAATTTTATGTTATCCAAACTAATTATTACATTACAGGATCTTAATTTTCTAAAAATTAGGAATATATTAAGAGTTATCTTTCCATAAACCATGTTTGTACCCAATTGTATTACATTCTATAAAATAACTTTTCTTCCTATAATTCCATCTATAATCTCAAATACATAATAAAAAAGTGTTTTTCTAAAATCCATATATATTTATTAATTCGTAATCTGATAAAAACATCAATGAAATAATTTTTTGACATATTTCCTTGAACTAATTACATATTTACATTAACCATTCCTCTTCAGAAGTGTTAATAACTTATTCTTGACATTGATTCCTTAGCTTCTTTGGATTCATTTTCCCTTGAATATTGAGGAATTTATTTTCATATTTCCCCATCTCATTGAACATATAATAATGAATATCGTTGTTTTACCACGTCCCTATTCATTCATTTTCATGGTGTCCTTTTTCTCAAAACTTCTTAAAAACTCCCAATCCCTTAATTAATTTACCAGGGGGATTCTTTCTCTATCTATACATGTTGGAAAATCATTTTTTACCTTCTTCCATTTATCTTTTATTTTATTTTCCTTTCTACTCATATCGTTATTCCTTTTTAATCTATAATAAATTGATAATTATTTTTATTTTTTGATAGCATTGAAAAATATATCATCATATGAAAAACAAATTAAGACACAAGCACCCTTCAGAGGCTTTAATTATATCCATCAAAGATATGATCAATCTTGAATTTTGTGTTGCATATTAAATTGGTAGCATACCATTATAATATTGTAAAGGTAGATTCATACTACATAAAAATTTATTCCTCTTTTTTATTTTAACTAAGGAAATATCTCATCATCTCAGTATCCACTCATTAGGGAATTATTTATCAAAGGATTTATCCTTAAATTTTCTTCATTCCATGTGTTCTATTTCAAGTTCCTCCAAAGTATTCTGGATCAATGATCACCATTTATTTTCATTTCAACTGAGAAAATACCTTGAAATTTAATCCATTTGTTTTCTCTATATCCCAATGTCTAGAATATCTTCTCTAATGAATTAATCCATTTATCTTCCACCATTGGGTCAGTAATAACTCTAATTTATGGGTTCCTCTGTTTGATAAAGTGATCCAAAACCATACAATCTCATTCTGGGATAGTTTTCTCCATTAAAGAAATGTTATTAGTCATAACCTAATTAGGCTACCCCCATATATCCCTGAACTTCTCAGTAGGGAAACCATTATATGGTCACAGAGTTTTGATACCATTCTTCCTTCAAGAGATTCTTTTCTAAACAATGGAATTCACTAGATTAGATAAAAAGTTCATAATATATATTTACAAATATGTTATAGAACACAACATAAATTTATGCATTGTAAAACATAGAATCATAAACCTTGGGTTCTTTAGGTAAATCGTTAATTTTAAATCCTTAATAATTGTATGTTTTCAAAATGTGAACTATCCTATGTGTATCCCCCAAGAGTTTCAAAACAGGTGCGTAGTAAATCCCTTTTTCATGTACTATGTTATGTCTAGTCAATACCAACACACCATGTCAGATTTTTTACCCCTCAGTACATACATCCTATAACAATGTCCACTTTTAGTATCTAGATAGGGATGTATTTCTATTAATACCCATATAATATCTATCTTACCAAAATTCTCAAATATTATTCTATATATATCATGAATGTCTATCTTTGGGTTATGTTCCCAAATATATGTTTTCTATATCTAGATTCCATGTTTACTTCTAAATTTCTTTAATACCAACTATAACTCCCCAACCCTATTAGCCCAATGTCGGTGCACTACTTTATTACTTTTTCATGATTATAAGGGATCAAATCCTAAAGGACCGATCAGTTCAGCAGTTTTGGTAAACCATATTACACAAATGATCAAAATATTACATTGGGAAAAGGAATATAAAACATTATAAATGATAAATATATATAAATAGTCTCCCTGAAAACATATTTAAAATTTATTATTCATAACATAGGTAAAGAAAACAAAATAAGGGTGAGATCAAATGATCTATAAAGGAAAGTAAAGATGAATAAATAATGAATGGACAAAAATAATCAATTGGTAAAGGTAAATAACTGATAACACATTCCATTAACATAACATGATAAGTTAACTTTAATATGTAAATGTAAGAAACTGAAACATATTCCATTTAATCAATAAAATGAAAGTAGAATTCATCCATAGATATGTCAATTAAAAAATATCATAAATAATAATAATTGAATCTAAATGAAGGAAATTGTTAATTGTTGGACTCCATGTTTCGTAGGTACATGATAGCTTTACCCTAAAGTCCTTTCAGAAGATGGTTTATAAGTTTTTGGATAAAACCCCATCAAATTTGGCAAACAGGTTCATCTCATGATACTACTGATGCATCGAGAAGATATCTATAACTAAACCCCATCTTTATCATCCCTATTCAAATAATTCATGAAATATCAAATAATTTATTTATATCATGAACAATGTTCCTTATCAAATATCCTCATTTAATAAAAGGTACATATTTTCCACTAATTCCCTAATTAATCAAAAAACTGTAAAAGTGAACACTTAATTTAAAATGGCATACAGTTTAGAAAAAAATAACATCAATTACTAGAGAATATGGATATTTAAAGAAAATGTAATTTACTATAAAATGATCGTGATAAATTGATTCTTTCATGATAATGTTAAAAATCACAAAAAATGTGATATTTCAAATTTATTCATTAATCATATTCTTGAGTAAAATAAGAATTAAACATTACAAAGTGTCTCATACTAGTTTGAAACATTTAAATCTTAATCCCTGTGAAGAAATAACTTTAAATTAATGTTTTTGATACCATAAAGACAATTTTTTCATGATATAGTATATTAAAAGGTTAAGTAGATACACTACACAAATGAAATAAGTTGTGAATATGACATTTATATCATAGATGTAAAAATGTGAGATAAAAATCACTTAACATGAGTCTGGCTTATCACACTTGTCTTTATCATATTGAATAATAAACTTATGTAAATTATTTAATTTCATCAGTAAAATTTTCTTTTTTCTTATAAAATTCAATTTACTTATTAAACATTTTTTAAAAAAGAATATTAGCAATTAATTTTATGTCGTGTGTTTTAACCATATTTGTTTTTTGTGTCAAAAATCACTTTGGTAGGTCAACTATGGTCAATGGGGTAATTATATAAACATATCAGAAATAATAATCATGATATAATTATCATATTAATACATAAATTATATATTTAGAACCAATAATTAAATATGGTTTTTAAAAATGAACTAATGTTACAATCATTGATATGGTAGGTTGTACGTACATTTGAGTAACTTTCACATTTTTCAATGATCTTTATGGAAAAAAGGTAAGTAAAATTATATCTTCCCATAAAGATCATCATATCATACATACCATGTATTTAATCATACAAATACACACAAACGAACAAAAACACACACACACACACACATATATATATTTATATAGAATTATTGTGATGTAAATGGAATCACATCATGTCGAGGAGGAAGTAGTGCACACGTCCACGACCGACGTTATCAATTTTCAGTGTGTGAATAGGGTAACAAATAATATGATATATTATTTTTCTAGAAAGGTATTTATGCCATGTATATCATATACATTTCATTTATTTCGCATATTTCTATTTAAATCTTTCATTTATACATTACATGTATCACATGAATGAATCACTTCACTTCGTGGAGGAGGTAGCCAACACTTCAACAAATGATGTTATCATATTCCCACAAAATAGATCCATAAAGGTATGTTGTATATAAAGAAATAACTAAGCATACAAAAATTATATATATAATATATTTCATATATTAATAGTATTTCTACCATAATTCTCAACCCTGAAAGTTGGTAAAGTAAAAAACAAATAATCATTATTTCATTAGGCTATAGTTTGTCGTACACAAAAATGGTATGTTTGTTAACTATTAGATAGAAGTGTGTTTAATTTTATGTATAAAAAAATATAATAATATATCATTATATTTATAATTCTTAGGTTATTATGTAATCATGGAATAAAAGGTCCTTATGGGAGGATATTGGAAATAAAATAAAAGATCCAGAGGAGGGATGCCACCTCTTATTTGGGTAAATCCTTTTGGTTTACAACAAAGGCTTCGTTGGATGGATTTATGCCCAAAGGGAGGTTTCTAGGTTTATTTAAGAGATTATTAGAATCTATTTTGGTAGATATTGGTTGAAAAAAATGTCTTTAGGGTTGTGGGGATGTGGGAGGGGTGAATTCCTTTTTATAGTGGGGGAGTGGCATTTATATAATTTTTTGGTAATGGAATTACACCAACATTCTTTCTACTAAAAGTTGCTCCAATAATGGAAAAAATTATATATATAAGGGATAATAGTGTATAAATATGGCCATAAAATGGATTTTAAAAAATATTCTATATATTTTGTTCCATTAAATTTATGGTTTCGTCTGTTGTTAAGCAAATTTTCCTCTTAATCATTTTAATTATTTTAAATAAATTTCATTAATATATTTGGTAAAAAACGATTTTTACCTTTTTAGGAAATACAAATTAATCTAATTCTAAATATTGAATAAAATGTTCAAAATTATAATCACATTAGTGGATGAAATTAATTTAAAATCAATCCCAGAGACAGAAAGAAAAAGAGGGTTTTTAAATAAAAAATGTTCAAATGATTTCTTAGTTTTTATATCCAATTTCAAAGTGATATTGGTTACACTTACATTAATTGGATTAATTTATGTAAATTTTTTTAATTATTATTTTTTTTAAAAAAATATAATTTAACATAATAAATAAATTACCCAAAAATTAGTTTTGAAATGATATTTTTTATTTTTCACTATTCATAAAAAATAAACCTTCATAAAAAAACAAAAAATTCATCCTAATGTAATTTTTAGGATATTATTTAAATGATGAAGTTTATTTGGACATATAAAATCAATAATAGTTGAAATAATTTTAATTAAAATACATTCTATTTTAAAATATGGTAAATATACCTTTATAAAAATATACTTTTTATGAAAAAAATTAGGTTTCTTGTTATCATATCCCTATAAAACCTATTAGATGATGTAAACAATATATGATGGAATAAATAACATATAGATTAAATTAATATGACTAAAATATGTTTATCCAAAGATAAATTAGAGTCCATGATTATCTATAACCATCTTCTTTGACCTTGTTTACATCCTTCTATGTGTATAAATACTTTATACTCTGATGATCAGTATATATTTCACACTTCTCACTATATATGTAAAATTTCAAAATACTTAAAGAGAAGATCATAGTTTCTAACTCCAGATCATAGTTAGGTAGTTATTTTCATGGATCTTTAGTTTTCATGATGAACAGGTTGTCACATTCTCATTCTATATGAGTACACAATCCAAGTATTTATTTAAATAATCATTGTTCATCACAAATCCTTCTCCACATGATGTTAGTGTGAGTAAAGGTATATATATCATCATCGTTTTGAGCTCCTTAAATATTACCTCAAATTTTTTGGTCCAACAATAATTTACCCCTTTCCATGTTAACACAGATAGAGCGATTTAAAATCATTAAAAAAATCACAAAAAATATCAGTATCACCCTCCTAAGCCATGAAAACTATTGAATTCGATGACCCATGTTGTTCTAGTTCATTCCAAAACTAACATTCTCTTTGAAGAATCCTTATAAGTTCCCCAAATTGTTGTCGTGATCACCAAGAATCTTAATTACAACATATAAAAGTCACAAATGCTGAACATAAAATTAATTTTCTCATTTCCTAGTGTTTCTATAACCATCATTTAATTCTCTTCACGTTCCTTATTTCTATTGGAGTAAATGGGAATGTAATCAATATAGTCATCCAAAAATTTGTTGAGGTAGTCACTAAAGACTCTATTCATCAAAATTAGGAATATATAATTGTAATTAGTATGTTTTAAGGGAATCAATATGAACTCTTTATTACCATAATGAGTATGAAATGATGCATTCATAATATCTTCTATCTTCAGCATCAACTGAGGATATCTAAATTAAAGATCCACTTTAGAGAATTTTTTATCTTTTTATAGATGATTGAATAAGTGATAAATCATTGGCAGGGGAAATTTGTTTGTTATACTAATTTTGTTGAGCTTCCAATAATATATACACTAGAGTAATGATCCATCCTTTTTCATTACAAAGAGTACTAGTGTGCCACAAATAGATTCCATAGGAAGTATGAAGCCTTTCCAAAATTATCTTATTGTTGCTTCTTTATCTCCTCTAGTTTGATCAGAAACGTCCTATAGGAGAATTTTGTGATATTAATGTCTCTAGGTATAAGGTATTTTGAGAAATTTAAAGCACGATCATAAGGATATCTAAGTAACTCTTAATTAAATGAATTTGTGTAATACCTCATGATTGTCATTTCCTTAAGGTTAATACCTTCCATTGAATCAACCATTTGGGAATGGTTTTATTCGACACAGGTTATCAACACCAACATCATTGAGGATATTTCCAAAATGTATTAATGATGTCCCTTTAATTTTTTGAGAAGCATGGGATGATTTGGAATATAAAAATATATTTCATCTTCTGGAAAATAGATATGTAATCCATATAATAATGATTCAATACATGCCCTATATAGAATCAAATTCCACTAGGGGAAGGACTATGAAATTCATGAGAATAATCTTCCTCCATACAATAATAGCATAAGAGACCAATACTTCTGTTAAAATGATGTCACCACTGTGTTTTTAGTGATATCTCAACTTCATGGATTTGGGATCCGACTCAATAGTTCGAACAAACCTGAGAGACAAAATGCCTATAAAAATAAAGAAAAAAATCCCTTTACTGAGTGAATAGAAATTTTACATTGTATGACTTCATTTTAATCCTCTACTATAGTAGTAATTATAGAATAAGGTTTTCCTTTCACCTTTGGCTTCAGTGGTTGTTGATAACGATTACCCTCAAGGGACCATGGTTTTATGAAATAACTTTCATAGTGAACTTTCCCATTATAGATTATTAATAGGGTTTCATTAAGACGTTCCCACATATCATCCATCATGTTGTCCAAATTTTTCATGTATAATTTAAATCCATGATCATGGTGGTATTCACTCCCACACCTAATGAATTTCACCATCCATTTTTAGGCATTTACAAGGACACATCTTCCCAAAGTTTTGACATGTGGGTGTTTGGATATTTTTTCCTCCATTTTCATTTGTATCACCAACTTTATAATATATTATTCTTTATTTATCTCCATAACCATATAAACATTCTAAAAAAATCCATATCTACAATGAGTTAACATCAAACTACATCTTCGTAACACCCAACATCTTGGATAACTAGAGCCTTTTAATGGTGTGGATTTAAACCATCAATGAATCTATCTATTCATCAATAATTGTTGATAAAAAAACCCTGAGTAATATCATGAAATAATTATGATTATTTCCTTGTAAAGCATGATGGAGTTTTCGTCCATTTTATTTATCTCTAATAATTCTCTCTCCATCTCTATTAAAAGTGTTCCAGAGATATTCTTATTAATAAATATTTTTTGAAAGTCTCCCCACTTTGTCTCATAAATTTAATACATTAGCTTGGTGTTATTTAATAATTTCCATTACTGATCATCCTATCTATAAAAATTATTTACATCCAGATTTTCCTTATCCTTCTTAGAATAGTGGATCATAGAAATGATCTTCACCATTAACTTATCCAATTTTTTAATGACTAGAGGATTGAATGAGCCAAAGAATATTGGTGATTATTTCCACATAAAAGACATGATAACCAGTTAATACTTCTTAGTATAATGTATTAATTACACATGGTTCAGGTTATAATACATATCCTAAGAAATCTAGGTAAGCATAGACATGATGTTTTGAACTCCACCTCCCACAACGTTGGGTATGTCATTCATAAAAAAAAATTAATGTTACATGGGTTATTGGCCAAGTGTCTCATAGTTCTAACCTTTTTCTAAAATATAAATGTATTGAAAAAAATCATAAATCAATAAATTAATAGTATATTATTAATTCATATATTCAAATTAACTTTAAAGTCATATCTTCTCAGAACCCTATTTTTAGAAAAATTTTAAAAATATTCTTTTATGATGTTTAACTGTACATGGAATTATACATATGGTTTTCACTAACATTTTATAATCCTAATTCTCAAATAAAATATTTCATAGCTATGATAAAACAACATATACTTTTTTCATATATGACAATTACATTGCTTTTAATATAAAAAATATAATAACAATACAATCCAATATTTGATGGTTTAGTGTTTTGGGAAATATAGGATCATACTTAAATTTTACATAATAAAGAATAAATATTATTCACATTATTATCTATCATATTTCTAAATATATCACAATATTTTTATTACATGTAGCTAGTTGATGATATACATCAAAAAAAGTATGTGTTGTAATCAATGTATGAGGATGATTGAGGACCATGAATCAATAGTACATGGGTGATCGTTATCAACATCATCATATCATAATCATAATATCATCATAAACATGATTATAGAAAAATTGATAAATAGATAGAAGGTTTCACATGTAAAATAGTGAAACATCATGTTATAATGGTCAAATACCACACACAGTTGTGAACAAATATAACCTCATGTTTGTACATAACATATGTGCATAAATAATAACACCATAATTGTGAAAAAATATAGAATTGTGTTTATTTATAACACACATAATCTCATGATATATATCACATTACCTACTAAACTTTGGGGTTATATAATTTTAGGAACTCTCGTTACATCAGAAAAACTCATAATCATACATGACACATAGAATATATTACAATCATAATCATGAAATTAACCATGAAAATGAATGGTTTTTAATATAATTTACATACCATAATTAATGAATGGAATTTTATGATTTCCAAATGAATAAGGGAGTACACAATTTGGAATAATATATCTTTTGAGAAACAAAACAACATGATTCTGGAGAAGTTTTTGAAATTGAACTCATTTTGATGAATCCATTTAAATGCATTAGAATATATTTTGGAAGGGTGTAACAATGTATATCCAAAAATTAAAAAGAAAAAGAATATGGAAATGAAATATTTTAGGTATTATAGTTTCATTAATAATGAAAAGAATGTGAAATTGGGGATAACCCAAAATAAATATTTTGGGTTTGAGAATCCCCTTAACACAATTCACATTATCTTTCATAGATTTTCTATATCCTAAATAATAAAAATAGCTAGATTAAAAAATGAATAAATAAGTTAATTATTTTATTTTTTCACTATTTATAAAATATAATCTCTATATTATATTTCCTAATTTCCTTAGTTAAATGGTAAACATTTTTATATTATTTTTTCCTAAATTGTTTTTCATTTTTTTTCAATTTCTCATTTTTTATTCAACATAATTTATAAATTATCATGATTAATTATAAAATAATAAAATAAATATATTTATACATTTATATATTGTAATTAATTAATTATAAAAATTTATAAGTTTGATGATAAAGAAAGAAGTTGAAAACCTAATCATTTTTGATTAATTGATCTTTATCTAGAACGTTGTCCAAAAGAGGAGAAAGAGAAGTATAAAATATAAAAATATAAAAATATAATTTTTTCATCATATTAACATAATTAATTTAATATAAAAATTATCCCTAATTAATCTCTTAATATTTTGTTTATAAATATATTGGAAAAATGATAAGAGATGTGGAAAACGAGAGAAGCATTTATAAAAACATACTTTTTTATCAATGTTGTTTTACTTGTATGATAGTAGAATTCATTGATAAATGGATTATGTTCACTACAGAACATAACTGTGGTTTTTAAGGAATCAAAAGAGGGTATTTGAATAGATATTGGGCATTGTTATGTGAGGGAGTAATATTTTACCATGATGAGCGAGATGGGTTATTTATACTTGAGGAGAGAGCTATTTTTGAGTTAAAATATTGAATGGAATAATATATATATGGTTATACTTTTAATAGTGATATTTATAAAATAATTAATTATAAATAAATAAAATATAATCTTCCTAGGACATTATACACAATTATAATTTTAAAAAAGTAGTTTCTTAAAACGGAATTTGATAAATATAAGGAAATTGTTTTTTAAGAAAAATTTTGACTTTAGACTTCTAAAAGTAATTTATATGTTGGGAGACCATATTTATTATTTTTTAATTTCACATTTTAAAAATTAATTTTCTTAGTTGAGCCACCATTTTAAGAAATTATTTGTTCATTATTACATCGTGAATGATATAGTTCTAGATACACGGGTTATAAAAAACAATTTTATTTTTATTATTTAATAGAAAATTGTATCATTTCAGTAATTTATTGATAAATCACTTCTATAAAATTTAGTAACTACTATAAAAAAATTGTATATTTTTTTAATAAAATAATTTCCTAGAAATAGGCAATTTTAATTTTTAATATAAAATTTCCGAGTTTTATAAAATACTTTAAAATTTAGTTTATTAAAATAATGATTAAATATGATTTGATTTTTTAATTATGATATTTGTTTCTTGGAATTATTATAATTTAATTTACTAAAATTAATCATGATAAGAATTATTTATATATCAATTTATTATTTTGAGGTCAAATTACTATTCCAACTATCACGTTCTCTTCCCAACGATCAGGTTACTATTACCAATGGTTGGGTTACTATTCAAATTATAACATTACTATTTAAATTATCACATTACATATAATAAGTACCTATACATTATTATATTAATTATTCAACTCTATTCCAATTAAATTACTACATTTTTTATCTATAATGTAGATTAGTTTACAAATATTTATTTACATTTTAGTAGTTTTGTTCAAGAGGGGAGGGGTGATTCTAGCAGATTGGGGTGACCCATATTTTCCCATTATAGATTTGGTATTTTATATTTATTCCCCTTATAATATTTTTAATTTTAATAGGTTTAATTTCTGACTAATTTAATGATTTTAATTAATGAGATAAATTATTATTTCTTTATTTATGTATTTTCTGTGTCTAATGCTATATAATATAATGTAATATACATTTACTTCAAGTAAAAAAATATCATTTATAAAATATTGGTTGTTAAATATATTTTTAAGGCTTATATATTATTTTAGTGACATAATAATGCTAAAATAGTTATAATACACTATCCCCCTTCTTACCTTTAAACCCATTGTAAAAACGATAGCATCGCCGGTACATACGAGTGGACTGCCACCTCCATGAAGCTATGTGATTTATTTTCCATTTTAAGTTTACATGGATGAAATTAAAGATAGATTAAATGAATATATATAGATTATATGATATGATAACTATTTTTCATATTTTAAGTAACATTTACCTTTATTTCATTCCATCCACCAAAAAGTTAAAAAGTTATTTATGCGTATGTAAGACCCACCATCTCAATGAATGATGTTATACATTTTTATATATCATATAGATGAATATAAATATATATATACTATGTATATATATATATAATATATATATAATTATTAAAATTATGTAGATAATAGAACTATGATCAATATATATGTATATGAACTTTCAAACAAAAAATATCATGAAAAATGAAATAGTTAACACCCAAATATAATAATTTTAATTAATAATTATTAATAAATGGGTGAATAAATGTAATAATTGGAGAATATATGATTTTATAATTTTCAACATGACCCTTTTATAGTATAATAGTAAAATTAAATTTATGATATATTATGTTATAAAACCTTAAATGAAAAACAAACTTGAAGTAATGGTTTATCGTTTGAAATTGTCTTCTTTTGGACATATGTTGTGTTATGAACCTATATTCTTTTTCTAATGTGTATATACAACCGATTTAGAATATAATATCACAAATATCATAATTTTGATTATATTTAATGTCACATTTTACATTATTCATTTAGGGGGCTTATGATTTAATTGTTTCTAATGTGGAAAATATTTTACATTACAATATCATTACTTATCGATACTATTTATGATCAAGTCTCTATTGATGAAATTTCATGATAAATATCTCAATAATATTAGGAACCTTATTCTACTATCATTTTTTTTATAATGTATTTTTTACTTTCATTTTCCTCTAGGTGCTCAATAGAATGAAATATCAATTTTAAAGAAAACTCACTTTATTTCCCCCATTAGTTGAGAATAATTTTTCTATCCATTTCCATGTTTTATAAAAAAAATTGAAACTTTTTTACATTAATATATTATTATTTAAATTCATATTTAAATTTTTTTTACTTGGCTAAAAAATAATTATGTAATATTTATTTTTCTTCCTTACAAGTTACTTTTGAAATTTTACTAAAAATGTGAAATGAACCATTGTTTGAATGTAAATGGAATGAAGGAAATTTACCAACATCATTATAGATCAATTATTTTCACCTTACATTACATGTTTCTATGTTTATTTTAAAATAAAATTTTTTCCTTAAAATATGAAAAAATATATATTTTAAATAAGTGGGTTCCAAGTGAAAATGGTATTTTCTTTAGGAAATGTTCCAATAACTTTCAGAAGAATTTTTCATCTATTATAACATCCATTGATGCTACTTATGATTTACTATGTTTATGACCTTATGATACCATAAAATTTCAATAGTTTTATGTATTATGAAGATTATGATTTAAGGATGATTCTATGAATCTCATTTCTCTTCCACAGGTTATTTAATTTATGATAAATCCATCATGAAACTCATTTCTTTTCCCTAGTTTTAGTATGATGAAATGGTAAAATTTTAATGAAACCTATTTCCATTCTATTAATTCTTCTATTATTAATGTGTTATCATCTTTTGGTACATAAATATATGATTATAATTATGTGATGGGTGGTCCTGAATGTATATATCCCTCTAATTCATTAGGTAAGGATGGATATCTGATAAGACAATAATAAATGTAATAGTGAGTGAACCCAATTCAAAAAGGGACACTTTCCACTATGATTGTCTTGAGAGTATATATTGGATAAGTATATTTTGTTTTCGGGAATTTACACATTCTACTAAAATAGACTTGGTAGTGATCCTTTACTATTATGTAAATAATATTTTATCCTTATGTGTATGCCAAAAACGTTTGTCTTTTGCCAATATTCTGATCACATGAATCATGTTCCTTCATTATTGTATTATCTAGTTCATATAAACTATGAATATTTATATCATGATTCAATATTATGATCTATGATCTGAAGGGTATGATTTTAATATATCATGCTCGTTTTCTCAAACCATTAATTCTCATGTTATATTTAAATGACCATTGATTTCTCCCTTGTTTAACTGTAATGAGAATCTAATATCATCATCTATTATGTTTTTTTAAATGGTATATAATGAAATTTTATATGTTTTATGTGTCTAGAAAGGGTTATATATATTAAGACGTGAGTTGGGAACATTGAAGATCTTTTACGAATGAGTTCATTATGTTTCCATGATTCCAAAGACACTATTCCTTTATGATTATATCAAGTATTATATTTTTATATGATAAATATTTTTCTAATCAGAAATAATTCTTATGCATGGTGATTGTGCCCTTATAGTACACCTAATTTGACACTCATAGGGGTCATGCTTATGATAATTCAAATTTTAATTTTTATCCGTTATAAATGATTTAAATAGATGATGATTGTTTATGACCATAGTTAAACCCAAGGTGTCATAGACTGAAATGAAAATCTCAATATTTATAAATATTATTAATATTTTTTCAGGATTTATCACTTTGATTATTGTTTTTTAAATAATGGTTTTTCAAATTAGATAGTGGATAAAACTAAGAGGATTTTGATAAAGTCTAAATGAGATGGAAAATGGAATGTTTTTCATTATGATAAAATAAATGAAATATGAACTAGAAGGAAAAAACAAGGTATTACGAATAATAATATATCTTGATATATTTTCAAAAAATTAATATTTTGAGACTTTCTTAATATTTAAAATAAAATTAAGATGGAAGAATTTTCATGTCCTAATGGTCATACAGGTGGGAAAAATCATTTTTATTCAAGTCGAGAATTTGGGATTGGGAATCCTAGGAGAATGTATCAAAATATTTATATTTGGAAATTAATTTCATATAGTAATTAATTTCCAAGGAATTCAATGTCTTGTGTGTGGTAAAATTGGGAATTATCTAAGTCAATTCTGTAGTCCAAGGGTTTTTTCCTAGACCAATGAATAAAATATTCAATGTCAGTCATTGAAATAGATTGATGGAAGTGTTAATGTATTTGGGTTCAAGAATTATGTTGAAAAATTGTTATTTAAATGATATTTTGGTTATAAGAATCATGAAAAGTTTAAGGATTGTTTTGCAGTAGTTTTCCATTAAGCATTTTCAAGAATATGTTGAATGATACTGATGACGTATAAAATTTATTAAATGGTATGGTTGTATTTTATAGAGAAATTCATGATTGAGGGAATTATAAACCTTAATATATTCTTGATTTTCAAATAAGAACATTTGGTTGACATAAATATATTATTGTAAAATTTAATGGGATTTTTTTTACCTTTTAATTGATTACTGATTTCATGAAAATGTGATTTATGTTTTCTTTGAGTGAGTATGCACCATTTTTTTATTTAAAGAATATATTTGATAATTAATGATTTTATTTAAGTAATGTTAAGAGAATAATTTTTTGGCAGCAGGTATGTCTTCATTGATGTTTTATGGTAATTCACATTATTACCATGTTTTAGGAGAATATATGATCAAGGAATTTAAATATTTAGTATATGGCATTTAGATCAACATTAAGTTGTTTTGGGGTTTAATTTTTTTTGATTTTATAAATTTAGTGTCCTTATTTATAGATATTTAGATTTTGAATTTGGTTCGACATATTTTGTAATGGTCTTAAGGTTAACTACTTATGGAGAGGTTTATTTTAAAATTTAGTAATTCTTTTGTTGGGTTTAATGTATGATTTATCATATTGGATAACTTGTGTCAACAATTTTGGTTTCAGTAACTATTTAAAGGCATAATGAATGACTTATATATATTATTATATTTTGACAGTTCATTTTAGTGCTTTAGGCATAAAAATATTCATATTAAAAAAATTATCAAATGGAAATTCACTTATGAACAACTAAAGGATGAAATTATTCATATGAAATTGAATTATATACATTATTTTCATCTTCTTTTATTATTTATCTTGAATTTAAATTAATATCTCAACTTTACTAAATGAACCATGAAAGTAAAAAAATTATCATTTAACTTCATTTTTAATGAAATTATGTTCCTTTCACCCCTCACTAATTTTGTAAGGTCCCGGAAATTTGGTGTCATTTTTTTAAAATTATATGGAATTACTTCGAGACCAGACGCTCTGAAGACACCTAATTCTGAGGCCCGGTGAGCCCAGAATAGAATTTTGAACTTTTTTAGTAAATTTAAATAGACATGTGAGAAGATTTATCTAGAATTTAAACTAGTGTTCGGATAAAATATATTAGGGCACCGTTAAAATTATAATGTCAGGATTCTCTTAGAATGGACCTAACATTGACAGGCTAGGGTTGACTAGAAAAGTTATTTTTCGAACATTTTGAAAAAAAATTAATAACTTAGAAAGTTAATTTTATTTGTTTCTCGGAACTGTTGGGTGGTGGCATGACGACACTACGGTGCAACAACAAAGAGACGATGATTCAAAATAAATTAATCTTATTAATGGCTCGTAAATGTGTATCATAACGACACATTAAATGAAGCATAATAGATAGGTTGTTTCATAAATGAAACTACGTAATGACGTGACGACGCATCATAACAGGAACGCAGATACATGTTTTCTTTTAATGGGGTAATATTTTGGAGAAAGGGGGATCAATTGGTGGAATTCCTCTGACGAAACTACAATGATAATTCTCTCCAAATACGAACGAAGAATGCTAGTGAATCGCTAATAATGTCAACGCATCTCGAAGAAAAAGGACTGAAAAGTATCCAACACCAACAGAACATGAATCCTTGTGGGGGAAGAGCTTCAACGATAAACACCTTTGAGGTAGAGGTTATTTTTGTTGTGAATTATCTTTTCCCATTATTCTTTCTAAAATGAAGAAAACAGATCAACCCACAAATAGGTTGATCCTTGGATCACTCGTTAGTGTGGTAGGGTTATCTTTTCTATGGTGTTTCATTGGGAATGATTATTATTATTAAAATCTTGAACCTCAACCATCAAACCTCCCCCTTGTTTCTAAACCCCTAACGTAGAGGGAGAGGGCTGACATGAACAAGGCCTGAACCCCTCCTCCTTGTGCATTCTTCATGGTCTAACTTCTGAAATGGTGGCAAGAGGAATTTGAGGCCTTATTATAAAATTAAGAACCCCACATAGTCTGGAAGTGCAAAAGACGGGATGAATGGATGCTCATAGTGGACCCAGTTGTCCGCAGAAGAGCATGTCAGTGTGCCCGAGGGGGCATCGTGACCGGATCGGGCCACGTTGAGCTAGAATGGGACGTAGGTTGGTCTTGCAGTAGGTAGAGGGATGTGACCCCATAGCTATGAGCCACGACATTCTGTGGCAAGTGGTCCTCGACCGCATGCGGATCCTGGGTAGCTGGGTTCAACCGGCTGCATTACAGTGCCCCGGATGAGCTATGCGTTTAGCTTAAAGAGAGCCAGTCTGCCAGAGGCGGGCCAGACCCCACCCATCAATTTGATCCGGATGATACCAGGTCCCCAGGCGACCCGACAGGCAGGACCCCAGTCAAGTCGAGCCAGGTCCATTGAGGCCCACTGGGCTTGGCCCATTGGCCAGGCAGGACCAGGCAGACCCAAACCTGAACTGGGTCTAGTCGGGTTAGTTGAACTAAACAAGGGCATGTGGGGCCCCGGGCTGGGTTGGTTGGGTCGGACCGAGCCTAGACATAGTCGAACCTTTTTTACTAAAATGCCTATAACATACAAACTGACAGTTCGATTAATGAGACGTTTGTAGCATTGGAATCCTCTCGAAAGTGTGGATAATTTTGAATACTCTAAAAAATATTTCATGGAAGATGAAATACGAAGAATGGATTGGGGATTGTTTCTCCTGGAATCAAGAACACAAAGTGTGGAAACCCTGTGGTTGGCTGATACTTGAAGACTACTGATAAGAGTCCCTGTGTGGATCTTCTATGATAGCCCAGTAAGAAGATGCTTTATGTGACTTGGAAGACCCATAGTAGGAGAAGCTCTATGTGACCTGGTAGACCCATGGTACTCGAAGGGGAGGACTACCTCAGTATGTCCAAGCTGGGAAGTGAATTTATGTGACCCGAGAGACCCACGGTGGGGAGAAGCTCTATGTGACCCATCATACCCGTGGTACTCATTAGGGATCAGTACCACAACATCCCATGGTTAGTTGGAAGCAACTCTGTGTGACTCGGTAGTCCAACTACAGTCATAGATGAGGAGTTCTCTAGAATACCAAAGTGTTCGATTATACGACTGATGATCATAATTTCCTTACACAAGATTATACCTGGGGTGATGTGTCTTGCTTTGTGGGTTTCTTTATAGATTGATTTATGTTCTTTAATTATTGGTTTGGGGTCCCTACTGAGTATATTATTACTCACCCCTACATGGGCTTCACCTACATTTGTTGTGTCTGGTGAAGATGACCAACAACTAGACGAAGGACTTGGTGTCCCAATCCCAGGTGGTGCCCAGTGAGACTAGGTAGGTAGGGCATGATTCTACGGCTTGTGATATCTACTATGTACTTACCCATCAAGTGGTATTTTTAGCAGAAGGATTTCAATCGATCTTTTAATTTATTATAATTTAGTTTTCATTTGTTGGGTTTATATTATGTCCCATTTAATTTCAGTTTCACCTTTACACTCAGTGGCTATATTGGTAGCATGCATGTTAACATTTTTAGTTTTTTTATGCCCTGGTTGTATGTGTGTGTGTATAGGTACGTAGAAAAATTCCTCCCACTGGCAGGTTTATGCCTTCATCTCTAGTATCCATCCACTAGACATAGGGAGGTAGGCTTGGGGGAGTCACAACATGGGCCCTGGGGGAAAGGTTGTAAAAAAGTGGTATGAGAGGTGTTTGTTTCTACCTCAAAGAATGGGAGTATGTTGTTTTGTGTTTTGGAAACAGTGTAAAATGTTTCTAGTTCAACTTTCAGATTTCAGGATCCCAGTTTTGGTGTGGCAGCTGACATATCCATACACCATGACCTTGTATTCTTCTTTTTGAATCTATAAAAACCACTGTTTGCATGCATAATATAGGAATTGAGTGTTTCCACATGTTTTTATTAAATTAGAGTTAGCTCACTAGGTATAATCTATTGAATGTGGTATATCATGATCTGTATCAGTATGCCTCCATGCAAACAGGTAGCTAGGATTTGGATGAGTGACCGTGAGGACATCCAACCAAGAGATGAGGCGTTAGTTTAGGGACCAGTGTTAGAGATGGCCCTGCTGGGTGGTGCACGAGTGTTACCACCACCCGTTGATAGGAAGTTGCTACCAGAGTAACCGGTAGAGGATCCACATAGGATCAGGGTTGTGCATGTATTCTATATACAGTGACCTCCTAGGTTCATGGGAGAGATATATCCTCAGGCTGCTGAGGACTTGCTAGATGAAGTTACAAAAGAATTCCTCTTAGCAAGGATGCCACTCAACTAGATGGTGATATTATCTGAAATCCTTATTTAGGGCTCAGTAGGGAGATGGTGTAGCTTGAAGATTTAGAATCATGGTGAGGAAACCCTCTCTTGGGGTGATTTCAAGCGGCTTTTCTAGGAGGATTTTTTACTGCAGCCTTGCGCTCAGTGTGCATATAAGAGCTGATTCACCTTCATCAGGGAAGCATGTAAGTGGATGAGTACTCTTTGAGGTTTACAGACCTATCCTGCTACATTACATACATGTTGTGGGACCCTTTCTTTAGGATTCAGACCTTTGGGCATGGACTCAGATCGGATATCAGGGCATCCATGTTTTGTCTCAGCATCCCCACTCGGGATGAGGTACTGGAACGCGCCCTTCTTGTGGATCTCTTCCTATAAGGGTAGGCACCGATTTCCGGAGACACCAGAAGACATAAGACGACAGAGTATTAAGTAGTGATAAGTAGGTATTAGATGTAGGGACCCAAGTGGGTCAGATCATTCATGGGATGACCCCATGACTTAGAGTCGGTTTTGTGAGGCTCCTAGAGCCGAGGGAGTTCACAGGGAGCTAGGTTGTGCTTCCCATGCGGTAGATAGGGACACATGTCTCATGCCTGCCTGAAATGTCGGGAAGATGATTAGCATACGTTTGAGGGACCGCTGAGGCATAGGTAGAGATTCGAGTGTGGAGGTCCTTATGGAGGAAGATGTGGTAGGGGAGCAGGCCGAGCAATACGCGGTTGGAGACCATTCGAGGTACTACCACCACGACCCCCAGGTGGTCCACCCTGACCTCTGAGAGTGGGTAGACAAGAGTGAGCGCAACTTCAGTCAGTAGAGGCATATGACCATGGAGCTCCATAGATGATTATCGGTATGATCTATGTCTTCTCAACCATAGATGAGGTTCTTATAAACATAGGTGCCAGTCACTATTTCTTTTCCATGGACCTCATTCGAGGCTTAGGGATTATAGAGGACCTGTTGGCTCAATCCTTATGATTAGATACTACAACCATGGGGTGGTTTGGGGGGGGGGATTCTATAATTATACACTGGTCTCTGCCATGTGAGCTTACTCTAGTAGGTGAAAGCTTTGGTTGGGATCTTCTAGTAGTGGCATCATGGACTCACTACATCTTCCTCGGTATAGAATAGATCTCTATAGTCCATGCATAGATTGACTGTATTAGGAACAAATTGTGGTGTGTCCATGAGGATGGGATTAGGTTTTTCTTTCACTCTAAAGAAAGGGACTTTTTAGCACAAGATGAACTTTCTCGAAGGAGGGTGCATCTGATCACTCACCAATTGTCTAGCCATGACCTTGGTGTGGTGGAAAAAAGGTGACCAAGATTTCCTGTAGTGGTGGATGAGTATGGGGATATCTTTTCTGAGGATGTTCTAGGACTACCTCCTCATAGGGAGGTAGACTTCGACATTGAATTTTACCCCAGGAACACAATGGTATTCACACAAGCATATTAGATGGCTCTCGTGGAACTTTGTGGGTGAGGTTAAAACTAGAGGACTTCCAGGAGAAGGACTTCATGAAACCCAGTGTTTCATCATGGGAAGCCCCAGTGTTGTTTTCCCAGAAGTAATATGGGATCTTGAGGCTGTGCGTGCACTTCCGGTGCCTAAACCAGGTGATTGTGAAGAAGTAATATCCACTGCCGGGAATTGATGACCACTTTGACCAGCTGAAGGGATCGAGGTGGTTCTCAAAGGAGGACCTTATGCCAGGATATTAACAGCTTTGGGTATGGGATACAAATGTACTGAAGATGGACATTAGATTCCAGTATGAACACTACAAATTCTTGGTATTTCCTTTCAACATAACTAATTCCCCAGCAGTGTTTATGGGACTCATAAATAGGATCTTCCAACCTTACCTCGTACATTTTAGGGTGTTCTTCATTGATGAAATCTTGGTGTACTCGTCCTTAGAATAGGAGCAAGCCACATAATAGAAAATAGTTCTAGATACACTCCTAGAGAAGAACTTTCATGGGATGTTCTTAATGTGTCAGTTCTAGATTTGGGTGGTCCACTTTCTGGGACATGTCATATCAGAGGCTAGAGTTGCAATGGATCCAGCGAAGATAGTGGTAGTGATTTCTTGGGATCCACCTAAGAGCGTGACTAAGGTGCATACTTTATTGGGGTTGGATGGATATTATAGGAGGTTTGTGCCTATATTTTCCAAAGTATCATCACCTTTATCAGCCTTGACAAGGAAGGGACATCCCTTAGTATATACGGAGATGTGCCTACAGAGTTTCCAGGAGCTGAGGCGAAGACTGGAGAGTTCCCCCATCATGAGACTATAATAAAAGGGCATTGGGTATATAGTCTTCTATGACGCATCAAGGATCAGATTAGGTTTCATATTGGTGTAGGAGCGAGCGTTGATTTCCTACAGCTCACAGATGTTGAGGTTGCATGAACAGAACTACGTGACCCATGACCTAAAGTTAGCAATAGTATTCTTTGCATTGAAGATGTGGTAGAACTACTTGATGGGTGAACGGTTTACCATCTACTCCAACCAAAAGAGTCTCAGTTATATCTTCTCATAGAAGGACATTAACTTTAGACACGAAATATGGCTAGAGTTCCTTTAGGACTATGAATTTGAGATAATCTATACTCCAGGGAAGGGGAACGTGGTAGAAGACACACTCAGTAGGTGGTCTAGTTTATAGATTCTGAGTGATGTGGCAGAGAAGCTATCCATGAAGCAGATATACTTCGTGGATGATGATGGAGAAGCTTACCTTCAGTCGATGACTATCACTCCTCCACTCTTACAGTGAGTCAGTGGGTCACTACTTGGGGATTTTTACTACAAGTCCCAATGTTCTCAGTTATCCCCAAGATAGGATCCTAATGGATTTTTTATAGGTGGGGAGCACATCATCCTTTTCACAAAGGGTGCACAGTAGTACCAGTGGCATTGCGAGAGGATATTTTGGGGGAGTTCCATACCTCCCACTTGGCGATACATCCTAGAGTTTTGATGATTTATTAGGACCTCTAATGTTAGTAATGATGGCCATGGATGAATAAAGTGATGATAGAGTTCATTTCAAAATGCCTCACTTGTCAGCAAGTGAAGGCTGGGCATGAGATTCCAACAGGCTCAGCCCATCCAATTGAGGTTCCATAGTGGAAATGTGATGGTATATCAATGGTCATCAAGACGGAATTACCATGCACGTAAAAGTTCCAAAATTCTATTTGGGGGATCATTCTTTGACTCACTATGTTGGTGAACTTCCTACCCATCCAGGAGTAGGGATCAGTATAGGGATTGGGACACCTCTACATCTATGAGATAGTGCAGCTACATAGGGTGACTTTGACAAGCATCTCGGACCATGATGCTCGCTTTACATCTTGGTTGTTGAAGGGATTAAAGGAGGAATTTGGGACTCAACTGCACTTGAGAAAAAACTTTCACTCTCAGATAGATAGTCAGATGGAGTGGACCATACAGACCTCAGAGGACATGCTTTGTACTTGCGTCCTTGATTTTGGTCAAAGTTGGGAGAACCAATTTCCACTAGTGGATTTTACATACAAAAACAATTATCACTCCACCAATTTCAGGGCACCATTTGGGGCATTTTATGGGCATCCTTATAGATCACCTCTATGCTGGATAGACCCAGGGCAGTTAGTATTCATGGGTCCATAGTTATTATTGACTACCACTAAGAAAGTGAATATCGTCTAGGAGAAGATGAGTACAAAATAGAGTAAGAAGAAATATTATGTGATAATTGACGGAGGCCCTTAGTGTTCAAGGAGGGAGACCATGTTTTCCTCCAAGTCTCACCCCTACAGGGATTGTGGAGATTTGGACAGGGTGGAAGGTTCTCTTTGAGGTTCATCAGACCTATTTGGATTCTTATCAAAGTCGGAAAGGTAGTGTACCTGCCTAGCTATCTTCCCACAGATGCACCGAGTGCAAGATGTTTTCAATGTGTCACAACTAAAAGGGTATGTGCATGATCCATCACACGACATCGACTGGGGAGAGATGGACATGGATGATGGGAGGATGTTTACAGAAATCTATGTGGCAATAGAGGATCGACAGGATCGAGTCCCTCGTAGATAATCGATTCCTCAAGTGCATGTTTAGTGGTAACACCAGAACCTCCAGGACGACACATGGAAGTGGGAGGCTCAGACTCATGCTCAGTACCCCCATTTGTTTATTTATCTTTTGTTGTAGATTATGGGGAAGTAAATCCCTAAAGGTGGGGGTACTGTAATGTCCCTAAAATTTCAATTAATTTTTTTATAAATTGTATGGAATTATCTGAAGACCATATGCTCTGAGGAAAACTAATTCCGAGGTCTGGTGAGCCCAAAAAAAATTATGAACGTTTTTCGTTCATTTAAAAACATGTATGAGTGTGTTTTTATAACTTTTAAACTGGTTCTCGGACCAAAAATTTGAGGTCACCATTGATCTCACAATGTTGGTATTCTCCTAGAACGGACCTAACATCGACCGGATAGGGTTGACCAGAAATGTTACATTTTGGACATTTCGACAAAAACATAAAAGTTATTTTATTTATTTTTTCCCCTCTGTTGGGAAGTGGCATGACAGCCCTACGGTGCGGCCAAAAAGCAATGATGATTTATATTAAATAAATATCATTAATGGATCGTAAATGGCCAGTGTAATGATGCATTAAATGAAGCATATCAGATATGATTTTTTATAAATGAACCAATGTAACAATGTGAAGACACATTGTAATAGAAACATTGCGACGTATTTTCTTCTAATGGGTTTACCCATTAGAGAACAGAGGGTCAATGGGTGGAATTCCTTTGACAAAGATACAGTGATAATTCTCTCCAACAATGAACAACGAACGCTGGAGAATTGCCAACAATGTCGACACATCTCGAAGAATGGGACCTGAAAGCAGCGAACTCCAATGAAACATGAATCCTCACAGGAAGAGTGCTTCAACAATGAAAACCTTTATTGTAGGGGTTATTGTTTTTGCAAAATATATTTTCCTATTCTTCTTTTTAAAATGATGAACGTGGATAAAACCATGAACTGTTTGATCTGCGGATGCCTATTAATGCTGGATGGTTCTCTTTTTTGGGGTTTTAATTGGGAATGATTATTATTATTGGAATATTGAACCTCAAACCCCAAACCTTCCCCTTGTTTCTAAACCCCTAACGCAGAGGGTGCGGGCTGACAAAAACAAGGTCCAAGCCCCTCTTCCTTGTGTGTTCTACGTCATCAAACTTTATAAATGGTGGAAATATGATTTAGAGGCATTAGTAGAGAAGTAATTACACCTCAGAGTCTGGAGGTGAAAATGGTGTCAAGAATAGAGGACCGGAGTGGACCCGGTGGTCTGCAAAAGAGATCATCGGCAACCGTGGGCAGGAGGCGGCGCACCTGAGGGTGTGCCCCGGATGGCATGGTCCGCAGGGAGGTAGAAGGATCCACTAGCTGGGTCAGTGGCTAGAGGAGGGGTGTGGCCCCTTGACCGCATAGGTCGAGTAGCCCGTAGCCGTCCGCTGCATCTTCACGTGGCATCTGGTCCTTTGACCACGTGCAAAAACCGGATGGCCGGGTTTGACTTTTCATGGGACAGAGCCCCGGACATTCTATGCATCCGTGATGAAGAATTTCAGTCCATCGGAGTTGAACTACGTAGGGTGCGACCCATTCTTAGCAGGCTGGGATGGATGGGACTAGTTGACTGGGAAACATGGAGGGCAGGAATCCCTACCGAACCGGGTCAGGTCCAATGAGGCCCAATGGGCCTTGCCCACTGTCCAGGCTGAACTAGATATGAAATAGGTCAGGTCGGGTTAATTAAACTAAATTGGGGCATGTGGGGCCCCTGGTCCAGGTTGTTCTGGTCGGTCCGAATGGGTTGGACCAGGCCCAGACGCAACCTACATCTGTTCACTAAAACACTGATTACTTAAAAATTAGGAATCTGATTGACGATCCATTTATGGCATTGGAATATTCATGATGAGATGGATATTTTGTAATAATATATGGAGGATTTAATGGATGTTTAAATATGATGAATGTCTTAGAGAACGGTTCTCCCAAAATCAAGTACCCTACGTGTAGAAACCCTACGGTTGGCTGAGACCTGAAGAGTGCTGACAAGAGCCCCTGTGTGGATCGGCTATGATGGCCTAGTGAGAAGCATATTTGTGTGACCCTATAGGACCATGGTGGGGATTTGCCTCTGTGTGACCCAGTAGACCCATAATACTCAACGGGGAGGAGTACCTCAGTATGGACAAGGTGAGAAGCTGATCTGTGTGACCCGGCATGCCCATGGTGGGGAGCGGCTTATGTGACACAGCCTACCCATTGTACTCATAGAGGAGGATTTCTCTAGCATCCAAAGGTGTTCAATGATACGACTGATGGTCAAAATTTCCTTACTCTATAGTATACTTGGTGTGATCTATCTTATTTTGTGATTTTCTTTGTGGATTTCGTTTTGGTCTTTCCTTGTTGGTTTGGGGTCCCTACTGAGTATATTATTACGCACCCCTGCACAGGTTTTTTCCCGCATGTGTTGTGTCTAGTGAAGATGACCAATAACTCAACGGAGGACTTGGTGGTCTAAGACCAGGAGGTCCAAAGTGAGATCAGGTAGGCATGGTGTGCTTCTATTTCTTCTTGATGATACTATGTACTTACCCATCATGTGGGGTTTTCAATGTATGCCTTGCCTTAAATCTTGTACTTTCTCTTTTTGTAGTTTTCTTTTGTTGGGTTTGTATTCTGGCCCATTAACTCTTAGTTGTACCGTTACACACAGTGGTTGTTTCGTGGCATGCATGATCTCTTTTCCAGTTTTCTTAGGACGTGGTTGTATGTGTGTGTACAAATACTCATGAAAATTCCTCCCACTTATAGGTGGATGCCTTCGATGCTATTCGGAAACCCCTCTCCTTCAGGAGGCAGACTTGGGGGAGTCACAACATAGTCTCTGGGGGACGGGTCGGGACAAATTTATAGTTAATGATCATTAAATTTATCATGTACATTTTCTCTATTACTCAACATCATTATTTGAAAATTATTTTTTCCTAAATATCTATATTTTCACTTCTCAATAATTCTATCATATTTTTAAATCTAGTTCTATGTTATTCTTTATCACCATTACATTTACATTTCCATATTTTTAAGAAGTTTTTTTATTAAAACCTTTTACAATATCGGGTTTACAAAAAGGAATTTCAAATTTCAAACCCTTTATTGTTAATAAGATGATTATATAATGAGGATTTTATTTGTTAAGGTTGGGATAATGCAACATCATAATATTTTTAAAAGAGGAAAATTTTGTTTGATGGTGTATATGACACAGAATAATGAGCTTAAACAAACAATGAAACATTTTTAATTAAATGTGACACTATTATTGAATTGGGGGGTATGAATTGGAATAAATAAATTATCTAATTTATATAATATTTCCATTGAATAATTTTTTTCATTATCTCTTTGGAAATAAGAATTTGAATTTAATAAAGTCATATGGTGCTTCAAAAATATGTTTCCTCCATACATGTTTTTTATTTATTTTTAAGAGAAAATACTATATTTAATGTTTTCCTTTTTTAGAAAATTTATTTGAAAAAAATAAAATTCACTTTTTTAATAAACATGTAAAAAATATCATAGATTTAACTCTTAATAAAATTCTGAAATTTTACTTTTTTGATAAATATTACAAACTAATAATATTTATTGAAAAGTGTATTTTTTATTCACGATTCCAAAAAGAACAATAATTTTTTTAAAAGAAAATAAATTTATGATTTGTTATTCTATTTTATTAATAATTCTGTCAAATTAATTAAAATAATTTTTCAGTTGAACATTGTGTAAAATACTTTTATTCTTAAAAATGCATTTCTCTATAATTTTTTTTCAATAAGTTTTACATTTTAATCTCTAATAAATTTTATCCTCATATAAAAATTGATTCTAAATTTTCTTTCCATTCTAATAATCAGAAGGCCCATATTTTTTAATTGCTACCTTTTATTTTTTTTCAATATGAATAGTAACAATAGTAAATTTTAATTACAATGATAAATGTAAAATTGGTTAATTGGGGATAAAACAATGAAATAATTTCTCAAAATCAGCCCAACATTTTAATTTATTCCATTATATGGACTTAATAAGACCATATTTATCTAAAATTTAAATAAATAGTATTTTCACTCCATTTTCTATTCATAGTTATATTTATATTATTTTAAGCAATGAAAATTCCAAAATGTCACCCTATATACTTAAATATCTCTACAATTTTTACATATTAAGAAAAGTGTATAATATTTTTTCAAAATGTAAATTTGAAATATAAATCAATTTTTTTAACATGTATATTGATTTTTAATATTGAGTATTTAAATCATTAACATAAAACCTTATACAATGCTGATATAGTTATTGTTCAAGATCTAAAAAAATATATTAAGTAATTTTTAAAACACAAAAAATAATTTTTTTGGATGAGTGATGAAGTAAAATAAATTTAATAGAATAATATAAAATATTAGAGATGTGTGAGAGGTTTGGTTTTAAATTTAATTGTTGTAATATTTTTTTAATTCAAATTATATAAATTGTGCCAAAGATGACATTATAAGATATTTTATGAAAAATTATATTTTATTATATTATATATAAAATATAAAAAAATAAAAAAATAAAATTATGATTATATGAGTTTTAAAATATAATATCTTGTAATTTTATGTCCCAAATATTACCTTATAAGTAAAATTATAACACATAAAAAGTGAAATTTATTTTACCATGGTTGAGGATAAAATTTGTAAAGTAAGGAGTAAAGTAGATGAGGTTGGAAACACCACATAAACCTATCCTAATATTATTTTATTTTTTGTTTTTCTGCTAATTAAAACCTTATATTTTAATCTACGTCCATTTGGAATAATTTTCCAAGAGAAATTACCAGAGTTCCCCTCCTTTCATTTATGAAATAGAACCCCTACTTTCACTTCTATATAGAAATATGAGACTTTTATCTTGACTAAACACAATATAAATAACTTATAAAATTACCTATACATTAATTATAGGTTTTGGTATTCTTAAAATACAATTAAAAGTGTTTATAGGAATGTATCTAAAGAAGGTCAACCAAAGGATTGTTAATCATCTGACCCACCCCACATTCAATTCCATTATACTTCTACATCTTCTAAATATGAGATATTCATAAAAAAAATTAAATTTAATATCTTAAATATTCTAAAATATTTTTAATTATCGAAACACCAATATCCAACCTCTATTCTACCAAATATGATGTTAAAGTATCAATCATTCCGACATGTAGACTACTGCCTACACTTAGTGACACAATTCTTTTTCCACCACTATCTTTTATTGAATGGTATTGTGATGGTTTTAAAATTTATGAATTATATTTATGATATAATTATTCATATTTAATTATAATTTCATATTAACCTTATTAACTTCCAATCCATTGAGAAATTGAAATGTCTCTCATGCATATGTGTAGACTAAAACCTCTAAAAGTGATGTGATTTTTTACATTTGTGATTTACATGGAAGGTAAAAGTTGTATAATTAGTGAATATATATATATATGTTATATATAATATAATAATGAATATTTATTGTTGAATTATTATTTACATTTCTTTCATTTTATCCATCAAAAAGTGAAAACAGTGTTCATGCATACATATGGCATACCGTCTCCATGAATTATGTGATTCATTTTTCTGTATATTGAGTATTAATATATATATATATAATATTATTTTTACATTTTGATTAAAATTTTATATATTTTGAAACCATTATCAATGTACCAGTATCAGAACTACGGATCCTAATGCCTTAGGAATAACAAAATTGTTAACACCCGAAACAAATGTTTTAATAGATAATTATTAATAATTTGGGGATGAAATGTTATAAGTGGTTAATATATTATATTATAAGTATTTAAGTTATTATTTCATAGTATTATAATAAATTTAAATTTATTATACATGAGGTTAGGGTTCCTTTAATAAATTTCTAACTACAGGTAAATGTTTATCATCTCAATTTGTCTTCTTTGGGGCATATGTTATGTTATGAAACAATATTATTTTATGAGGTTTATATAAATACCCTTGTACATGTTAAATCAAGAATCAAATTTTTCTTTATTTAATGTTTTAATTTTTTATGGTCTTTCTTTTGGATTAAAATTCAAATGTTACCAATGTGATAAGGGTTTAATGTTGCAATTTCACTTTTTATCTGGATTGGTTCTGATTAATTTTACTGTGATGAAATTTTAATATGTAACTATAAAAAATATCCAAAATTTTCTTATAATATGTATTTTAATTAAACATATTTTCATTTCATTTTCCATACATTAAATACTCAACATGTCAAAATAACTTTTTTTGTAAATTAGTCTTCATTTTTCTCTTCATTTGAAAATACTTTTCCTTCTATAATAATGTTTTGTAAATAGTTTCAGAAGTATTTTATAATTAATTGATTTATTTATAAATATAGTTTTATTTTTTTTAATGGCTTCAATTTTTTAAAAAAATTAATATTCTTTTCATTTTAGAATGAGGTACTTCTGAATTTTTACTTAAAATGTAAAAGGAATATTTTATTTAACGTAAGAAAGATGAATGTAATTTCCCACAATCATGAAAACCCAATTCATTTTATCTTCTTTTACATTTCTTCACTATTATTTGGAATTATATTGTTTTCCTTAATATTTATAAATATATTATATTTTCAAAAAGCAATTTCAATGTGAATAGAGTATTTTCAACAATAAATGTTTCAATAAAATTTTAAAACAATTTTTTCATATATGATAACATAATTTAATGTTATTTATTCATCAATAGTTTTATGATCAAAAGATAACATCCAAGTTAATTAATTTTATGGATTATTCAAATTTTTATTTATGGAAGATTCTATGAAACTCATTTATTTTCCATTGGTTAATTATGTTTGGATGAAAACATTATAAAACATGTTTATTTTCCATCATTTATTCTATAATGAAATGATGAAAAGTTTATGAAACCTTTTTATATTCCATGGGTTATACTATTAATATTTTTTATGTTCTTGTGTCACACATATGTGTTAATTTCATTATGTGATGGGTGGGTCCTGAATTATATAGTCCTTTAATTATTTTGGTAACGATGGATATCTAATTAGATAATACGGGTTGTAAGGTGGAGTGGAATTAGTTCAGCAAGGGACCTTGTAAACTATGATTTCTTGATATTGATCCTTTTCTATGTATATGATAGTTTTAGTATTGAAACCATATAATTATGATAGTATTTCTAGTGATCCTTGAATACTATGGAAATGATTTTTTATTCTATGTGTGCACCAAAAATTATTATTGTATGAAAAAATTATGATTTCACATATCATTTTCATTGATTATTTTATGTATCATATATTCTTAAGTACCATCCATTATTTCATGACTCAATATTACAATTTATGGTATATAGGGTATTGTTATGAAATTTCATGATCTTGTTCTAATACTTTTTAGGCCCAGATTAAAATTAAATGATGATTGAAATATCTATAGTCTACCTATACTGTGCATATTAAATCAAACTTTATAATGTTTTCATTTCCACATGATATTATGAGAATATGTAAGTATGATGTGCCTAAGAAGGGTTCTATATATGTATAACTAAGTGGGAATTAGGTTGATATTTTATGAATCTGTTTTTTGTGTATCCATGTTTCTAAAGACACTAAACCATTAAACTAATATTGTGGATCATAATGTTATGAAATGAATAATCAATAAAATAATATGGGATAATTATTTATTGAATTTATTGGTTTATATACAATGAATGTGATTGAATTACACTATGTCTAAATAAATTTGGTTGGAAGAATTAAAATTTGTTATATTATTTGTTATACATGTCTATCGGCACTAGTTGGAAAAGATATACCTTTGTAGTTTTGTTTTGATAAAACAAAATAAATTAATCACATGAAGGTTTTTTGAAGTCCAATATATATTCACATATAAGGTATGGAAAGGGAAAATATTCATGTTAATCCATAAATTTTCTTCTTTATGGGCTATGGTGATAATAATATAGTCTATCAAATATGCTATAATAATATTTACAAGATATTTAAATCTCAGGTTGTTATAGTTAATAAGACTCTCTATATAAAGTAAAAAATCATTGTTCAGGTGGAATTTGATATCAAATATTAAAATAGTGAGGATTAAGTTTATTTGAATGGGAAAATTGGAAGTATACTAGTTATTGTGAGTTAAAATTTGTGTTCTCTATAAAATAGGCCAGCAGAAGATATACACAAATTCTAAAGAGCAACAATGTTAGAGATCATATATTAAAATATTTGAATAATACATGTTTGAGTATAATTAAATGAGTAATTTGAGGGAAAAGAATCACATATTGAATTTTTTAGTTCTTTCAATGTTTTAAATCTGAAATAAACATTTAGATATGACTTTCATAACATAATTTTAATGAAGGTAGGGGAACCTAAAATCCAAAATTTGGTAGCATGACTCAACGATTTTAGTAAGTGGATCTTTTCTATATAGTAATAAATATTTTTTATTCTATTGAAACCTGGGGGATAACAAAATAACTAAGAGGAAAAAATCAAATGAACGGGTATTTTGATGGAAAGAAAAATTTGAAGAAAAAACAAAAATATAAATCTATGATGGAATTCAAAGGCGTTAAATAAAAAGTGGGAGTGGATTTCTCAAAGAAATTTTCAAAGGTAGTAAAACACACTACCATTGGGATGATCTTATTCTATGCTTCCTCTAATGATGTGTGTTTTGAATTATTGGATGTATAGATAAAATTTATACCTGATTATTTGGAAGAATAAATGTACATCAAGAAACCAACAATTTTCAAAGTTAATTGGATAAAGGACATAGTGTGTATGCTTAATCATAGTCTCTATGACTTGAATCATGTTCCATGTCAATAGAACTATCAATTAAATGATTTTATGGTTGATTTTTTTTTCATATAATGAATATAAGATCACTAATTCCATATAAATGTATAAAAGGATGGTTTCTCAACCATCCTTCTCATTTGTATTGATGATGTGATTCTAATTAGATTGTGAATTCAATTTAGTCAAGATTTAAAAAATGATTTGTTTGTAACATATGTAGTGAAGGATATTAGTGTTGTAAAGAATATTATTCAAATGGGGAGTGAAAGTAATATAAAAAGTGAGAGTATATATTTTTCTCAAATAGTTTACATCTGTAATGTCATTGATTGGTTTTAAATGACCAGATTTAAATCATTTTTAACCTCTATGGCTATGAAATTTAAATTTTCAAATGGCTCAGAACTTTGAATGAAATATATTTTTAGATACATGGAAAGAAATTATATTCCAATTACTAGTTGAAACATCAATATATATAAGGTATATAACATTCATGGACAATACTTCTATAGGGGGATCATTATCTAATTTAGGGTAAATATACATAATGAAATATGGGAAATCAGTAAATGGAATATCATATATATATAATCTAAAATATATATAGACTTATGTTTAAAACATTCTAAACCATTTAATGTGTACACTAACACAATTTTTTGTGGAGATTATGATACTCAAAAAAGTGCAATGATAATTTTGTTAACAATTAGCAGAATAATAATTTTCTGGTTGACTAAATTACTATCAATAATATCACTCTCTATAATGGATGATTAATATATAGTTGTAATGTAAATAATGAATGAAATATATTGGTTAAGGACTCCTCTATTGAAAAATGTAAAACTCTAGGATAGTGGGATAATCTACTACAATAGTATGATTGTTTTTTACTAGGAGAAGAATAATTTCATTCAATCTAGGTCTAAACATGTTAAATTTATGCTCTGACACATTTTTTTGTTTATTAAAAAGGTGATTAATATAAATTTAATACTACTGGGAACCACAGTTATGCTGATATGTTTTTTATCTAAAAATTAAATGGAATAACTATACCGTATAGGTATTGGGGTGATGAAAATAAGAATATAGACAATTGTATGTATATATAAGGATGGTTGTGGTTTTTTAGTCTATGTTTTGGAGGTTTCATAGGGATAATTTTTGAGTCAATATTCATGTGGGTTATTTTTAGGATTGTGAATCCTCATTAGGTCATGAAAATATGTTCATTAGAATTTTAAGGTTTACTTAACCAAAATTTTGCAGGGGTATTATAAACATCAAATCTATGGAAGGTGAAATCAATACATAGTTCTGAAGAGTTTAGAAGATGTTATATAATAATGTAAATAGGTATCTAGGAGAATAAAAATTCACTAAGTTCACCAAATATATCCTGTCGCACTGAGGGTTTCCATTGGAGATCGACTATCACTATTGATAATGGATTGAAGTACATGAAACAAGGATGTCAATGAATCTAGATGAATGAATAGACCCCATAACATGTGATGTGAGACCAATTATTTATGTTTATTATGGATTATTGGAATATCATTGGTTAAAATGATCTATGGGGATAAAAATTCACATAGTGTATTATTTATATTAGATAAAGTTTTATCCAATAGATGTTTGATGAAAATAAAATACACATAAATGTTAATTATTAATCAACTCTTTATCAATGATTTTTTTATTCTTGAATGTGTTTTATTAACTGAATTAATGTCTGGTGAGTTATGGTGCATTAGGATTTCCAATGTTTTAGAGGATTTTAGTTAAGAATGTTTGGTGTGCTATTTCATGTGCAATAAAAATATGAGTTGAACGTCTAGTTTTTTATTGAGATATATCTAGTGGGTTTTCTTCTTGTGAACTCACAACATGTTCTTAGTTTTATCCTCAAACCAAATTCCATCTTTATTTATATTTTTATATTTATGTAGGATCATGTCATTAAATACATTATTTTAGATTCTAGTGGTCATTGAATTATCTTTATCCCAAATTTGAAACAAAAATATTTCATCTCTGTAAAAAAACATTCTTTGGAATGTTTTTCAATATTTTCCTTATCCTTGAAATAGAAATTCATAAATTTGAATGCTATAAAATAATTTCATTGGGAAACATATGATGATTTTTTTGGAAATAGTTTTCTAATATAGCATGATTTAATGGTACAAAAGGACATTTTTTCATTGGATAAGTGACACAATTGAAAACTTCTATATAAAACTACATTGTGAAACTTATATGAAACCTCATGCATTGAGAATTATAAATCACTATACAATTCAACCAATTCACTATTCAATTTATTTTTTTATTCCAGAAATAAACATCATGAACCTAATTCTTTTTCTCCAACCAAACCTCAAGAATTCATTAATATTGTATTCCCCAATTTTATCGAAACATAATAAGTTAGGATTATTTATATTATATTTCTCTACTAATGGATATCCATATAAAAATGACACTAAGGAACTCATATTTATAAATAAGGATTTAAAATCACAATATCTTTTTTGAATCCTCAATGGATGTAAAAAATTAAAGCAGGACACAAGAAGAATTGACTCATTCAAGCAAAAAAATATTCATTTTCATTATCTATAACTTCCTTGAAATAGGTTTCCTTCTATTTTAGATAAATGACACCTTAATATACTGTCTAATAACATAACTCTCACATGTTTTGAATTTTACTTTTCAAATATTTAGTACTCCTTTAGTTTTTAAGGCTCAAATATTCTTCTTACATAAGTCCCCATGAAGGTAGTACCATAATTTCAGACATCCATAAGTTGTTTTCCCTCAATTTTTATTCCACCTAATATTCCCATAAGATAAAAAAATTAATCATTTATACCTTTTTTATTTTCTATGGATCTATAATTAATCTTATATACTCTATTTTTCAAACATGTAGTGAATGCTACCTCATCTGGATAACCGAAAGAATTAGATCCTTTTATACCCATGTTATGAACTAATATCCATGAAAATACAGGAACCATCAATTTGAAAATAAAATATTTATGTATATCTTCCCAATTAACTTGTGATATTCATTATAAGTATGATTTTCCATTTTATATATTCTTGTTAAATAATTCACCGAACATCTCCTTTAGGTAGATAATGGATTGAATCCCCAAAATCTATTTTCCATTATTCAAATGGAAGTTAAAAACTTAATAGTAAAATTCCAGCACCCTTATATTTATTGTTTGTGGAACTTCTATAATTTACCACATATGAATTAACATTGTGATCTATGAAACCATTTTTTATGTTCCCAATATTCTTATCATTAAAATATATAGTTTCAATACAAACTAATTTATTATAACATCTTCCCCACTTATATTCAAACATCTTCCAACCTTTTAATAAGGTGGATAATCCTGTTACTAATAAATTTATCATGGATCAGGATGGTTTTTTTGACTTTCCATCACATAAAATATTCATATATAATGATATAAAAATCAACTTCAAAAACAAAATGGATCTTACTATAACAATTTCTTACAATATTCAACGTTGTGTCTCAATATTGTAAATTTTTTAGCATAAAAAATCCCACAATTTATCTATAGACCATACTACTATTGATTCAAACTGATTCAAGATAATTTTGAATTTCTTCAGATGATCATTCAATGGCCTTAATTCTCATATTCTCATGTAGAACAATTTATGCATCATGATTTTTTTTCATTCATATTTTTTTTCCATTCATGTAAATAATAACCTTTATTAGTTCACCAATGATCATTATTTATGGGAGTTAATAAGATACAATCAATTCCAATGAAATTTAAATCACACAAATTTCCATCCTATAAAAACACTCCCATTCTACTTTATGCATTTCTTTTGAATTGATTTCATTTAACAGAATTTTGAGATCCTTGTGGATTAGGTATTCATTTATCTAAACCCCATTACATCCAAATTCTATATTTTATAACTTTACATTCCATATATTCCTTATTAAGACATCATTCCTTTCAAAATAATTAACTACTAAATAAATGGAATAGCATATAGAAAACAATGTTAGCTGAAGAGTTTGATGTCGAGTTCCCACAAAGGATTATTATACCAGAAGCTCTAATACCAATTTCTGGGTCCAGAACCAATAATCTAGAAGTATAATCTTATACATGAATCATGTGTTAAATTCTAGAGCTTATTTGTTTTGAAAAAACCCACAATATCTATGTATTAGAAATAATAAGGAAAATTACCCAACCCATTGCACCAAATCACCACTCTCATACTCAAGAAAAAAAAAATGTAACAATAAAACCCCAAACAGAAACACAAATTCACACTTTTAGAATGAAAATAAGAATAAACATAGGTTATAATTTTTTTATTTCATAGTAGAATAACGGTATGTTCCTTATTAATAGAATAAAAACATATATTACAAGTAAAATTACCAAATAATGCTCAAACCAAAAAAAATTAGTTATACACCGTTGGTTATCCAAGTTCCACTATAATAAACAATTATAGGAAACTAGGTAAATTAGCATGGACACCGATAAATCCCACAAACACAACTCAATAACCCAATTAATAATATGTGTTCTACAAGTTTATTCTTTTAATTTTTCAATTTTTCAGCTGAAAAACTAACACACATATGTGTTTTTTAATATTGGTTTATTCTATAAGACACTCAGGAATAACCAATAGAACTATATATTTCATTTATATTATACTAGAGTACGGAACACCCACCATCAATTAGACATTATCTTTAAACACCACCCCCATGATCAAAACCCTTTCTCATAAGTCACTCTTTCCAAACTCAAATAACTAGAATAATATAATGGATTCTCATCAAATTTGAACAAATTTAACCTTAATTATTGACACAGTTTCTAATTTTTGTTTTTTGAAAACTGATGAGATACCTTTTTTTCAAAAAATAATGAATTTAAGGTATCATATAATTTTTGATACCCTAAAATTTGTTTTTACAAATAATTACTATAAAATAGTAAACAAGTAGTATCCATCTTAGCATCCAAAATTAGTTCTTCCCAAGGTGAAATAGTTGAAAAAATAAACCCTCTATCAACATGATGGTTAAAATGAATCTTCACTGCCATATATCCATTATCTCAGCATGATATAATGTTATTAATAAATTCTTAACTTATATAGTAGGTCACTAGAAAATATTTCATCCCTCCGTGATTGTAATCTAGAAAAATTCTTTACAAAAAACATTTGAATACTTCTCTACCACTCTTGGAAGTAGAGAACAACATCTAACATAAATTAATCAAAGAATTATATATAATAATTAATTATATATAGATTAAACATTACTTTAAATTGTCCCTCCCTACTCATATAAATATATTAAATACTCTTGATTATGTTGATAGTCATGTCTTAGTCAATAAATAAAAATCATTAATTTTTATAGTTGATTTCAACAAAGAAATTACTCAACCAACCCATATAAACTATGAGGATATAATTTTTTATATAAATAATAAGAAAAATTGCATGATATTTCATTTTTAGATATTATAATATTGAATAATGGTAATCTAAACCCTTGCACACTCATTTTACCAAATAGAGTTTTAATTATAATTTAATATAGTAATGAAACCTCTTGTATTCCCAATTGATCAACCCATAATATAAACATTACATTATATGATAATAAATGTTCTAGTAATGTATAAATACTTTTCAAATCATCACATTACAATATCCTCCATCAACATCAGCATACTCTGATACCTACTCACTAGTAAAGTGTTTCCTCTATATAATTCATAGAGCTAATGTATCCACCTGATGAGTTCTCCCCACTTTATCAAGAATCCCTAACATGGAATATATTTCTTATATATATTTATCCCTGATCCATGTGTAGTACAATGATCTACATCCTCAATCTCTATACTTGGTAATATTTTAAATTTTATTCATCCATATAATCTAACTAAAAAACCTCATTAGATATCCTACCATCCCACTCATGAAACAGGTGAGTGGGGGATCAAGAAAGTTTGAAATTGAATATATCTCTCTTTTATACTAGATATACTAGAGACAACAAGGTCCATATGAACTATGATAAAACATCTCAAAAAAATTACATTAAAATCCCATCCACTTACTCTTTTTCCAATAAATAATTCTATATATCCTCATTGATGAATAATAAAATAAAATTAAATCTATATATATATATATATATATATGATATATCAACATAAACTATAGCCACTATACTATCTACCTGCTTATAATTCGGTAGATTCAAGGAAAAAACACACAATCATATCTCAAGTGACATCCAAATATTAATCCTTAATGCCATGAGATTCTCACTCATCACCAATTCTATAATATATTTTACAAGCTCATTAAATTTTAATGAATATTAAAAAATGGTTACCATACATTGAAAAAAATATAGAAACAATTCAAGCCTATTCAATTTTAATTTTATTAGGTTATATTGATCATTAAAAATATTGTAATCTATTCCATTAAATATCTTTATGCTACCCTAATTTCTTTATTGACTCCATCCATTTGAATTATAATCACACTAAAAAATAATATTTAAATATAACATTTAAGGTACCTAGAGACAACAAAAAAATAAAATATATAATTTCTCTTTCTTATAAATTTTTACATATTACAACTCAACACTACCTCTAAATGATAGTGGATTATATTTTTGAATCAATGGTTCTTAATCTACCCCATTAGTTAATCCTATTTAGTTACTATATTAATATCTTGTATAGTATACATAATTCGACTCATAGGTTTAGGATCCCTTTGAGTAATAGTAACTATTACTCACCCCTATCAGGTTAAAACTAATACAGTAAGCATAATTATATATCACATAAATGATCTTATAAAAAACAACATTCTCTCCCAATTAGTCATCATCTTAATAATTCAACTCTAAAATATGTTTCGGTGGATTCTTAATACATCTTATAATCCCATTGCAAAAAAATATTATTTCAAAAAAAAATAAAGTTTCTATTAAAAAAATTACTTTTTAAAATTAAAATATTACTGAGTCATTGGATATATATTTACATAAATGAAAATATTTTCCAAAAAATCCATGGTTCTGTGGGGAAATTATTACCATTTTTATCTTAATTTTGTAACTCTTACCCATTCAGAACTATCTTGAGTTAACATTGAAAAAATAAAAAACCTATGTATTTCTCATAATCCACACATTTACATAGACATCATTGTAACTCACTTCTCTCCACCTAATAGTTGTTTTGTCTTTTTATATGTATATTTCAAGTACCAATCCACTTATCCTCTATGTAAATTGAAATTCTCAAGATTAAAATCAAAATCATTTGTTTAATAAAATTTTTGAAAATCCAATACCATGATCTTAATAACTGATATACACTTTTGGATGTCATATAGCCTCAAGAACACTACATGATAACTAGAGGTTATCTTCAACTGGGAAGGGATATCAATAATAATCCATGGGGGAATAATTTTCATTAACACAATACTCTAAAATATATTGAAGAAATAATTAAAATTTATTTAAAGAAAACCCACTTTAATAAAACTCAATAATGGATGTATACATTTTTACAAATCAATCCACATATGAAAATAAATGCAACATTCTAAAAAAATGTCCATTTTATAATAAAATTCCACCAACTCCTCTTCCATATCACTATTGTGGATATATTTCTCTCCACTAATGGAGGAGGATGTTTTTTGATGGAATTTTCCAACATGAATCATGATATCATTCCTATAAAATTGAACAAAAAAAGGGTGAGTATAAACATAGTTTTATTTTCCCAAGGAAACTAATACCCTTCAGTGCATGAGTCGTCTAAAATATGAAATTATAGTCAATAATGATATTTTATAAATATATTTAACAAAATATATATTTATCCAAACATTTTCTTTAACTATGGCTTCAAAATAAAGTATGAACATTAATTTCCTAGTTTTATATTTTTATTAAAACATTAAATCAAAATTATGTTTTAAATTAATCTAAAAAACATTTTTTCTCTTAGTAAACATGATTTCCAAAATTTACTCATTTTTAAAAAAATACCAAAAATATTATATTTTTCAAAACTCTAATAAAATTTTCAAATTTCCAAAAAACTAATTGTAACTATATAGTTTCTCAAATATAAGGGAAAATTATTATTTCATTAAAACTAGTGGAAACTCATTAGTTCCCCATAACAATTGGAAAATATTTTTTCCCAAAAAAATCCCCTTTTTAATTAAAATCTATGTATATTTAAATTATGTTAATTTTATCTAAAAACCCCAAATGTTCCATCACTCATTGTACTAGAATAAAAATATCATTCACAATGTTCTTGTATATGAAAAAAAATCTCCCCCCATATATAGAAATTCAAAGAATATGTTTTTTCATGAAAATGAGATTTATTTCACCTTATAGCACCAGTTATATTAACCATTTCATACCTTAATGCATAATACATAAGTATCCACTTTACCATTTATAGATACTAGTGGTTTTATAAAAATATATTTAAAATGCATTTTTCACCTACACACACATCAATAGAAATATTTATCAATCAAAACATTAAAAAATGATATCCATAACCTAATCCATTCTCACGGGAATTCTCTCAAAATACCATTTTATCTCAAAATTAAATATTAAAACAAAATAATCACCAACTGATGAAAATAAAATAAAATATATTATTTAATGAATAAAAAAATATATATTTTAACATTATAATTTTAAATTAAAAACACACAGGGATGTAAAATCCATAAATTCCAGGTAATTACATTTTATACCAAAATAAAAATTATGTACAAAACAACGATTTTTTGAAAATAATACAACTTAAAATAATAATTAATTATAATATATTATAAAATTAATATTAGATTATTCAATCTCATTGAAGGTATTTATGATAAAAATATATATAGGTCATTCAAGGAAAAACTAAAAAACAAATAACTAAGATCACACTGAAATGATAAATAATTAAATAAAATTCATAATGAAGGATAAATCAAATTCCATGCTCATAGATCCATATATCTATAATCCCGAAGTATATATCTAAGAGATAAATAGTGTGATATCAAAAGATTATACTTGACTTATATGATACATGGTATTGAAATTCAATCCATCATAATACATATTTCAAATAAATGATGAGAGTCCTCCAAAATCATCAAAATATAGCTATAAAATTTTAAATTAATTTTTAGGAGAATAATGAGGTGATTAAAAGGGTATTGGGTTGCTTAAAGTAAATTTTTATAACTTATTCCTAATACACTTTCTCCACACATGTACTCCTGGACCATATATCAGATTTTAAATTTCTCTCTACATAAAAATTAAAATGAAAAAATAGAATTAATTGCCTATGAAAAAATAGGTATATATTCATTACCTATTACCTATAAAACCAACTAAACTATCCTCTAAAAATATTACATTATATAATAAAGGAGGTATTAAATTTTTGTAAACCCCTCTCTTAACCACCCTCAAAATTATATATTCTCATGAAACCGGAACCATAAGATAGAAACTCAATTACAAATTTTATAATTTAGTAACATTTCACTAATGATATTATGTAAATTTACATTACTCAAAATAAACAACCAATAATATTTTCAACTCCCTAAAAACATCTAGTTTATATCTCATATTCATTAAAAAATGAATAACCAACATGTATCCCAACCAAATGTCTGCTACTATTATGATTTTATTATCAAATCGTTGAAGAAAATAATTTATTTTCGAATTTAATAATTATATGAGTGATTATAGGAGTGTTTTAAAATTCACTCCTATAGAAACACTAAAATGAAATAGTTTTTTTAAGCATAGGATTCATACCTTTCCTAACATGGTTTGATCAACTATGAATAAGTGTAACCTTCTAATATCATTCTAAGGATATTATTTGGAAAAATATATATTCTTGCTTCACTAAATTCCAAATTCCATAGTTATAAAATATACATATGAGATAAGACATAAATGTATCCCAAATTTTCCTTTATGAGGATTTTATAATTTGAGTGGGATCCTTGAACCAAACTCAAAAAAAAATTGAATAGAATATTATGTATAAAACATTATATATACATGTATTTTTTTAATAAAGATAGTGTAATTAAACTTTAATGTACTGCATATATGTAAATTTCCATATATTACAGGTTTTATTAAAATAAAATAGTAATTCACATTTATAATAAGATCCATTCAATACTATAATATTAATTTTAAACAAATATATAATGGGTTAGATACATAAATTTGATGGGACAATGATGATTCTTCACTATTATGTTTTGAGTTCCCATAACCATTAAGACTTATTCTCTTTAATTTTACAATTGTTGATCTAGGGTATAAGATATCATTAAGACTGGCCTTCCAATAAGATATATACATTGAATACCAAACCATAAAGTGTTGGTATAAAATATGACATGGTTTTATCTAGTGAAAACCCAAATGTAGTGAGGGTTATTACACTGTGGTTTAGTGCATTTAAATGCATGCATTATATGATAACTCTCAGCTTTTTTAATATTATATGCTCATTAATTATCATGATATGTTTATTTAGAGGGGTTTTGATGATTTAATATGATACATTTAATGAATTTAATATTTAATTATTTAATTCTTGAATGTTATAATTTGTTTCTAATTTTCACCTTTATTATCAAATGGTTATTTAAAATTTAGAGCCATGTAGAGTGTTCTCAATGACTATAAATGGATGGAAACATCATGAGATGGTTGAAAATCATCCTGATAATAGAAATTCTCATCCTGAATCATGCTTTAGATTTCACTCCCATTATCCTATAATGAAAATTTTCTATTATAACATTAATGTAGAGGAGTCTTTTCCATGTATTGAGAGATTCATAAAGCATGTGGGTACCTAAGGGAAAATGAATCTAATATCTTCTCCTCATTTATCTACATGAATATTTTGTGTAGAATCCTAGAAAATATGGATCATTAGACAAAAAGGTATATACTATTAACTAATTTTATTTTATCCAAATAAATTGAACTATATTATGGAAAAGATTATTTTGGGTATATTACTTTCATTGTGTTTTGACAAAGAATTTACACTTTAAACCCATTTAGTGGTATTATAACAATTACTATCTCATCTGGATTGAGTTTAATAATATATAGGATACTATAAAAATTGATGTTTTCTAGAACAATGATATATTTTAATCAAAATCATTGTTGTTATTGGGGTTTCTATAACCATGATTTTTTTTAAAATAAAATCAATATATCTTTAAAAATTATATAAAAAAATTCTGTTTTTGAAATTTAGTTGTAGACACAGTTTCAAAAAAATGAATAATAAGATAATTTCATTATAACTTTTTATATACATAAAATGATCATAATCGGTATAGAAATGTGACTTTTATAAGGAAATAATTATGTAGTGGGGATAAATTTAATTCTTTTTTTTGAAGTGTGATTTCTGAGTGATCTATTAAAAATGTCTTGTCCTCAATAAAACAATTATGGTTTACCTTGATAAAAGTTTTCATAAGGTTGAAACGATTTCATAATGTCTTATAATGAAATAATTTTTTAGGATTTCAATGAAAAATTTATTTTTTAATAATTATTGAAAACATTCACCAGCAACAAACCTATTGGAATTCATTGAATCATAAGGGTATTTGAACCATTTTAAAAATATTTTGGTAGATTTGATCTACATTTAAATTTTATTCACCAAGATTAATTATTTAAAAATTGGATATAAATTCAAATTATGTAAAATATAAAGATTTTAATATTTAGTTTGAAAATATTTATAAATTTTAAAATTAAATTATCATATTAAGGGTATTTTAATCTTGCCTGTGTTTACCTGACATGTCACCTGATCTAGGCCAAAAATATATTCTAGTGGTTCCCCTTTAATGCCAGAGGATTCTGACCAATAGTGAGGGTCCAAAATGTAATGTTTGGATAATTTACCCTTTGTTCAGAGTTTGACAAAAATGAAAAAATAACCACAATCATACATAGGGATCAACATAATAGTATGAAAATAAATAAACTCAATCAGAGAATGAAATAATAAATTAAATGAGGGACATTGTCATAACGACTCAAAGCATGAATGCATATAATACCTGATCTCCCACTAGGCTGACCACAATAAAAAATATACCTAAAATAAATGAAATAGGCTCTACTGAAAACATCTATCTAAACCATATACCTGGTCATGATTCCTCATCTACACCAACATGATTCTGAGACTCCACATGAACAGCTTCATTAAATCAAGAAACCCTAGGCCTTGGCCCCGTCCACTTTCAAATATGTTTTCCAACCTAAAAGAAGATATCTGGTGTACATGAAAACCAAGTTTCACATAAAAGGGGTCCAAAACAAATCTTAGTAGGCTTCCAATAAAAGTGAACCTACACTATTTTGTTATTACTAGTGCATGAACATGTGATATTCCAATCCTAGATGAAAATTAATTCTATGTAGAACCAAATAAAAAATTGTAATAAGGGGAAAATAAATACAAGAAATTTTCAAACTAGCAGGTTCTAGCCTGACACCCATTATAAATACACCCCTCTCAATCCTCTGCCAGAGGATTTACAACACCTAGCTCACCCAGCGACATGATAACTAGAATGATATCAAGATCTACACATGATCTCTTATATGTATAAACCAATAAGAACGAATGTATGTCCCTAAGGTATAATAGTAGGAGAACACCATAAAAATTTGAATCTACCAAGATCTACTACTCTAATTTCATGGTCAAAACTAGACATTGGAATATCTAGGTCGACACCAATAGAGAACCTTATGGTCCGGATGGTCTTGCAAAATGAATTGGGAACTAGATATGGACCTGATAAAAATATCCCATGGGATAAATAAATGTATGGAGCACATACTATCTACATCCTTGGGAGAAAAAAGGCATCCAAAACACAGTAGAAAACCACTCTATGAGTTCCTCATAACCTCATGAGCCAAAAGGCACACTATTCTTTTCCAAAATTAAACCAAAGGGGGGTTTCACTCATCCATATCATCCATTATCACCATAATCATGTCTAAAAAATCCATCCAATGTAGAAGATAACTATATCATATTCATGGCCAGCATCTTATCCCTGATATCCCAAATGTATCCTCCAAAAAACATTGTCTTGAGTAGAAACTATTTCAAACATCACGGTCTATGGCCAACCAAACATGGGATGATCTAACATCACACCCACCATCCGAGTAACTAAAATAGAATCACTAATCCATTGAAAAATTAATTTTTTCACTTTACCCACCCTGGATCACAACATCCAAAAAATAGCCACCATTGGCTCCTAATGACCAACATTAGGGCCAAATCTAAACTCAGGGCTACCACAGTCCATGGGATCATAACTCAATGAAAAATCCATGGTGGGACTCCCAAATGTAATGTAATATATTGGTGAATTACCTCAGGAACAACCTCTACTATCCCAAGTGACACTTCAAGAGCAAGAACCCTATGTGAGGTTCCACTGGTTTATCAAAACCCCTAAGACAGGCCTAGTTCTAAAACATCCCAAATGGACCCCAGGAACCACTAACTGATCCTTGATTAATAAAAAACACAAAATGGTATCTAAAATACAACTTCAACTAGTAGGATCATTCTTAATGGTCCTCAAGACAACCTCCAAATAAATATTCCCTACAAAAGGGATCATTAGTATAATCCAAATAAAAACATTCCATACGGCATTCACAACAGCCACCTATAGAAATCATTGATCACATGATAGGAATATAACAATGAATGGAATTATAAAGACACCACAAACTAGATAAAGAATCTCAATGGAACATATTTGTAACTTCCATCCAAAGGAATCAACCTATCTCAAATGCCCTAATAGCTCTTGTCCTCAAACCCAGGAGCTAAACATCAACTAATCTTTCCTTATGGAACTAGTCCTGGAACGTAGCGAAAAACCAAGATCTCTTGAGAGATACTATTAGAACCCAACTATTTTAATCTCTCTAAATAACCTCAAATAGACATCTATGGAACCATTGATCAAGTCTAATCATCAAGATCACATCCCTCACTCGGGCCTCGCATCTCCAAACACAAAACCCCAGGAGGATCATGAAACCAAAACTCATGTAAATCCTCCTATTGAACTCTCATATTCTAATAATCCATCAATAAATCTTATAAACACCAAAAAGATTACACTATCATGATCTACAAGGAAAACCACTCCGAATGGACTACTCACAAGTCAAATTATGACATCAGGTTGAAAAATATGTAAAAAACCAAAGAATAAAAGGTATCAAACTTGTACCCTAGATACATGGTGTATATCCATGAATTCTTATCGGAACATGTTTCACAGAATGCAAAGAATATACTTTAACAAAGTAAATAGTGGTTTTGTCCCTATACACGGTGTGTACCACCACGTCGATACCAACACGTTTTTCCATCCCCACCCAATGTGTAAATTTCATGATCACATGATGTGTGTTTCCTATAAATTGTGTGTAACCCCAGATGGGTAGCCTCCAATATAGCCAACTATATAATCCACCAAGGAATGTATGACCACAAGTCATGCACCCCAAATGGGGCTGGCCTTGTACCCTACATGGTCATGTACCCCCATACGGGGTGTCTATCCAAAAACTTAACAACACCCCAAGAGAACTATACCCAATTTGTATCCTTGGTAAACAGAATTTAGTCCCCAAATACCCATATTCCTCATATATAAATAACATACTATATTTTTTCACTTAACATCATTCCATGTATATGGATTTTCCTAAACAGAAACCCCCCAAAATGACTAAAGACTGCTAATTTCTTCACGAAACTTCTAGATCAACCCACTATGAGTCCCAAAAAACAAAGTAAAGGCTTTATTACTAAATTTTTTTGATTATAATGTTTTATTGAAAACTTTTTAAAACATTCATGCATATAGGCTACAACTACTGATTCATCAATCCAATATTTGATACACACCTACCACATAAAGATTCAACATGACATGATCTCTATGGTGGGGGCTCCTCCTATCACTAGACCAATATTCTATCTATATACCTCTCTTAGAAAAATACCCCAAAGCATAAATACTCATGGAAGAAAGTGAAAATACAAATAAAAATGAAAGAATAATAAGTAATAGACAATAAAAATTGAGAAAAATTAAAAAAGAATGAAAAAAGGGTCTAGCCCCAACCCTGGTGCACAACTCCAGGTTAAGATTCTCCGAAAAAAAACATCCATTTCAAATTCAAATTCATATTAATAATGTCAATATGAATCTCTATTTAAAAGATAAAACCATAAGAACATCTAAAAAAATATTTTGTTAACTAAATATTAAAATGTTCTGTAAAAATTGGAATAGCTCGAATTTCCCCAAAACACACATCCTAGTGTAAAAAACCCTATTGCGAGGAATATGTTGTGGTCAAAAAAATTATCCAATAACATATTATGACAAAAATTAAAAAAAATTCCCAAAAATAGTTCTGAGAACCAAAAGATAAAATTTCCCTAGATTTTTACAACCCTTGATAGCATGATTCCTCACAAAATCCCCACCACAAACACTTCACACCCTCAATAATCCTTTATGGAAATCCATAAACCACGCTCTCCACAAATAATTAACATATCAAAGCATATCTCATGCATCCAATTACTATTATTGAAATATTAACAACTCTCTCCAAAAATGAGTGACATTCTACTATGACTAATATGATTCCCACACCACAGAAGTATCATTATCATCACCCCACTATGAAAACAGAAAACCACATGACCCACAATATATCACTAAATGAGATTGATAGATGTTTCCAAATCACTCACACCTGAGCACTAGCATGAAACCCTAAACATACAGACTCAAAAAACCTCTTATACAAGGATCACAACATTCAACATCTTATATAAAACTCTCTATTACAAGGATTTATTTACCCTGGTCCTTAAAAACACAATAGGAATTGCACTCAAATATTCCATAATGAAAAAAACAATGATTACATGCCTAAATCCACTTACCATACTCCCAACAAGGGCCAGTTCAAGAAATGTGGAGAACCTTAAGGATGCCCCTCCAACATCAAGGCTTCTCCCCTAGCCATGATGAACCCCTCAACCACCCTCCACTCCAGCATTGATCCAAAACCACAACCATCCAACCATTATCTAATTATTCTTTCCATGGTGAAACCAAAATGATCAGGGATAGGGTCCAACCAAAACTACCCTATTAAAGAAAATAAAACCATATGCACCCAATGCTTTAGTGATAGAAGGAACATGGACTCCAAAACATGACCCAATATACAACAAATGGAAGGAACAATTCCCAACTCCATGGATCCTGAACTTGGTAATTCAGCTGAATCACCAGCTATTGGAAAATCAAACTCAATTCTAACACACACGAGTCTGCATGCAGCCTATATTAATGTGACTATATCTCCACCACTAGAGAAACTCTCACCCCATGAAAGATAAGACCTATCATCAAAAGAAAATATACAATAAAGCACAAAAGTCAACTTGGTTTCTTGTGACTCCTATATTCCTATAATGATGCATTAACACTAGCCTCTTTACCATATTCCTAGTTACAAAAACTGAAATATACCATAAATACAAAAACTAAAGAACATTGCACTATGTGAAATCACAAAACTATAAAAATGAAGTTTTTTAATAGTAATCTAATGCCCAGGAATCATGTACTTATTATCAGAAAAATTGTTTACGACACACCTATCTGAAATCCATCACAATTTATAACACATAATTAGACAACTTTTCTACTAACTCCTATATTCGTAAAATTGTAAACCTTTTCTCGCAACAATTTTGTAATTAAATAGCCTATATTGACCTAAAATATCACCCGATATGGCCCTCCAAAAGGCCTCAATCTTTCCTCCCTGAATGAAGGAGGTTTCCAACCAGTGGAGAGGGTCTAAAAGTTTATGTGGGACACTATACCCTCTCATCCGAGTGTGATAATTTTGAAAAACAACAAAATAATTCATATGGATCAACAAGATAGTATGAAAATAAATAAAATAAAATAAAAATGAAATAATAAATGAAATGAGGCTTATAGTCATATAGACTCAAAGCATTCAATTCATAAAATAGTTGGTCACCCAATAGGTTGACCATAAAAACAAAATAAATAGATTGAAGACAAACAGAAATGGCTCTATAGGAAAAAAATATCCAAAATAATTACATGTTATCGATAATGCTATTCCTACACCAGCTTGATCCTGACACACAACACAAGCTTCTCTGGTCAATCAAGAAAACTTGGGCCTTATCCACATCCACTGTATGACCTCTACTCCAACTTGAAAGCATAATCATGTCTTCATAGACAATTAAGTGGATGTATAGGGGGTGAGAAAAAAATATTAATAGGGCACCCAAGTGTATAACATACATTACTATGTGATAACATGTTCATGAACACATGACATACCTAGCCCAGATGAAAACTAATAGTAGTTGGCATAAAAGAAACAACCTAAAAATAGAGTAAACAGATAAAAGAAATCATTCAACCAGTGTGTTTGAGACTAACAACCATGGTATATCTATCCCCACTCAAGACTTTTTTAGAGGATTTATAGTGCATGTAACAACTATCCACAGAAAAATCTGTATATCTACTATATGTACACATCAGGTCCAAGATTTATAAATGAAATAGGAATGAATTTGGGACCCTATGGAATAACCATCATCATCAAAAACAAATAACAAAGAACTAATAAGCATTAGGACTCTAATAAAATGTTCAAAACTGGTAATAAGAATATCTAGTTTGAAATAACTAGAGAATAATTTAGTCCCTAAGGTTATATAGAACAAATCATGTTATATCTAAGGACAAGATCAAAATGTCTCATCAGCTCCATAAAAATTTATGATCGCACAACATCAATGACCTATAGAGTAAAAAGGAATCCACAACAAAAAAACACACTCCATGAGTTCCTCAACACCTCATGTGTCTGATGCTACACTAGTCAGGGATAAAACTCAACTATATGGGCGTTTCACTCTTCCAAATCATGAAATAGCTCCCTAATCTAGTCTAACAATAGCTATAAAATAAAGGAGAAAATTGTATTGATCTTAGGGTAAATGATTGTTCAAATATATATAAAGGGTATCCTCCACACACAACAATCCTGAGTCGAAACTTCTTCAAACACCTTGGAAAATAGCCAACATAATGTGGTATGATCTTACATTGCACCCACTATCCATACAACTAAACATGGTGTGCCAATCCAATCTTGTACAATAATGCACACGAACTATTTTATCACCCTTGATCTCATCATCCAATAAATATCCACCATAGACTCTTAATGACTCACCTTAGGGTGAAACCAGAACTTGTGAATACCATGCTCAATGAGAATATAGAATATAGATACATCCATTAAATGACTCACATGCTACTCCCATGCTCTCGAGAAACACCCTAAAAATACCATAAACCTTCACAAAGGCCAAAACAAGATTAGGAAACTCAATAAGGGGTTAATATAGTTTATCCAAAAGCATTGAAATCCCCATTTATAAAACACCAAAAACATCCCTCGGTACCCACCAGCTGATCCATGATCAACAACATACCCAAAAAGGGTATCCAAACGAACATTCCTTCCAATAGTGGCATTCAAAATGGTCCCATGACCACCTCAAAAGTAAGAACCCCTCTAAAAGTGTTCCTCATCTCTAAACAAATAAAACTAATAAAAATGAGAATTTCCAATAGCCTAGATGTCAACCATTGATCACTTAGACAACAACTATCCAACAATTTCATCCCTAAGAGTCACTTATACTGATCTCATAAGTTCTATTTTACTAGACTGTAATTTCCATCAAATGGAATTAACCTATCCTAAAGGTTCCAACAGTTATAGTCGTCAAACGTAGAAGTTAAACCTGAACAAATTGAACCTTGAGAAACCAATCCTAACCTAAAGGTACAAACCAAGATATCCATAGAGATAATACTAAATCATTCCTACCAGAATATATACAAGGAACTGAAAATAGATCTTAATGTTACACCCAATCCAGGTTAATCACTAAGTTCCCATCCCTCACCAAGGCCTAGAACACATAACCCAAACCCCCTATGCAAATTTTGAAACAAAACCTCAATGAAATGATCTTATATAACTCTCACAATACCAAAACCAACTAGATGACCACTAAATTCCCAATGTATTACCCCCTTGTGATCTTAATAGAATAATAATTAGAACGGAATACTCACAAATTTAATTTTGACATTAGCGAGAAAAAAATGAAAAACATTACAAGGAAGGAAAAAGGTACACAAAATATATCCTAGGAACATGGTGTGTATACCGAAAGTCATCCATGTCCATCTTCCACATTCCAAATGGAATTTACTATCAAAGAGTACAAGGAATTTCATCCCTATTCATGGGATGTACCCCCACATGGGTACCTTCCTAGGTTCCCTAGACCCACTTAGCATATAAAATTCCTAAGAACATGGCATGTACCTTAAGTACATAGTGTGTAAGAACAGAAGGGTACCTACCCATGTACCTGACCATGTAATTATCTAGGGAATGAATTCTTATATATCATTCTCCTAACATGGGGAATGTTCTTGTACCCTACCCAACCATGTACCCCCCCACTGGGTGTCTGAATGAGTACTTAACCACACCCCATAACCTCACTAAACGGAATATATCACTGGTACCTGGTGTTTATTCCCCCAAAAATCTTATTCCATAAGATGGAAAAAAACAACAAAAAATATCTAAACTAAACACTGTTTAAATAGGTTTTCCAGAATAGAAATCCCACAAAATGGATTGAAACACCCTATTTCCCGAAAAACCCACAGATCCACCAACTAGGTATCCCAAAAAACCTGATATATTATTATAAACTCTAAAACACCTAGAATATGAGAATTTTTAGTATAAAATATAGAGTGGGTATACCTTCAGGAGGAATTTGATAATGATTTGGTCCGATCAGTGATCCAAAGTTACAATATAATGATATGGATCGACCCAAGTTCAGTGGTGGCACCACATCCTCCTCTATCTCTCTCTCTATCTCTTCCATTATTCTCTCCCTCTATATATATCATCTGAAGACCCAAAAGTGGTAATCCCCATGGGAATACATAACAATTTAAATAAAAATTATAGATTAATAATAAAATTAATAGAAAAAGTAAGAAAAAATAAAAAGAAAACAAAATGAAAAGGGATCTGGGCCCGACGCCTAACACAGAACTATACCTCACCTAGGACCCCCCCCCCCCCAAATTTTAGACTCAATAGTAGAGACAAAATATCAACCTTATTATTTTTTAAAAATATAATATTGAATGAAAAACTTTGAAAAAATAAATATTTAATAAATTAAATATTAAATACTGTGTGAAAATTTGAATAGCTCTAATTTCCACTAAACTCTTAATTTAGGATAAACAGCCTATTCCAGAACCAATGGTGTGTTTATAAAAAATAAATGAGATCATATTATGAAATTAACATTTTTTCCTTGAAAATGATCTAGGAACAAAAAAAGAACAATTTTCCCTTGATTTTCACATCCCATGATGATGTGAGTCATTCGAAAAGGCCTTACATATGAAATAATATAATCAATTCCAAAAAGTATTTTTGTGGATTTGATAAAAGGGTTAACTAAATAGAAATATTAGATATTTAGTTTATGTATTATTTTTTATAAATAAAATGATATATATATTTATAAATTTATAACATATAACATATATAAAATATTATGTAGTTCATATTAAATTTGATAAAATTTATAATATACAAGAATTAATATTTATGTAAATATAAAATGTTCATATTAGTTTATTTTTTTTGATTTTAAAAAATCAGGACTTAATTATGAAGTTTTCATAATTATTTATCTTTTAAATGTTCTTAACTTTCTATCTTATGTTTGAATTTATGAATTATTTACTTATTTAATTTCTTTTATACTGTATTATTTATGTAAATAATTATTTTACTATTAATGAATGTATACATCAGTTTAAAGTATTAAAAATTATATAAATAATACACCATGAATATAAAGAGTTTCATTATATATATGATATATTATCTAGTTATGTTCAAGAGTTATCACATTTCTCCAACAGTAACTATAGAACCTAAAAAATATATATATATTATTTGTGATTTTTCAATGAAGATACATGTGAAGATATTTACACATGAAACATCACAAAACTCATATATATAGAACTTTTTGAATGATAAAATTCCTGAATGTTTTTATGTGTCTTCATCCCATCACATAACACTGAGGGACTCCTCATCCTACTAGGTTCATTTTTCAATTTTTTATTTTGAATATGATGTTGGAGAGAGACATATCCTGTATAAGACTCTTTCATTTTTTTAGTTTTAATTTTTTTCCCTTTTATTGTAGGGGAATCTATACCATAATTAATAATTTCAATGAAAACAAGGTGGAAACCCTAACAATAGATTTACAATGAATGATTTAAACCCTTTCTCAGATAATAACCAACTATTACATTTGGGTTAATCTTATGAAAAATGATCATGGAATAACAATAAAAAAGGAGATATAAGGACATGGGTTAGGCTATATGGATTCGTTATTAAAATTCATGGAATTAACCTCTTTACTTGAATTAATTTATCTCATTTACAATTTATTCTTTTTAATCAATCCATTAGATAAATAATCTAGAGATCTTTAGCAATTAGGAACATGTTTTACACCTCCAAATTATAGACATTATAGGATTATTTTTTTCAAGGGTGTATAGAAATGCTATAAAAAAGATAAAGGGTAGCCTTAGAAAATCTTCTAGAACGAAATTTTCCCTTTGAGGATTCATTAACAAGGTGGTCAGAGGATAAGGACTCTTCTCTATAAAATATTGATGAATTGGTTAGTGAAATATATGATCTCGATGATGAAATAATCAGGTTAAGGTATGACCATCTGTTCTCCCTCCAAACATAGAGATAAAGGATTTTATCATTCATTTTTATTAGAGAGGAAATATTATATTTTAATGATTCTAAGGCTTTGAGGCATAAGTAGGGGATCTAGAGTGGAATATACTTTTATGAATGCATAAATGAGAAGAACTTTTTGGGGAACATCAATAATAAATTGTAATATGGATCTTATAGTAAGGTTGTTAATATCATGGGATAAATGGTGGTTGATAGTTTTTATGGAATTATTTCATGACCAAGGGATAACCTATTAACTAGGGGTACTGACACAAAATAATTCTTGGAATTTTATAGTTTTTAACTTCAATATATTTCTTCCCATTTTAATGACCGCCTTAGGGAAATGAGTTATGAATAAAAAATTTACAATACCGTAATGGATCATAACATAGACAATAGACCAATTCCATATGGTTTCTATGCAGTTTTTATATCACTGAATGAATTTTTTTTAGAAAAGGTGGAGGTGGTAGAAAAATAGTTTTTTAAAGAGGGTTACCAATCCAATTTGACATGTGACAAAACTCTAGTTCTAATTATAAAGATGATACACCCTACATCCTTCCACAAATCCCCCAAAATTAGAATGTTTAATTTCCATTATAACATTATAGTGAATCTTATTAATGAAGGATTATCTCTTATTCTTCTCTCCCTTATCTCAGTGGAATAGAACAAATTTGTGTGAGGTAAGAACCTCCAAGGGTTATTATTTGTCACTCAATATATGATTTATGACCATGAAACAAAAATACCTAGAGGAAAGAGAAAGTTAAAAATTGATATTTAGAATGAATACAATAGGATATGATGGAGATTAATTTTGGGAACTTGGTGATAGATGAGATTCATTGAATATATTTGTGAATTTTTTATTAGGTTTTTCTCATCTTAATTGTTTTCAATATCATTCATGGAAAATAATATAATAATTTTTCAACATATATGTTGTCTAAGAAAGGGGGGCCTTTTCTATTCATATTCCTCTCATGTGAGGATGATTTTAGTAAGAGTCTAAATTCATCTACTAAAAAAATTATTTAATTATTTCTATATTCTCTATAAGTCTCAATAAATATCAAACATTCATTTTTATAGGAAACAATATTTATTTATCAATATAAAACTAAAATTATAAAGACTCAGTTTTTCCTTTTATAACATTGAAATATTATCATATATATATATAATCACACATAAGCGCTGAGAGGACGTGTGATTCCAAGGCTTAGTGTGCCCTAAATTAGTTTTATAAATATATTTTATATATTTTATATTATTAATTAAGAGTTTCTTAATAAAAATTGGTTAAATATTTAATAAAATCTCAAATTAGAAAATCTAATAACATAGTTGAGATTGGAAGATGATTTTTACCCTAAGAACAACCTAAAATAGGTCAGTGTAGGGAAATCAGATAAGTTGTCCATTAACGGTATGTTTAGTGGATTAATTAAATTATAAATTTAATTAATTTATTAAAAAAAATTAAATGGATTACATATATATGTTTTTTGGTATGGAGATTTTTCGAGGGTTACCTGCATATACCCTAAGAGGATTCAATAGGGTTCTTCCTCCTTCATTTAGTGAATCGAATTCCAATGACAATGAATCTCTAGATCAGAGCATATCATAGCACAAAAAAAATGACTTCTTCTATTGCTTTTTGAGCACATTATTTGATGAAAAATGATCCAATATCTAGGTATAACTTATCATACTATGGATTATTCACTTTTTGGTTAAATTTATTTGATCAGAATCATTCCTTATATGATATATGTCAATTTTTCTATCCATTGCATGTGGCCGCATATTGAAATTTATTTGGATACTCCTGTTTTCTACCCAAATTTTTAAAAAATCATTGGAAAACAAATATTTTTAAATGGTTGATAAACCATTGTTCTTGTGACTTCCTTCCACAATTTTTTTTCTTTCATCACTAGTTGGACCCCGTAATCCCGGTTTTACATTGTCTAGTAGTACCGAGCCTAATCGAACCCCCAGAATAGTGACTATATCACATTAGAGGAATGAAGGAACAATACAAGAATTATTTTTTTTAATATTAGAGGTTCTGAGTGACTGTGTTGATGATCATAATTTTAATCATTAATGGAGGAAGGAACTGAGGTGTGTGATGCATATATTGAACCACCAAGGGTTGATAGAACCAATTTCTAGCCATAGGACGGCCAAAACCATGAATCTAGAATATATCCACAAATTTTTGGTGATATAGTAGCTTAATTAAAAGGTGAAAATTCATATTTGGAGTAAAGAGTTCATATATATGATTCTAAAAAATATCATGACTACACATCATATGTCACAATAAACACAAAGAGTGTAGTCCCAATGCTGCGGTGGCTAGGGTTGTGGAAAATAATAAGGATTTCATAGTCTGTAGACTCACTAAACAATTTCTACACATTTCTCAGGTGGTTGATAAACATGTAATAGAACACAGGCAAGATGTCATGTGGAAATCCATGGTCATGTACTGATGTACACGGCCAGGAACACAACTATGTATCAAAGTACAGAGACATAGGGACTGTGAGTACTAGGACATTATTTATAGACTCCCTATACAACATGTTTCTTTATGTGATTGGGGATTCATGTACCTTTACAGACATGACTAGGCGATGGATCGAGACCACATATTGTGTGGGTCCCCTCACACACCACGTACCCCTTGTTTTCTTTTAAGGAAACCTCAAACCCTCATATCTCCCTGATTTGGGCATGGATTTTGGCCTGCAAAAAGCCTATATAGAGTGTTTATCCACATAGAATGTTATGGTTTCCTCCGTTTAGGATTTTGAGGTATGATGTATGATGTTTCTTCTTTGATGCTTATTTTGGAAGCACTCAATGATTGTAGTGATCAGGAAGATGATCGCAATAGACACTATACTACTGGAACCATGTATATTAGATATAGGGCATGTCCTATATCTACCAAGGAGAATCCAACAATTGTATAGGGCATGGGTCTAAGACCTATAGAGTGGAACACCCCCTCCCACTATCTTGTCCAAGAGTCCTCTACCAACTGAGTGGAATCTCACTACTCTATAGGGCATGATTCCTTGATGATTGTAGTGGAACCCCTATCACACTAGGGATAAGGTCCTTGATATATATAGTATAACACCCCATCATATTGGGCATGAGTCATCTTTTTAGTGGGTGTAACCCCTATTGGATAGGTTGTAGGTCCTTCACCAGTAGAGTGGACCCCCTTCCCACGACACATCAGGGAATAGGTCCTTTATTGAAAAAAATTGAGTGGAAACCCCTCACACTCTAGGGAACTAGTCTTATACATGGAGATTGTTTTACATCAAATGTATGTCACAATGGGAAAGTTTACACATGGTTACTGTAGGGAATACGCATGAGATGATGGGAATCATTGATGGACTTTGGAATAGTTGGTGAATAATTTCTTAAGCTGAGTAGTGATATGGAGATCCCATTTCTATCTTGTTTATTATTATTTTTCTAAGTGTGTGTGTATATATATATATGTGTGTGTGTGTGTATCCATACCATTGTATTTTTTTACACTCCTACCAAGATCTACAAAGACACATGGTGTTTGGAACATTCTTTCGATGTTTAACTTCTCCTGGTTGGATGAGGTTACTCCTCTCTTACTGGTGGGAAATTCTCAACATGTAGTCTATCAGTACACAATATTCAGATGATTATTCTTGGAATAGGTTAATCCTTCTCTTGGTTTTGGTTGATCAGTTCTCTTTCACTACTTTCTATAACCTATTTACTATCTAATATCTTTATATACCTATTTTATCTATTACTGCTTCACCTTTCAGATTTTCCGGCATCTTACTGGGTATGTATATGCTCACCCAAACATGGTATTTTCTAGCACATGTCATGTCTTATGCAGATGAACGATAGGTCGATAGTGACTACAGATGTGCTTATGGATACTTGGTGCTCTGTATTGTATACAATGGTAATATATTGGTTATCAGGATCTAGGATCTCTCAACTTTTTAATTTCAATTTTTTTCAGGTTGGGACAACTTTATGGTTTGGAAGGTATTTTTCCCATTTTTCACTTTCATACTCTTATACATTATAGAGGATTTGAATGCTTATTTTACATTCTAGCTGTTACATATTTTTATTGTTATTACTGTTAAATTATACATTGATATGGTTAGGTTTGTTCGTAACTATAAATTAGGAAAAGGAATCACATTTAAGATATTCTTTTTAATTATTTTCTCCACCTCATGCCCTATGGAGGTAGGACAAGGGTATTTATGACTAGAGACCCAATTACTTTTGGGTCATGATAGATTTTCATCATAGGTGGTTTGATCCTTGGGATAGTGTTCGTAGTTGTCCCATTATGAGGATTTGTTTGGGATTTAGGGAAATGATTTAAAAGAGTTTCGAGAGTAGCTCTCAAGAATGGGAACCCAATGAAGTTATGGGAGACTAACATATACATTCATTAGAAACATTCATTCCTTCTTCTTGACTCAAAATACCTAGACATTGATTACATGGTATAATGGTAAGTGCATCATATTGGATTGAGCCTTGGACTATCCCTCTTGATTCATCCCCCCATATTTATAAATATATATATATTATTATCTGACTGTGGTATGTCTTTATTATAATTTCAATATTCCTCCTCAACAACATCCAACCAAGATTCTATTTCTAGATCATGATGATGATCTGATGAGGGATGAGGTCTCAGTTCAGGGTACATCTTATAAGATTCTTTATCTAGGTAAATAGGTAGAAGCACCTCCACCTATTGAGAAGAAGATCATCCTCAAATAGTAGGATGGGTATGTTTTCTAGATTACATCACTCTATAAGTTCTAGTGCTAGAGGCCACTGAGGTTTTTTATTGAATCATATCCATAGGAAGAAGGGGATTTTCTAGATTCAGTGGCCTATATCATCATATTAATCTGGAAATTGATAGGTAATTTTGTTGCACTAGTAGCTATACTCTAGATACCCAAAGATTTATGTACATGGACATTACATTAATTTTGCAGAATACATAATACATAACAAAAACCAACACTCAAGGACCGTAATAGTTTAGTGCCTTTGGAAACTCAGAACATAATTTTCTAATCATGGTGAAAGATCTTCAAGATCTCCCATAAATATCTTCCATTATTGTTTTCTTACCTAAAACCTTTCTTTCTATCCTAGGGAAAAGAAAACATAAAAAGGGTGAGATCAAATTCTCAGTAAGGGTAAGCATTGAGAAAATAAAATAAACTATATACATTTGAACTTCAAAACATGAACATAATATTTAAACATCAAAATCTTGAGCAATGACATGAAATATGGAAGTACATAGGGTACAGATCATAATGGCTCATCAATCATGATAAAATAGCATGGGAATAAAACATGTAATTGTGGAAAACCATTAAGCACATTATATGATTTCCATAGTAGCCAAGGCATTACTGCCAAGGCCATCTTAGTGGACAAAGTCCCTTTCTGAATCGAGTTCACTCCTCGTTCGAGTCCGATGACACTGAACTAGATTAACTTACCGTTCCAGCCATGTCTATATCATGAGATATAAATAATTACCCAATGCATTGGAGGGAGATATATTTCCCACCCATCTAATAATGAAATCATTCATACTTTTTCCACAAAATAAACATAAATCATTCATCATAACCCAAAGAATAAAATGGGTTTCATAACCATCATCCCATCATAACGTAATCCATATAAAACAAATAGATATCATTTCATCATAAGAAATAAAACCACGTAAATAATAGATAAATTATACTTGAAACATAATCAAACAAAATAATGTCATCTTAGATGGAAAATAGTTTTTAAAAAACACTTGAAATGAATTCATGAGGAAAATATCATTTCTTCTTCAAAATCATTTTCTTTTCACAAAATGCCATTCAATTTTAAAAGAAAATGAATTTTTTAAAAATAATCCTAAAATATTGTAGAGTAAGATTCATGAAAATAAGGTGTTATGAAACTATAAAAATTTGTTCATTCCGTATAAGTTAAAAAAAAATTCCTCGTACTATTAACGGAAAAGTCCAAAAGTGCCATGTATGGTAAACAAAAGAAATATTCCTTCTATAACACAAAGTAAAAGTCAAAGAGGGGTAAACATGAATTTAAACATACATGGAATAATATTAAACACTTTATGAAAAACATTTTTATGGACATGGTTGAAAAATATAAACCCAGTAAATACTTACGTATAAGAAATCTCGGATAAAAATGAGATTGAAAAAGTATCCCTTACCTTATGTCTGATATGCTTCGTATGTATCTGGACCTCCTGTATAATGATTTAAATAATTTTATTTACTTATTACAGAATCATATTCATTTTTATGATATCATATATGGTTCAATTATGCCTTTATATTACCCATTCTTATGTAAATTCCATGTTAAAGCAGTGTTTTGGGTAAAATCGTTTCATTTATTGTACGTGTTTCAATTTGTTGTTCTTGATATTATTACTCATATACTGATTTACTTAATTCCAGAATTTAAAACATGATTTATATATAATATATATTCAGTATATAAATAAATATGATAGATTGATAAATGGAATAAAATACACCGTTCATGGAGACGGTAGGGCGTACGTACGCATGAATGATGTTTTCATTTCCTTATTGAATTAAATGGAATTAATTAAATGAAAAATATATGTACATAAATACAGTATCATTATTATTTAATATATTTCATCATTATATATTATATATACTTTATAATCATACTTTAATTGTTAATCATGGAAAATGAATCTCATCGCGTTCGTGGAGACGGTAGTTCGTACGTATGCACGAGCGATGATATCGTTCCCATAATTATTTAATATAATTAGAGTGGATGATATAATATCTCAGAATCATTATGATGTTATAAAAACCATATATAGTTATTATTTACACCATTATTCCCATCCAAGTAAGGTGGTGGTGGAAAAATAGATTACCCCATGGCATGGAGACGATATTCCGTACGTACGCACGCGCGGTGATTTCATTTTTCATAGGTTGGATAGAAGGTAAATTGGGGTTATTTCATATTTATAATAACATATCAGTATATTAGTGATACTGATGTTATTAATGTATAATGAAACAACTAAATAAGAAGAAGTTTAAGAAGAAAGAAACTTGAAAGAATCGGTAGAAGAAATTACCTCTTCTTCGACACGCCTCTTTGAAAACTTTTCATAGGTCACTAATGTTGGTCTTTTAAGAAGACCAGGACCTATATAATATTACTAGGGGAGTTTAGAAGAGTATTTTTCTGGGTTTGGCCAAGATTTAAGGCTCAAAGTTGTGTAAAGAGGAGAGGGAGGAGGTGCCCTTTTATAAGGGAGGAGAGGGGCACCTTTGGAAAGTATGAAAATATTATTTTATTATAAACATATCTTCGGTTTAAAAAGGTCAAAAAATCATTAACAATGAAGATAATATGGCTCATGTTCAAAATAAAATCATCCAATCATAATTGGACATGTTTAGGATGATATTTTAATCATTATAATCTTCTTTATTTAAATCATTTATTAATGAGGTAAATACTGCATCATTATGGTGTCATTAATAATTTAATTTATTTGATGTCTAAAAATTATAAAAAAAATACCATAATGTAGGAAATTTCTTTAGCTTTACAATTAATATTTATAGTCGAAAATATAATTTATATAACTCCTTATAAAAATTAATTACTAAAAGAGTTTTGTTAATGTCAATTTTGTCTTTATATTAAATTAATTAATCCAAATTGTCATTATCACTACCAAGTAGCTCAATGGGATCAGTAAATAGACCCAAGGATTCCCATGGTTGTCCACTACTCATCGAATACGGTTACGACAAGCGTTAAGGTAATTTTGAATTATTATAATATTCTTTTTACCTTCAATTACCCTATTTACCTTTAACCGCGGTAAATAAAAGTTAAAAGTTACTATTCACCAAAAATTATTTTCATATTATTGAACCAAATTTTAATTCTTCATAACAACCATGTATGTATTAGTTCTGAAATTCAATTCACAGAAGCGGTAAAATTTCATTTAAATGAAAGAGTCAGTTTTTTTAACGACTACTAAGTGTTTTCACTATTCATCAAAAATCGAAGTTTTTCAGAAAAATACCAAAAAATATACCTAAGATATATTTGATATTCTGAATTCAAAAGTGATGTCTATTTTTCCAAATTCAAAACATATAAGTGTCATTAATTAATTTTAAAGTTAATTCCCATTATCAAAACATATAGCGTGTTTTTAAGAAACAATTACTATCAAAAGATCGACACTTGTTTATGTCCACTTTCAAAGTGAAATTAGTTACAATGCCCAAAATTGGATTAAATGGTAAAAATATATTCTAATTAAACATTAAAACCAATTAAACATATAATATAACCATATAAATTATTGTAATGAAAATTATTGTTTTTAATTAAAATATAGAGTGTTTTTACTATTCATTAAAATATGAAAGTTATCAGAATAATATGAAAAATTTATCCAAAGTAAATTTTTATATCCTGATTCGAAAGAAGAGTTTTATTTTTTCAAATTAAACTTATAAACATGTCAAAAACTATATTTAAAGTGGGTGTGCCATCAAAAGGTGGCAAAACTGCATTTTTTGAAAAATACTTATTTTACCAGAAAAATTTTATTTTGTTCTCATACCATGTTCTGGAAAATGTGTACAATGGATAATAATGTTATTAAATTCATAATGTATTTAATACTATTTATAACAGCTAGTCCATAATAATATTATAACAATATATCGATGTTTAGTGAAACCCGGTATTGCATACTACACATGCTGTCGAGGAAGGTCACGATTGTGTGTAATGCAAGCCAAATCAGGGATACATGTAGTGAAATATCCCTTTTTGTAGCATAAAACACAAGACATCAATGAAATTAAAAAGAATAATTCTCATAAAATCTTGGGTTATTACATTCTACCCCCATTAAAATGATTTTCACCCTCAAAATTCATTGGGGTTATAGATGGTTTACTACTTGAAAGTTTCTTTCGTAGAAACCCACATCGTAAAAAGGAATACTAAAAGTTAATTTTAAAAAGTGAATTATGAAACATATCAGTTACCCAAATTGACTCATAACTGGGTTTCCACATAGGAGAACGTAGGTGAAAATATGGATATGGAAGAGAAACCTAACCATCAAGTACTGATGGAGAGTGGTAGAGAACATGGCTATGAAAAATCCAAAGATCATAAAGCCATAAATTTGTGATGATCTAAGGTACCATCTGATTTTTCAGATATATGGGCACTAGGACAAAATTTTTGTTTTTCAATATCATTTCCCAAATGTTGAATAATTTTTTAATTAAAAAAAATACTTACTTGATTTTGGTACAATCTCAACGTTGTTGGTGCCTCGAAAAATTTCAACTTCATATCATAAAAAAATGATGTTGAATTTGTCTTCTGCAAAGTTTTAGAAGATCATGCGATAGAATGATAGGTCATTCCATCTGTTTCAAACATAAGTTAGCAAAAGTTATATACATAAGTCCATCTATGGTGACATTAATCGGATATGGTTCCAAAAATGGACTTATACTTCAACTATCATACTGCTTAATAAAATAAAACTAATTTCTACTAACCAGGGACTTCTTGTAGGCCAGTGGTAGGCGATAACGGTCTATCGCACTTCGGTTGAGGTTTAGATTCCCGCATCCTTATCCAACATGACGGGTTGTCGCCCGTCCTACAGGTTGTCCTTTTTCTAAAACTACACTATTATAACATTCCAGAAATAATATAAAAAAAAGGTTATATCCATAAACGATACTATCTGATGTCTAACTTAATCTATTCCAATATTTAGGCTTACCCAAACTCACAGTATAAGGAAAAAGATTGATAGAGAGGTCATCTACCAAACATGTAAATACCATCATTTATCCCCATATAAGATATGTCTGGTTGGACACATTACAAACATTTGAATGCCTTAATCATGTATTCTCTTAAAATACCCATTGAACCTTAGTGAAAAAATGAATGTTGTAAAAATTTAACACTTTCCACATACCAAAATCACAAAATTTCTATATACTCAAACCATGATTCTGCGACGCTGTCGGATTTGGACCCATGAGCCTAAGAACGGGTTGCGACGAGGTTGCTAGAAGTTCCGGCATACGCCACGAGCGGGTTCGTGGGTTCCTGGTCCTCGCGCCGCAGAGCCGACCCTGAGTCGAATCTTCTCGGTTGTTTGGGGTTGCAGCTTCGATCTGCGATGGATGTGTGTGATTTGGGGGTTTTTGGGGCCTTCTCCAGCGGGGATGAAGGTGACGACGGGCTCTGATTCCTTTTAGGTTTTTTTTGTATTGCTTTTTTGTGGTTGGGTCTGGTGGTGTTTGCCAAGGGTTTCCACCTTGCTGAAATAGTGACGAGAGAATCTGCCTCGTTGTATTCGGGGAAGGGCTCTACCGGCGGTGATGTGTTGTTTCTCGTCGCCGGCGCGGGTGAGTGCGTGATGATGGGCGTCTGTGAAGTCCACCGGCGTTCTGGTGTTGGGATGATTGTTGAATGGTGTTGATCTGTGGTTTTTCGATGAGCCGATGGATGGTGATGGCCAGGTTTTCTCGCTGGCGACATGATATCCGTCGTTTTCAACGACGTCGATGGAAGCAGATGGCCGGATTCTCTCGCCGGCGGCATGGATGGAGGAGGTTGGATTTTCGCCGACTCGCTCCTCGAGGTGGTGTGCGGCTCGAGGTGACGCGAATCGAGGTGGCGTGCGGCTCGAGGAGGCGTGTGGTTCGAGTAATGTTTGAATTTGACTTTTATTCGCAGGGTTTTGTATACCGCTTATGCTGGTTTGAAGTAGGAATGTTGTGAGGTTTCCGGTTTTCCTCAAACCGGGCTGCAAGGGAACCGGCTACCCTCAAACCGGCTATTAGAAAATCAAAAAAAATGATTTGCATGCATGTGACTTCCACTTATCCTTTTCCTTAAGAGGTTTCTCACGTTGATCATTATTAACCGTTGGATTAGGGCATTGATTAGCATAATGCCCCATTTCTTTTCACTTGAAGCATTAAAGTGTTAGTGGTTCGTTCTCTACAGTCTTTTATTTATTCACATCATTAGAAAACCTTTTTCCATTACTTCGACACTCAGCTGCTCGATGACCTTCTTTTCCACACTTAAAACATTTTCTAGTCCCTTTAATACAATCTCCACCATGCTTCTTTCCACAATTTGATCATAAAGAAACATTCATCTTCTTATCACCATTATTCTGAGATTTCTCCTTGAAATCCATCTTTCATTTCTTGTCAAAACAATGAGATGAATATGTAACACCAACTTCCATTTCTACCTTGATAGAACAACGCACAATTTCATCATAGATACTGAAGTTTCTTATAGCTAATTACCTTCGAAGACATGGTTTTAATCCACTGAAGAATCGATCAACTTTACATTCAGGTTGGATGATAAAGCCAGATTCATACCTTGCAAGCCTTGTAAAATTCGCTTCGTATATACCAACAGATTCATCAGCCTTTTTCTTAAGCTTAAGGAAATCCTTTTCCATATTTGTTCAAAAAATACGAGGGAAGTACTTACTGAAAAACAATTTCTTAAACTTGATCCATTCCATGGATTCAATTTTATCATGGGGCCTTGTATTCTTAATTAGAGTCCACCACTGGTCTGCTTCACCATCTAAACAGTAAACAGCCAAAATGAATTTTTCATGTTCTAAACATCGAAGTATAGAAAATAACTTTTCAATGGTACTGATATATTGTTCAGAAACAAGTGGATCAGAAGACCCACTGAAAGAAGGTGGACGTTGCCTCACGAAGGACTCAATAAAATATTGTTCCCTTCTCTACTCATTTGGAAGTCGAGAATGATTCATAGCTTGTGTCATTATAACAATAATATTTTTCACTCCATATCCCATAACATTGGTTTGTTCAGGAGGAAAATCATTACATTTCCCATTACATTGACCAACACAGTTCCTTAGGGTTCCAACCATCGTCTAAAACCCAAAAAGAATAGTGTAAGAGGCAAAAATCAATCTTGGAAAACAACATAATAAAGGGGGAGTACCTTCAATATATAACATCTTAGGTTTAATTATAAGATCCTTACAATAATTTTAGGACTATAACCTATACTTATACTTAACCTAATGGAGATCCCTAGACATACCTTAGAAATATCTCTAGGGATCTCACTAAAGTTTTCGCATCCTAGTTTCCAAAGGTTAACTAAACATTTCCTCTGATACCAACTGTAGAAACCAAAAGCATGACGTACATGGACATTACATTACTTTTTCGAAATACATAATACATAAAAAAAACCAACACTCAAGGACCGTAATAGTTTAGTGTCTTTGGAAACTCAGAACATAATCTTCTAATCATGGTGAAAGATCATCAAGATCTCCCATAAAGATCTTCCACTTTTGTTTTCTTACCTAAAACCTTTCTTTATATCCTAGGGAAAAGAAAAAATAAAAAGGATGAGCTCAAATGCTCAGTAAGGGTAAGCATGGAGAAAATAAAACAAACTATATACATTTGACCTTCAAAACATGAACATAATATTTAAACATCAAAATCATGAGCAATGACATGAAATATGGCAGTACGTAGGGTATAAATCATAATGGGTCATCAATCATGATAAAATAGTATGGGAATAAAACATGTAATTGTGGAAAACCATTAAGCACATGATATGATTTCCATAGTAGCCAAGGCATTACTTCCAAGACCATCTTAAGGGACAAAGTCCCTTCCTAAATCGAGTTCACTCCTCGTTCCAGTCCTGTAACACTGAACCAGATTAACTTACCATTCCAGCTATGTCTATATCATGAGATAAAAATCTTTACCCAATGAATTGGAGGTAGATATAGGTCCCACCCATCTCATAATTAAATCATTCTTACTTGTGCCACAAAATAAACATAAATCATTCATCATAACCCAAAGAATAAAATTGGGTTCATAAACATCATCCCATCATAACGTAATCCATATAAAACAAATGAATATCATTTCATCATAAGAAATCAAACCATGTAAATAATAGATACATTATACTTGAAACATAATCATACAAAATAATGTCATCTTAGATGGAAAATATTTTTGACAAAACACTTGAAATGAATTCTTGAGAAATATATCATTTCTTCTTCAAAATCATTTTCTTTTCACAAAATGAAATTAAATTTTAAAATAAAAGGATTTTATTGAAAATAACCATGAAATATTGTGGAGTAAGCTTCATGTAAATAAGGTGTTATGAAACTATAAAAATCCATTCATTCCATATAAGTTAAAAAACATTCTCCTCGTACTTTTAATGGAAAAGTCAAAAAGTTCCACGTATGGTAAAAAAGAAAGATTCCTTCCATAAAACAAAGTAAAATTGAAATAGGGTTAAAAATTAATTTAAACATACATGGAAGAATATTTAACACCTTATGAAAAACATTTTTATGGACATGGTTGAAAAATATAACCCCAGTAAATACTTACGTATAAGCAATCTCGGATAAAAATGAGATTAAAAAATTATCCCTTACATTATGTCTGATATGATTCGTATGTATCTGAACCTCCTGTATAATGATTTAAATAATGTCATTTACTTATTACAGAATCATATTAATTGTTATGATATCATATATGGTTCACTTATGACTTTATATTACCTGTTCTTTTGTAAATTCCATGTTAAAGCAGCGTTTTGGGTAAAATCGTTTCATTTATCGTACGTGTTTTGATTTGTTGTTCATGATATTATTACACATACCCTGATTTACATAATTCCAGAATTAAAAAAATGATTTATATATAATATCTATTCATTATATAAATATATATGATAGATCGATAAATGGAAGGAAATACACCGTTCATGGAGACGGTAGATCGTACGTACGCATGAACGATATTTTCGTTTCCTTATTGAATTAAATGGAATTAAGTAAATCAAACATATATGTACATAAATACAGTATCATTATTATTTAATATATTTCATGATTATTTATTATATATACTTTATAATCATACGTTAATGGTTAATCATGGAAAATGAATCTCATCGCATTCGTGGAGACGGTAGACCGTACGTACGCACGAGCGATGATATCATTCCCATAATTATTTAATAGAATTGGAGTGGATGATATAATATCTTAGAATCATTATGATGTTATAATAATCATATATAGTTATTATTTACACCATTATACCCATCCAAGTAAGGTGGTGGTGGAAAAACAGATTACACCACGGCGTGGAGACGGTATTCCGTACGTACGCACGCGCGGTGATTTCATTTTCCGTAGGATGGATAGATGGTAAAATGGGTTTGTTTCATATTTATAATAACATAAAAGTATATTAGTGATACTGATGTTATTACTTTATAATGAAACAACTAAATAAGAAGAAGTTGAAGAAGAAAGAAACGTGAAAGAATCGGTAGAAGAGATTACCTCTTCTTCGACACGCCTCTTTGAAACCTCCTCTTAGGGCACAAATGTTAGTCATTGAAAAAGACCAGGACCTCTAGAATATTACTAGGGGAGTTGAGAAGAGTAATGGTCAGGGTTTGGCCGAGCTTTAAGGCTCAAATGTGTGTAAAGAGGAGAGGGAGGAGGTGCCCTTTTATAAGGGAGGAGAGGGTCACCTTTGGAAAGTGTGAAAATATTATTTTATTATAAACTTATATTCGGTTTCAAAAGGTCCAAAAAACATTCAAGAGGAAGATAAGATGAATAATGGTCGAAATAAAATCATCCAATCAGAATTGGACAATTTTAGGATGATATTTTAATCATTATAATCTTATTTATTTAAATCATTTATTAATGAGGTAAATACTGCATCATTATTGTGTCATTAATAATTTAATTTATTTGATGTCTAAAAATTATAAAAAAATAACATAATGTTGGAAATAGTTTTATATTTCCAATAAATATTTATAGTCGAAAATATAATTTATATAACTCCTTATAAAAATTATTTATTCAAATATTTTTATTAATGTCAATTTTGTCCTAACATTAAATTAATTAGTCCAAATTGTCATTATCACTGCCAAGTGCCTCAATGGGGTCCCTAAATCGCCCCAAGGATGACCAAGGTCAGACAATACTCATAAAATAAGGATAGGACATGTTTTAAGGTAATTTTCAATTATTATAATATTCTTTTAACCTTGAATTACCCTATTTACCTTTAACCGCGGTAAATAAAAGTCAAAAGTTACTATTCAGCAAAAATTATTTTCATCTTATTGAACCACATTTTACTTCTTGATTAAAACCTTATATGTCAGATTTTTGAAATTCTATTCACAAAAGTGGTAAAATTTCATTTAAATGAAAGAGAGTTTTTTTAACTGCCACTAAGTGTTTTCATTATTCATCAAAAATTGAAGTTTTTCAGAAAAATAACGAAAATTCAGCCTATGATATATTTGATATTACGAATTCAAAAGTTATTTCTATTTTGATAAATTCAAAACATAGAAGTGGAATTAATTAATTTTAAAATTAATTCCTGTTATCAAAACAAATAGGGTGTTTTTAAGAAACAATAACTATCAAAAGATCGACATTTGTTTATGTCCAATTTCAAAGTGAAATTAGTTCCAATGACCAACATTGGATTAAATGGTAATAATATATTCTAATTACACTTTAAAACAAATTTAAAATATAATCTATCCATATAAATTATCGCGATGAAAAAAATTGTTTTAATTAAAATATAGCGTGTTTTTACTATTCATTAAAATATGAATGTTATCCGAAAAAAATGAAAAATTTATCCAAAGTAAATTTTTATATCCTGATTCCAAAATAGAATTTTATTTTGTCAAATTTAACTTATCAAAATGTCAAAAACTAGATTAAAAGTGGGTGTGCCATCAAAAGGCGGCAAAACTGCATTTTTTGAAAAATACTTATTTTACCCGAAAAATTTTATTTTGTTCTCATTCCCTATTCTAGAAAATGTGTAATATGAATAATAATGTTATAAAATTAAAAATTTAGTTAATACTATTCATAATGGATAGTCCATAAAAATATTATAACAATATATCGTTGTTTAGTGAAAGATGGTATTGCGTACTACACACGCTATCGAGGAAGGTTGTGATTGCATGTAATGAAAGCCAAATCAGGGATGCGTGTATTACAAGCTCCCTTTTTTGTAGAATACAACACAAGACATCAATGAAATTAAAAAGAATAATTCTCATAAAATCTCGGGTTGTTACATATACTTTTCAAAGCATCTACTAGGAACTGGTGGATTCTTTTTAACTGGATGAAATATGACTCTACAATCTCATTTCTTAACATCTAGTGGTTTTTATTTGAAAAGTAATACCCCTATTTCTTATACTCAGTTTAGATGCAGGAGCATCTAGAGTCAGAGAAGGTAGGGATAAAAGTGGATGAGTACATGTAAAGGTTCACAGACCTTAAATGGTAAACCCTCAACATGATTTGGGATGTCTACTTATGATCACAAAATTTTAATCAAGGACTCCAAAAATAGATCTAAGCTAGAATAGACCCCTTGTACATCCCCACCTATGTCGGGGTGTTGGAGTTAAAACTGGTGACAAAAATATTCTTATTATATGGTGATTGTAAAATGTAGCAAGTAGTGGGATCATATGGATGAGTTGTCTGTAGAAACTAGAAGTCCCCAGATGATGGGATCTTAACATAGGATACCTCTCCATGATCAGACTCAAACAGGAGTTCAGGGTCAACACAAAGGACCATGGTAGCATGTAGATGGAATGTGCTACACTAATGATGGAAAATGTCACATGGCACTTGACTCCATGAAAATATGTGTTGAGGAGTGTAGGAAAGCACCTAATGGACCTCCATGATAGAGATGACGTCATGATAGGGGGTCTCCTAGGAAAGGGTAGGGAGGCCCCCTGGGAGGAAGAGATATTACCAGAGAAATAGGAGGAGATGCAGACAGTGGATGATGATATGAGATCCTTCAACCACTAACACCAGGTGGACCACATAAGACAACATGAGATGGAATTAGGGGCCATAGATAGCAGTAGGCTATGGAAAATTATGACCTCATAGTGCACAATATGGTTAGAGTCATGGTTTATATATTTTTATACACTTGATTCAATGTTAGTAGACACAAGTTTTAGTCATTAATTCGTCTCTATAATCCTAATACGAGATTTGGAGCTCCCATTTTATGCTCTTTCCCTACATATTTTTCTTGAGGTCTCTATAGGGAATGCTTAATCTATGTCTTCTATCTATCAGTAGTGCAATATATCACTTGGTAGATAGAGGTTAGTATGGAGAATGTTGGTCATCACAATTAAAACCTATGATTCCATAATGATTATAGATTGTTTTTATATGGTTCAAGCCTAGAATGACTATCATTTAAGAAGATTTAGATGCATATGCACTAAGGGGGTGAGATTCCCTTTGTGGGAAAAGGTGAACTCATGGCAGGACGAGTGGGTTTGGCAAGTATGAGGTTTCAACCCATCACCTATCAGTCTGTGAGTATATATCTTAGTAAAAAACTCTCATCAAGAATCTAGATTCCTCTAGTCATGTATTATTATATTTATTTCTTCCCCAATAACATTTTGGGACTACCTTTAAGGTGGGACAATAGTTTTGTGTCGACTTTCATCCTGGGAAATCTCTGATATCTTCTGTAGCCAGTCAAATGGCTCCTATTATGCTCTATGAGCTAAGGTTATAGTTGGAGGACATTTGAGAGAATTGTTTCATCAAACCCAATATATCCCATTGGGAAACTCGATTGTAATTATTGAAAACGTTGTGTGGGAACTTGAGGATATTCAATGATTATCATGACCTCAACTAAGACATGATAAAGAACATGTAACCCTTGATAAGGATGGACCACCTCTTTTCCCAATTTCAATGTGTGATATGGTTCTTGAAGAACTATAGCATGTAAGAATACCACCGGTTGAGGGTTAATGAGGTTGATGTCCTAAAGTTGGAATTTTTATGTATCTTATAACACAAAAAGTTCATGGGGATTCCCTTTAGTGTAAAGAATTCCCTCACCATATATAGTGCTTCGATGAACCAGATCTTCTAGCCATACCTAGACCAATTTGTTTTTGTATTCATTGAAACAATACTCATCTAATATCCATCATATGAGGAGCATGCAGATAACTTGAGTGTTGTTATTTATTTTCATCAAGAGAACCAGCTTTGTGGGAACATATCAAAGTGCTAGTTCTAGGTCCACAAGGGTCACTTTCTTGGAAATTTCATTTATAAACATGGTTTAGTTTTGGTCCTAGTTAGGATAAATGAAGTGATTTCTTGGGATCCCCCAAGATCATGGTGAATTTGTGGAGAATTATTGATTTTAAAGGGTACTACAGGATGTTTTTGGATGATTTTTATAGGATCATATCCCCTTTTTGAACCTTTATGTGGAAAGGGTTGTCGTTTACTTTTACTGAGCAGTTACAGTAAGACTTTGAGTAGTTTAGTAAAATTTTTATGAGTACTATGGTTTTGAGACAACTAGGGAAAGGTGTGGAATTTGAAGTGTACTAGGATTCCTCAAGAGCTGGGATCAGATGACTGTTGATACAGTGATATGAAGTTATATCATATGGGTCGAGGCAGTTTAGACCCCATGGGAATAACTACATGACTTATGACCTGGTGAATATAGTATTAGTATAATACATGAGTATGTGGAGCCACCACCTTCTGGGGGAGTGCTTTATGGTTTACTCATACAATCCAAGTCACATATATATACTTGAACCTGAGAGAAAGGAACTAGTTAGAGTTCTAATAGGACTATGGCTTTAAGATAGTCTATAATTAGGGGAAGGGAATCAAGTTAGGAGATTCACTTAATATTAAAACCCAGGATGTCTTAGTGGAGGAGGCTTTAGAGTTTTTTTCTTCCTTATAGATGACCCCTATAGAGTAGGAGGATACAACTTTTCTGCAGTTGATGGTGTTTAATCCTACACTTCTTGAGTGTGTGAGAGAGTTCCATCTAAGAGAAATTTACTATGAGGTATTATATTACTATATTTTCATAAGTAAATTCACCAAATAGATATTCTATACAGGGGAATCATATCAACATTTTAGGGGATGGATTGTGGTCCTAGTCATTATTAGGGAGGAGGTGATGTGAGAGTTACACACTTCTCCCCTAGCTGTAAATTTCAATGTTGTGAAAATTTAAAGAGACCTTTAGCGATGGTTTTGGTGGTTTGGAATGAGATAGAGTTTAGTTGAGATTATCTCTCAGTGACTCAGCTGTCATCAAGTGAAGGATAATATTCTAGTTCCATCAGGTTTTTTATATCCCCTTGAGATCCCATAATGGATGTTGGATGACATATCCAAGGACTTTGTCGACAGAATTCCATGAAAAATGAAGGGCCATGAATCAATCTAGTTAATAGTTCAACAACCCACGAACCCGGTACACTTCCTTGATATCAGGTAGAATAGTTCAGTGTAGATTTTTTGAATGTTGTATGTACAAGATATTGTTCTCCTTCATGGAATTACCTCAGTTATTGTCTCCTATCATGACATGTGGTTTTTGTAACAATTGTTGAGAGGCCTACCAGAGGCATTCATGACAGAAATGAAGATGTGTACAAACTTTCAACCCCATATAGGTTGGATGATTGATCACTCTCTCTAGGTGTTAGAAGATATGTTGAGGGATTGTGTGTTATCCTTGGTGGTATCTGGGAGTATCACTTTACCATGGTAGAATTTTCCTAAAATAATTGCTTCCACTCTACTATGGGCATGGAACCTTTTGAGGCCCTATGTGAAAGACCCTATAGGTCACCATTATGATGTCAAGAGATCAGAAAGGAATCTCTTTTAGGTCTTGTTATGGTGAATATGATGAGAGAGAAGGTACAAGAAATTCATTAATGGATGAGGATGGCATAGAGTAGGAAAAAATCAGGCAAAGATAATTGTAGTAGGCCCCTAGAGTTCAATAAGGCAGACCATGTTTTCCTGAGAGTCTCCCCATGACAAGTATTATTGATTTTTTTCAGGGGAGGAATACTTTCCTTGAGGTTCATTGGGTGGTTCAATATAATGGAGAGGGTTAACAAGGTTTCCTACCTCCTCACCCTACCCCCACAGTTGAGGTAGTTGAATGATGTATGCCATGCATCACAGTTGAGGAGATACATGAATGACCCTATAAAAATCACCCACAATGGAGATATGGATATCAAAAATGGATCCAGCTTTAAAAAGCACACAGTTCAAATTGAGGATTGAAAATATAATTACCATCATGGATGGAATATCCCCTTTGTTCCCATATTTTTCAGCATGATAACACGCAAGGGAGCTCGTGGGGGTGGTAGATCCACATGTGGGCTCATTATCCCGTCTTGTTTGTTTAGTTTTTCTTTTAATGGTTGTAAATATTGAAGGGGGGAATGAATTAGAGACCCATTTTTCCCTTATGAGACTTTGAAATATTTTTATATTTTTTTGAGCTAGGCACTGAGATGGCGTATGATTCTGAGGCTTATTGTTCTTGAAAAAATGTAAAAACATTTATTAGAAAACTTTTATATTACGAGTGAAAAATTTATTAATGGAAATAGTATAAATCTTAAATTGAAGTCTATATTATAAATTAGAGACCATGGTTGAGTATGGAACTTGATTTATACCCTTGGTGTGTCCTAAAATAGGTGGTTGAGGGGAGTTGAGATAATTTTGCTGTTGGCGGTATGTTCAATGGATTATTTAAATTATAAATTTAGTTAATTTAATAAAATAATGCAATAGATAACATCTATAAGTACTATAATATAGATTTTGGTCCAAGTATAGTAGCATAAATTCTAGGAGGACTCTAGATATTTCTTCATCCTTTCATTGGTCAAATGAATTCCAACGATGATGAATCTCTGGATCAGAGAAGATAATAGAAGGGAGAATGAAATGACCTCTTTCATTCATTGGAAATCATATTCAGAGACAAAAAACAATCCAATTTCTAGGTATAACTCATTAAACCATAGATTACACCATTTTTTGAAAAAATTAATTGAAAAAATCATCCCTTATATGATCTATACCAATTTTTATAGTTTTTCATGTGACCGAGTATTGAAATTTATTTGGTTATTCTTGTTTTCTAACATAAATATCTCAATTGTGTTCTTTGTCACATAATGCTTTCATAAAGGTTGATAAACCTTTTTTCTTGTGTATTCCTCTAAAAATTGATTTTTTTTATTCAATTATTGAACCCTCCATTCCTAGTTTGACGTTTTTGGGTGGTACCGAGCCCGATTGGACTGTTGGAATCATAATGACCTCACATGTAAGGGACGGAGTGAAAACATATGGATGATTTCAAGTAGATACTAGGTTGTAGGTGATTTTTTTGATAATTATTATCATTAACATCAATAATATAGGAGCCCAATGCTTGTAGTGAATATGGGGAACCCCCACAGGCTGAAAAAACCTATTTCTGGCCATCGGATTGCAGAAAATGAAAAATTTGGAAAAAAACACGAATTTCAGGAGATTTTGATGCTTGATTCAAAGAGTAGAAGTCGGATATAGAGCATGAACTTAAAATCAGAGAATATAAACAAATCATAACTACACACTATGATTCATGATGAACACACGATGTGTATCCCATTTGATATGGTGTCTAGGGTTTTGGAAAATCATTAGGATGTCATGGCATGTAGACTCCCTACACGATGTGTACCCCATTCCCGGGTGGTAGAGCTATGTGGAATGGAACACATGCATGATCTCATGTAGAAAGACATGATTATGTACTGATGTACATGTTTTGGCACACGGTCTTCTACCAATGTACAAAGAAACAACCAAGGTGAACTGATGGAAACCTTCACTACAAAGACATACCATGCAGACTCCCTACATATAATGTGTCCCTACATGGTTGGTGAGCCATGTACCTCCCTATACATGACTAGGTTATAATGTAGGATCACACAATGTGTGGGTCCCCCCAACACTATGTACCCATTTCTTTATTTTTATGAGAAATCAAGCTCTTATATCTCCTTCGTTTGTGCTCAGATTTTGGCATGCGAGCATCCTATTCTGAGTGTTTTTTCACATAGAATGAAATTTTTCCCTCAGTTGTCGATTTTTAGGAATGATGTAAGATTCTTGAAGAGTTAATCTTATTTAGATGGTTTCTGATGTTGGTATTGATCAGGAAGATAATAACTAGAGACTCTATATTGGAACCCCTTATCATATAGGATGTATGAACTATATCAATCGAGTGGAATCCCTTTATCGTATAGGGAGTGGGTCATCAATATATAGATTGGAACTTCCATAATCAGGGGTGATGGTCCCCTATTTACTTAGTAGAACCCGCTATAATATAGGGAACATTCCCTCAAGGACCGGAGTGGAACCCCCTTTCATACCAGGGTGTGGGTCCCATACCTATAAAGTGGAACCCCCTCATCTTGAACATAGATCCTCTATCTAGAAGGTGGAACCCAATATCAGATATCGATATGTTTCTCAACATATAGAGTGGAACCCCCCCCCCTAATGTATCCAATCAAAAGTCCTCTATAGATAAATTTTGAGTGGAACCCCATGATATACAAGTATGAGAGTCTTCTATATTCAAATTTCTCCCCATGAACTATATAGAAATATGGTATGGTGTTCACATGGTTACTTCCAAGAAGACGTATGATATGATTGGAATCATTGATCAACTTTTGTAACTATCAGTGACTCTGTTCTTGGAATGATCTATTTGATGGGGTCCCCTTTCTCTATCATTTGGGATTATTTTACTAAACATATATATACATAAATCTATATCCATATCTTTGGATTTGGTTACTCACCTACAAGGCTTCCAAAGATGTGTGGGGTATGTCATATGCTTTCCATGTTCATCTTATCCTGGTTGGATGAGTTTACTCTATTGCTATGGATGGAAAAGACTTGTTGTGTACTGTGTTTTCATACCATGTTGTTCCCCTTGTATTTTAATAAGGATACTCCCTCTCTTGGTTTTGGTTGTTATGTTCTCTTTCACTAATCTCTATATCTTGTTCACAATCTACTATCTATCTATTCCAATTGTGTATCTTACTACTCACCCTTTCATATTTTAGGACATCCTACTTAGTATGTATATATTAAACTTTTCAAGGGTTTTTTTCCCACACATGGAATGTCTTTTGAAAATGGCAGATAGTTCAGTGGTGGCTAAAGAGGAGATTAGGGATAATTTATTCTTTGAACATTGTATTTTGGTCATATGTTTGATATCAAGAGTTGGTATCTCTCAATATTTTACAGTCTATTTTTTTTAGGGTGGTACATATTTTTGGTCGGGTGTTTATTTTTCTCCTTTACATTTCAGTTTTCAATATTTTGCTCTTATACACCCTAGGGGATTTTCATGCTTGGTTTACTTTCTAAATGTTTCATATTTTTATTTTTATTCATCTTCACTTATGAATTTATATTATTCGGTGTGTGGGTAAATGTACTTTAGTAAAAGGCCTCTCATTTAGGATATTCCTTTTGATTCATGTCTCCACCCCCTAGTGTATGGAGGTGGGAATGGGGTAGTTTCATCTCGAGCCCCATTTAGGGATGGTTCATAAAAAATTATCTAGATTTTTCAATGATATCTAAAACACCAATAATTCGTGATTAAGGAAAATGTTTAACATCTATAAAAGTAATCTCCATGTTTCATCGATGATGTCTGCTAGGAGGTAACTTCTCAATGAGCATTGTATGTGTTATTCAAAAAAAGGATATTTAAAAGACTTATATTGGTTTTGAGAACTCTTAAAAATGGATATATATTCACTATATTGATATTATTATTAAGAGAACCATGGGTAAGACTAGTTTTCTCACATATATACCTAACTATATACCTTGGGTGGATAAGGTGTATAAAAATATTATTAAAAATATATATTGGATTTTGATTACTTTTCTATGGGATTTAAATGGTTGAGGTGGTTCCAACTATGGTAGTTATAATAGAATGACCAGGCTATATATGAATAGTGAAGTTAACATCTCAATTATATAAGAGACATTGCTATCTATAAAATATCATCCTTTTTAGACTATATGATTGATTAGTTTCTATTAGATCATTTTTAGTAGAAAATTTGTGCACCCCTCAAATGTTATCTTCATGTGATGCTCGAACACATATTAATTTAAGAAAAAAATAGTAAGGGTTATCCATTTTTATATGACCCTTCATGGTGGATTATTTTATGGAATGGGATCTATTTTTAAATGGAGAATTTGGTATGAAATATTATATTATTCCTAGGTTTCCTGGCCTTAGACATTGATATCAATATATTCCATTAAATTTAGTGACTTTAAAAACTCAGGGATGGATGGGTAGAAAAATGAACCCCTCTTAGATTCTCATTCATGGAATTAAATGATAGCATTATCTTTAGAAAATACCATTTCAGGAATTTCTATTCCTAATATTTTCAATGTAAGAGACATGAGGTTCCAAAACATTCTAGATGTAACTATTTCCAAAAAATATATTTATTCATATTTAGTGCCATAAAAAATTAGTCTTCCCAATTAATCAAGAAAATCATCAAAAGTTATTTTCATGGTCTCTTTCTTCCCATTCAACAACACGCATTTTATCATGTTAACTGACCATATTTCCCTATATGGGTATTGGGATAAATAATTGTGGTATTTCTGTACAAAATTCATAAACCATTATGGTAGATTCAATAGTCTTGATGATCATTAGAAGAACAAATTTATAATATTGATCCCATATCATTAAATTTCTAAAAAAATTGTTTTATTATCAATAATTATATTGGGTTTTATTGTCATTTTGAAAAAAAAGTATATTCAATCTGATATAGGTGAATCTTTATGGCTTATGAAACACTTCATTCAATACATTAAGGGGACTATAATTATATTTTGAAGTTTAGGGTTCATTCAATTAATAAATATTTTTTGAAGTAGAGTACAATAAATATTACACCCTATTCATTGGTAGGCTATAGTCTATTAGGTTATATGTAATACTCATTCGGTTAATCTAAAACATCATACAAATGGTTCATTCATTAATGGTTATATGGATTCTTAGGCCTCATTCAAGACAAGAAATTTTTGGTCGTTGTAACATGATAAGATTACTTTGGGGTTAAATTCCCCATCATTGTGAAGTATAATGAACTTACGTAATGTCTCAAACTTTTCAACAACACATAAATTGTTCTATATTTAATTGGTATAGATTCAAAAATAATTGTATATAAAATTAAAAACATAGAAACCCCCAACTGATCAGTCGCTTATATCCTATACACATTCATTTTTATTCTTTATTGTGTTACATACATCCAATACAAATTTATGGAGTTTAATGTAGATGAATACTCTCTGGATGAGGTATTCCAATCAACAGTGGGTGACCAAGTATATTATAGTCTTTAGTCTATTCTGATAACTTGTGAACACATTATTTGGGGTGAATATATCTCTATCAATCATTTATGTTCCCCATGAATATTTATATTTCCTTTAGGGTCTATTTATATGTTAATAATAAAAAAAGGGTAGTATTATTAAATTTATTAATCTATTGTTAATGGGACTCTCTAGTAGACTACTAACTAGCATGGGGGCATAAACATTGTCTAAACAAGTGGGAGTGGGCTACCTATCACCCCATGATTTTGCTTATGGGAATATTAAATTAATATTTATCTATAAAATTGTACAATATAGTTTCATATACCTTAAGTATGGGATGAATTTTGATGTGTGAATATGAATGACTTTTATTTTTGGTATTGTAACACAAATCATGATTTTTATAATGAGTTAAAGCTTAACTGTTTTTGAGTATATATACTTATATGATGTTATATGATAATAAAAATTAAATAGTTTGAGGAATGATAAAATAAAATGGAATAAATGAGATAATATGGTGAGATTTGAAAACCTCTTAAAAATAATAGGTCATTGGTCACTTTTAATGTGAACACTTTTTATGACCTCAATTATCTAATGAGGTAGGTAATTCCAATGACAAGTGCTAATTGATTTTCTTATGAATAGAAACAATGATATAAGTGACCCTAATAAGAATAGATTCTTTTTTTTGGGTTTATCATTGGGTTGTGTTTTGTTGGGAATCCTTTAAGGCCTAGATTCGAGATGAATAGATATAAGAATATATATATATATATATGATGGATTGGGAATAGAGTTTTATATTCAAATATTCAAGAGTATAATATGATATGATAAACATTATAATATTCCATATAATCCAAAAAATGAGTGAAATTAAAAAGATTACTAATTACTTATTGAAATATGGATAATTACATACTAATATATATTATGTAAAATTAAAGTGGGAGTCATTTTATTTGGAGAACATTTTATAATGTCTTGTTTAATTATTATAAGACATTATACTCATATAATAAAACAAATTATTTTATAAAAAATGGAATCATCACCACATCCCTTCCATCTATGTATGAAAACCACACTAATAATCTCCAATAATTTAATTATTACAATTATAATTATTTAATAACTTTTCTCAAAAAATGGAAAATGCCAAAAATTCTCACCAAGAAGTTTAATCTCTATAGAACCATGAAAATCCACCAACTAGTGGTCCTTAGTTCACTCTTAAAATTATTTTTTTAAAATACTTAACACGCAATAATAATTCCATCACAAAATGAATTAAATTTAGTCCAAATATTTTTAAAAAATCAACGCAATGATATGGATCACAAAAATTGTGTAGGATGATATTAAAAACTGTCCCATAACATCCACTATCTAAGATGTATGAACGATCCATCATTATTCTCTGATTAAACCATTATTATTGGAAATATTCACCCAAATACCTAATCAATAGAACTAAAATTTATAGATGATAAAGGAGAAAGATAATAGAGGCCATCAGAGGGATGGACTTACTAAGAATTCCCATATAATGGATCCAATTCTACCCAACAGGATGTTAAATTCAAATTAGGCGGATCCACCCATTGAATATATGATCCAGATAAAAGGTATAATAAGGGTTACCTCTATAAAGTCTAAGGATAACTCGTTTTCATTTTCCCCCTAAAACATCCACTAATTAGACTATGTTAGGGATAATAAATTTCAGCAACGCAGACGCTTGGTACCTCTCTGATGATCTCCTATACCACCGATATACCTTAAAAGAATTATTCCTAACCCAAAATACCTCTGTTTATACTCCCAGTCTCTTAGAATATCACTATGATACCGAATACTGAAGAAAACCCATCCACTAAATTATATGTTTATATTATCCTTGGATTCAACAACATAAAATGATTATGTGGTTTTACACCAACTATCCCTCTTGAATCACCATACACACTAAATCCATGCTATCAAATCATGATATACCTTATGTCTCTTCCTTGTCTCAGGAAAATTGATAATTAGTTTTGATTTCAATATCTTTTTTAACTATTTGAAGTGAAATCTCATATTTGACATCTCAATAGAAATTCAAACCCTTCCACTTAAATTTCATCATAGTTGTATCCATATGAGACACATCATATATTAATTGATGATAAAAATCATCAATCACAAAGAGAATTTAATTTTCAAAACATTATTGGATTTCTACCAAGAAATCACATATATAAATTCCTCAAAAAAAATTAATTTCACAAAATATGAGACAATATTTCCAAGAAATTTTACCTCCAAGATCCAAAAATCTACTTTGACATCATATCATAAAATCAGGGGACTCTCAAAATGTCAAAAATAATACATCAATTTTCCCCATTATCTTAATAAGATCATTAAAATATATTAATATCATCAATAAAAATTATGAAAGATAAATCCCAATTTATACTAAAAACTTCTTCCATCCTAACCATGGAACAAGATGATGAGTTTTTCACTTCAAACAGTACAAGAAAGAATTCTAAATGGATCTATATAATTCCAAAAACCGTTCATTGGAATTTCTTCATCTAAAACATTCATTTGTTAATAACCTAAGTTGATATCAATAATAAAAAACCATCACAGTCGACTCAACTAATAAAAAAATAATTAATATTTAGAAATTTTATTTGGATTTTACACTTAATGTGATTCATCTAATAATAAACACACACACACAATATGTTATCATCCCTCTTAAAAAAATAAAACCATATGTAGTTACTCTATACCTAATATATCCCTTGAATTTGTGATATTGAAACTAATTTTTTAATTATTCAATATCTGCTCAAGACATGTGAAAATTACCTATAGAGATCATATTATTACCAAGTATCAATTTTTTTACAAAATCAACCACCCTAACAAGTAAATCATTAAACTTCATGATATTCCTTCTGTTTTTTTATCATCCATATGTATAAAATCAATATAATTAAAACCCTTATCCAATATAATAACAATCACTATTATCTGAGATGAGTTCATCATTGACTACACTAAATCCTAGTCAGTCCTACTAACATGATAATGATACTCTCTAAAAAATATAATATTTATCTGAGGATATGAATAATGGTACATATATTTGGTAAAAATTGATAGATGTATGGAAATGTGTCAACTAATACAGCCCAATAATACCATAAAAATCATTCAGCTATGAAATAGTGTTATAATCATATTTGAATCTACTAATGATAATAGCACATGTTGGATATACTCTAACGGGATCCTCTCTTTTTCTTAGTACAATATTAATATTCATAAATACAAATAAAAACTCCATATCCTAAACTATATCATATGATAACAAATTATAATTAAACAAAATGAAATTAGGATAGAAAAATAAAAAACTAGTCAACGTAGAGGTAACTATCATGGAAACTCTTTTTTTAATCCCCCTTGAATGGATCTAATTGTTCCTACTAAATAAAATCTAACTAGAAAGACTCTAGACATTGAACCTACCACTGGGTCACCTGACTCACTAATACTATATCTCCTCACTATCTTTATCCATGAAAATTACTGCAACCCTTAAGAAAATACCTGTCATATGAAATACCACTAGAACTCTACTATTTTTCAATAACATATGCATGAGATTGCTAATTACAATAAAATCCCATCCCCTAAACCTCTATGATCCCTTCCAACTAAATTTAAAAATATATCTTATTTTTTAAAATTATGGAGTTCATCTAGCTCACTAAAACATAAATATCATGTGTGACTCCATTTTAAAAATTTTATAGAACTCTAATGGTTTCTTTTTTTTAGAAGAAGAGGAATGATAAAATTTCCACTAATATACTCATATCTAACCATATCTACAATGATAATTTTTATTAATATTAATTTTTCCCCCAAAATCCATTTTCTCCCTCTAAATCCCTTATTTACTCTACCATATTATTCCCTTTCATGAGATATTTTTTTAACTCATTAATAAAATTTGGTTGAAATGATCAAAACCCTTGATTAAATATCAATCTTCAACCCATACTCAAAAAAATAGGCATTTAAAATATCACAATTTCCAAAAGTTATATAAATATGATGTAATCCTATAAAATTATTGGAATAATAAAAAATGTACATACATGAATTAGCTCCATAACCCAGTGGACTCTATTAAATCAAATGTTTTTCAGATATAACTAACTAAAGAGGGGATGAAATAAATCATCACACATCAATCCCTCAATCCTCTCCACATTGATTAGAATAAACTATTAGCATCACAATAGTATTTTATATATAAAGACTCCAATATCCACTTATTTCCCTTCCAATGTGTCAATACTATCATATATCATATCCATAAATTTTATTCACTATTTTTTATTATGAGGTTGAATATGACCCGTGAAGTGGGAAGGATGTTTAAATCAAAAATCTAAAACCACTCTAGTCACAAATAACCACTTAATAAGATAGTATCCCATCAATTTTCTCAATCACCTCAATCACAATGTCAAAAAATATATCCTCTATTATAGTCTTGATTTATTCCATTATAGGAACATGTTTAGTCTCCCCATTCATATTCCCCTTGTTAGATCAGTCCTGATCAAACTCCTTATCAAGAGGCTCATTGGTTTGATTGTTTTGCTTCATGGTTTTATGAAAATAAACACAATAATTAACAAATAATATAAATATATTTCATCAATCACTAACACTATTCATCATATTATGAAGGTGATCATAAAGTAACTGGAAAATCAAACATATCCCAATATATTATCAATTTATTTCATTAATTTTAAATAACTGATTCATTATAAAAACTAGTTATTATTTTTTAATAATTAATTCAATTATATATAATAAAATTTTAAATCAAAATTAATGACATGTTAATAAACAGATTTCCTATTCTTAGGTTCTAAAATAATGAAAAAATAACCCATTACTCACCCTCAAATATGGTAAATTTTATAACCCAAAATTAAATATATAAATATATTATATATAATATCATTCTTCTTAAGAAACGTAAAATTATTCAATATTTCTATTGTCCAAACATACTCTCAATGCCTCCATGAAAAGCCCCATCTCCTAGTCACATTTCTTCTAATTTCACAAATCTCAAAACCTAAAATAAGAAACCTCTATGACATTAAATTTGTAATGTACCACCCTGGAACTACCAAATCACGAGGGAGACACATCACATGGCCTCAATTGTGATCCCTAATATATATCGGATGGTGACAGTCAAAGAAGATCTATAAGTATCTACTTGGGATTGATTTACCCTAAAAAGGATTAACATAAATAAAAAATTAAAGTATATAAATTACTAAATTAATTAAAATAATATTATTAAACAATCAAAATAAATTCTAATATAATATCCCATAAATACAGAATCAATTTATGCAGTAAAAAGGTATTCAAAGTAGATCATGTGCACCATCTCATGGAAAATACAGCTCAAGTAATTAAAATAATAATGTATAGATTGACCCCTCACATGACACTAAAATCCAATGAAATCATTTTTAAGATGTCACCTAACACCATATCTTAGTTACAAATGAACATTTAACATACATATAAGACCATCCATATAATCTTCATGCACACAATTTGTTTTTAGAAAGGGAGTGAAAAATAATTCTTTATTGAAACCAGTGTAACCAAATATTGACATAGAGATTAATGTATTCATATATAAGTGGTATAATGAAATTATTTTATTTAATCATATAATTTAAAACATTAAGTTTACATAATTTAGTTTTATTCATGTCTCTAAATATATTTTATTCTTTCTTGAGGAAGTGTTGGTAAAATAATATAATTTTGTCTTTGAAATATTATTTTCAACCACATGTTTTATATGAGCGTTATGCCAAAACGAATTCATAAATAATATCCCACTAAAAATCATATATAATTCAATCATATGGATTATATATCATTTAATTATCTCATATCCTAACCTAAGGATCCCTAAATATTGAATATAAATGATTTATCATTCATTATCTTATAAATAACATATAATTGCATCATAACAGGAAAATGATTACTCCTTTATTAATACCATCAAAATGTATCAATTTATTTTTAAAATATTTATAAAAATACATGAATCACATTAATTTTTTTTATTTATAAACAAAAAATTAGTAATCAGTTTTTATAAAAAATTAAAAATCCAAACCCATGATTTCTCAATTTTATTTTCTACCAAAGTCAATAAATTATTTCAGAAATTTTTTGATCCATTATATCAATTTAAAAATAGTTTATATTAATTATAATTCAGTTTTAATCATAAAATCTACTATAAAATCATTAAAACCCAATTTCAATTATTGTAACTCACTATCCTGTGTTTCAACCAAAATTTGTCACATTATCATATATGAAAACTGTAATTCCCTTATTAGATTCAAATCCAAAAAAAACATTTAATTTCACACAAATTATTTTTATAAATCCACTAAAATTCATAAAAAATTAGTGTAAATTTTATTCACAAAAAATATCAACATAATAAAGAAATAAAATATCATTAATTATTAACTCAGAGAACATGTTATATATTTAACTAAGAATAATTACATTAAATTCAAAATTTAATCCACATTTACTATATATTTTTAAATACATAAAAATATTAATCAATATTTTCTTCAATGAAACTCATCTACAATATTTATTTATCACATAAAAATATTTCTAAATTTTCTTAGTAGGTTAAACATACTTTTCATCGAATTTTTCCTACACAGATCAATATATAATAATATAAATTAAAAAATAATATATAATCAAATTGTAAAATACTAATAAGTGATAGAGGTCACCTAAATTATGATTGAAAAAATCAATTACAATAATATTTATGGCATATTTACTCCTTATGAATAAGAAATCCACTTTTTCACTAAAATGTAAGGATAGAAGAAGATTAGAATGAGACAAAAACCAAACCATGATGCCTTATCCTAACATCATAGGACATTCGAATCTATTTCCATTTAAATTAAAATAAAATTGACAAATTTCAGTTCTGATTATAATTGGTGATTAAATATTCCAAGGTGGTTTTAGTGAGAGGTGGATAGATTAAATTGATAAAAATTCAAAATTATTTCACTATGGTGTAGTAAAATAACACAAATTCCCATTTCCTATGACGAAAAAAGTTTATGAAAAATATATCTCATAAAAATATTTGAACATGAAATTAAATTCCATATGTACCCTCATAATACTTTTGATGATCCACTAGGGTTGTATAATATATATTCATCCTCCCAGTGGCATCACCATGAGCCACTTATATGGCCACCAGACTTATAGTGGCTTTCCTCAGTGTTATGGTGGTATGTTTGTTGAACATTTTGTTAACTCATCACAAAATCCTCTCTATAACTCTTTATCTTCCTTCACCTAAAAATGTTTTAATAAAAATAAATCAAATAACATCATAAAACCTAATAAACTAAAATTTAAAATAAAACATTTAACTCTGAAGTAGTTACATTGATTACTATTCATGATTCTATTAGTGAGTTATAACTAAATTCATCACTTGAAATAGATAAAATTGTTATCAAATAAGTTTCAATATCAATAATGTTGGAATTTAATTTTTAAGTGTTGAGTAAATCATATTATAGGATTTTTAGGATGTGTAAATCTATATAAAATTATAGTATATTAATTTTAAAATAGTTATCCATCCAAAATCATACCATAAACTTGTCTATGTAGTTTTACATCTATATCTTCCATAGTGGAGAGAGAATTATGGATCCTTTCTTTGACATCCTAGACTCGGTTGACTAATTTGTAATTGAACCGAATGAAAATAGGGCCACAAGAACTATTCCATATGCATTAGCGGTTTTATACTACAATTGGGGGTCTAATGGTTTCATAGTGGGGAAACTATACCCTCTAGATGAGAATTAAACATAACAGAAAACAAAAGGAAAATAAATTATGGTTGATATTAAAATAATTTGAACCCATAAATTTATAATAATATAAGCTATGAAATATCGTATAATAATACATTAAAAAACTTGTCAATAAATACAGTAGGTGACACTCATACATTAGATAATGATGAATATAAATAATTAAATTCAAAACATACCTACAATAGGAATTTTGAGCACATTCTCATTCTATATATCCCATCCTATATCGTAAACCATGAAAAGAAACAACATAAAAGAACAAGACAAATTACGAACAAGAAACCAAAATTCCTAATTGGGAACCAAGAGGTGGCCCAAACCAGGTGTGTGTAAAACAAAGTATGTCACCACTAATTGTGTCTAATGTATTTTTAGACTGTGAGTATAAAACCTATTGTTTATAATACAAATTATAAATGAAGGTATTAAAAATAGTGATGTGGTATTGAGAATTAGATTATATGTGGTTCTTATCCAACAATACCAACTTTATCCTATGTTGGTTGACACTGAACATGGGACCAAGGTGGTGGTCGAAGGACCGAAGGAAATAATCTCAAGAATCCAATAAAAAACATCATATATGAATCCCCAGAGTGGGATTGGGAATTCCCACATAATTAAATTTTATAAATACAAGGAAATATCCAAGAATTTCAATGCGTTGAATCTATGGATCCAACCGATGGTGATCAATCCATAGATTATATATTTAGCGTAGAATCTAACTGATGAACCCCCAAAATTCCATTTGAAAAATAGACACTAACTGAACCCAAGGAGTTCATGTCATGAAATTTTGAGAAGGGCATTATCGGGATTGATGTAGTTGATCCAAGTCATTCCATCTATAAATACATCAATCCAAATCTGGGGCTGATCCTATGACTTATAATGTTTTGTAATTTCTTAGTGAATCTATGATGACAAGATGAGGTATTTAGGGATATAATAATTATTGTGAGAACTATGACTAAAAGTTTACATATTATAGTGACATTTTACTAGAATCATATTTATTTTATTCCAAAATATCTTTTAGGTTTGTAGTTTTAATGAATTAGAATAAACTATTACATATTAACACATATGTTACAAGTATCAATTTTTTCTACCAAAACTTTTTTTAAAACAGGTTTCTCTTTCAAGGAATATCTTCAAAAAATTCATATTGACTTCATCTTTACTCTTATAAATCTTTAAACCCTATCAAAAAAATTTAAAGTGTATTGTAAGAACAATAATCTCATTAAGATACACAAAATTGGAAATTTTTTAGTTTGGTGAAAAATTGAAAAACCCATTAAAAACCTTGTGTTAAAAACAATACATTTAATTAAAAAAATAAATTTTACATTAAAAAATCATTATCAAACCTTCCTAAATAAAACAAATTCTATTAAAACATGTTAGAAATAATGTAAAAATCATGTATGTTTCATGGTGTATTCTTACAATATCACTCTTATAATCACTCTTACAAACACTCTTACAAATTTAATATCTATATGGTTGACTTACACTTCTAGAGAACCCAATCTATTGGAGTGTAATCTAGGTCAACCCATATTATAATCTATAATAGGAACACCTAGGATACACAATTAGGATTAAACCATCCTAAAAAACATATAATTACAATCCATGAATTAAACCCTTCAAAAAATCTTTTAAACCTCAGTGAAAATCACTTTTAGATATCCAAATACCCATCTTTCTTAAAAATCACTTTAAAATATAAAATTATTCACATAATAAAGAATAATTTTTCTTTGAAAACAGAAATGAAATATTATAAAGTAATATTAAATAATTTGAGGCTTCCTGATAGAGGTAATATATTCTCATGACATAAGAGATATCAAAAAACATTCTTGCCGCATTTTTTATAAAAAATTTACAAAGTACCGGATTTAAAAAATGAGAAAAATTTTCATTCAGAAAATTTTGTACAAACAAAGATTGGTTAGAAATTAATTTAATAATCATATAAAAGTATTTATAAAATATCAGATAATTTTTAGAAAATAAATATATAGACATCTAAGAAAAAGAGTGTTTTAAGTGAAACATTTTTTCTAATAAAAGTCCATTTCCTCATGTCTAATTCACTATATATGTCCATTATCTCTCTAAATAATAATATTTCGTTAATTTAATACTTTCTTAATATTAGTTTTCAATTTAATTATTATCTTTATAACACTAATTTTCATTTTATATAGTATTACATTATCATTTAAATTCACATTGGCCATTTTGATAATAATCGACACGTAAGTCCAAAAAGTCTTTAGTAATTTTCCTATGGTCATATTAGTACTTATTTCACCATATCTAGAATAATAATCATGAAATAATTATAATTTTTATGTATAAATTATATTTTTAAATACACCAATTAAATATGATTATGAAAAATAAACTACAATACAATCATAGAGATTGTAGGCTATATGTATGCATGAGTAACCTTTCCATTTTCAATGATCATTATAAAAATAAGTTAATTATTATTTCATTGCTTCATAATGATAATAGAATAATAAAATATAATATTAATTCTTTACATATTCTTATATATTTTATCCATTAGATGTGGTGATGAAAAAAGAATCACATCGCTTCATAGAGGTGGTAATCCATGCGTACGGACAAACGATATTATCATTTCTTTGTTCAAGAAATGGTTTAAATTTTAATGATATAGTATATTTTAATAATTAAAAATATTCCATTAATATCATATAAAATACATTATTTCCACCATTATAACAAGTTCTAAGATATGGTGATGGAAAATGAATTTTATCAGCTCTTGAGGTGGTTGTCTTCCATACACACGAACGGTGACTTATTTTTCCATTATATGAAAGTATATATTTATATAGATAATGACTATATAGACCATATTTTTTCTTATAATACTTTCGAATAAATCAACGAATACTTCTTAGGAAATGAACTAAGACAGTGCACGATTCCAAGGCCCGATATTCCCATATTTAGTTTTATAAAAATATTAAATATATTTTATATCACGTTTGCAATGTTTTTCATAAATGATATATTATCTCCTTAATTGAGTATTAAATTGATAATTTGAGAACTTAAATGAATTTTTAATGATATATTTATTATATGCATGACCTAAATCTGGTCGGCACCGGATGTTCGGATAAAACAGATGTTGGTGAGTAAATGAAATGAATTAATTAATAAATTTACTTTATTAATTCATTAAATGACCTAAAATGTATTTCCTATATATATATATATAAGATTTTATGGAGAGTATCCAGGTTAAGGCTCATATCCCTAGGACCATTTAAAAAATGATTTCACCATTCATTGTTTGAGGATTGAGATCAAATGATGACCGACATCCAATTCAAGGTGAATTGAGGCACATAAAAATTAATAGATCTTCCCAATTTTGGTGAATGGGTTCATCAACAATGATAGAAATAATCATAGGTTAGGACTCATCATTTTTTCTTTCATCCATTATTATTTAATTATTTAACTTGATTAACATATTTCTTTGATCTTCAATTAAGAAAACTATGAAATAAGGCCATGTATTATAGTAAAATTGATTATTTAATTTATTACTCTTGTTGTATCGTATTTCTCACCATGGATTCCCCCAATTTATATTCATATGTCAATAATTATTGGAATACAATTTTTTCAACTTTTTTTTGTGATTTTCCATCTTCATTCTTTTTTTCTTCAATATTTCCCTATATGGCTACAGTTCAACATTTTCAGGCAGGTTTGAGCATGACCAAACCCCCAGATTCATGGAGGATTCACGTATGAAAAATGGTTTGATGATATAAGGATGAATACAGATGAATGATGGGATTAGGTGATGGATTCATGGATATGAGATTTGGGGAGGGGGTGTAAGTGTAATGGGAGATGCGTCGGAGAATGTGGTCTTTTTATTTTATAAATATTCTGATTTCCAACTAACTCAGGGTCATAAGTGATGACCAGAGGCATTTTCACCAGTTTGAGGTGTTAAAATGGTGTATTATGGATTGTGATAAATATATATAAGACACATGTAGGATATAAAATATTCATTGAAAAACCAAACTACACTATGTATAATTCAATAAACATATGTCATGTAGTCTAGTTTCTACAATAGTAAGGGTTTCACAATGCAGTTAAATATCACATGTTGTGTTGTGATCCCAAATCCCATGTGACTTATAGTTTTCTGAATCTATTCTTATGGGGAATACATTCCATGGATCCCATTTTTTCTTACATAGAAAATAGGGTCGGTAACATGTCATGTAGAGGGATATAGACATTCTACATAGACACCGCCCTAAGGGTAAAACTATGGCCAGGAGAACACAACTCAACCTTGAGAGGCCAAAATAATTCATTTAATGCCTTATATGACATGAAGTACAACATGGTCAATAAGAATTATTCTAGCTATGGAATCACAAGGTAGTAGAATGGGACAAAATGTCATGGGGGTCCTTTACACACCGTTTACTTAATTATGAATCTTCTATCTCTCGTATGTCATTCGTCTAAAATATGATTTTGACCCGCGAGTAGGCCGACCTGATTGTTTTTGTAAATATAATGTGATGGTGGAATTCATAGTGTATTTTGAGAAACTAATTGAGGTGTTTTAAGATTGATGATTTATTAGGAGTTGCTTGATGTTAACAGTGGCCGGGAAGGATCACTGGAGAGTTAAACCCTCTTGAAGAGTTAGGGCATCGGTCATCTACCAATAGATTTGAAATCTACTTCAGAATCAGGGAATGGGTCCTCTACCTACTGATTGCAAACCTCCTTTGTTGGTAGGTAATTTTTCCACTACCTACTAAGTGGATGTATCTTTTTGATTCAGGTCATGAATCTTTTAACTATTGAATGATACCCTCCTATGGAGTCTGGTAATGTGTTTCCATCCTAATGAGTTTAGCCCTCATATAGAATTTGGACATGGGTCCCCTACCAACTGACTTCCACCATCCTGCGTATTCTGGAAATGGGTCCTCAACCTACTGAGTGGAAACTTCCTTCGGATTCAGGGTGTGGGTTATCTACCTTTTGAGTGGAACTCTCCTATTTTACCAGGTTATGGATAAACTACATAGAGATTTTTCCCCTAGAATATGTTTATTAGAGGAAAGGCATGGATCTATATGGATACTACATAAAAAAGAAAATTGGGATGCTGGGCATTATTGGTGGACATTTTTGGAACTGTTGGCAGACTCATCAGCCAAGGCCAGGTTGTGAGATTCAGTTCTCCATTCTATCTCATCACAGATTCTTTTTATGAGAATTTATATATCTATATATGTATTATATTAACATTGTATTTCCTTTCTCGCTAGTTATGGGTTGAGATATTTACTTCTATTGTGTCACTTATTTCTCCCCCTCCATATTTTGAGGCTTCCTATCATGTATGAATATACTCACCTATGATTGGTCCTTTCCCACATGAGTCGTGTATTATGACAATGATGGTTAGGTTGTTAGTGACATCAGAGGAGCATATGGATCCCCTATTGAATTTGATCACATACTATGGTGTGTTTATGTAGATCTGGTTTCAAGCTCTTTCAACATTTACTTTAATAGTTATTTTCTAGTTTGGACATATTTTGCAGTTGGAAATGTATTTTTCACCTTCATATTTTAGATTTCACTATAAAACTCTTCTTTATTCCCTAGAGGATTCTTTCATGCATGGTTATCACTCTAGATATTAATATATTTTCTTTTTATTCCTCTATAAATATTCATGGAGATGTTTGGGAGAATGTGTATTTCTAAATTAGGAAAAGGTCTCCCATATTTGATATGTATTTTGGTAGTTTTCTCAACCCCCTGGCCTATGGAGGCAGACTTGGGGGTAGTTGTGGCTTAGCCTTCAGCTGACTAGGTAGGCCCGATGGGTCAAGTTATTAATGATTAATATCAAAGGTGGTTCATTCCTTGGGATATAGTGTGATGTTTTCCATTTTTTATAATTTGTTTAGGACTCTAGTTAACCATGTCAATTTATCTTGAGTGCAACTTTCAGTCCAATGAACCTAGTTTTGGTGTAGCAGCCAACGTAACCATACATCTGGACTCTATCCACCTGCTTGTCAACTAAACATACCGAGATGTTAGTTTTAGTGAAATTATATACATAAATCATATAGGAATAGGTCTTTTGAATTATGTTCCTGAGTTATGTACCCACATATATATGTATATATTTATATTTATATTCTCATCTGACAATGGTACATCATGATAACATTTCACGATGCCTCGTAAATACAGTCATCCAGGTTACAGATTCAGAATCATGACGATTCAATTAGTGATGAGGCGTCAATTTAGGTGTCATCACATGAGATTTTTCCTCTAGGAAAGTTGTTATTATCACCCCCAACTATCTAGGAGTATATTATACTAGTTGAGTTGGCTGAGAAATCATGTTGTCTTAACACACTATACTAGTTCTTGTTCCATAGGCCGCTGAAGTTCCAATATAAGACAGATCCATAGGTGGTGGAGGATTGGATGGATTTTGTGATCTGAGTTTTCATAATTATCCTAACACTGATAGGTCAAGTGGTTTAAATGGAATCTAGTATTTTCTATGGAGAATTTTAGCACTGATAGAGTCTAGTCACAAAAGATACATGATGAGATGACCTTCTCTAGGTCTGACTTCTAGTAGTTGTGTCAGGAGGAGTATTTCTCCTTGTAACTATGATCCATGCATATTTAAGTAATTGTAGAGATACATCATGTAGGGATGAATGTTTTTGGGTATTATTTTAGGTTCATTGAAATCACTTTTTACTCCCTTGAGATGATTTTGTATTGTTAATTTCGAGCACATAAGTTTGAGTGGGGTCTTTCTAGAGACATTCATGATAGTCTGGTTCCGCTTTTCATTCCTAGGAATCTTGTAGTTTCATAATGGGAAATTGTGAAATAGATATTCCTATCATGGTAACTCTATTTATAAGGATCTTATTGTGGTATTATAGGGATGATTCATCTATACCAGCTAGAATTTGTCACTTATTAAGATATCGGCACAAGAGATCTTCTCAAAACCAGTCTCGGGAACATGGTCATGTGGAATTGGGATTGCGCAAAAGAATTGTGCATCCCAGAGTTAGGTGGTTCTATTAATGTGATCGAAGAGGTCACATGGAACATTATTTCCCAACCTGACATATTGAGGAGGGTAGGAAGATATCAGGTGGACCGCTACAATATGGGAATCATTGTGATCATGGTTCTCCCAGGCGTGGCTAGGGAATCTCTCGAGGAGGCGAATATGGAATAAAATAATGTGAGGATCCATGAGGAGGATGTGTTGATGGTGGATTAAATTATGATATATATACACCACCACCACCACATGGAGTCCTATTCCAGGGTTAAAGATCTCCTAGTTGTGGCCATGGGTAGCTGCAAGATATGAATACATATGACCTGGAATCTCACAAGATGATTATAGTTATGATATATGTTTATAATAATCCTAATTAAATATTATTAGAAATAGTTTTCAGTCATGTTGTTCATATTTTTACTACAGGTGTGAGAATTAGGCCACCTACTTGATACATTTTCCTTACAGCTTTGCATTTAGGTTCCTACAGGGGACACTTCTTAGATATCATTTATCTATCGGATGTGTGATTTCTCACTTGGTTAGGTGGAATTATTGTGGGACCTCTTGGTGATCACAATGAGTCAATATGACATTATCTTTGGTATGGATAGGTTTTTCGTGATCCAATAGAAAAACTGATTATCAATGTAGATCAGTCAGATTCCTTCAGGCATATGTGATAAGGCTCTACTTTATGGGTGATAGAGTTCTCACAACATAGCATGTGGGACTTATGATTAGGAAGTTTCAACCCATCACCTAATATATAGAGATTTTTTCCTTTGGAACATAGGGATATTCAAGAATTTAGATTCCATCATTCATATATTATTTTATGGATTCATTTCCTGATGAGTTTCTGAGGGATCCTTTGAGGTGGGAGATGGATTTTTATATCTACCTGCACCAAGAGACCGCTTTGATATATTCTGTATCGTATCATATTTCCCCTCTCAAGATCCAAGAATTTCATTTGCAGTAGGATGAATTTCTAGAGATGGGCTTCCTCATACCCTATGTGTCCCCTTGGGAATCCCCATTGTTGTTCATAAAAAAGGATGACCGAAACATAAATCTTTTTCTGTATTATCATCACCTAAACAAGAAAATGATAAAGAAAAACTACCCCTTTCAAAGTATTTACAAACTCTTTCATTAGTTTTGAGGTGTGAGATGGTTCTCAAAGATCGATCTCAGTTTTAGCTACCAGTAATTGAGAGTTCACAAGTTTGATATTTTAAGGATGGAATTCTGATGTCTCTATGCACATTATGAATTTATAGTGATTTCTTTTAGTTTGAATAATTATCGTACTGTTTTTATTTCTTGGATGAAAAATATATTCAATCCATACATGGACCAATTTTATGTTTTCATCATTTATAGAATACTCATATACTCTGCCTCATAGGAGGAGCATGAAAATAAAGTATGGTCCTGGGTTTTCTTTGGGGGCACTAAGTTCCAAGTAATCTTCCAAATTTTCAGTTCTTGGTCCAAGAGTTTCACATTATGAAGAATTTCATATCTAATTATTTATTAGATATGAACCCAAATATGATCTATGTGGTTATTTCTTGAGATTCACCCAATAATTTATTAAATGTGAGGATTTTTCTAGAAAGGAAGGGTATAAAAAGAGAATTGTGGAAGTATTATCTAGGATTTATACCCCTTTGATTGACCTAAAATGGTAAATTGTATACTGGGATTGAGTAATTATAGTGGGACATTAAGAAGTTGAGTTTTATGCTAATGAGTGCTCCTATTTTGAGGCTACCATAGGTTGAAGTGGAGTACATAGTGTATTGTGGTGCCTCTAGATATGGGCTTGGATGTATGTTTATGTGGAGGTAGGTAGTGATTTCATGTGGGTAAAGGTTGTTGAGACCACAATTGAATAACTATATGACTCACGACCAAGATTTTAGAGTGATAGTCTTCACTATAAGGATGTATATGAACTATCTTCTAGTGGATCAATTTTTTTACTTAGACAATTAGAGACAAATATATGTATTCATAGAGAGAGAACAAAATATGATATAGAATAATTAGTTGTATTTTATACAGGACTATGACTTTTAGATATTTTCTCATCATTGGAATGTAAATTTGGTGTAATATTTTCTTAGAAAAAAGTCCTAATATCATTTGGTATAGGAGGCTATTAAGTAGTTATACTCATTAAAAATTACCCTGGTAGAGGATGAGGGTGCATATTTTTTCATTATATGGTGTTGTACCCCCTTTTCCCCATTGTGTGGGTGTGGGGGAGGGGGTCAGATGGAAGTCATCGACTGTGAGGTCTTACATGACCATATATCATTAGTAGTGCCACCATATGGATTTTATGGAGGGAATAATCTCATCATATAATAGATAAGGATGGTGGTCCAAATAAAGATATGTGAGGAGGTGATGATGGAGTTTCACATATATCATTTGGATGTAAATGCTGGTGTAGTGATGATGTAAATATACATTCAATGAAATTATTATTTCATTGGCATGAGACAGAACGTGGCTAAGTTTATTTCTTAATGCCTCCCATGTCAGTCGATAAAGGTAGAACACTATGTTTCATTATGTTTTTTGCAACCTCCTGATATCCTAGAGTGGAAATGGGATGACATATCTAGGGACTTCATGACTAGGATTATAAAGATAATGATAAGATATGATTCCATCATGGGTGTTTTTAACTAACTAATAATGTCAGAAAACATCATTTATTTTAAGAAGAATAGTTTGTTAGAGTGTTTTTGAAGTTTTACATATGAGATACCCTCCTCCTTCATTTGGTTACCTCTATGGTTGTATTCAACTGTGATGTTCGATTTTTTCATGGTTTTGTAGAGGCCTCCAGGAGGAATTATGGACCCAAATGAGGATGAGGAAAACCATTAAACCTCATAAATATGAGAATACTAAGTGAAATATCTTGGTTTTGGTTGATATTCTAAGGTTTCCATGTTAGAATTTTGATGGAGCTGATAGGATCACTTACCATTGGTGGAGTTTTCTAATAATAATAGTTAGAACTCTACTATCGGTATAGAAAAATTTAAGGACCTATACATGTGTATCTTTAGGTCACCCATATGAAGAAATGATATCGTTGAGGCATATCTTGTTGGGGTAGATATAGTTTAGGTGACAATGAAGAAGATACATGTAATCCTTGATCAGATGAGGAAATCTAAGAGCTGGTAGAAATCTTATATAGATTGGCATCATAGGAACTTGTAGTTTGAGAAGGGACATTTTGTTCTCTTGAGAGTCTCCCCATGGTGAGGATTACAGAGGTTCGGATGAAAAAGAAAATCTATCTATGAGGTTCATCAGATCATTCGATATCTCGTAGAGGGTTGGTTAGGTTACCTGCCACCTCGCCTTAACCCAACAGTTGTAGTGGGTTCATGACATCTTCCAGGTTTCATAATTGAGGAGATAAATTTGTGACCCTATAAAAATTATTAATTTAGGTGAACTGGGGATATAGTATAGATCTAGATACATGTAGAACATGGTTAAAATGGAGGATATATAGGAGAGTATCCAACATGGATGGACCCTTCCATTATTTCTAGTGTTGTGGAAACATGTGAGCATGTATAAGAGATCCTAGGAATGGTAGATCCAGATACTTGATTAGTATCCCCAATTTTTTTTAGTTTTTACATTTCATGAAAGAACATATATAAGGAAGAAGTAATTTAGAGACCTTATTGTTTCTTTTTAATACATAAGAATATAACAATGAATGTTTTCAAAGATGGGGAATGATACAATGTGTGATTCTGTGGCTTGTTTCACCATAATTAATTATTTTAAAAATACTAAAAAAATTAATATCATGATCACACAGTTTTCATAAATGGTATAATATCTTCTAAACCATGTTTCAAATAAAATATTTGAGATCATTGTTGAATTTGAAACTTGGTATTTACCTAAGTCATGACCTAAAGTTGGAAGGATTCATGTGTTCCAATAAAGTGTCCATTGGTGAGGATGTTAAATGAATGAATGAATGAATGAATTAACCTAAAATTTATTCCATCTATAAATAAAAAATTATGGTTAATCTATAGGGTTATCTGCATAACCATGGGACCATTTAGAGGATGTTTCCACCGTTCTCCTTTATAATATTAAGATCAAGCGATGAACAACATCAAGATCCAAGGAAATTTAGGTGCAACAAAAGCAGTAGATATTCCCCATAATTGGTGAATGTGTTATTCACCAATGAGTTATTGAATAATGAGGTAGTAATCATCATTTGTGATTTTCACCATTATGGTCATACTATAGATCCCGATTAGAACCATTATTTAATTTTCTATTAAATAATCCTTTTAATGAGATATCATATCATATTTAATTTTTTTATTCAATTTATTATTCTCATTTTCCTTATTTCTCACACTGAGTATCCCCAATTTATATTTTTTGGTAACGAATACTTTTCCCAAAAAAATCACATTTTTTTGTTCTCATACATCATTATTCTTCACAATATTCATCATTAGCCTCTAGATCTGTGATTTAAAATTATTGGGTGGGTTCAAACATGATCATGCCCATAAAATCATGTTTGATTCACATGAAAATAATGGTTTTATGATATAAGGACTAATTGGGATAAATTGAAGGTTGAGAGTGATGAATTCATGGTTCTGAGATCCGAAGCAGAGATGCAAGTAGCACGAGAGATGTGTTGGAGCATGTGAGATTCATGCTGGAGAACCATATTCTGATTTTAGGCCTATGGTGTGAAGAATTTGATAGACGGAGGTGTTTCCACATTTTTTTGGGTTTTTAAATAATTTATTCAGTGGGGGCCAGAAGATCTAAGGCGCATTGAGAATATCTAATTTTCTATGAAAAACCTGACTACACATCATGTAGTCTGAAGTAAACATGTCCTATAGTCTATTTCTATAGCTACTAGGGTTTTATGATGGTGTTAAATATCACATGATTTTTAGAGATCCTACATTTCATGTGAATTGTAGTTTTCCAACTCAGTATGTACAATTAGTGCACATCCAGGAGACCATGTATCCCTACACACCATGTTGGGTGGGAACATGTAGTGTAAGGGAACATGGCCACATTATCCGGACAAGGACCAAAGAAAATGACCATGTCAAGGAGAACACATATCCGCCCTAGGAGGCTGAGACACAACACAAAATAATTTACATTCCATGTATTACAACATGGACAGTGAGCAATGTGATATAGAGGACACAACCCAATAGTATATTTGGACCATACTCCATATGGGTCATTTACATGACTTTTACACCTTTATGAATCTTCTATCTCTCATATCTCCTTTGTTTGGGAAAGGACTTTGTACTTTGTGTATACCATATTGATTTTCCACATGTAAAATATGATAATTTCATTGATAGTGGATTTTGAGATACTATGTATAGTGGTCAAACATTATGATTCTTTTGGTGACACTCGATAATGATAGTGACCGTGAAGGATCATCAGTGAGTAGAACCATCCTATAGAGGTGGAGGAAGGGTATTCTAAATATATAGTAGAAACCTACTACAGAGTCGGGTCATGGGTCCTCTACCTACTAATTGGAACCCTCCTACAACGTAAAGGAATGTGTCTTATACCTACTTAGTGGAACCCTCCTATGGAGTTAGGGAATGGGTGCTCAATCTACAGAGTGGAAGCATTCTGAAGAGTCAGGGTATCAGTCCTACACCTATTGAGTGTTAAGCTACTAAGTAGTTAGGGAATGGGTTATCTTCCTAAAGACTGGAACCCTCATGCGGAATCAGTAAATGGGTACTATGCCTATTTAGTGGAACCTCCTTGTGGAGTCAGGCTATGGGTCCTCTACCAACTCAATTGAACCATCTTGTATACTAAAGGGTGTGGGTCCAATACCTATTTAGTGGAATCCTCTTATTGATCTAGGTAATGGGTCCTCTACCTAGAGATTGTGTCCCCTCAACTTTGTAGAATAGTAGAGACTTGTGGCTCAATATGGTTAATTTTTCAAAAAGACAGAATAGATGCGAGAAATAATTGCGGTACCTTTTTTGGAACTTTTGGAAGACTCATTATCCTGGGTTGGGTATGAGATATAGATCCCCTTTCTCTCTCAAATGATATTATTTTCATGATCATATATATGTATTATCTAAGAATTTTATCTCATTCCACACTTGATATGGGTTGGGTTCTCTACTTCTTTCATGTATCTTATCTCTCCCCCTCCAGTTTTCAGTTATTCCTACTTGGTATGTATATTCTCACCTCTGTGTAGGCATTTCACACAAGTTTTTTTTGTCTTATATAGAAGATAGATAGGTTGGTAGTGATTTCATTAGAGAATAGGAATACCTAGGTTTATTTCAGCTTATATGGTGGTCAGGTATTGAATATCTAGGGATAAGATCTCTCATAATTTATTTTTACAGTTATTTTCTTGTTGGTACATCTATTCTTATTGGGTGTGTATTTTTTCCCTTCACTATTCTGATTTCATTATCACTCTCCTTTATCTTCTAAAGGGGAGTTTTTCTTTCATGGTTATTAATCTAGATGTTATAGTATTTTATTTTTATTCTTCTTCACATCTACATGGAGATGGTTGGGAAAATTTTTATAGTACATTAGTCAAACTACTACCATGTTACTCATGTCTTTTGGAACTTGTCACCATTCCCTGGCATAAAGTTGTGGGCTTAGGGTAGTTGTGTCACAACCTTCTATCATACAAAGAGGCCTGGTGGGTTTATTTGTGACAATGAAACTAATATAACAACTTCTCGGAATATGGAGGATAACAGACTCATTATTTTAGCATGTTTGAAGAATTATTTTGTTATGTGGAAGAATAAACAAAACTGAAACCCTAGATTAAAAACGATACCACTTCTTCATAAAAGCTTCTCTACTTAAAACCTTAAAAACATGTATGTTGGTTTTATTCCTACAAAAATAATTATAGAACGAGGTTCAAGATTATAGGAAGTTATTTAGGTCAGGATTTTATGGACAAAATGAATTTTTATGTGGGATTAAATAAGAAGAATATTTTCCATTTTATAATATAGGTGAGGGTCACTCTTTGAATTTCTAAAAATATTAAACTAATATAAATTAATTTTTAATTAAAAAAGGCACAAAAGTAATTTATAAAAAGTATAAAATGATTATGGATTAAAATAACCTATTAAAATAAAAAATTTATATTTTATGACTATAGTTTTACCCTAATCATTTGGTTTCAACCCCAACATAACCGATTTAACTCTTACCATGAAAATATGGATTTTTAATCATTGAGGGTCTTTATAGTAAGAATAAAATTTCCAAAGACCCATAAATAGACCATGGTTAATATTATAAACTATATCATAATCAAATGTAATAGCTTTATATTTTTATTAGTTTTATATCATTTAATGAAATATTGTTTCCTATAAAAATATCCATAATGTCAATATTAATAGATGTTCATTTCATTGACATTAATAATTTCTAGATAACAAATATAATCAGAAATAAAATATTTTATTATATCCCTATAAATTCAAGGTAATATAAAAAACTCATGAATAATCTTAATTATCTGAGATGGTATCTATTTTAATATTTTTAATACCATTTATTTGATTTTTACAACATGTAAATAATTAATTCTTCAGCATTGTGTATCCATTTAAGGTAATAAATTATTAATAAAAATTAACAATAAATTACCATGATGAATACAAGTATAATATATTTCCAAATACTATATATATTATAACATATAATCTGGATAACATCATATTAAAAATATAACACGCCTTAAAGAAACATTGTGACATGATTAAATTTTCATTAAATAAAAACTATTAAGTTCAAAATCTCATCAATATAAACCCAAAAGGTAATAAAATATAAAATTTCTTAATTATGGTCAATATATAGTCATCCAATAATATTTAGGTTTTTTTCCATTTTACAATTCTTTTCAATTCATTTTTAACCTAAATTGACCTATTTACCCATTACTATGTTAATAAAATTACTATGATTACACATCATATAAAATAAAAATAAAAGAGGAATAATTTATTAATTTCTAATCACTCGTACAAAATATTTAATCCAATAAAAAAATTAAATCAAACAATTTTTAAAATTTAATTTAAAATTAAGGAAAAAAATCCCAATGAAAATGAATTTATTGGAAAAAATTGCTTTATAAATATTAAATTTTTTTATTGTAAATAAAATAAAAAAAATCCATTTTAGAAACCATAATTTCATTATTATAAAATATATTTATCTGATTAAGATTTTAAACTTATCTGAAATGTAATTTTTCATTGTAAATACTTTAGAATAAAATGTAGATTTAATGATTATTATTATTTTTCACCATTCCTTAAAAAATAAATTTTTAGCAAAATAAAAAACATCATCCTAAGATATTATTTACATGATGAATTTAAAAATAAAATTTGTTTTTCATATTAGTTTTTTAATATTTCTAGAAATTGAATATAATAATCACCCATAGAAACCAATAAAAATCATTTTCCAAAAAAATATTTTTTGAAGAGTAAAATTACTTTTATAAAAATATAGCACATATATAAAATTAATTAACAAATACATCAAAAATGATTTGAAGAACTACATATTTTCTAATATGGTTTATACTATTCATTGAAACCAATTTAATGGTAAGGTTATAAAGGTACAATTTAAATTATAATATTTCATTTTTTTCTTTTAGCTCGGTGTTTCATATCTTGTATGCTATTGACCATAGAATTTCTTTTCAAAATATTATAACTTTACACAATCAACCACTTAAGAAATTACAGCATTGTAATTTTAACTTAAGATTCAAAATATGGGTTTTTAATTTTCTAAATACCATTGTTGAAATTCCACATCTTAAATAAGATTAATAAAATGTCCACTTGATAAGAGGGAAAGGGGGGGTACAAAGGTAATCTAGATTAATATATAATTGATGTCAAAGTATGGTAACATATTTGGTAATTAAAAATATTGACATGAAATTGAAAACTACTGATCAATGATGGATAGATAGTGATAGAGTACATAGTCATTTAAAAATTAACCATCATACAATTGTAAATTTGTGACGGGTTAATGGCCATTAATTTCTCAGTAAGATAAGTAAACATATAACATTTTTGTTTCAAGATAATTTCCCTAGAGTTGAGTAATTGAAGTTAAATATATGGTGAAATGTACCAATTATATAAGTAGAATTTATTCTTAAATAAATTTCCACCAAAACAAATTTTTCCTCCAAATGAAGAGTATTAATCTTTCATGCATAAAACACTATAATAAACATTTAATGAGTCACATAATCTACAAAAAAAATATTATCTATTCCTCCTATGTTTAGGAATTATCTAAAACAAAAAAATTTAGGATAATATTATATAATTCCCAAAAATGGGTAAACCTTCATACTAATAAGAACTACTTTAATATCCAAGATTCAACAGGAATACCCAAATTTCAACATATATTATTCAACCAATAACTAACCCTAAAATTCAAGAATAATATTTATCCCTAAAAATAAAAAGGAATTGATCACATCGGGTTCTAATATAATTTCAATATTCATCTCCAAATCACATTAATAAAACTTAAAGTCTCATAACAAAATGAAATTTACCTATTCAGATAATCTCTAATATATTATAATCATTTCTTTAAATAAAATGAATCATCATAAGCCCAAATAAAATCATATATTCTATAAAAATATTGTTCAACCTTTATTTCTCAAATAAAATATCATATTATCATATAATGTTCCAAATATTGTGAGTTTTTTCCAAAATAACATCTATCACTAAAAGAATTTTTTATAAAACATACATCCAAAAATTGTAACATCCCATAATTACCAAGAAAATAAATTATCATAAAAACCATAAAGGTTATTAAAACCTTTAAAATATATCTAGAAAAAAAATTACATTCTTCCACAAATAAAATTTTCACATTTTTAACTATAGGGTTACTCAAACTCAAAAACAATTCACCCAAAGTACACCCATCATCAAAATAGTATTAATAATTTTAAACATTGGATAATTCATAAATATACCATAATTAAATAATCCATTATATGTAGAAATATTAATAATTAAATGTTCTTGAAAATACATTAACGGTTATTTTCCATCATATTCCTTATTACCTAATTTCTATAAAAACAATATAAATGATGTTGTAAGATTTAACAATGTCAAATCACAAGCTATGAATTAATCTATACACTATCTATTTCATTTTAATATTACGAATATTCAACTATATTGTCATTAGGTATTTCTAAAAATATATATATATGATCCTTATGATCCCATTTTTGTGCCTTCTCCCTAGAAAATAAATTTCCATAATGAAAATAATCCCCACATTTAAATCATTCAATTGATAACATGGGATGAAATTATTTCCCCTTAATAGAGTTAACTAAATTTTTCATGTATCCTTAACATGATATTTCTTTTTAAAATCCACTAACACATATAAAAAATACTATCTTTATTTTAATACATTTTCCTTGGTTTTTATTTCTATATTATTAGTACATTTTCCAATGAATATCTTTACCTTTATGATTATTGTCACCCGAACTTCCGCATGGCTACATCTATATTGTATTTCCTACATTAGGAAACTCACCAAGGTTCAAGTTGTTAATCATTAATAAAAATAGTTCTTTACAAATAACCATATGATTTCTCACTATATATTCCATTTAATTTAGATTCTCATTTATGCAATGATGACATTTTCCTTCAAATCCATTTTTACTTTGGTTCCTACTGGATCAAATAATTTAATTAAATAAGAAAAACTGTGATTTTATCAAAAAAAATAATATACCATCTTACGAAGAGGATAAACAATAATATATCATTATTTATGTTATCTAAAATGCTTTTATTTTATCCAAAATAACTATAAACCAACATACTATGATGACCATTATGGCTACATATGACTTGTAACTTTTTATTAAATAACATAATATCCTATAAAGTGATCTAACCCTTTCTATGATACCAAAATCAAGGACCTGACATTAAAAATTACATATTCAAGTGAATTTAGATTATAATTCCTTTTAATTTATTCACAAATAACTTTTATTTTTACAAATTTAAATAATTAAGAAAAACATATTTATACTAAACCTTACAATACATATGTAACTTTTAATTACAATATTTTTTTTACTTTTTTAAAAAAATCATATTTTCATCTCACGATGTATCTTTATAATTTCTAATGTGGATAATTATTTTTTATTACTCATCATTAAATCATGTGAAATATTTTTAAAATGTGGGGTGAGAACAAGAATATTATTAGGGGACATAAAATTATAAATCCATAATTCTAGTAAAAAAATGAAAACTCATTAAAAACCATTTCTTAAAAACATACATTTTCATCCGAAAAGAGAATCAATTATCGATAAAAAAATAATTTTTCTACATTTTTTAACATTCCTCATTCAAGAGTAATGTTTTAACAAAATTTATCAATTATATTAAATAAAATTGGAATCATATAATTTTTAATAGCTAGAATGTTGAAATGTAAGGTGTATGAGTTGAGAAAATCCAATATTTTGATTTTTAGGACCTGGGAATATACATAAAAATAAAGGAGATTAATTTTAATAGTTTTAAACCACCAAAAAACTACATTGAAATTCAATAATTTATTTTATTACCATAACATTCATGATAGGGAGAGAATTAAAGATACTTTATATGATTTCACTGATCTGGTTCACTAATAAGTAACCAAACTGGTGGGAAACAATGGATTCAATCATGCATCCCCATACACTATAAATTTCATACTAGAAGTGAGGGACCAATGGTGGCAGGATGGGGAGTCTTTACAATATTTATCAAAATTATACAATGTAAAATATAAAGGAAAATAAATATAGGTAGGTAATAATATACTATCAACCTGATATAATCCAATAAAAATCAACCATTCAAGACCGTATAATGATACATGCATAGTGTAGTCAATAAATATAGAAGGTGATACACATATAATAAGTATAGTTGAATATAAATTTATATGTAAATATCATAACTCCCATAAGCAGTCTGAATACATGCTTAGTCTGGAGCTCCCATGCTAGATCCTAGCCCAAGACATGAAACAACAACTAGGCATTATCCAAATACCAAAACATCAACCAAGAATCTTATCGGAAAGCACGTGGTGTCCTAAAGAAGTTTTGAGTGAAACCTCATATGCCGAAACTAATAGTGAATAATTAATTTCTAGTCTGTGAGTATAAAACATATGTTCGACACTAAAAATTATAAATGAATGTTGTAAATGTAGTGAATTAAAATTGAGAACAGACAAATAGGTGGTTGGATGAAAACAGTGCCTACTTTATCCAAAAAAAATTAACATAATATAGGACCATATAAGTGGTAAAAGTACCCATGGAAATAGTTTAATGAATCCATGAATAAGAATCATAGATGAATCTAGAAAGTGGGTCCAGGCAATCACACACAATAAAATTATATAAATACTTCGAAATCTATAAGTAATTTAATGTGTGGAATCTATTGAACCAAACAATGGTGATCAATACATAGTTTACAACTCTATATTAGAATCCAACTAATGAGCCCATTCATTCTTCTTTCTAATGGGGGTCTAACTGAACCAAAGGAGAATGTCCCAAAAATTTTGAGAAGGGATTGATTGGACTCTGAAGAGGTGATGCATGGAATTCCATATTCAAATACATAAAGATAAATATTAGGATAATCCTATGAATTATAATTTTTTGTTAGTTTCTAGTGAATTAATGATGCCAAGCCAAGGAATTTGTGAATAAAAGAAGTCAAGAAAGGATCCTGCTTTAAAAATTACATATTCTTATGTCTTTAGACTTGAATGTTCATTATTTTGTTCCCAGATATCATTTAGGTTTATTATTTTATCAAATTTAGACAAAATCATACATAATAACTCACATATTACAAGGTAAAACGTATACACAATATCCATTTTTCCAATAAAAACTACTTTTTAAAAAGGAACATGTTTACTTATTAGTACATATTGTCACAATATTTATATTGATTTCTTTACTTCTCTTACAAATCCTTAAACCCTATGAAAAAAATTACAATTTGGGGTGAGCACACAAACCATGATAAGGGACATAAAATAGTAATTTTTTTAATCAATTGAAAAATCATAAAACCCATTAAAATTATTTTCTTAATGACATATCATTTCATCCAAAAAATAATCATTTTCCTTAAAAAATTAATTATCATTTATTTTAAAATAAATATATTTCCATTAAAACTAACTATAGAGAAAAGATAATTAATTTATATTCCTTATGAAATATTTACCATATCACCCTTATAATAACTCTTAAAATCACTCTTACAATCACTTTATCAAATTGAATAACTGTAATGTAAACTTCAACCTCCATAGAAACCAATGCATTCGAGAGCTATCTGGGAATACCCATATTGTAAGATATAACAGGATCACCCCTGATCTATAATGGGTATCACCCCTTCATAAATAGTTTCCAACAACAATATAATTAATAAAACAATTGAAAAATATTTTTAACCCATGTGTGAAATAGTTTCAGATATCAAAATATCCATTATTCTTACAAATCACCATTAAAAAAACAAAAACATAATAAAGTAACAATTTTATTTTAAAATAATGGTGAAAATTTTTAAAGGAAGTATTAATTAATTGAGGCCTCATGATGGAATTAAAATTAACTAATTTCTTATAAATCAAAAAACATTCATTTTTTATTTTTTTCATAAATATCACAAAGAACCTCATTTAAAAAACGATAAATAGATTTCATTAAAAAAATTAGTAAAAAGTAAAACACAAGTAATAATGAATTTAAATAATCATATATCTTATTTAACTAATATATATAAAAGATTTATCTATATAGGGGTGAAAAGGGAGTTTTAAGGTTAATTTTTTAAAAACAAATGTTTAAAACAAAGTCCTTTACTTTGGATCTGATTCATCGCATATATCCTTTATCTTCCAAAATAATAAAATGTTGTTAGTTGTATTCACTATTATTAACCTTTTTAAAGATCATTACTCCATTTATATCAACTCTCAACATTTTATATAGAATTACTTTAGCATTTAAATTCACATTGAGTGTTTTGAAAATATTCAAAACTTATGTCCAAAATGCCTTCAGAACTTTTACTATGGTCATAGAAATAATTATCCCACCATCTCCAAAATAATTATATTTAAAAAATTATAATTGTATATACCAATTATAAATTTATATACATAAATTAAATATGGATATGAAAAATTATATTCATTACAATTATGACGATGGTAGTCCAAACGTACGCATGAGTAATATTTCCCTTTTACATTGATCATTGTGAAAAAAATGTGTGATAATTATTTAATCATTATAGAATAAAAATAATTTCATTAATATAAAATTAATTATTCATATATAATTATATATATTATCCTTGTGATGTGGTGATGGAAAATAAATCACATCACTTCGTGGATGTGAAAATCCACCTCTATGTATGAACGATGTTATGATTTTGCTATGCATAGAAAGGTAAGAAGGTGAGTTAAATATAATAATTTATGAATAAAAATATATCATATATATAACATATATAAAAATTTATTAAATCTATTTGACCATTTTTGAGAGATTTTTTTCGAAAATGGATCACATAAGTTTGTAAGGAGGTAGACCATTGTACACACTAACGATGAATTATTTTCAAATGTTATGGAATTGGACATAGATATCGGTAATTACAAAAAACATAAAAACATGTAGTTATATGGAAGATTAAACAGTTATAATTTTATTATGGTTTAATATGTTTTGATTGATGTGGAAGAATAAAAAAATGAAAACACTTTATTAAAACAAATGCCTATTTTTTGTAGAATCTCTAATTCTTAACACATTATGATCACTAAGGTTTGTTTTATGAATAAAAAAATACCTCTATAATTAAGTGAGTGCTTCAATGAATGTATTCTAGAAAGTATTTTTCGAATATAATGGGGTTTTTAGTGTGAATAAATTAGAAAAATTGGTTCCCTTTTATAAGAGATGGTAGGGAGATTCTTTAAATTTATCAAAACATTAACTTAATAGAAATTAATTTTTAATATAAAATGGATCGCAAGTAATTTATATAAAATATAAGATGATTATGGGACTAAAGAACCTTAATAAATAAAAATTGAACTTGTTTTGATTATATTGATGCCCATATATTTTTGTTTTAACCGCAATTTAACAACATTAACTCTAATTCTTATAATATAGATTTTTAAACTTTAAGGGTCAATATAATTAATATGAAATGGAATGGGAACCATAAATAGACCATATTTTATATTTGAAACCATATCATAATCACTTGACTTAATTTTCTATTTTAATTAATTTTATGTCATTTAAATAAATATTTTATTGTATAAAATATCCATAATGTTAATTTTAAGAACTGTTTATTACATTTACTTTCATAATATCATTAGGAAACTTAAAATTTAAAATCAATATTTTTTTATATCCATAAATTATATATTTATTATAAAAATTTATTTTATTAAATTAATTATCTTAAATTATATTTATTTTTTAAAAAAATTATTTCATTTATTATTTTAATTAAATAATTATTGTGCCAGTGTTGTGAAAAAACTTAATGTTATTATGTCATACTAATTTTTTTAGAAAAATCCATAATGAATTTAAATGTATTATAATAAGAAATATTATTTTATATTGAGTATATCCTCTAGATAGAACCATAAAAAATATTACACTTATTAAAATTAAGAGTGGCATTTTGACATTTTTGTAAAAAGAATACAATAAAGGTCATAATATCATCCATGTTTCCCCAAAAGGTCATATACTAAAAAATATTATTATTATTTTCATGATATTATCATCTAATTATATTTAGTTAAGTGTTTGAGTCATTTTACGATTCTAATAATTTTATATTTTTACATAAATTACTCGATTTACCCTTTATCTTGTTAAACAATTTGTAAGTTTACTATTCATATTGACCAAAAAACAAAGTATTAATATTTAATAAATATGGAATGAATAATTATAAATAAATAAAAGAATAAAAAAATTTAAAATTATAGAAGTGATATATTTTTTGAAAACATTAAACTGGGAAAAATAAAGAAATAAAGTTTTCTGGAAAAAATCCCCTATAAATATGAACAACTTTTATAATAAATTCAAGAATAATATCAATTTAGAAAACCTAGTTGATTTATTTTTTATAAAATTTAACTAAATTTTAATTTAAAACTAATCCAAAAAAATATCCTATAAATACTTTAAAATAAAATATATTATTCAATAAAAATATTATTTTTCTCTATTCCTTGAAAAATAAATATTTTCCAAACAATATAAAAAAATTCATCCTAGGTTAAGTTCCACATGTTGAATTTAATAATTAAATTTATTTTTTGAAGTATATTTTCTAAAATTTCCCAAAAATAATTATAATAATCACCCATGAAATGAAATAAAATATATTTTTCAAGAAAATATTATTTTTGATAAATAAAATGGCTTTACTAAAAATATAGTTGTTATTTTAATATAATTAATTAATATAGTATAATTGAGTATTACCATTATAAATTTCATAATTTGGTTAATACTATTCATTACCACCGATTTAAAGGCCTGGTAGTAGTGGTCACATTTAAATAATAATATTTCTTTGTTTGTTTAAGCATGGGGTTGCGTATCTTTTACACGATCAAACATAGTCTCTATTTTTTATAATCTTAGGATGTTACCCATAAACTAGATCTAAGGTGGTATTATACATGTAATTAACATAAATTAATCATATGGAATACATTTGGTTTGTTCTTGGCATTCCAATCAAGAATCCAAGGCTTTCACATGGCATGCCTCCCAATTAATCCAAAACTAAATTCTTTATGTGAAAAAAGGATTAACCATGGTATTTAAATAAATTAATTGTATTATATTTACTTGGTTCTTGATTTTGTTTCTAATATATAATTAATTTCATAACCATGGTATGCCTCACATTTAATCTATAAACAATTTCATTATATTAACACAATTTACAAGGAATAAAGTCCCTTTGGATGGGAAGTAAGTTTAGTAAAAGAAACATGAATCATGGATCAGGGCCATTAATTTTAATTATACCCTAAGAAGTACATTAGTCATTTATCCATTAGATTCAAAATTCACATTATAGTATTTATCTTATTTAATTAAGGGTATCAAAAATCAAAATTACCATTATAAAAATTTATTTACATTGATGCATCCCAATGAATAAACCACTTTTTGTTAGTTTTATTACCCAAATAGGATATGTTTGAGGTTATCATTTTATTAACGAGAATCCAATCACACCCTAGTTCCTAATGTTCATGTGGTATCTGACTTCATATTCGTGGTTAAAGAATTATAATTAAATCTAGGTCCGATATATTGTGTATAATGTTCCTCATGGAAATCTCATTAATTTCTTATGACTAATATAAAATTTTAAACTAATTAAATAATTTCACTTAATGGGTGACACATTTAATTGGTCAATACTCTTACTTGACCTTACATGATCCATGGAATGAGTTGGATTAAATACTTAACCACATATAAGGAATAAACCATAATGAGGTTAATATATTTTTCTAATTGATTCCAAGTTTCAAGGATAATTATTAATTCTTCTATGGACCATTATTGGTCCATTAGCTACTCTGTAAACTATGTTTCGTTTTATGGAATATAAATTAGAATTAGTTCACGAATTAAGGATTATAAAACATTAGAATTTAAAATCAATGTGAACATTGGAATGAATCACCACTGATGTGTCTTATGAAATAGATTGATTTTAAGGGAAATTACATAGATCACCTACCTTACCCATTAAGTGACCCACAAATTAAATATCATCCTTCAATTTGATCTGACATGAGAGAAATTAGATAATTGTACAAAATCTGTGAAATTATGTTATAACCCACAAAAATGGTGTGAGTAAACATGATAAAAAGTACAATGAAAAAAGGGGTTATTGAGATCTTATACTCTATTATATCTATTCAATTCATCTAATGGAATGTAAAATGGATCATTGATGAAGAAAATATACCATTTCCAAAGTAGAGCTCTTAAATCTTAAAAAATGGACCTTATTTTGTCCATTTTGTGGTAAAATTAAATGGGTAGAGTGGTCTAATGACCATTTTGGACCTCTTTAAAAAAATAAACTATGATCCCAATTATAAAATCATTGAACACAAATAATTTAGTTCACCCATGAAGAATATATTACATCTAGGAAGGCCATCGGCTAGTCAGTGGCCTCTGGTTGGCCAACTAGTGGCATTATAACCCCATGGATACATTTAATTACCACTTTCTTTATTTTCCAAAACTCACCAAAGACCTCATAAACCTTTATTTCACCTAAACCTCAGTCCAAAATATCTCTTTTGATTGGTTCCAAACCTCATAATCTTACTCTAATCCTTGGTGCACATACCATTCCCTTATCAAAATGGAAATCTCAAACATTCCTAAAAAATAACCATAAAGATCATATGACAATAAAATCACACCACCATATGAAATATAATCCTTATTTTATGTTCCTGATCAATACTGAGCTAGAAAACATAAATGAAAATCACACCCTCCGTAGATATGATCATAATTGTACAATACCAACCATCACCACTGATTAAAAGCCTCTCAGAATGTACACGATGGTGTTGATTCAATAATAAAAATAACCATAATTCTCTAGTTCTAGAGGAATCATCCAATGCATGATTTATAACAAAACACCCCATGGGATGATTTCACATGTCTACACAATACCATTTTTATAGAATTCATAACCCAAAAGCATAGTCTCACTTTTAATACCAACCATCTCCTGAGGCCTCACCTCAATGCTCACACTGAATTGACTCCTAAAAACATAAATGTATTATATAATTGATCAACTGTCATCTTAATTTGAGAAACACACACATTTATTCTGAAAAACATACTATGATCCTACTAATACTGGTCACTCACATTGAACAAGATGATCTTATCCCCAAAAAACAGCAAACACCCCCAATTGGGTGTTCTTTGAGGACTGAACCATCACCCAATTGGTTTCAAACAATCAATTCTTAGAATTCAATATAAATTATTGAAGTTTAAACCACATCTTAATTTAGTCAATGAATTTCTCCCCACCATTGAACATCCTTATTAATAATTACTAGAATTACAAAGCTTTAGTTCCCCCACTTGATTGAATCACTAACTCAAAACTGACTTTAGATTCAAATAATATTTTTAAATCCCTCAAAACTATTGTATGAGATAATGAGAAAATCCATGGGAAATAAACCAAGAACTTTATACCCATTATTCCAACCATTTCATCCATTACACAACACCCAACTCTCAACATAGCACTATACATGACCTTGAACAACCAATAATTCTGAAACTTGATCTAAATGATCATGTTTCATCATCCCCATACATAGGGTCTATAGACCCTAGTTTTCCCAAAAAATAATAATTTGGTACTCAACCAACCCATCATATCAAACTCCCCATGTCGATTCACAAGAGAAAATGGTACAAGTTCATTCACCAACTAACCACCTCGATATCCATACATACCTATCAACACATCAATATAGGACTGAATCACAGTGTATTTTACACTAGACAACCCCCTAGCTATCCAAATAGAGAATAATAAAATAAAAAAACATTAGTGAAACTTCACAATAATGATTCGAACTAAAAAAGACCTTCATTATGATCTACCATTTTAATCAACGCTTCATGGATCAGATTCACCATCATAAAATTTATAGAATGTATTTAGATAAATTACATGCTAATATTAATTCAAATCATGTCTACTCCATGTAATCCATAGAATTAATATACATTCCACCAATGTCTAGTCTCACTAAATAATCCACACCATAACATAAGGATAAACCTCCGAAAACTAATTTTACACTCCTTATAAATGATTGTCCTTGTCATCACCCAAAGATGAAAAATCAGAACCACCACAACCCATGTCCCATTCATCAACAAAGACAATATTATTAGGTGGCCATATAATTCAATCGAGAGCACAAGAAGTGACACAATATCCATTACAGATCTCTTTATTATAATAATTTAATCCTTGACATCAATATATACCACTCTCATTAAGATTATAACAACACCAAATAACCTATGGTGAACTCTATACCATAAGGCTTTAAGTATACCTCCATCAAAAATAAATTCACATGAACAATGGAATACATGTTGGTTTTTTTCTTTCTCAACAACAAAATTGACCCCCCAAATCCTCTATTAGGAGTAACTAGGGTTGATAGTTCAAATTCCCTTAATCATTTATGGTTTCACCTCTACCTCAAAGGAAAAGTTTTAAAACCACAACAAAACCCCTACTAGTCATATACCAAAAAAACCAACATTACATGGTCTAAAAACTCTAATAGAATCTTTTTGAATGAAATGTTATAGTCCTGTGACTTTTTACCATGAATTAATGAACCCATGGTCATCATGAAACTATCATCATCAAATAGTTAGAGCTCTGTTGAAAATAAAACATTTTCACATGGATGGATATGTGGAATATATTACAAAACCCAATTAGAAGGCCTCATCACAAATAAATCACACTACTGCAATCAAAAGTAGACAGTGGATGCTCATTCCTCATCCACCAAAACCTATCACATGAATGGAATCATTCCATTTTCAATGTATCATTCCATCATGATTCCCCTACAATCTTGAGGGTTGCATATTGTCATAGTGTCCACTTACAACTAATATATCCCAACCCTTGATTCACAAAATTCCATGTAGTACTCAAACATAAGGTTATGTACCTAACCAAGCCATAAATCTTCCCAAATACAAAGGTCACATAGGTGTGATTCCAACATAGATCACATAACTTCTCTTACCGAAAACTACAATGCACTAAAATTACATTGTAAAATAATCAAACTAAACACTACATTTTATATAGCTATGACTAAACATGACCTAGTACCCAATAATCCATATACCCTATAGAGAAGGTATCCATAATCTTCCTTGAAACTCATTAAGGATCCTCCCAAGGAACTTCTAGGCGTTAACTGCATTCCTCCAGGCACACCTTGTTCCTTAGCCCGAAACCAAATCATCTCACCATACAACATTAAACATGTACCTTCCCATATAGGTCAAATTTTACCACGTCATAAAATCTCCAAAACAATATATCTTTCTAGGCATCTGGATGATATTTATTTTAAAAAATGGTCTTTAAAAATAAGGGAAATAAAACACTAAGTGATTTTTCTCATGTAACCCAAAACATACAAAGTACTGAAACCACACATGCAATAGCACCACTTGTGTATATAATCCACTTGATTAAGCTCCAAATAATTATTTATATAATCATCTAAGAAAAATAATGGGTTAACCCCTTACATAATATCTGGCATCAACTCTGAATATTGGGTCATACTAAAAAGGTCACCTGGCTCTGTCGCCTAACAGTTATGTCTAAAAAAAGTATTCCAAATTATCCCATTTAGAAACACCCATAATATGACCCAAGTAATATCCTAATACAACACTAAAAGTACCACTCATGTTACAGTTTCTTATAGTGGAATTTTTAAGGGGTTATTTACTACATTCAATTAAAATACCTTTATTATAAGTGTTAATGATGGATCATAAACCAAAATCCTAACACATATTATTAGAAAATCAAGTTGGAAATCTGATAATTATTTATTCATAAATTATTTACTATATATATATATATAGAAACATTTTTATGGGACATATGTCTCAAGTGAATAAATTTATAAAATCCATATAAATAGAATGACATCGAGAATCTATATTAGAAAACACCATGTACATTATTCTTGACATAGTAAACAAGTGAATCCATTTAATATATATATATATTCCCTATAGATTTTATTTCTTAATAGATTTAATGATAATATCTACCTATATGGTTTAATTCTCGTGAACATTGGTATATTTATATGGGCTAAAAATTCTATATTATAGAGGTAGACACTCGCTAAATTGTAATTCGAATCCCATTTAATTGAATACCATTAGTATTTAATTTTCTAAATATTTTAATACAAACACTTCATGTATTTAATATATAGACACATAATGCTAATATCAATATACAATAGTTGAATCATGCCTATAAGGATTTAATTATATGGGTTTTCATTCCCATGTTATAGTGAACACATCATATTAATTGAAATTTTCCCAGCATTTAACTTACTTCTATCATAAGTATAATGAAATTTATTGAAAGGAAAATACAATTCCATTAACATTTTACAATACTCATTAATTAAATTAAATATCTATTATAATAAAATTTTTATTCATTAAATAATTTAATGGTGGTTAGATATAAATACACTATCATGTTATATGAGTAAATTGTTTTTAGGTTGATTCATACACATTGTTTAACTGACCCTATCTCAAAGCGATAAGTAATGAAATAAATCACACATGTAAGAAGGAAAACCAACCAAAGAAATAATATTAATGGTAGGTGAATGCTACATGGCTAAAATTGTGTATGAAAACATGCACCGCCAGTCCTAGTGACCCATGTGTAGAAATCCAAAAAAACATTAACATGAAGACTGGAATAAAATTACCCATGGAAAATGATAACTAACTACAACATTGAAGTTTAAGAAAATCATGTCCCATGGCTAGAAACCTGGTCTTCCAATGAGTTAGGGTTAGTCACTCCCCAAAATGAGCTATTTACCATGTTCCAACATACTTCTTTTCTCCTTTATATCGTCCCAAAATAGTTAGATAAATGAAAAAGTACATTTGATACCATTTTGTAACATCCTTGTCCAAGATCACTAATAAGTAACTAAACTAGAGGTAAATATGGAATCAGTAACACTACCCCAAATGGAAATGTTTATTGAATAGAAGAGATGGTCTAATAGTGGGTGGTGGGTGTTACTAAAACCTCTTGTTCATAATTAATCATAGAAAAATGAATATTTCTAATGGTACATAATATAAAACTGAGAACCTGAAAATTGATAATAAAAACCAATAAAGAAAAAAAATATTTGGTTTTATATACTATTTAGTTAATAAATATAGTTGTTTATACACATAATATAAATCCATGAGATAATAAATTATTAACTAGATAGACTATCTCCTATAGGAATTCTGAGAACATTCTTGATATGAAGTTCCCATTTCAGATCCCATCCCAAGACAAGAAATAATAAAAAGGCACCAACCAATGATCTAATATTCATCTAAGATACCAACTCGAGTACCATGTATCATCCCTAACAATGTGTGAGTAAAACCAAATAATCCACCACCAATATTTTTTAATGAATTTCTAGTTTGTGAGTATAAAACTTATAGTTTATAGTGAAAATTATAAAATGAATCAATAAAAGTAGTGAATTGGGGTTGAGAAATGTACTTCTTGTGGTGAATATCCAACCATTCCTTCTTTAGACTAAGATATCCTTCTCTGAACAAAAGACCGAAGAGGTGGTCATGAGACCTATGAAAAAAAGATCAGGGATCCAAGAACAATAATCATATATGAGTCCACATAGTGGGTCTTCTAATTCCCATGCAATGCAACCATATGAATCTGAATAAAACTCCAAGTCATTGAATGTATAAAATCTTGAGTTCTGACCCATGGTGATCAATCTATTTTGTTTACCGCAGAATTATTATTTAGGTGATGAACCTTCAGTATTCCAGTATCACAAGGTTCCCTAACAAAACCAAAGCATCTAGTACATTGTAATTTTTGAAGGTAGTTATTGGGATCTATGGAGGTGATCCATGTAATTATGTGTCTAATGAAATAGAGAAAAATATGGGGGATAAACCCAGGAATTATATAGTTTTGGAATTTCTAGGTGAATCTATGATGATAAGATGAGGGTCTTATGTATATAAGACATTGACCTGATCCAAGGTGGGATTTTTCTAGGAATTCAAATCAATGATTCATATAGAATTCATTGGGTTCAGTCTTGGAATTCCATTCTATAATCCAAGTGTTACCCATGGAATGTATCATATTAAATAAATAACTATTTTCATTATATTATCATGGATTGCCCATGGAACATACATCAATGAATATTACATCATCCTTTGGGTTCAATCTTGGTATTCAAATATGGAATCCAAGGATTACACATGGAATGAGTGACCATAAATACATAACTAGTTTTATTATGTTTCAAGTATTAAAATCCAATAAAACCCTTTATAGGGGAAGAAAAGTTATATAAGAAAACATGAATCATGGACCAAGGCCATAATTTTGAATTACACCACAAGAATTTCATTAGTCAATATCCAAAAAGATTCCATTTCTTAATTTCACTACTTATGTTATTTAATTAAGGGTGTAAAAACTGACCAATACCATTAAATTAATTTATTAACATCATTTAATCTCAATGCATCAACATCCCTTTGTTATATTTATTTCGAAAACAAGGTATTTTTGAGGTTTCATTATAGAAAACTAGTATCCATTCACGTGCTATGTCCTAATGGAGATAATGTTACTCGTCCCATATTCTATGTTAAGGAAACATAATTTAAGCTAGGTATAATATAATAGATCGAGTACCTCATGTTAAACACTTTACTATAATATTATTCATACAACTAATTCAACTAAGTAAATAAGTTCAAAACATGGGGGGACACATTTAGTTGGTCAAGACTATTTCATTACATTACTCAGTCCATAGAATGACTTGAAATAATTAGATAACAAGAAATATTAAATAAACATTAATGATGGTCACAAGTTAGTCTAATTGATTCCTATTTTCAATAATAATTCTTAATTATCCCATGTACCATTAGTATAAAATTAGTTTTTCTAAATTATGGTTGAGATCAGGGGTGTTAAATTAAACAAATGTCCATGAATCAGGGAAATATAACATTAGAATTTAAAAACAAGTCTGAATTTGGATTCTAAAATGAAGAACCCCTCATATTTTATATGAAATGGATTGAACAAAATTTAAATCAATTAAAACACCTACCATAACATCGGAGTGACCAACATGTCCAATATTTTCTATTGGTTCAATCCAAAATGAGAGGAAGTAGATATGTAGAAAAAAAATTAAAATAAGGAATAACCCCCATATATGTCATAAGGAAACATGAAAATAGAATTAATTAAGTAAATAGGGGATTTCACACTTAGAATCACCTATATCCTTATAAATCAACTAATGGGTGGGGAAATAAACCAAGAATAGTGGATATCATCCACAACCAAAGGAGGGGGAACAGAGAGCTCCCAATTCCTATAAGATATCCCTTAAATTTTCTTATTTTATGTAAAATGGATAGTGGTGGTTGGTCTAATGACCCTTTTACCCTTCTTCAAAAAATTAATCCTGGATCCCATCGGCTGGTCAGTGGTTCTCACCAATTAACTAATTCTTCCCTAAATAATATTCTACCTTCTAGATGGCCACCAACTAGAAAATGGCATCTCGATAGCTATCCAATGACACTTTTTTCATTTTGGTTGTATGGTATAGCTATATCCTTCTCATCCTAAATCCATCCAAGACCTCCCAAACCCCTATATAACCTTAACAATGATTCAAAATGTCTCTTTTGAGGAGTTAAAACCCAAAAAATTTGACACCAAACCTTATTGCAAGAACATTCTGATTCACCAAAGAGAAAACTAAAACTTTCCTCAAAACTAAACACTCATAAAAAACAAGTATAATTAAACATTATTTCTAGAATATTCATGTGAATAAATATTTAAAATCTAATGGTTTATGTATATTTTTATTTGATTAAAGTATATAGAGGCATTGAATGATAATAAACCCATAATGTATAAATATTTAGTCATTAAAATTAATGTAATGATCTATTAAATTTATTTATTACAGTTAAAAAAGGGAATTAAATATGATATATTTAATTTGTCTATGACCCATCATTGATAAAGAATTATTTTCACTTGTCAAAATATTAATGGGTTTTATAGGTTATTGTGTGTATCACTATGTTGATAGTGGAATTTTTATAACATGGATTCCCCACATCTGTTTTAGCCTCAATAGGTAGAAAGTAAATAAAAATAACACACTTATAATAGATATATAGATGATAAATTATATGTCTAGAAAACCATTCCATCATCTATGTTTATGTAACATTAAATAATTTATGAGGGAAAGGGTACATGAAAAATTATATCTCATCTCTAAAAGTTTTATCAAAAGAGAGTTAGGATATAGAGGTAGTAAAAATTCAGTACAAAATTTACATGCAGGATTGGAGAGAGGATTCAATATAGCTATTATGTACTCAAGAATATTAGGTACATTGATTTATTAGATACCTCGAGGTTTATGATTATTCAATAACTATTGACTGGTCTCATACTCTCATCTTTACCACCCCACATCTAAAATTTTATTATTTATTATAATACAAATAATATCAAGAAGTCACTACCAAGATCATTTTTTCATATATTTCAAAGATGATAAGAATATTATAAAAATTAATCGATTGACTCTTATAGTGACAAAAAAAAGATAAATGGAAAGGTTAAAAACCCAATTTATAATTTAATTCCACTCTTTATTATGAAATGATATAATAAAAATCCAATGATATTAAGGGAGAGTAATGAATAAAAGGATGTAGGTTTTTCATGTGGAATATTTTCAATTGAATGAGAAATTTCACCCTTTGAGGAAGATCGAAGATGATTCCTTATAATTAGTTATATTTTATATTGAACTGGATATTTTAGTTTCTAAAAGTTAGTAGTTTTATATAACTTAGGGACCGTGCATTTATATTTTATTATAGGAAAAAAAGGTGTTTCAATTGGATAATTAATGGTAAATTGGATCTCCATGTTGAAAATGGGTTAAGAATGAAAACATTAAAAATTGTAAAATATCACATAATTTTACTAAGCTAATTGGACCTTGTTTTGTAAAATTATTAGTATATACCTTTGGTTACCAAAAACACTGTCATTGTGTTAGGTCTATATGTAAGTGGTTTTTATTTCATGCATAGAAATAAGAGTTATTTATATTATAAGAACAATATATTTTATGGTATGGACATTTAAATAGTGTTTTATATATACATGAACTTTAGTATTTTTTTAAATGATATTAATAAAAAAATATAGGGAAAAATAATCATATCTAAGACATATATGGAATTTTAGTCTTGGTCCTATCAATATAATGAAACTAAATATATTAATTCATAGAGTATATTTACACAAATTCATGTTTGTACCCAAGGATCTATGTAACAGTTTTTTATAAAGAAGAATAATTGAATCACATTTTAGTGGTAAAATATAAAGAGATATACAACTTATCAAGTTGATTCATGTATACCAATGTGGTCCATTTCTATTACAAGAAATTAGTGGGAATTCATACTTCATTTATTATACCTTTAAAAAATGTATATATTATTATATATACTTAATGAGTCATAATATAGATTCATTTATTATTTTCATGTAATATTAATGAAGTAGAGAATAAAATCGGAATTTATATTAAGAAAATATTCTCAAACCATGGTGGAGAATATCCTAAATAGGGTTTCATTTTTAATTTTAAAATGTGTGGGATAGTGTGCCAGCTCACTCTTCTTCAAAAAAAAATATTGAACGACATAAGTGAAAGGGTAAATCATCCCAATAATTAAATCATGAGATCAATGATGAGTAATGAAACTCTTAAATTATACTTTTGGGGATATGTTATGTTAAAAATGGTATACACACTAAATTATGTACAAATTAAAGAGGTAGCTAAAATTAAATATGTGTTATGGTATGGGAAGAAACTAGAACAATTTCATAAATGTACATAGGGATAATTTTTTTAACAACATATATAATGGAATAATTTAATAACGAGGAATAGATAGAATCTTTATAATATGTCAAAAGGAATATAATAAATATTACCTATATATCCCTTATAAGAGAAAATTAATCATTTCAATAAATGTTATACTTTTAGAGGATTATATTTCCAATAGAAATGGTTAAAAATGATTGAATTTTATGATGGTGAAGATATAGATACACAATTGTTGGTATGGGAAAAAAATACATAAGAATTGGTGGAGTAGAATAAGTTCTTGAGACACAACTACTACACAAATTTACAAAAGTAGTTATAGAAATTTAGATTTATGGTTTACATTCCACTAATTCAAAAGAAATATTATTCATCAAGTGTAATGAACATATTACCTATAAGTAAGAAGTGGGTGTAAATGATTTGGACAAGTGAAAATATAACATTAATTATAAAATGGATTCCATATACTAAAATCATGTTTAGATATTAGATGACCCACGAAATTATGTAAAACACATCAAGTGTAAATGATTATTCAATGAAAATGTAGAAATATTGGGTAATTTAAATACTAGTAAACCATAATTAGCTAAAAAGGCTTTTAGAAATTTTTAAGGAATTGACTATGAAGAAACATTTTACCTAATAAAAATAAAGAAATCTATTATAATTATTACTTTCATAGAAACATTCCAGGATAGTTAATCTTGGAAAATGGATATCAAAACCCCTTTCATTGATGGGAGATTTGATGAAGATGTGAATATGATATAACCAAAATGGCCTTTGTCGTAAGTGAATGTCAAAAACATATAAATTCTATGATGATACATTTCTATATAATAGAAATAATTATAATCCTGAAATGTTATTAGGATGATTTCATAAAATAACTAATTCATTTGAAATTTATTTTTCACATGATTCTATATGATGTTTATTGAGTGTTTCTTTTTTCCCTAGTATTAAATGTTAGTTCCATATTATTAATGGGATATTTTGTTAAAGTCATCCATTAATTTATAACTTGATTCAATGAATACTTCTCTGTTAAATACTTAGTTTAATTATCATGTATTATAGGGATCAAGTTATATCATGAATGATTGAAAAGTATAATCAGAATATTTCAAAGTTCATACATTGGAAAGATACCAAAAAGGTACAATAATGTAAAATATATGAGGGGATTGTCCTTAATATCACATAGAATTAATCATTCTAAAAAATGTGACAATAATCATAAGAAGATATATATTGAAGTATTATAAAAAAAATTTCTACAGTAGTGGGACCTATTTGTAATTACATGTTTTGTACTTGGTTTGAAGGTTTACAAATATCACATGGAGGAGTTGAACCACTAAGAAGGTATGGGGGTGAATCAGTGGTTACTTTTTTCAATATATTTTTATTTTATAATTAACCATTGTTGATCTTAAAGGATCTGATCCACTATAAGGATTACTCAATCTAACCCAAATAATGTTTTCAACAAATAGCCCAAGGGCACAATATTTTTACACGGTTTTGTCTCAATGAGATCCTAATCCTTAAATTTATAAGTAAAATGAATCTATAATATATTCTACAATATAATAACAAGTGGTTCCACTATAAAATAATCAATTGAATACAATCACACTATTCTTTCAAGAGTCCCACTAGAACAACTGCTTTAACCACCAAATACAAAATGATTTCAAATAAAACCAGAAAGATCACTCTTGAATTCTATTTTATCCTAGAAATATTGACAATGATCGTTATTTATTATCTTATAATGTGAGATTAAGAAACTTTTACCACTTGTTCAAGAATCATGACATGAGATAATCACAATCAATAACGTCGGTCTTTCTCATTGTCTGAAGCACATCATTGGAGTGGGTCATCCTCAAAATATATAAATTAATGAATTTTCTAAAATATTATTCACATATAGTACAAAATATTATCCTAAATTACTTCTTATAACTTTTTGTATAATTTTTGCATCATTGTATACTTTTTCTTAATATATTTACTTCTTTGTGATGTAATACTTCCCAAATAATGTCAACTTTTTTAAATATTCTTAATACATAAAATGGTACAAGGAACCGTATTATTGAATAAATAGTAAAATATATTTCACATTTCACCTCATCCACATATAATTCAATTCTCATATAAAATATCTTCATAGTATTAAGCATCTTTACATAGGACAAATTACTTGTTCATGAATTGTTATTATTAAACTAGAACCTTCATATAGTGTTTCACCTGATTTGCATTAATAAAATAGAGAAATGAAATATGTGTCTCTAAATAATATATTATTCACACTTTATCACACTTATAATAGAGTTTAGTTGGTTTATATTAGCTATAATGTACTTGTATAACACATGATAATTGCAAAAAATATTATTGCCCATCTGTCTCATGCAATGATAATAAATTTGTCATAGGTGTTTACCATACCTCTTTTCATTCTCTTATTTAATTAACTATATGGAATTATATAAATTCATTTTCTCATAGAATTGTTTAAAAAAAACAATATATCATTTATATATTCATGTTTCAATATCATTTGCATAACACTTTCTACGTACTTAATTATATAAACATACTTAAAAACACTCAATTGCATTGTAATATTCATATGAAAATATTTTTATGCAAACATTCATTGCAAGGAATATTCATATTCAAACTAAACACTCATTTTCATAGGGGTTTGAAAAAATTATTTATAGGGAATATAAAATTAAATAAATAAGACAATTTCTTCATCATGTGATCTATGTATCCTATTCACAAGGGGTTAAATTTTCATGTGGTTTGTGGAATGAAAAATCTATGAAGTAGATTGAATATGATTTGGGTCTTTGATTAGAATGTTCATGTTCCATATATTAGGAATATTTCATTATTTTTATAACATTTTCATTAAATGAATATTTTCATGTATAGTGTATATACCACATCGATCATTATATCATATTTCCTATACTTAATATATATTCCCACATCAAACACCACTCAGGCATGACATAAACATTGGATCACTGACACACTCACACCCATGACTCACATGTTTCACCTCATTGCCCTGGATTACTACCACTTCTACATTCACACTCACCCATATACACCCATCTACATGTGTATAGTCTATTCCCATTAAGATTACGCTCCATATGAGAATTCAATGTAGGTGAATTCACTATATCAAAACTAACATATTTGGATGAATTAGAGGGTATGTTAATTTTATCTGTACCAGGAATGTTCATATCTGCATAAGATAGTTACTTGAACAAAAATGTGAAGGTGGAGAGATGAAATCGAGATGTAGATGTTGGGGTTGGGTATTTCCAATTATTCATATTCAATGATGAATTCCTCTGAGACCTTTAGTTCATGTAATGTCACAAAGAATATGGTCCATGTATGGGTTCACCTTCAACCCTTAAAATGGGGATTATAAAAAATGAATAAAAATAAAAGGCTTCTGATCCATTCAATCAGGATACATGTAAATAAATCCCAAAAATCAATAAGTATAGAGAAATTGGGTAATTAGATACATATCACCGTAACATGAAAAATGGATATAATAACAATATTTAAAACACCATAATATTCCCTCAAATTCCATTGATCATCTACTACTACATGAGATAACATAGGGATGTACAAAAAAATGTCTGAGCTATAAATCCCCATAAGTGAATAATAAATGAATAGAATAAATTAATGTATTACATGTGCGTCAAAACCCATAATAGAAAGGTAATAGTCATAGTCATGTATATCTAAACATGGAATAAGATGATAAGATCATGGAATCAAATGAATTTGGCAATAAAATAACCTGAAAATCTAAGAAAAAGTCAAGGATAACCACCATGAAATCATTATATAGTGTTCATCTGATATCCACTTATACACAATTCATGGTATCTCGTGTGATAAAAACATTTCCCAATGCATTAAAGGGCTATATATTCCTATGCCCACCAATCAGATTCATATTATGTGCATTCATTTGTGTTCCACATACATCATACAATATAAATAAAATTAATCACATTTTATCCCCTAATGATGTAGTGTGGGTTACATAAATGGAATTACCAAATAAATTAAGGATAGTAACATTGATATTAATACCCTTGAGTTGAAATCGGGATGGGTAAGAACTATAAAAAAGTTTGGGATGGAAAATTATAGGATAATTTTAGCAACATAATGATTCTACATAAAATATAAAAGAATGGTTTAATTAGAGTGAAAGGTGTTCTCAAATTTCTCTTAAATTATAAATACATCAATAGGATGTTTAAAAGCACATAAAAATGATAGAATTTTGAAAACAAAATTCTTAGAACACATAATGTACATGAATTAAAAGAAGATGAAGAGAATCTGTTATGTTGAGAGGGTCATTCTAAAAGAATAGGAATAGTTTCTTAAGATATTAAAAACACATTGTGATGAATTTTGAGATGTATAAAGAGAGGAAATTAATGATCATTGGGTTTTTAGTGAATATTAATGGAAGGTGAGTTGGTATTTATATAAAAAGATAGGGGAACTCTTTATTAATTTCTATACTTACATTTTGGACTCTAAGGGATAAAATTTTAAAAACCACCAACCTTACCTTGATTTTTACAATAGTTTCTATCAAGGAAGAGTGGATTTAAAAATAATATTAAACTAAGAACTTAACACCATAATATAATATTATTCATAAAGTGGATGTGAGTCATGTTTATAAATAATTATATTTAAAACCACAAAATATAACATAGGGTTTGAAGGATACATTATAGGTTTCTAAGATTAGTAAAACTAATGAAAAATAAATTATATTAATGGTTAAATGTATTTTTGGATTTGGATTCATTTTATAGTATTTGTTACATCACCTTTAGTATATTATAAAGTCATAATTCATACCATATATTTATATCATATTTAATTTTGACCCAAAAATTTGACTTTCTTAGAAATTTATAAAAAATTTCATAGTTGAATAATTTTGATGTGATGATTTCAAAAATTATATATATTTTACTAAAATAATTATAAATATTATAAATTCTATTTTTAAATAAAAATAATTATTTAGAATAGAATACTTGTTTTTATATAATAATAAACTCCTTGAACCATATATAATTTACATATGGGACACCATTAAATCATATTATCATTTATATTTAAATAAAGTTTATTTAATAAAACTATTTCATCAAAATGAAAAAAAATAAAAAATCTTAGACTTATCAAAAATAGAGTTTGAATTGAAACAATATATATGATTTCCAAAAATAAAATTATGGTTTCTTCCTATAAAAATAAAATTTTATGAGACTCATTATATAAAGAACTATTGAATGGGGTAAATATAATAATTATTTTATTAAACTAAAAATATAAAAAATCATACTATTAAGGTCTAGATAAAATACCTATTATCACACCAGCATACTCCTTAATGGTAACATTTGTGATGGTGGTATATTATTGGGGTGATTTAGCAAAAATGGTTTCACAGGGGGTATCTATGAACTTAAAATTATTCAGTAAATAGTTTCTCTCATGCTTTAGTTATTTAATCTCAAAATAATATTGGCCAAGGGAAAATCCTAGTGACTAAATTTCCCTTGAAGGATATCATAAATTGGATTTATCTGGTACGATCCTACTAGTTGAGGTCGTCGCTTCATCCTTCAATATCTATTAGATCATATCATAATGATTAGTATATAATAATCTTAATGGTCATAATATAATGGATATATTTTCAATGGTTATGGTGATTAATGGTATTTTTTAACTAATTAAAAGATTTTTATTTTATTTTATAATGTCCTAAAATAACATATGAAATATAGTTCATGTGTTTTCTATGAATACATTACACAATAAGGAATTTACTAATTCAAAATGGAATATTATTTATAAATTTTAGGTTGTTAAATAATCCCCCCATCAGAATTTTTTCCTTTTCAATTTTATTTCATATACTAAAATAGAATTGGGTTGTTATGTTTCAATACCTTTATTGGTTCCTATGTTTCTTCTTTAAACTTATGGTTCCACTGTAGTAAATTGACATAGTGAGTTTTTTATTTCTTTTATGTTTTTCTCTATGATCTATGATCTTCACCAGATACTCCTCATTGAAATATAATTCTCCAAATTTACCACTTATGGTTTTAATTTGTGTGAGGGGTATCATGTAAACATATTTTAGAGGTATTAATGGAACACATCATGTACTTGAGATAGGTTAGGTGAGAGTGTATGTTGGTAGCCCATATATTCTATGATATCAACGATCCCAAAGGGGGAAATGTAATTTCCAATCATATATCCATTCTTCCAAAACAACATGACTTTATTCCATGATGATATATAAATTAACAACTTATCTCCAACATCAAACTCCTAGTCTCTTTGACGGTTGTCTACATATATTTTTCTATCGAATTTAGTAAGATTAAATATAATGTTTAATAGTTCTATCTTTCTCTTTCACTAAGAGAATAATATAATGTCTCATAAGCTTCTACTATACAACATTTTCCTATAATATTAGAGTCATAAAATGCTTCTTATATAGATCTTCAAAATGTTCCATTTAAAAACTATACTGAAAACTATTTTTATATGAGAACTCATGTAGGAAAAGGTGATAAACCCAACATATTTTGAAATAAATTAAAAATTATCTATTCATATCCTATATAGGATGGATAGTTTTATCTGAATAAACAAATTTTTATTGGTTATATGAATTGATAAAGCTCATATTTACATTGAATCCTAACTGAAGGCTTCTCTTGGACCTCAAGGGAACCTCAAATATCTATTTGATATAATGGGTAGTGGTACAATATGTTGTCTTAAAATTTTTTATATTTATATCATACTATGTTAGTCGAGAATGAAATATTTCTCAATAAAATAGAAATATACAATTATTTAAAGTGATCGATTAAAACCAAAATGTATTTATTTCCTTTAGATATCCTATGGGTGTTCTTAGATGAAATCCATGGTTATGTTTTACCATTTATATAATCATAAGGAAATTTTTTGAATCATGCACATTGAATTCTATTATTCAACAATGATTTTTTTCCAAGTTAATCATTAAGATACAAATTTTACAATTTCCCTCTCAATAGTATCCCACCAAAAGTATTACTTCATATATATATTCATATTAGTGCATCCTAGGTGAATAGATAATGATGATCTATGTACATCATACACATGTTCCCTCTTCAGTTTTTTGGATAGGGAATATATTAAGGTTCCAAACCAAATGAATATTTCTATATAAATGTTGAAATTGGAATATTCTATGCCTTTTCCTATAACTCATTATCATCTATTTGGGTCTCCATAATCCTCTCAAGAATGGATGGTTATGTAGTTATTTGAGAATGTTAAGATGATTTTCCTTTAAGGATTCACAAGTATTTAATTTGAATGTCCAATAATATTTTATTCCATTTAATCCCCATCATGGATTGTATTGTAGGATCCATCGAACTAATAGCATTTTTCTCTTTGTTTTCCTTCCAAGGATGATAATGGATTGAATGTTCATAAACCTGGATCAACACTAACCACCTTAATGGGTTCATATTTATCTCTTTTTATTAAATAGATACATTAGACGTTTATTATCTATATATATGAAACCATTAACCCAATATAGATAATGTCAACAAATCTTCAATTTAATGTTCACCTCATCTAATTATAGATCAGGATTTAGGTATTTTTCTCATGGATCTTGAATTGGTTGGTGGGATAATCTATAAATTTTTAATATTTCATGAGTATAGAACCCCATATTTTATTGATGCGACATTATACATAAAAAAGCCTTCCCCACTTCATGATAATGAGAGAAAATTTGCAGTGATTTTCCACTTCTTAAAAAATTTCATTCTATACTCTTATTCCTCAACGCATACTAACTTCAAAATAATTTATGTTATCTTTGTTAGTTGGATTGAATATAATGATAATTTTCTCAAAAATAAGTTATCTTACCTAGAAAATCCAATGAATCTATGGATCTACAAAAAATGTTCAAGGTAATGGATAATGACTATATTCATTAAGTCCATGAGTGTAGATGGAGAATGTAGGAGTCCAAATGAAATCACCATGAACCTGTAGTTCAAATAACATTTACAAAAATTATTCTTAGGGATATCCTCTTTCTTCACTTTTACATGATAATATCGACACCAATGATCCACCTAAGAGAAATTCTAGGATCCACAACATTGATTGAATTATTATCCAATCCATCGTAGATGGCACTCGTTCTTTATCGATATCTTTTTTATCTGATGATAATCAATGTAGAGGCATATTGACCCAACCTTCTTGTTATTGAAAATGAGAAGTGAACCCCACGGTGAATCACTTGGGTATATAATCCCTTTTTCTAGATTCCCAAGTATATCCTTCTTCATCTCTTCAATTTCAATAGTAGTCATTCTATATGGATTAGGGGTATTTGAAAACCACCTAGTATATTTATGATATAGAACTCAACCTCTATATTAGAAAGAAAAAGGGACAATTATTAGGGGAACACATCATTATTTTTCCATACAATGGGAATTTAATCAAGGATGGAATTTTTAAGAACCCGTTTCTTCCATTGTGGTACGAGTTTCTTTTATTCTTTTTTTCTTATGAGTTCTTCTTGAGAAAACAAGGTAATTTGAGAAAGGTAAAAGGAATCAGGGGTTAAGAGCTATTTAATCCTACGAACACGTCGTGTAGTTTGGCCATGTAGGATTGGAATACATGGAGTGTGGGAATGTCGGCTAGGAAAATAGGAAAAACTAACTACATGTGGTGTACTTATTGGTACACGTCGTTTAGTTAAGTCTGTAGGTCTTGGAAAGTAATTTGGGGGGAAATAGCCGCCAAATGAATAGTAAAATGATATACATGCCATGTTTATGGACGTACATGCCATGTATTTTTGTTTTTATCTTAAAACATGAAGTAGCCTCTCCATTCCACAGATTGGATAGTGGGATCACCAGGGGAACTCAAGAGGATTTTCGGAACTTCAACCTTTTCCCAAAAGATCATCGAATATCCGAATCAATCACTATCGATCTTGTTTGAACCCAATCGGTGAGTGATCGATTACTATTGATCCATTCATGGTTATTTATATTTTCTAAGAAGTTATTTAAGGTTGATTTAATATCCTTGTTTCATAGATCTCTATCATTCTAGCTTGAATTTAAAGTCATGACTGGACAAGGAGAGTCATACCATGACGAGGTAGGTGGTGTCATGCTAATTAATTAGTGATAGGTTTTAATATGCTCTGTAGTGCCATGCTCCCATGTTTAGGGTGTATCTTGAATGATAATGTGAACCGTATCAATACCTAATGACATTAGCTGGTCGGATAAATTAATTGAAGCACATTTGAACTTTTTTTTGTATGATTAAGGGCCACCCCTTAGGTGCGTTTTACCTCGGATGACTATTGTTTAGACGCTTATCCTAGGATGCTGATGGGAATGCCTTGTTTTCGTTTTAAGGGTTATTTAAAATGAAATTGGTTAATTAAATGTTTTCTATGTGAATATTTTTGTCAATGCTTTGTGATATTTTAATTAACATGTTAGTCTTGTTCTATAAATTTTCTCACATGAGTTATTAAATGCTAAATCCATGCCATAGTTTAATTAGCATGAGTTTCTTGATAAATGAAATGTAGCCATGTGATTTGATTATTGGAAACCATGTAAGAGTGTAATTTACATGTGTTGTTTACTATTCTTAAATGTTGATACACTAGGATTGGCCTTGATACATGCTAAAATTATGATACATGAAGATTGTCCCTGAAACATGAAGAAATGTTGATATACCGAGCTTGTCCATGAATTCAATATACTAAAATAATGATACATTGTGCTTTTCCCTGGTTTGAATATGCTAAAATTCTTATACATCAGGCATGGACCTAAAACATATTGAAATGTAATGGCTTATGACGCGTCTATCAAGCCAAAGCACAAGATCGGATTCAGTCTTTATATATTGTGTTTAGATAGCTTGGGGAGGTATCTTTTGTGTTTAGTTTATATATGGGATTTACAGGCTTAGGCCAGACCCCAAGAGTTATATAATTCAATGAATTTTAATTGATTAAAGAACATGTAATGAATGAAAATTAATGCCAGTACTTTTACTATTGGTTACTTTTGATTACCTTCTAGTTTACTACATATCACTATTAAACACAACTATTGCATATCCTCCCTCATAGATTAGAACAGACCTTAGGTGGTTTCCTGCTGGGATTTATTTCTCACACCCTATATGGGTCATGTTTTTAGGCCCAATAAGACTATATTGTTGTAGATCTTGATAGGGGAACACTCCTTATATAGGTACTTGATTTCTGCTTAGGAGCAGAAGAGCATGGGACCAAGCCAAGTCATGCGATGCTGCAAAGTTTTATTTTGTTTTACTATTCTATGGTATTGTATTGTAATTTATTACAGTGTAACCTATTTTTACTATTTTTTTATAACATTTTACATGCTACATCATTCTAATATGTTATGCCCTCTGGTTATCTTTACCTTGCAGTCTTCCGTTGTTTACATCAGTTTCATGTTATTTACTACTTCCACTATTGTTATTATTGATTCTGTTTTGTTACACTCTTCTAATGAGGGCATAGTTTCCCCACTATCACACCCCAAGCACTCACTTCTAGTTGGAATCCTCTAGAATTTGGGGAAATTTGGTTGAGGCCATGCGGCCAACTAGGTACGGGGTACCAGTTGAGCAGCTTCTGAACTCGGGATGTTACAAAGTGGTATCAGATAGTATCTTTTCTAATTGCTTTACTATTTGGCGATAATAGAAAGGGGTAAGAATAATATGGAATTATGTAATTAGCTACTTTTGGGAGTTGTTACCCCATGTACAGGGAAAATCCAAATTACCTTGAATTAAATTGTGCTTTTGGATTGGAGCTATTACAGTTGATTCTATTTCACTATTAAGTGACACACGTGATTTCTACAATTACTTTTGATCTTATTGTGGTTATATTTTGTTGAAACCTGATGAGATGAGGGTATTCCATCTCAGCCATAATATAAACACTAGTTAGAATCACATCCCATGCATTATGTCATGTCATCTGGGATGAAGTAGATATTGCATGTTGTTGTGATAGATGTCATGATAGAGATGCATGTTGTTGTGATAGTACCTTGAGAGATATGCATTATTTATGATAGGTGTATTGGTATGTGCTATGATTTGAGTTGAATAGACTCCAAAATTCAGTTCCTAAGGTGTACGGTCCTTCTTGGACCAGAATTTGGTGGATCATGATTCCTTATTTTTATAAAATTATACTAAGTTTTGTTATTTATGGGTGCCAAACATTGATTCACGGGGAGTATGGGCCCTCACGGAATATAATTGGGCATCCCACTGGTTAGTTATTATGAAGAACAAGGATTTGTTTGTGAAATTTGTAGACTTTGTCCTGAAATTAATAGTATACACAATGTATAGTTTATCTTAACATGTCGTGTGTTCCTCCTATTTGAGGAAGAGGGTGTTCCATGTTTTAAGATGTACACATTGTGTACCATATGTACATGCCATGTAGTATCTGACCGTGTAATGGGCCTAATGAGATAAAACATGAGTTAAGGAGTTAGGATTAGAAAATTTTGTGTACTTCCAAGTTCACACGACATATCCTACCCAGAAAGAACCCATGTGGACCAGGCCGTATGGGAGTACAGGGCCAGGCAGGAAGACACGAGTGCACACCATGTGTATTTCTAACATATTGCGTACTTAGGACCCTTACATGACCACAAAATAGAATTTACATGCCCATGTGAAATTTTAAAGGCACAATTCATGTGTCATAATGACACGTCGTGTAGTTGGGGTTGATACATGCCCAGGCCAGCGGTAGACCATGGATCTGTGAGAAATTAAAGGTAAACGTTGTGTATATTGAATACACACCATGTAGTTTCTTTTTTGAGAAACTTTTGAGGATATTTTCCAATTTCTTTCTTGGAACATTTTAATGGAAAAGCTTGAAAATGAGCTCAAACTAAGGCATGTTATGGACCTTGTAGAGTCATGCTGCCATGATGACCATGAGATGTAAGCCAGAAGAGTGGGGATGATCATACTCTAGAAATGGTATGCCATGGGATACCAATGGATCATAAATTTGTTCTAGCTCTAGAACCACCTATTATATCAGATGGAGGTGTATATGCATAGTTCCATAAAGGCTTTGTTGGGTTCATTCATACCTTTCAAGGAGCACTGTAGGGTGACGAATCTATAGAAGAGCTGACATGTATCTTCGAGTAACATCATCGGTCTAGTTTTTCAGAGGATGGTGGACCACAAGCTATGGAATCATGGTTGTAATTAGTGGTGACTATCTTCAAGCATCTGGAGATGCCTCTTGAGAGGAGGGTCAATCTCATGACGTATATGTTGCGTGATTCTTCCAATAGATGGTGGGATGTTATCACATAGGTAGGGATTCATTGATATATGACATGGGAAGACTTTCTGGTGGCCTTCTATGATTATTATTTTCCCAAGATGATGAGGGATGACCAATCCAAGGAGTTCATGCACTTGGAGCAGGGCACACAATTAGCTATGGACTATTCTTCCCAGTTCACTGAGCTTCAGTGATTCGCAACTATTATGATCGGTGATGATGTATTGAAATATAGACGATTCGAGGATGGTCTCAGGTTTGAAATATGATCACAGGTAAATGTCTTCAGGTTTCCTTCTTTCACAGATATTTTGAATTTGGAGCTGATTATCGAGCACACCATACTGGAATCTGGGGGTGCGATTGAGGGTGGTTTGACACCAAGATCTAGTACTATCTCGACTGGAGGAAAGAATCGTCATATGGAGATTTATAACAGGGATACAAGCAGTCAAAAAAATTCTTTCGGTATCTAGTTGAGGTGATACCATTGGGGAAGGATAGGGCACACTAAAACTCTGTGCTCGATGGACTCGTTTAAGTGCTGAGATTGTGGAATTATGGGCTATTTACAATGCTTCTGAAGGACATTTCCAGCATCATTTAGTGAGAGAGGGTTTGAACCACTCCACATTCAAGAGTGGGGACATATGCTTCTAACCAATCAGGGAACTCGAATACGTTATGACATTTAGGCCAAGGGGGTGGTTGTGGCCATAGTAGCCAGACCCCAGGATCACAGCGATAGTAGGGCAGGTCAGATCAAGGTAGCCAATCCTTTTTTAGGGTCATGGTACAGGTCAGACTTATGCAGTTCAACAGACCCAACAAGAGAATGATCTCAGACTATCTACTGTCATAGGAACTACTCTAGTTTCCTTTATTTTATCTTTTACACTTTTTTATATTGGTTCTACTCATAGTTTTGTATCTTTGTTCATTGTGGAATGACTTGGGATCTGGATTTATACTTCTTAAAATGTTATGATGCTAGACACTATGTTAGGGATTATAATGGAAAGTGTGCATCATTTCTAAGGAGTTCCCACTTGTGATTGGTGGGTGTCATTTTCTATAGATCCTCTATGTCTTAGAGATGATGGGATTTTATTTCAATATAATAATGGATAGGCTGGTTTCTTTTTAATCCTTTTTTATTACTATTGTCGTAGGGTGAGTTTCACATCCCCAGAGGGTGGAGAGTTTCTACATAAGGGAGAATAATATGTTCAGGCAAGCCGAGATGAACTTGAGCATCGTGGGATGGGTAGTATGACATCACAGATTGCGAGTTTATATATGGATGACCAGGGAATAGGTCAGTTGGTTTTCCCTCCAGCGGTTAATCATTTCAGAGATATTTTCTCGTATGAATTTCCAGGATTACCTCCAGCCATAGAGGTGAAGTTAACTATCGATATAGTGTCAGGGGCTGCACCGATATCCATTACTCTTTACAGTATGGCTACGATAGAGTTTGAAGAGCTCAAGAGGCAGTCGAATGATCTAGAAGCTAAGGGTTTTATCCAAACCAGTATTATTTTTGGGGTTCACCGGTCCTTTTCACAAAAAATGAGGATGGAACCCTTAGGCTATGCGTGGACTATCAAAAAATGAACTAGTTTATAGTTAAAAATCGATATCATTTTCTAGGAATAGATGAACTGTTTGATTAACTTCAAGGATCTTGAGTGTTCTCAAAGATTTAATTGAGGTTAGGAAATCATCAGGTGCGTGTTCAACCTATAGACATACCTTGTACCACATTTTGTAGCATGTATGGACTATATGAGTACCTGGTTTTTTTGTTTGGTCTCACGAATGCACCATTATTTTTCATGGTGTTGATGAATTGAGTGTTACATCTTTACCAAGATTTTTTATGGTGGTTTTCATGGATGATATATTGGTGCTTTTTCACAATCAACACGACCATTCCAAACACCTTGAGATCATTTTGAATACTCAGAGAGATAATCGGTTATAATATATGATCACAAAATGCCACTTTTGGATGGATTATATTCACTTCTTGTGTCACGTCATCTTAGATGTTGGAGTATCAGTGGACCCATAGAAGGATAGAGCAGTAGTTACCTGGGAGTATCCTAAAGAACATTTTTGAGGTGCGGAATTACTTGGGGATAGCTGGTTACTACAGGATTTTTACACATGACTTCTCATGCACAGCAGTACTGATGAAGAGCTTGACTAAGATAGGCATGAAGTTTGAGTGTTCCAATTCTTGTGACACAGCCTTTCAGGAGTTGAAGGGAAGTTAGAATTTAGTGTCGATACTGATATTTCTAGAGTTGGGAAAGAGTTACACTGTGTACTATGATGCATTAGGTATAGGTATGGGAGAAATGCTTATGCAGGGGGATCGAGTTGTTACATATGGGTCTCTATAGTTGAGGCCACATGAGAGGAATTAACCGATGCATGATCTCGAGTTGGCTGTAGTAGTTCAGGATTTGCGCTGTTGGAGACATTATTTATTAGGATAGAATTTTGTGGTGTAACTAGAATAAAAAGTCTCAAATACATCTTTAATGAGCATGATTTAAATCTGAGGTAGTGAAGGTGGGTGTAATACCATCATTCGTTTGATTTTTAGGTTTCCTATATTCCTGACAAGGGAAACGCAATGACCGATGCACTGAGTATGAGGACTCAGATATAGGCAAAGAAAGAGGCTAGTGGTGAGAGAAAACTAATGGACTTGTTCTATGATATGTATTTAGATGTGAAAAATAGTCAGGGAAGACTTATCTTTCATCTTTGGTTGTTACCTCTTCTATAATAGATAGAGAGTGGATGAGTAATCTATCAGATTCAAAAGGTCTAGTTCTACGGGAGAGTGTGGAAGGTGAGGACCCTCCTCCTGTGTGAATGATAGGTGATGTTGAATTTCTTCATATCCATGGAAGTGTGTGGGTTATAGGGGATATATATGCCAAGAGATAATGCAGTAGTTCCATGATTCATCTTGGGTAGTTCATCCCGAAGTCACCAAGATGTACCATGACTTGCACCGTCAGTACTGGTGACTGGGTATGAAACAAGAAGGGGCTGGTTCTGTTACGAGGTGTTCCACCTGTCAGTAGGTGAAGGTAGATCATCAGCAGCCAGCTGGGCTTTTATAGAATTTACCTATTCCAAATTGAAAATTTGATGATTTCATGATGGATTTCTTGACAGGGTTACTATATTTTTATAGGGGAGACAATGTTGTGTGGGTTGTAGTTGATAGGCTTATGAAGGTCTCTCACTTCCTTCTGATCAAGGAGATCTTTGGTGTTGATGAGATCAAAAAGATGTATATGTGAGAGGTTGTACAACATCATGGGGTTAGTTATTCTATCTTTTCAGATAGGGATTCCCACATTATGTCTCATTTCTAGAAGATTTTTTAGAGGGTGATGGGTACATAAATGCTTCTGTGCAGAGTAAACCAACATCAGACTGATGGCCCGTCAGAGCATACGATACAGGTGCTAGAGGACATGTTTTTTTCATGTTCCCTTGACTTTGGGGGATCTTAGGGGAAGAATATAACCCTAGTTGATTTTACCTATAATAATAGCTTCTAGGATACTATTCAGATGGCTCCATATGAGGCTTTGTATGGACGAACATTCTGATCACCTTTGTGTTGGCTAAAGGCAGGTGAGGAAGATATGTTGGGACCACATCTAATGCAAGAGACTATTTAGAAGGTCTCATTTATTTAGAAGTGTATGTCTATTAGAAAGTATCATAAAAAATTATATGCAGATCATCATAGAAGACCTTTGGATTTTGAGGTCGGGGGTTGAGTTTTCCTTTGTGTCGCATCGAGGTTGGGACACAAGAGGTTCAAGAGACAGGGTAAACTGTCACCGAGATATTTCAGACCATTTGAGATTCTAGAGTGAGTCGAGTTGGTTGGATATCAGTTACATGTGACTCAGAGGTATCGAGCCATTCTCGACGTCTTCCATGTATCTCAGCTACACCGCTATCACTCAGACTCATCTCACATTTTTTTCCCAAGGATTTTGAGCTTTTGGTGGACGCATCCTTTAAAGAGCATCTGATTCATATAGTCGATAGGAGCATGAAGGTACTCCGAGGTCATTCAGTTCCTCTCATACGGGTGCTATGGTATCATGGTCGAGTATAGGATAAGACTTAGGAGAAGGAGGCTGATGTACGTGCTCAGTGGCCAGAGTTATTCTTGGATATTCCTTCACCACCATTGGAAGGGAAATTCAGGGACGAATTGCATTAAGGTGGGAATTTTGTAAGAACCTGATTATTCCTTGGAGGTATAATTTTCTTTTATTCTTTTGCCTTTGACTTTTTTTAGAGAAAAGAAGAATTTGTGAAAAATAAAGGAATTAGGGGTTACATATCATGTAATCCTAAGAACACACTATATAGTTTGGTTGTGTATGATGGGAATACATGGCATGTTAGAATTTTGGCAAGGAAAAGATGAAAACCCAACTACATGTCGTGTACTTCCTGGTACATGTCGTATAGTTAAGTCGGCAGGTCTTGGAAAGTAAGTCGGTGGAAAAAGGCCTTCAAATGAACAGTAAAATGATGTACATACCACATTTATGGACTTATACATCATGTATTTTTTTTTGGCTTAAAATGGGTATTAGCCTCTCCATTCAGTAGATTGGATAGGGGGCTTGTTTGGAGAACTCAAGAGGAGTTCTGAAACGTCATCCTCTTCCAAATTGATCATCCAAACTTCAAATAAATGACCTTGGTCTTGTTTGAACCCAATCTGTGAGTGATCAATTACTATTGAGATGTTCAAGGTAAATTCTATTCTTGAAGAAGTTATTTATGGTTGAGTGAATATCCTTGTTTTGTAGATCACTATTATTCTATCTTGAATTGGTAGTCAATGTTGGACGATGAGAGTCATAACATGATGAGGTAGGTGGTATTGTGTTAATTTCCCTATGTCAGGTCATTTATATGCTCCTTAGTGTTGTGCACCCATGTTTATGGTGTAGCTTGATTGAGAATTTGAACCGTATCAATATCTAATGGAATTAGGTGATCAGATAAATTAATTGAATTACATGTGAACTTGTTTGGTTTGATTAAGGGCCACCCCTTGGTTGTGTTTTCCCTCAGATGACCATTGTTTAGCCGCTTACCCTAGGATGCTGATGGGCATGCCTTGTTTTCCTTTGATGGTTTATTTAAAATGAAATTGGTTAATAAATGTTTTCCATGTGAATATGTTTGTTAAATCTTTGTGATAGTTTAATTCACGTGTTTTTATTGTTATATAAATCTTCCCACATGAGTTATTAAATGATAAAACCATGATATAATTTAGTTAGCATGTGTTTCTTGATAATTGAAATGTTCCCATGTGAGTGGATTATTAGAAACTATTTAATAGTGTAATTTAAATGTGTTTTTTACTATGCTAAAATGTTGATACATTAGGCTTGGACCTGATATATGCTGAAATGCTGATCCCCCAGGCTTTTCCCTGATACATGCTGAAATGATGATACATCGGGCTTGTCCCTAACTTTAATATTATGAAATGCGAATACACCAGGATTATCCCTCATTTTAATATGCTGAAATGCTTATACGTTGGGCTTGAACCTGAGACATATTGAAATTGAATGACTTATGACATGTCTATCAAACCAAAGCACAAGATTGTATTTGGTATTCACTTATTGTGTTTAGAAAGCCTATTGAGGTATCTGTTGTGTTTAATTTATATAGGTGATTGATAGGCTTATGCCGGACCCCATGACTTATATAAATCAATGAATTTGAATTGATCAAATAACAAGAAATGAATGTAAATGAATGCCAGTAATTTTAGGATTTGTTACTTTTGAGTACCTTTTAGTTTACTACATTTCACTATTATACACTACTTTGGAATATACTCACTAATGAATTAGAACCAGCCTTAGGTGGTTGCCTACTGAGATTTATTTCTCACACCCTATTTGGGTCATGTTTTTTATTCCAAGCAGATTATATTGCTGCTGATGTCGATAGGTTAAGTCTTCTTATACAGGTACTTAATTTCTTCTTAGGAGAAAGAGGGCATGGGAACAATCCAAGGCTTGCGATGCTAATGAGTTTCATTTTGTTTTATCGTAATTTGGTATTGTATTGTACTTGATTGCATCGAAACATGTTTTATCTATTTTCATATAATATGTAACATGCTATATTATTCTGATATGTTATGTCCTCTGGTTATCTTTACCATGCAGTCTTCTATTGTTTTCTTCAGTTTCATGTTGTTTATTGCTTCCGATATTGTTATTATTGATTTTATTATGTTACACTCTTACAATGAGGGCATAGATTCACCAATATCACAAAATAGGCCCTCACTACTAGTTGGTAGCCTCTGGAGTTTGAGGAAATGTACTTGAGGTCATGTGGATAAATGGGTACAAGGCACCAATTGAGTGGCTTCTGAACCTAGGACATTATAGTATTTTATTTATTCTCAAACATTTTATATAGACACACTTGTTCAGAAGGAAATAATATCCATACATGAGATGACAATTCCAAATTAGATCTATAATTCACCTAACACTTGTGTAGAATTGGTGGGTGATTTTTGATATGGGAGTGATTACCTTCTACCAACAACTTATTTTGGATCTATACAATGAAATCCAATCCATACTTAGTATATCAATGAATACCCGTAAAGAAAGAATCAAATTTTTTGGGGGAATTTAGTATATAAATATTGATATTTGAGAAGTTATATACTTTTGATTCAATAATTTCACCATTTTTTCACAATTACTCATCTTAAATATTTTGAGGTAGTGTTTCAATTATTTTACAAAACATGGATGATATAAAAAAATAAATTATACTATTATAAAATAGTAAATTAACTATTTTTAATGATTAAATATCATTCGTATCATCATTTCATTGTTAGGATCTACATAAGTAATTAGGATGGAATAATATCACCCTTTCTCTCTAGTATTTTTAGGTTTTTATCATCTGTTATCTTTGACAACCCTTATCTTAGTAAATTGGATCATGTAGTTTCTTTTATCCTTAAAGTTGAAGAATCTGAAAATAGGTTAATTGTTGACTTGAGTATTCTATTATTTAATCACATTTGTGGGTTTATCCCATCATTTTTCACTAGGTTGGTTCCCCTCCTAACCAAACCTAGAGCATTTACCTATTCCCTTCAGGAAATTTTCAGGATGATTCCTCCCAATATTTTTGACATGTGGGATGTTGTAAATTCATTTTATCATGATATTTCTCCAGCACTCATCCAGAATTAAACATCATTTCTCTACTTACTATATCCAGATGCATAGAAACCATGATATTTTCCAATATATGTTTTTAATTTGAGGTCACAATAGATAATTTATTTGTATCTGTAAAAGTATTGAATCTCCAAATCTTTCCAAGGAATCAGCATTAACAAGCTAAATAAGTGGTAAATTTTTTTAGGGATAATTTTAACATTGGGGGAATATCATGATAGTGTTGTGATGTTTTCCTCATACACTGCAATAGATTATTCATCCATTTTATTGAGTTCACGGAAATATATTTCTGTTTCCAGTAGGGGACAATGATGAAAATATTTATAGAGAAATATTTTTCCAAAATTATTTTCACTTTATTGATTCAATATCCTCTTCAGGCTTCAAATTATTGATCAATATCCATAAATGGTCAGTTTCTCAATCCCTAAGATAAATATCTAGTATAAATATAAATTTTTCTATGCATTGAAGGTTTGAAAATACCTTTTCAATACAGTTGATCCATTATTATATGATTTTGTAAAGTGTTCCAAGACAAACATATATAAATAATACATTGATAACATTGTTAAATTACTACATCCACAAATAATCACAAAAATTGGGCACTTAATGGTCTAGTGTATTTTCAACTACAAAGATAAAAAACACTTATTTCACAAGAATTGAACATTTTACCACAAATTAAATCCACTCATAGTCATTCCATGTGAAAAAAATCATCGTCAAATCCTCATTAATGTAAAACATATAAAGTGGTGAGCTAAAACTATCAATAAGTGATACCTTATTAAAGATAATAATCATTGGAACATAAAATATTGAAAATAATAGACAAGGGAAAATATCTAATTTAAAAATAATACTAAACCATAAGAGTGATAAATAATAATGAGAGATGGTAAAAATATATCGAAAAATAACACTTTTACATGGAATGATAAAAATAAAACATAAATAGTATAACATGGGATATGGATTATTAGACTGAATGTTGAAAATTAATCATCGTGGGATTTAATTTATCAGTGAACCTGGCTACCCACCATCCCATAAACTCATAACATTATGATTACAGCTAAATGACATCACACTCACCTTTTTTGACCCAAAGTTCATCTTAAATCATTTACATAACATATTTATATCATTAGATATAATCATATGCCCATTTTATTATAGGGAGATATTGGTCCCACCAGTCTCATAATCCATACATTTATGTGTGACATGAGAAACAAATTATCACATCATAAAATATAATATAAGAGAAAAATGGTTTTTATGGGATTTATAAATAAATATATTAATAAAAAATATAAAAAATTAGATTCATAGATCTTAAATTTTATAATAAGTCAATTTTCCAAAGGAATACATGAAAAAATTTGTGTTTTATAAGACATCCAAAAAAATATTAAATTAAATTTCATATTTCAAAAAATATTACAACTAAAAATAATCACATAGTAAAATAATAAAAATGGTGAAAAATGAAACAAAAATCTAATATATTAGTTTCATTTTGATGTTATTGAAGAAAAAAAATCACAAGAATATTTTTTTAAAAACACTTTGTATTCATCATTGTAAAAGTCATATTTATAAGTCCCTTTTAAAAATTCTCATTTGTATTTAAGAAAAAAGAATAAAAACCCATTAATGTAAATTGATCTATTTATATAAAACATTTTACTTTGAATTAAAACATATAAAATCGTTTAAAATGAAATATCATGGAAAAAAAGTTCGAGTAAGAAATTTTACATCTTAATGAAATATGTACAATTTGATAATTCTCTTACCATTACCCTTGATTCCCATATAAATTTTTTATCCTATTGTATCACCGATATAAAAAAAATATTTACCTAAATTATAACTATATTAATCTAAAATTATATTAATAATCTTAATTAATAACAATCAAATTTATACACTATATTGTTATTCCCTCTTTTCTGTATCAATTGTTAATAATCACGACCGTTTTGCGCATGGTTTGTAAAAGAGGTGTTGATATCCATTTTTCTCTAAAATAAAATCATTTAAAAACAATTAATTGTACTCTAATTTATTTTTTTAAAATAATTATATTATTATAATATCATTGAATTGGATTTGTAGTCACATTTTATGAAAAATAGTATGGAAATGAACTAGTTTTGGGTTATTTATCAGTATTGACAAATTACCATACCTAAATCCTAACTATTTTGACTAAAAGACCACGTAAATGATAAATATTACTTATATATATCATATATACCCATCCAATACTAATTAAACTCATCTATGTTTGAAAATTATGGAAAATGATACCTTTTTATTCATGGAAGTAGCCGTCTGCTCAATGCTTGATTAGCAGTTCTATTAACCAATGAATGAGAGGGGTGAAGGGGGATTAGTAGGTGGTAATTAAATAATCATGAATACATAATATAAATAATATCTATTCATAACATCCATCATTGAGAACACCCATGTGGTTTAGTGATGAAAAAATGAATGTGTAGCTTTGTGGAGGCGGTAATCCATACACACCCACTAACGATGAATCTTATTTTTTCATAGTTGATGGAAGTGAATAAATAATTATTGCTACATTATTATAATAAAAATCTCAACACACAAATTACGTTGATGTAATTATTACACTATGTTTATTGTATTCTAAGAAAAGAAATAATAAGGAACAAATATTAAGAAAGATGTGATACCTACGTTTAGACCTTGAACTTCCTCTTGATTAAGGCCATTGATTTTAAGAACATAGGATAATTAATGTTGACCAGTGGAATTATTGATTTTATATTAATTACTTTAGCATAATTTTTTCATAGTGTTTCAATTAAATTTTGATATATGACTGTACTACTAAAAGGGTGGAAGTAATACCCTTTTATAAGAAGAAAAAGGGAAACTTTGGGAAATACTCGTCATTTTTTAATAATTTCATGAAGTTATTCAAGTATCAATGGCTCAAAAGTGGCTCAAAGAGGATTTTTGGGAATAATAAAGTCAAAATTCATACCAAACATCTTTTTGAAAACATTTTTTTACTTTTCTTCCATTTCTCTATAGTAAAATATTGTTTACCAGTTTATTTTTTAACAAGGTAATTATTTATTAAAATTTATTGATTATTTATGATAAATAAAAATAAAATTTACCATATTACCAAATTTAAAATTATAATTTAATATTTTAAAATAATTTTATCATATAAAAACTCTAATTTTTTTAAATTTTTATTTGAAAATAAGCACAGTAAATCATTCCAAAATTGTTTTAAAAAAAGATTTTTTACCATTAAATTTATATATATGATAAAATTATCATTCTTAATGATTTTAATGAAATAAATATATTTTTTATAAATATATGTATTGTTTTATTGATTTCATGGAAATATACATCCAAATATAACATTTAAAATACTTCATCAAAAGAGAAGAATGAAAATAGTTTCTATTCAACTAATATTTTTATTTATCTCTATAGATGAACTTAGTATTTATAAGCCCAAATAATATATTAAAATGATTAATATTATTCCTTAAATACATTTTTTTATTATATTAATGTTTATTTATTTCCAGGATATGATTTCATGGTAATAAATCAGAAAAAAAAACCTCAATTTTAAATAAATGAGTCAGTATTTTCAGAAAATTTATAAAATCCATTATTAGTAAATTTTCATGATAGGACATCAAAAATGAATAATTTATTATAAAATTTTCATTTTAAAATTTCTTAATTTATTTTTTTAAGGGATGTAAAATATAAATGAAAATACATTTATTATAAGTCACCTTTTTCAATATTAACTCTTATTAATTATTTATCATCGAAATGAAATTTATTTTTAATGGATTAATATCATATTATTTATTATAATTTTATTAATAGTGTCCTTCTAATATATTAGGATTAATTTATTTTTTGTGTAACATTAATTACAATTTTTCGAACATTGTTTTTATTTTAAGAGGAAAAACTATGGAATTTATATTCTACCACCTTAAAAAGAATTTTATCATATGAATTTTATTACATTGAAGTATACATGTGAGTATATATTTACCTAATTGCATCATTGGTTTCCCATGCAGTCCTTGTAAGTTTATAAAATATCCATATAACAATTACAATATGAGTGATATTGTTTTAAATAAACATTTCTCTTTAATCCAAGATCTCCATGGGTTGTTCTCTATAGAAGAGGTCATGATCCAGTTCCAAAACTTCTAATTTTAGTACATGTGAGGGATCTATTATGTAATTCATAAAAAATGATTCATGAAAGACATAATGCACTTAAGAGTGGTTAAGTGCGGGAGTTATGTGATAATATAGGACTCTAGAATGATCGGTGATATTGAAATAATTGATCAACCTATGGGTAGACTTCAATTTCATCCCAAATCTGATGTCTAGTATCCATGAAGATATACAGAGAAATACCATCTCGCCAACATCAATCTCTTGATCTCATAATTAATTATCATCATACATCTTATACTTAATTTTTTTTACCTTCATATGATGCTAAATTCTTTAAATATTCAATATCATATCTTGGATAGTTTATATTTAATAGTTTCATCTCTATATATTCATCATAGAATGTGTAAATTCTACATCTATTATCATAAAAAGTATCATATGGTGAAATCAAAAAGATATAATTTGAAGAAAAAAAGTGAAATCTATCAGGAGAGGTTTTGATCCCAACATTATTTTAAATTCATCCAACATTATCTCATCATATACTCTAGATTTGGAATGATTCTCTTAGACTTTACAACTATCTGAGGGTGATATGTAGTAATATATATCTTCTCTATATCCAATTCATTCTATATAATTTACATGAACCTTAAGTCAATCCTTTGTTCCTAATTGGACCCAATTGATTGTGGAACTCTATGCAGCCTAACCAATTCCATTATATATATCTTAAAGAGATGTTTAGGGGGTCTTCTTTGATGGAAATGAAATGAATTTAATTTTTAAGGTGATCGAGTACAACCCATATGGAATTATGAGAATTAAAAAATTTGGGGAATCCTATGATGAAGTCAATTTTTTCATTTTCTCATTTCCATACAGGCAAGGGTAATTGTTTCATCATTACATAAGGCTTATATTTTTGTTCCACAACTTTATGATTTATCAAACATTTACATCTATAATATATGATTTCCCTCATCTGGTTATCCCACTATATTTTTTTCTTCATATCTCTATATATATTTATGCATCAAATATGGATAAATAAGGAAGAGCAATGCACATCATCCAAATGATACATTTTACATTCTAGTATAGTTTTGACACATGTCATGGTTCCAAACCTTATAAATATATTTTATAAATGTTTAATTCTGAAATAATTGAAACCTTTATTATTTATCTATATTATCTATCTGTGATTATTTTATATTCACATGAATGGATTGTTGAATAGTCACTTTGGTAATATGGGATATATATCCTCCCATTATGGATTCATGATTCATCCCATACAATCCCATGTGTATTGTTTCTTTTTCAATCCTTATCATGGATAGAGTAGTATGTTATTTTTTACTTAGAGCATCAACCACATTATTTTCCCTCCCAATGTAATAATGTAATGCACAATCATAATTTTTGAATAAAACTAATCATATCCTTTGGAATATTTCTATATCCCCCTTAATTAATATATATTTCAAAATCATATGATCATTTTACATATCAAAATTCTCATCATAAGGGTAATTCAACAAAATATTCAATTCAAAGATCATCACCACTAATTCAAATACCATGTTGGGTATATTTTATAATGAGTATTTCATCTATGGGATGAATAAGAAAATAACCTTACCATTTTACATGATGACACATCCCAACAATTTTAATGATGCATAACAATAAATTAAAAACCCTTCCCCACTATATGGTAATATTAGAATATGTATATTTATTATCTTTTCCTTGATCTACTTGAATGTTTCCAAACATTATTTAATATAGTGGAGCTTCACTCTTTTCTGTGTTAACATGGTTGATGGTTTTTACATCCATGATAAATAAATAAATCCTTGGAAATATCATACTACACAAATAAAATTATAGATTTAAGTCATTGTGGTTTGACTAGTCCATTTACAAATTACCATAGTATTGGATGGATCTAAATATATACCATGACTTATGAAGACATGAACCAAGAATGATAAATTTTGTTTCCATTATTCACATTTAATGTGTTTTTATTATAGACTCTCTTTCTCCATGGTCTCAAATTTAGTTCTTAATTGACCTCAATTATCTTCTTTTCTTCTGGAATATATAAGGATTTCATCTATAAATACAACCATAAATTTATTAATGTAATATATATACTCTTTTCATAATATCGATGATCTTAGTATTGGAATTGGTATGTATAAATGGAATCACAGTAACATCATAGTGTCCATTCATTTTTTGGAATTTGTTATCTAGAATATCCACTACTTTTACCATATGTTGATGATATATAGACTTGAGATAAATATTTAGAAAGAATTTAAATCCTATAAGTTTATTGAACATTTCATTAATACATGGAATATGATACCTTATTTTAATAGTGATTAAATTAGGCTCACAATAATCATCGAGAAGATCCATTTATCTATATTTTATCAAAATAAAGAGGACTGGTTCACCACATTGTGAAGTATTAGGTCGTATAAAACCCTTATCAAGATTATATTGTAATTTCATATTCAGATTCTCTAATTCAATAGAATATATTATATAGGGAGTCTTTGAGATTTGAAAATATCCATATATGAGTTATTTTGGAAATTGAACATTATGTTCTTGGGGAAGACCACAAAATTCATTGGAAAATGCATCAGTATATTCGTACGCAATGGGAATAGTCTCAACATTGACTTCCTCTCAAATAATATGATCTTGTAACCACTTATTGTTACATATCATGACCCTTATTATATAATTTTCTTCTCAAGAAGTTGTATGGTCATCCTTTCATTGATACTTAAAAATAGGATAATTGGGGATATCAAAGGATATTTCCCCTGCCTATAAATTAATATGCACATTATATAAGGAAATACACTTCATAACAAAAAATATGTAAATATAAACTATATGGATAAGAACTATACTTTCTATAAGTTTCACTCCACAAGTTAAAACTAGATAGGATTTTTACACCTTAGATTCATTTATCATGATAGTTAGTGTTTTCATGGATAGATCGATAATAAATGTTTCCTAAGGTGAATCCACGATCTTTTAAAACATTTATGATTTAAAAGAATATAAATAACTAGAATAAAATAATGTATTAATAGTTCTAGTGTATATAGTGTGTGTACCATTCTCCACTTAATTATTGTGCTCCACCTCTACAGTAGTGATTTTATATTCCCTACCATTCTCCCTTTCTCCCTTGGTTTAATAGGTTCATTCTATCTATTTCCTTAAATTATTTTAGGGTTTGGGAATTGATTTTCAAAATTCCTATACTCCTATAATTTATGAATTTAAAAGTGGGTGAAGTATTAGCTATGTAATTTTCCTCCATAGTGGTGTTATTCACCATCTTTCTACTGATTTAGTATTTATCATCTCAGAGGCTTATTTTACCAAAACTATAACACTTCCCAAATAAAAATGTAATTTACCTGGGTGTTCCATCCCACAATATTTACATGTGGTTAATTAAACAAGCTCTACCCCGTGAGTCTATTCAATATATATTTTCGGATACAATATCTTTTGTTTCATTTTTTCAAAGTCATGTGGGTATATAACTTCTATTTCAAACTTAAGAATACATTTTAAAACATTATTATAGATTTAAAACTCTTTTATAGGTAATTTATTTATAAGAATAGGTTTTACATCACAAAATAATTGATCAATTTCATTATAGGTCTAGGGTTAAACTTGAGGCACAAATTGTTAGTCTCATAAGTTTTTCCTCATAATATCCAATAGACTAATATTTATTTTTTTTAATTCTAGGAATTATCATTAAATAATTTTAATAAGAGACTATGGGAAATATTTTGAGAATTATGTTCGAATAAAAACCCCCTTTTTGGAATAAAATTCCTATATTTTCATTTTATTCCTAATGAGATTCAACCATTGGTCATCCTCACCTTTCAAATGATGGATAAATAAATTAAATTATAATTATATGATCACTGAAGGATAGAAAATACCTTTTCTACCACATTAATTCATTGTTCAAAAATCAATTATTTGAAATTATCATTTAAGGATGGTTGATGTTGACACATAAAATATTTAATATAATATTTATCACCTCTTATTTTATTTAGTATCTCTACATAATTCATGTTATTATTAATTCTATGATAGAGTTTAGTAATTATTTCAATGATATTTTGATCTATAGTTCCCATATCATTTAGAAATAAACCAAATTGCCCATTTCATCCATCATTATCTCAGTTCCTTCATGCTACAACTGTATCCTGGATAGATTATTTTTCATTCTTAGGATCCTTGAATTAAGAAATGTATAAAGATGAATATTATGATCATATATTGAATGGATAAAATATAATGGTTATATTCTCCCTTAATAACTCCCTAAATTTTAATCTAGTCTATCGGTGATTATTTCCCTTCTTGTTATTCCTTAACCATACTATTTAACATGATAAACAAATCCATCATAATTTTTATAAATAAAATTTGTATTTAACTAAGAATATACATCAAGGGTGTGAAAATATGTGTATGGTAAGACTACATTAATCGTGAAACATAATTACAGATAATATATACTTGACCAAAAAATTTCATGGTTATTACCCCTTTATGTATATATTAAAAAAACCCACATTTAATATATTGATAGTTTTTTATTTCTTGAAAAAACACACTACTTTCTTTACCATAATATAGGATATTTGTTTATGGATAGTCTTGTCATAAGGGTTTTCACTAAATACTTATCATCATGGTCTCTAAAATATCTTAATCTTTCTTTTATTCCATTTAGAGTGACACAATATATAAAAAAAACATTTATTACATGGTATAATTATAAGATCCACAAGTTGTCACACAGCCTAAGGACCTAATATTTCAGTTTATTTGGAATAGATTCATAAAAAGTTTTTTTGACACGTTATGAATGTTTTACCAAAAAATAAATCAACCATTAGGAATTCCTGATGACATAATTATATTCAAACCTAGGGTAAGGGAAAACATTAAAATGGGAAAACTCAAACACTCAGTAAGTTAATAAAATAAAATATTTCAATGATTAATTTATAAACATATTCAAGATCATGAAAAAAGAAAAAATATTTATTTTAAATGAATATAAAAAATAATACATTACCATTAGAAAGAAATATATACATAAAATATCCAATGAAAACACTTTTACCATTCCATGATAAAAAAATTGAAGCATATAACATGGTCCATGGAACACAAGAAAGAAAGTGAAAGAATAATGAATATAGGATTTCAAATAATTATGAACATTAATAACCACCTACACATTCAATGTAAAAATTATGACTATATTTTAATGAAATCAAACTCACCATTTTTGAATCAATATATTTTCTAAAATATTTATATAACAGTTCTATCCCTTAAGATATAATGATTTATAGAATTCATTAGAGGGAGATATTGATCCCACTTATCTTCTACTCCATATGTTTCTATTCCAACTGAGAAAAAAAATCATCCTGTCATAAAATAACCCATAGAAAAAAATGTGGTTGATGAAATTTTCAATTCAATATTTAAAAAAACATTGAAAAAGAGGTTTCATGGGACTTGAAAATATAATTTAATAAATTTGTATAGGGAACCCATGATGTAAAATGCGATTCATAAAATATTCTAATAGATTAATTAATTAAATTTCATGATACTAAAAACATGATTACCCAAAAAATAACATAACAAAATAATAACATTTAGATAAATATGAAATATAACTCCAAATAAGGTATATCATTTTGATGTTAATGAAAAAAAATCATAAAAATGTTCATTTTTTGATAATTCTATTTATTCATCATTGTGAAAGACATAGTTACACGTATATTTACAAAAATATTTCCTTTTTAAGAAAAATAAAAATAAAACCTTTTATATAAATGAAATTTGATAAAAAATAATTTTTAATTAGATGTAAAAAAGATAACATCATTAAAATGGAAAGTATTGGATAAATTAAGTAAAAGTAATAAATTTTATAACTCAATGAATGGGGTTAGTGTTACCAAGTTCATTACCTTTACCATTGATCTCCATGAATGTTCTTCTACCACTTATATTATAAATATAAAAATTATTATTATATTTTTCAAAAACATATCCATATTAATTTTCATTTATAATTTTCATTATTAACAATTATATATTTTTATTAGATTGTTGTGACCACTTTTCAAGATTGGGAGTTATCAATTATTTCTGTTTAGAAAAAATTTTGTAATGGAGGTGTTGATTTTTATTTTTCTCAAAAATATCATTATTTTCAAACTATTTAATGCAATATATTTTATTTTCTATAAACACTAAAAATTTTATAATAACATTGCATGAAATTTGTTTTCTTATTTCATGAAAACTAGATTTGTAATGAAAAATATTTGTATTATTTACTTATACTTACAAATTACCTTATAATAATAATTTCTTATTTTGATTTTCAATAAAAACCTTGTTAATGATATATATAAATTATATATCATATATAATCATCCACTACAAAATAAAAACATCCATGTTTGGAAGTGAAGGAAAATTAAAAAACTTTAATAATGGAGGTGGTAATCCTTACCACACACAATTAGAATTTCTATTATCCCATGAATGAGAGGTGTAAATGTTGATTAGTAAGTGATAATTTTATAATCAAAAATAAATTAAATAAATAATTTTTATTTATCAGTTGAATCATTATTTCACGCTATTGGGGGAGGTGATTAAAATCTTAATGAACTGATTCATGGAGGTAGTGATCCATGAACACGTACTAATGATAATTCTTGTTTTTTTTCTTCATAGATGGTAGATAATAAATAAAGGTTGCACCATTATTATAACTACAAATCAAAATAGTAATTATTATCATGTTATTATTATAAAATGGTAATTATTTATTTTTGAAATAAATATTATGAATAAAACATTAAGAAATATGTGATACCTGCGGTGAGACCCTAAACATTCTCTTGATGAATCCAAAATATTTGACTGACTTAAGATATTTTTTTATAAAAAAAAGTAATATGGAAATGTAAATAACATCAAGGAGAGGAAATATGGATATTTTTTAAAATAAATTTCAAAATATGAGTTGAGTATTTAAATAGTGGAATTGATATCCTTTTATAAGTGATGAAAGGGGAACTTGAAGAGACACACAACATTTGTTTAATAATTTCATGACATTATTCAAGGTTCAATGGATATATAGTGGAAAAATGTAGAGTGTGAGACAAGAATAAAATTTCAAATCCTATGAATGATCTATTTTAAATAATTATTTTAACATCTTTTGGCCATTTACCCATAGTTAAAGTCATTTTACACTTTTAATGGTTATCCATTTAATTTTTTTAAATATATTTGATTAATTTTGATAAATAAAATTTTAATTGACCACATTAGAAAATATGGATCTTATAATTTTATGTTCAATATAATTTTATCATTTCAAATTTCAAAAAAAAATTAAAATTTATTATTTAAATAAACACACTTAATCGCTTAACATAGTTTATAAAAAATGAATATTTTTGTCTTTAAATTTATATATAAGATAAAATTATCATAATTTCAATTTTTGATGAAATAAATAATTAAATTATTAATTTCATTTAATTCATGAGTCTTTCATGGAAATGCACAACCAAATGTATTTTTAAAGATAATTCACTCAAAGGTGAGACCAAAAGTATTTTATACTAAACTAACATTTTTATTTAGTTCAATAAATATTGGACATAATACTTATAAAGCTAAATAATATATTAAAATTCATATATTTATTCCATAAATTTATATTTTATTAAATAATAGCTTTTAAAAAACTTCTATGATTCACTTTTATATTGATAAAATCATAAAATTTTAAACTTCCCAAATAAACCATTCTTTCGACATAAAAATAAATCTTTTCTAAAAAATTATAAAATTAATTTTAAGTTAATTTTCTTTATAGGATTTCAAAAATGAATTTTATTAAAAAATATTCGTTTTAAAATTTTTAAATTCAGTTTTGTAATTAATGGAAAATATAAAGATAATGGCCTTTATTGAAAATACCATTTTTCAAAATTTACCCTTATTAATTAATTATCACATAAAGGAAATGAATTTTTAATGGTTTAGTATCTTTGTGTTTATTACATATTCATAAATAATTTCATTCTAATATGATTTGAATTTTTATTTATGGTATAATTTACAAAAAAATTACCCAACATAGTATTTATTTAAGTAAGTGAAACTCATGTCGTTATATTATGGGATTAGAAGAACCACTAAAATTCAGAGGCTTTTATCGTATAATAGTCTCAATAGAAAAATTATATTTTTAGTGGGATGGGGGTGTTCACCCTAGTTTATGTTTTTTCTAAAATGTTATTTAATTATGTGTGAATGATCAATAATTTCCTAACTTCTTCTCCCATCGGGTAGGGTATCACATTTGGGAAGTCATCACATTGGCCAATAGATTAGTTGTTGAATCAGTTCCTTCTATGTCCATCCATTAACTACATTAAATGAAAAATTGTGGATGAAAATTTTCAAACTATTAATTATATAACAAGAAACATAAATAATTGAATGGATAACCCATAAATGGAATGTATTCCTTAACCTATGAATTTATATTTCACAATCCATGTTGTCCATGATTTATTTCCTAACAAAACAATTCATGGAAATTTTCATTTCCTTATTAATGGTTCATAAAGACCATTTCGATTTACCAAATCATATCTCTTGTGAGTGTTAAACTAGGTGTCTAGATGGTCAACATGTTAGGATTGAGTTAATGCACAATCATACCTTTTCAGGGTAATTACCCCTAATTACAACTAGTCTATAGACATATCCACTTATTATACTCTAATTGTAATTTTTTCTTTAAAACCACTCTCTCTAAAATTCATTAAAATTTAGATATGATTTAATTTGTTTTGTATTATCACTAATGTCTCCACTAATTATTTATATTCATAATCCAAAAAAAAACTAGAATTGGATCTAATACAAACTATGACAACCCATTTAATTAATAAAATTAATATCATGATATATTAAAGTATGATACATGTAACACAATCCCAAAATATTGAGAGACCTAGTTTCATTGGGTAATTAGATAGATATGACAATAAATTGAAATAAGGATACAATATCATTATTTTAAAATCCATAACGTTATCTTGAATTCCATTGATCTTATAATACAACATCTAATAAATTGGGGATATACATAAGAATTGGGTGATTTATAAATACCAGTAATGGAATCATCAATGAAATAATAATGTAATTATATACATGTGAGTCAAGAGTAATAATAGAAATGCACAAATAATTTTCATTAAAATAGAATCAATTTATAAAACAAATAACATCAAGACATCATAAGAATGCGGCAACAACATTAAACAAGACATCATGCACATATGTCAATGAAAAACAATGATAAATCATAACAAATTGTTTTTCAAATAACTACTAATTCACCAAAAATGGTACCTCATGAGATAAAAAATCCCTCAATTTTTATGAGGGATATATAATTACTGTGCTATCCATTACATTCATATTATGTGCGTGAGTTTGTGAGAAACCATAAAATAATAAGATGAAAACATTATGAATCAAATTTAATCCTAGGATTAAAGAAAATGGGATATATACAATTATTTCCATAATTAATTTAGGATAATTATATCTAATTTAATACCCATGAGTGAATATAAGGAGGATAATTCCTAACAAAAAATTTATATTAGAAAATATTGAGATAATTTTAGCAACATTACAGGTATGCAAAATGGTCTAATGAATGGTTTAATGAGAGTGAGATGTGGTCTTTTAATACCTGGGAATCACAAGGATATTAAATGGATCTATAAAAAATATTACAACATGAAAAATTGGTTATAAAAATTCTAAGTACAAAGAAAGTAATCCATTTAAAAAAAGTCATATAATCCATTACCTAGAGATGGTACTTCTAAAAGATTCCAATGATCATACTAAGATCTTGTAAAACCTTAGGGGAATTGAGAGAGGTAAAGGGAAAGTAAATTAATGACCAATTGGTTTTTAATAAAGAGTAATGGGAGGTTGGGTGGGTATTTATTTCAAAATAAATGGGAATTCATTATTAATTTGAAAGATTATTTTTTGGAGTCTAAGTGATAAGATGATCTAAATATAAAACTTTCCATGGATTTTTCCACCATTTATATCAAAGAGGAGTGTTTTTCAATATTTTATTATGATAAAAACCCAATATATAGAAAATAATACATGTCATGATGGGGAAGTGAGTCATGTTCATAAGTATTTTTTTATTCCACAAAATAACATATAGGTTTTGGTAGATTCTTTATCTATTTGTAAAATTAATAAAATAACTAAAAATTACGTCATTTTAAATTGGAAGTCTATCTTTTCATGAATTAATTTTATATTATTTATTATCTCACTTTTTAGCTATTATGATGTCGTAATAGAGACCATATATTTATACCATATTTAATTTCTACTCCAAATTATAATTTTTTTGAAAATTATGAAAAATGCGTCATTGGATAATTTTTTCTTGCTGGCTTCAAAAATGATATTTATTTTAGAAATATATTTTTAAAAATAATATAATTTTGGTTTTTAAATAAACCCATTATTTATAGAATAAATAATATTCTTATACAACTCAAATGACATTCTACACCTTAAAGAATTTATATATTAGAATAGAGTAAATCATATTATCATTTATATTTAAATTAATATTATTTAATAGAACTATTTCATGGAAATTGAAATTTATTTTCCTACTCTTGTATTTATCAAGAATAATTTTTCAATTGAAACTATATTTATTTCCACAAAATAAAATACCTATTTTGTCAAAAAAGTCTAAATTAATAAAATAAATATATAAATTAATCATATAAATGGATAAATATAATAACAAAATTATTAAAATAAAATTTATAAATCCATACAACAAGGCTATTGATAAACAATCCTTTATTACACCAACATACACTCTAAAGGTGATTTGTTGTATTTCGGAACATTATTAGGGTGGTTCAATTAACATATTTTGGGTGTTCATATCAATGATTGTGAACTTCTCACACAAACATTATTACTCATGTTCAAGTTGTTGAATCTTGTCTTGGTCTTGGATGAGGAAAAAGCTATGTGATTCCATATCAATCTAAAGCTTCCAAAAATGGGATTCATAGGGTATGATCCTACTATTTGAGGCCCTAAAATATTCCATTTATGAAAATTAGATCTTATCATAACATCTAAAATATAATAATCCTAATAGTCAATATATAAAAAACTATATTATCTACAATAATAGTACTTAATGGTTTTAATCGTCAAAGAAGAATTATGGCAATATCATATAATGGACCAAAATCAATAATGAAATATAATGATTGTTTTTCCATTACTACATTACATAATATATCAACTATTCATTAGAAAGGAAATTTCATTTATAAAATTATGGGTTCTTACAATATCTATTTTGATGGGAATAACTAGACCTTGATCTAAGACATCCTTCCTTGAGAGGGTTGTCATATAAGGTTCGTTCAGGCTATCTTGGCCTATTTTTTATAAACTCTAAATCTATAAATATTAAAATTAATTTTATATGTAAAAGTATCATAATACAGGGGAAATATATAAATTTTCATCACAAAATTAATCAAAATTATCCTCAGTAATACGTCATGTAGGTTCGTAAAAATTTGATTTTTTCATAATATTCAACATATATTCATTAATGATCTTTCTGAACTTTATATTTTCATATTGTAAATGATGTTATCATTCAAAAAATAGGTAAATCATGTTCTAAACACAAAGTCCCTATTTAACCATTTTAATAAATTTCAAAACTTCCATTACATTTAGAAACATTCATAAACACAATTGTTTGAAAAAAAAATACAACATTATCAAAAAATGTTGTAGTTATTTAGTTTATAATTTCTTGAACTAGGTAAGAAGATATAAATTAAATATAGTTACATTAAATTGGGTAGTAGTTAAAGCTATCATAATGTAATTTAGTCATGCGAAGTATGTTTCTATGGTTTATAAAAGACATGATTCAATCTTGATGAGGTGAAAAATTGTTTATATATTCTAGTTATATCATAATGATTTTAAATCATATTTAAACATTGTATTTTTCTTTTATATTTTTGTAGTGAGCTATAGAATATTAAGGAAATTGATTTTTTTGGATTCAACAATAAAATTTCAGTATATATAATATTCTAATGTTGTTAATTAATTCTTTTAGATTATAATGTTTACTTTGATGTACTAATTATACCCGGTAGTGAAGTCCATAATAAGTTATATTGTTATATTACAATAGTGGTATTAATTTCTATGGATCCCATTCTACACTAGGGTACAAATCATATACATAAAAAATTATACTCTTAGGGGATTTTACCAAAGAGGTGATGTCCTAATTAGAAGAGAATCATTATAAGATAACATGGATGAAACAATGATTTAATCCCTATATTAGTAGAGGAATATTTCATATGTAATATATTGTTGATTTTTTGTGTTTAATAGTTTGATCTTGTGAAAGGGGGATTATTGTGAGAGTAGGTACCCTATACCCAACATGGAATTGTATTTTCTTCATTACCTTATAATTTATATAGATTGATATATACATGTATTTATTTCACCATGACATAATTATTAACATTAAAATGTTATATATTTATAATTTCTATAGATATATTATCATATAAAAATGTTATAACATTTCTTACTTATAATGGGAACCCTTAGATAATATGATAGTCATCCCAGTACATGTTTTAGGGGATATATGATATTTATATCTATTATCTTTAATGTTGATATCATAAATTGGGATCATTAATAATGTATTTAATTTTCCAAATAATTTAATTTTGTGTGAAAATGAAAATATTTTATATATTTGGGGAGGTGGATTCTTCCAGGTGTGACATTAGTGGTATAAGATTTACTGAATAATAAATATAAGAGTTTTCACATCCATGTTCGAAAATATGATAACAATGTACCTTTGACTTGGATGGTAGTTCATTGATTAAATCTTTAGATATTGTAGAAATTATTTTATCAAATATAATAAAATAAATAATAATAAATCTTATAAGGTTGGTGAAAAAAATTATACCTCTTTCTTAATAAAATATGGAATTATAAAGAGATTCTATTACACATTGTTTCTTCATAGGAGTGGTTTTATTTATCATGACTTATACATATACCATTCAGACCTATGATGTGTTTCTTAATATCACTCTTCATCTCCAAGTTGGATGCATTACTATTGGGATAACTTCATAGTGGGTCACATAGAAACTATATCCATGATTTCCATTAATTTAAATGAATTTTATTTTACGATAAAGATGGACTTGTGTCCCATAGCTTGTTAATGTCTCTGTTAGAACTATATGAAATAAATTAATTAATTAATTAAATTATTTATTATTAAACATTAGAATAATAAATATTTAAATTATTTAAAAATCTGTTTATATTGTCATAAAGTTTTAATAGATGGATAACTGATTTTTTTAATAGACATCAATTTTCCACGGATTTTTAAAAAAAAATCTAGTAGAATGACCCAATTTATTTATCTCTAATTTATTAAATTTCATTTGAGATATAAATTGTTTTATGAAATGTTAATGAAACATAAGATATGTTATAAAATATTAAGTTAAATTTTGATTCATTTTTTGATGGATGATTATTATATTACCAAAATAAAATTTAATATAAATTTATCTATAAATTCTTGTTCCATATTTCACATTCATATTGGCCCTATATTTTTTCCTTTGTTTGGGTATTGTATCATGGTATTTTGGGTGAAATTGTGACAATTTTTGTAACTTTCTGGGAATTTCATGGTTGGTACATTATTTTCCTTAATTATGAACCTTCTAATAAAAATCATGCATCCCAAATAGTAAGGGTTCATAGTGGCCACAGCCAGTGCACCCAAAATAGTAGGGTTCCAGAGTTACGGAAGATGGTTTTTATAACCATCCGCCTCATACAACAAAACATTCATGTTGGAATTTAACCCATTGAAAAATATTTTAAATTTAAGTTCCCATATTTTAACCAAAAATCACCCTATTTTGACAGAAATCATATTTTATAAAACTTGATGGGTCTAAAAAGTTGAGATTTAACCCTTTAACCTCTTTTATTTTGGGATCAATCCTATGGTGATTACACTTGATCGCCTCTATGTATGTGGATCTCATATTATTGGTTTATCCTTGTCTCTTTTTGTTATCCTCCTAATTGAATGATATATCTTCATGTTATTTATGGATCTATTATTGGTTTTTATGGATCATTATTCTAGGATTTTATTCTGGATCATATACTCATTCATTGATCTTTGGTAGATCACGTTGATCGTGTTTTGTTTTTTTATCTCATGATTAAGGGTAGGTGGTTCCATATGATTTTCCCTATAAATGACACCATAAGTTTCTTAATTACATTGAAATGTGTTTTAATTGATTTAAAAACCACTAATTTAAATAATTTTATGTTTTATATTAAATTTCATATAAATTTTGAAAAACCACCAATTTTAATGATTTCAAAATTGTGGAATGGATTTTTTAAAGATAGAATGATATGATAAATTTAATTTATTGATTGATTGGATAGTTGAAATTATTAGAGGTTGGGTTTTTCTTTAGAAAAGGATTATATTGAAATATGATTTAAATGGGAATGAATTTGATGAAAACCTATTATTTGGATTTGAAATTAAAATGCATGTTGAAAACAAATTTTGGGAAATTGAACTTTGATTTTTGAAATAGATTGAAGTGATTTATTTTCACAATATTATTTGATTTATTTTAGGGCACAAGTGATCCTAGTTTTTTATGTTTAATTTGGATAAGAACACTAGGAATCTGAATCTCAAGATATAGATATATGTCTGAAAATTTAATAATAACCATGTTTGGAATGATTTCTCATAATGGAATCACCTATTAGGGTGTTTATTGATTTCCCATGATGGTATACCTTATTGGGGTGTATATTTATTGTGTATCTTTTCCAATATTTATTTTTTATGATGATTGAGATTTTTGAGAACCCTATTTCTAGAAAATAATACACTGTTGGGTTTATTACATGGTGGAATAATATACTTTATTTTATGATTACATGCCACTAATCTAAAACATTATTATTAATTCTAATTTATTTATATAAATACTTTCTATAAATTATTCATTTATTAAAAATTTTATATATCTTTTGTATTTTTTAGTTGAGACCAAGTTTGTTTGAAAATATGTAAATAACATTTCATTCCTTGTTATTATTTAAATTGAAAGAATAAATGGTTTATTTATATGGTATTTCTTATGGAAAAAATATAGGGAACCTTATAAGATTTTTAGCTCACACCCTACATTTTACTTTGATATATTTATATTATCTTTATCTAGTTTGAAGAAAATGGAAAGCGCCTCTTGGTGATTGTGTAAGTTCTTGACCCTTGGGACCTATAGTTTTAGAGGTGGCTGGTGGTTTTTTGAACCACCTATTACAAGCACCTCTTGACATAACAACTTATGTCTTTTAACTTCTTTTGTATTGTTTCTAAAATGTACTTAAGATTTTATTAGTTGAGTTCAAATAAGGACCCAACCTTAAAGATAGCATAATTTTAGATTTAATACATAATTCACTTTATTTCACTTTGTGGCCCTTTTCTATTTTAGAGTTTTATATCTCTAGGTCATTTATCATACATGATGGAATCATTAAATAGAAAGTGGACATTTCTGAGTAGTATCCATTTTTTCAATTATATGAAACTTTTAAAATAAAACATCACTTCCACTAATTAAAAAACTTTATGACTTTCAACATGAATTATTCCTTTCCCATCCCCATATTGAAACCTAGTGATTTGTTAAAAATTTTGGAATGAGAACAAAAAATCTTTTAAGGGACATAAAAGATGGAAAATCATTAATACAATAAAAAACATGAAAACCCCTGAATTTTTTACTATTTTCATAAAGTTCTTTTAGATAAATAAATAAATTTCATTCACATGAAAAATAAAAAACTTTTTTCTCAATTTAATTCATTAAACCCAAAAAAAATTAGAATCTCTTTTTGGAAACATAGAGCATCATACATATAAAACCCTCCAAAAACCCTTTTAATTAGAATAAAAATATGGGAGTCCTACAATATAATCATCACCCAATGAAATGGAAAACTCTAATGGAGATCACTCTTCGAATAAGTTATATCAGTCTCATCCATGAGCTATAATGGGGCTCAAACTATCGTATAAGTAATATTGTGCTCACCCATTTTTCATTAGCAATAATATGTCAAAACCCATTTTATAAACTATATCAGGCTCACCCATGATCTATAATGGGGCTCAATATATAATATAAGTTGTATCAGCTATATATTTTGTTCATATAATACTAAATTACCAATTAAAAATGAATAATTTTGTTCTTTATCATAAAATATTTGTAAAATTATTTCCAACCCATATGGGAAAAATTTGGAATATTAAAATACCCTATTATTTTAAAACACAATTTCAATACAAAAAAACCATTTTCCTTAAAACCCCATTTTCAATAAAAAAATTTCCAAAAAATTTAAATTGGGGTTTTCATTATATAAAATATTAATTCTCTCAAAGGAATCTACAAATTAAATAACTGTCACTATGGTAGAAAAATTCATTGTCACCATTTAGGTTAAAAAAGAACATTCCATTTATTATTTTTTTAAAAGTTCCAAATAAAACACATAACAATATTCCTTTTGAAAACCATTGAAATAATTTAAAAAAAATAGATTTAAAATGTACTTAATAAATATTTTATTTCAATGTACAAAAATTTATAAAATAATTTTAAAAACTTGGAAATGGAGGAGAAATATTTGGAAAAGAAAACATTAAAATATGATTTCTTATAAAATAAAGTCACATAACAATTTATAAACATTCAAACCATAAGATATGTGAAAGTATAAAATTAAAATACATTAAATTTCATGATATTATAGATTTTATTGATATAACATGTCAAAGGTGTTGTATATATACTATATAAAAGAAGATAGAAGCATAACATAAAAATATTCCTCAATAAAAAGAAATTTAGATGAAGTATCTTCCTATGAGTCCGACATGTCAATATGTTCTTTATCATCCATCATAACACGGTTGAGAAAATGATTTAATTTCTTTGAAACCTATTTCTAGTTTCATTTTCTTTTTATTATAATTATTTCCATGTTTTATAGAATTATTTAATCAATTATGTTTATGTTGGGTGTTTTGTGATATTTGTCTTATGTGTTGAAAATTAGCTAGGTAGGTTGGCTATTGGTCAAAGAGATCATTAAGAAAATTATCAATAATAATAAAAATTACATAATAATCATATTTATACATCAATTATACTTTTTAAATCCAATATTTAATTATGGTTTTTAAAAATGAACTATGGTATAATCTTGGAGACGATGTAGGTCGTATGTATGCATGAGTAACATTTCCATTTTTCAATAGTCATTATGGAAATAAGTTATGTAATATTTTACCATTACATATTTATAATAATATAATACTACCACAATTTTTAATTAAATATATATAAACTATAAGTTTTGGGGATGAAAAGAAGAATCACATCCCTTTATAAAGGCGGTAGTTGACACATACATGAATGAAGTTCTCATTTTTTAGTGCAAGAAATAAAATGATATAATATCATTTTGTAAGGATGAATTTTTCATGAATAATATTATTATTGAATGTAAATAAAAAATATTCATTAACTCTATTCATATTACCTTCCATGGAACCTATTAATGAAAAACTAATCGCATCGCTTCACGAGGCAGTAGTATGTCGTACACACAAGTGACCATATCATATCCCCCAAGGAATTGATATTAAAAGGGTAGTTATGATTTCATAAATAAAAATTATAAATATGATAAAAATTATATATATTTATATATATTCTTTAAATCCATTTTTAAAACAATTCATGAGATGTTATTATTAAAAATTAATGTAATCGATTCACAAGGTGGTAATCCTCCATACACAAGAATGATGATTCTGAATCCCATTTGAAGGAAGAGGATACAGATTCAGGATATTACACTAAAATAAATACATATTAGTATATGGGTGTATTTTATATTATATAAGAAAATGTTAATAGTATTTTCTAGAGGGGGAAGAATAAAAAAAATAAAGATACTCGGTTAAGCATGATGCCTCTTCTTTAGGAGACCTCTTTATATAAGCACCAAGAGCCTTCTTAAGATGGAATTATGATATAACAAAGGGATATAATAATTTTTAGGGAAATAATTAACATATTTGGGATATAATTGTTTGATCCAAATGTATTTGAAGTTATAATGTGTATAGTGTATTGGGTGGCCTTCTATAAGTGAAATGAGTGGTATAGTGGTAATTTTTGAAAAGAAAAAAGTGTACCCATTTTTCTCACATGCCACAAGGAAAATAATGGATATTTATCGAGAAATAGACATGTTAAAAACTGAATATGCCCATTAAATTGATTTATTCAATTTTTTAGGTCATTATAGTCCTTTCTATTTTAGTTTAACCCCCCCCCCCCCCCCCCGTGGCAATTCCATTTTTCCCATAACTATGGTATTTATTTTTTAATATTTCCACTATTCATTATGGTCAAAATTTATGTTTAAATTTATAGAAAATATAAATTATTATTATTACTAAAAATATTTAATCCATTATACCAAATTCAAATCATGTAATTGTAAATAATGGAAAATAAAAAAAAGTTTTCATTTATTGGAAATGTGATTTTCAAATATTAACTCTCAGTACTTATTTATCTGTTAAAGGAAATGGATTTTGAATGGTTTAGTATCATAGGGTTTATTATATATTTATAAATAATTTAATTATAATACATTTTTCATTGTTATTCTAGGTGTATTGTACTATAATTTATCAAACATAATATTCATTTAATGATGTGAAACTCAAGATTTTTTTTTGGGATTAGAATATCCCCTAAAAGTCAAAGGCTTTTGTTGCAAAATGGACTCAATAGAAACTTTTTCTTTCATAGGGGGGATGGAGGTGACCCCCCTAATTCAAATGTTTTCTAAAATATGAGGTAATTGAGTATGTATTATCAAGATTTTATTGACTCCTTCTCCCATTAGGTTGGGTATCACATTTAGGAAGTCATCAAATTTTCCATCACATTACTTATTGAATCAGTTCCTTATATTTCAATACATCAAATTCAATAAATGGAAAATTATGGATGAAAATTTTCAAACTATTAAACCTATAATTGGAAACATGGATAATTTAATGGATACCTCATAAATTATATGTATTCCTTAACTGATGAATTTATATGTCTCAATTTATGTTATCCATGATTTATTTCCCGACATTACATTTCATTTTCATCTTTGTTTCCTTATTAATGGTTCATAATTACCATTTTAATTTACCAAATAATATCTATTGAGAGTGTAAAACCATGTGTTCCACATGGTCAACATGTACGGATTAAGTTAATAAGCAATCCTCCATTGTCAGGGTTATTAACCCTAAGTACAACTTATCTTAAACTATATCCACTTCTAGTACACTAATGGGGAATTTTTTTGAAAACCACTCACTCTAAATTTATTAAAATTAAGAGATTAATTCATATGTTTAATATTATCACTAATGTGTTCACTAAGCATTTATGACCATAATCCCTAAAAAACTAGACCTAGATTTGATACCAATGATGACAATCCATTTAATTTATACACTTTATATCATCATTTATAAAATTTTGATACATGTAACACAATACAAAAATATCTAGAGACCATGTTTATTTGTTTAATTAGACACATAATAAAAAAATTGAAACAAGGATACAACAAAATTATTTTAAACTCCATAATATGCCCTTGAATTCCACTGATCTTATAATACAACATGGGATAAAATGGGGATATAAATAAGAATAGGGATATCTAAATATACTATTAATGGAATAATAAATGAAATCATAAATTAATGTTATACATGTGAGTCAAGAGGTATAATATAAAGGACATAATCATATTAATGAACACTAAATCAAGTTATAAGATGATACCACCAAGGAATCGTAAGAATGTGGTAACAACATCCAACATGACATCATGCACATATGTTAAGGAAAAATAATGATACATCATAACATATTGTGCATAAACTATATTATCATTCATCATTCATGATATCTTATGAGATACAAAAATTCCCTATTTCATATGAGGGTTATATAATTATAGGCCCATCCATCACATTCATATTATGTATATACATTTGTGATCCACATTGATATAATAATATGAAAACATATTTAAGGACATTTAATCCTATAATTATGGATTTTGGGATATATAAATGGATTTACCAAATAAAATAAGGATAATCATATCTGATTTAATACCCATGATTTAATATGAGGATTTTAATTCCTAACACAAAAGTTTATCTTGGAAAATCAAGTGATAGTTTTAGTAACATTATAGGTGTACAAAAATGTTCAAGGAATGGTTTAATGAGACTTAAATGTGGTCTATCAATACATGATAATCAAAAGGATATTAAATGGATATGTAAAAACATTTTACAACATGAAATTTTTTTAAATAAAAAGGCTTAGTACAAATAAAGTACTTTACATTAAAAAAAGTAATAGAATCCCTTATGTTGAGATGGTACTTATAAAAGCATGAAATTATCTTAATAAGATTTAGGGAACACATTAGTGGAATTTAGAGAGGTAGGGGAGTAAATTTATGACCATTTGGTTTTACCTATAGAATATTGGGTGGTTCGGTGGGTATTTATATCCAAATAAATTGGAATATATTATTAATTTCTAAGATTAGTGGCACAAATATCGTTGAAGCCAGGGAAAATTTAAAATTTACATTCTCACTAACTAATTTATATGTATCAAGTAGGTTCAAACCAAGAGGGAAGGTGATTTTGACAACTGATATCCTAAAAATTTTCAAAAAGACCTCGTTGTTGTCAGTAGTGGGGTAAACTTCCTATTTTTTAATTTTTATATATTTTTTTGTTTGTTTTGTGTTTTTTAAAGATATTAAAGAGTCACCACATATTTTTTCTATTTTGATATAAAATATATTGAAACAGAAAAATGTCTAAAAACAAGGAGTGACAAATATTATGAATGATGATAAATGAACAATCAAGTAGACAAGCCCAGGAAAAAAGATAGTTCTACTGGCTTTAAAAGGATTCATATTCACATAAATGTTACTACAATGAGACAAAATAAAAAGGATGACTAACTTACCTTACCAAGAGTAAAGCCATATTGGTTGATCAATCTTAGAGTTCACCACTCTGAGATAAATCTACTTTGAAATTTTTTATTTAAAAATGATGACAGAACGAAATCACTGTAAGTTCCAAAGTATTCTAAATTTATAATATTTTAGGAGATGTATCCATAGTCAATATCACTAAAAGATAATGGATTTAAAAATTATGTTCTAGTGGTACAAAGTAATTGAATTAATTCATTATTGATCTCATCAATCAATTTCTAATTCATTGAAAGGATTAAGTGAACAAGAAGAATTAAAGATAACCAGTAAGACTTAAATTTCTCCCTAAACTTGAAGATCTAGCTAGAAATCAAGATAATTTTCATTAAAAAAGTCTAAAACATTTCAAGAACAGAGTAAAATAATTCAAACTCAAGAGAAAAATAACCCCATAATGATTCTCTACTCTTTATATCCATTGACTCCAGAAACTATTCCTCGGTTCACTCCACTCCAATGCGAGAGAAATCTTCCAATGCTCAATTGATTTGATCTCCTAGAATGGATCCCCCCCCCAAATCAGATACTCTGTTCATTTTAATTTGTTTTCATAAACTGAATATTCATTGTCGCCTTACACCAACTCAATTTTTCATTTTTACTGTGCACCGTACACGTGCACTATTCCATGAATCACATGTCATTTGCGCATAACCCATATATTTAACTCCCCGCAAGGTAGTTGAATACACTTGGATAGTATAAAGTCTTTTGTATGAACCTGCACAATATAAAAGAAATAGAATAGTTAAGAACATGAAGGAAATAAATAAATATTTATAATTAAATTCATTAGTTTATTAAAAGTTTAATTTTTTTTATTAATTTTATTATTTATTAAGTCATGTATTTTTATTAATTAATGTTATTAATATTAATTATAATGTTTATTATTACTTTTTAAATTAAGTTTTTTAGTAATTTAATTTAATTATAAATGTTTATTCTAATTTAATTTATAAATTATTATTAGTATTTATTTTATTGATAAATTTTATTATTAAATAATTTTAAATATTTAATATGTAACATCAAATTAGTAGATTATTTATTTTAATTTAATTTAGATGTTTAACAAACTTAGTTTAATAAAAGATTATTTAAATTAATAATCATTATTTTATTGAAATTAATTATATTATATTTATTATATATTTATAAGTATTATTATTTATTATTATTATTCAATTTAAGTTTTTATTTAAACTTAATTTTAGTTTATTATTAATATTTTGCTTTTTCTTCCCCCCCCCCCCCAAATCAACATGCCCCTAGGGGGTTCTTCGACATAGTAACCCAACAGACGTCATAGACGGATCCTCCACATGATGGCTTTGGGTTTCATCATTAGCGACGCATGGATTCACCTCCTCTAAGCAACTTGAACCCTCTCCACAATAGCTTCCAATTTTTTCCTTCAACGATGCCATGTCCTCTGCAAACAGCTACTACTACGGACTCCCTTGAAGCTGGTCTGGCAGCATCTTGGTACCACTCCACTCCCATGGAAGATCAACAGTGGTAGGTTTTGGGGTTCGGTTCACAAAATCGATACACAAGGGTTCCTCCATAGCACAACGACTTATCCCTGCAGCGGTCATAGGAATTTTGGCTCAGCAGCTTTAATTTATCCAGATATGTGGACTTCTAGTTCTATGAGTTTACTTATTGTTAGTGAGACAGTGAGTACACTATATTTGGAAGACATTAGCGATGGTGCATTGGTATGAGGGAGGATAGAGAAAAGAAACTAATTTTGTTTCGGTGTGAAGGTAAGGAATCTATAGCATGTATGAGGAGATAAAAATGATGAGGAAAGGTAGCGGAACAAGGGAGTTGTGAGAACAACAGTGGAGATCGGTAGGTTAGACATCTCACAAATAGTTATTAGTGAGACAAAGAAATAGGGGAACTATCGGTGTGTCATTATTAAAAAGTGAGACTAACAGGGTAATGGAGGGTTGTGGAGCTAATAGATAGATTGCATCGATGAGTCAATGACTCATCGATAGAAGGATAGAAGATGGGGTGAGGCACCGAGAGTTGCCAAAGAAACAAGAGTCTGACATTGATGCAAAGTGAGACTGAGGTAAGGTAAAACTATTGGTATGATGGTGAAGTCCGCGATAAAATAAAAAGTGGTCGGTTGGTCATGGTACTATGGAACGGTTAGTGCATGAGACACTGAAAATATAAAATGGTTTTAGTGACTCATATTTTATCTGCATAACCAAAACATAAATAAAATTAAAACTAAAACTTAATTTAGATAAACATTTAATTAATCTAATAAATTTATAATATAAAACTAAAATAAACTTAAACTAAAACAAATAAAACTTAATAGAAAGTAACTAAATTAAATATTTATATAATTAACTGAATTAAGAATTAAAATTAAAGAATACATTTTGTTTATCAAATTAAAACATAATAACTTAACTCATTTTTAAAAACAAACTGCATTATTAAACTAGAAATTAGTAATGTTTATTTATTTAAATGAATCTAAATTAATCAATAAAGTATAAAATTAAAAACAGTGTTAGAAAGATGAAAATAAAATAATTAAATGATAATTTAATTAAAATTTCAATTTATTAAAATGAGAGAAGATTTAGAAAAGTAATACAAATTTACAAATTAAAACTCCAGAAATAATTAGTAAAAAATAATTAATCATTTTAAGGACTAAAATTACATAATTAATTATAAAAAATGATTAATTAATAAATTTAGTTATAACAGTACAAAAGTAAATATATTTAGTAAAAATAGAAAAAATAAATAATTAAAACGTTAAAAATTAAATAAAAAGATGTGGAAACTATGTAAAAATAAGGCCACATGAAATCCCGCCATACTTAATCATTGTTTTTCCTCAAACAATCCCATGTTTTATTATATTTGAAAAACAAAAGTGAGTTTTGATAACCCAAATCACAAAGTAACATGTCTAGCTCTTTGAAAAAAGAGGACAAGAATTGTCAATAGACTTTTTATAAAATATGTTCAAATTAAGTCTTGCTGAGAATAAATACTCAATGATTAATCTAGAAAGCTATGGGTCATCAATCAAATAAGGTGGCCTACCTCGTATGCAATAAAACATAATAAATCATTTCAATCCAAGCTCAAGTTCTAATCCCAAGAGTGACAACACGTAAAATTTATATGGAATTAAGAACTTAACCAAAAGAACATTGTAATTTAACTCATCACCTAGGTTCCAAAAATAATTATTTTTTTGTGAATCGCCTTAATGATACAACCTAAAGGACTCTCCTATAAACAATTGTCCCCTTCTTCATTTGGTTTTCATCATTATTCTCACCCTAATGAACTCATTTTTGACCATAGACACTTTATTTAATTTTGTCCCATGCCTTGTATAATGAGTTAAGTAATGTGCATATGCACTTATTCAATGTGTAAAGAGGGCTTATTGTAAACAGAAACTTACCTAGCATCTATGGTCTCTTAGATTCACCGTGGGATCCCCAATGCCCAAACTACTCCAGTTTCAAAATATTTATTTAAAAATAATTTTCATTGTCTCACTTAGGTAATTACTTTAATAAATAATAAAAAAAAATTGTGTCCCGAAGGATCGAGGTCAAACATCCATTTCCAATATTTATGGTCATAACTCTACTGAACAGGTTACCCATATCTCTCTCAAAATTAATTCCAAAACCAAAATTTCCAAGAAATCACCAATTATATTTACTCAACAATCATCCATGTTATCAATTTCAGATTCAAGGAAAATATAAACTACTAATCAAGCATCATGCTAAAGCAAGACCCAATTGGGTATAGTGTGAATCCTAAAATTTTGAAATAATTTTTAAAAAAATAACCATTTATCACAAAAAAATTGAAGCTGCAGTAGGAATTGAAGGAATTATCATTAAACACAGTTTAGCTCAGAAAATAATTGACCACCTCTCCCACACTTAAAACCCAAATTTGTCTCCAAAGTTGAAAACTATTGTTGGGAAAAAAATTAAGCATTTAAGGTTCAAAAAAGATTTTCAATAAATTATATTTATGACATGTTTTAAGGGTCACATTAATGTTCAAAAATATCTTTTTCCACAAAGATTTATTTACAGTAGGTTTACAAGTAAATACATGCATTATCCTTAAATATTGTAACAGTGTATTTCAACAAAGTTAAAGAAATAGAATGTACCTTTTGGGTTCACAATGTACTAGGGTGAAAGAATGTTCACAGATTGGGTTCAAATGATTTTTTAGTAAATTAGACAAACACATGATAAATACCCCAAAAAAACAAAAATATTTGTTAGAACACACAACCAGTTTACATGTATTCCCGCCCCACATATTTTCTCATAGTGGAATAATTTTATAATAGTGAAATTAAATTTTTCAGCAATGAGGAACATACAAAATTATTCTTTAAGCCTAGTGACATGTGCATAAAAATTTTCAAAAAGGTGAAATGCAGCAAGTTTTTATTCTAATACAAGCAGAAATTTTTTTAATCTTAATGACATGTGCATAAAAAGTTTCAACAAGATGAATGCAGCATGTTTTTATTCCAATACAAGCAGAATTTTTTTCATAACCAAGTAGAATTTTCATGAAAGAAATGCATATAGTCGGTTTTTTAAAGCATCATATAAAGCATAATTTTTTCATAAATAAATTGTAATAGATAATAAATTAAATGTTAAAAATAAATTACTTCCCTGAAAAAGTTTATCAATTTCCCTCAAGCATGGGAATTCCACTCCTCAGATGACACCATCAACAACATCCTAATAACACAGAGCATGTAAAACAAGAAAAAATATCTAGTAGAGACAGGGCATATAGAAGAAATAAAAACATCACATTATTCAAAGAAAAAAAATTCAAAAATGAAAACAAAGAAAGAGCATGGGTTGACTCCCATGAATCACTGAATTTAAATTCTTATGTTAGACTTTATTGAATTACAATTTTTTTATTTTTTAACGCAAACAAAACCAGGGGTTTGCTCCCATAAAGTGTTATACTTATAGTCCCCAGCCAGATTTTATTTACCTAGATATTTCTTTACATTATCATTTAATTGGAATGAATTACTAATACTGTGAACATCACTATTATCAAAAAACTCAAGAACATGATCAACTAAAACAATGTCATCTTCCATACCAAACAATATTCTCAAAAGTTCTTTTAATAAAAAATTTTCTAATATATTGTCCATTACATTTTGGCCAATAGAGACCACTTCCTCAGCTCTTAAAATGTTCAAAAACTTCCTTAGAAAACCAAGAAATTGATCAGGAATACTTACATGGATTCCCCCAAACAAAGTGTTCAGATCCAACCAAGAATCAGAAGAAAACCCATAAGAAAACTCTTCAGTATTTTCATTGAATGTTCCTAGCACATTTTGTACAAAAGACAACTCAGAAATCTCTTAGAAGAAGGAATCATACTCAGGTTCCAAATGGTGGTCCCCAATGTCAATAGATGAATAAAATGATGTAAATATTTCAATTTCAGGTTGGACGTCATCACAAACAGCATAAAATTGAAGAAGAAAAAAGGTTCTCAAAAAATACACTTGTTCATATGGTCACAATCTAGCTTTTCATCAGTACTCTACCCAGAACTTTCTCGAACTTCTGAAACCCTTATATAGTCGACTACATAAGGTAAAATTTCAAAAATAGGTTGAGATAGTTCAAGAAAATAATGTGACTCCCTCTCAAGAATGGGTTATAGGAAAATATTTTTCTCCTCTAGAGGAGGGAGTGGGATAGGAGTTGTAGCCTAAAGAAAAGTTTCAATAGGCTGGGGAATCATAATCTCTATGACCTCAAGAGGGAAAGAACTATACTCAGCTCAGACCTCAATTTTAAAACATTGATTCTCATAAGATTCTTTCAAATCACAACCAACCTCATTTTGAGGATTTAAAAATACCAAAAATGCCTCCACATCATCAATAGCTTCAAGAGTGAGTTTCCCCTTGTACACCTATATGACAACACCAAATGTTGCAAGGAATGGTCTCCCTAAGATGATTTGGACATTTTCATCATGCTACATATCTAAGATAAAGAATTATGTGGGAAGTGTTAGTTTCCCAACACTCACTAGTAGATCATCCACCCTCTTAGAAGGGTGTGTGAGTGACCTGTTAGCAAGTTGAGGACAAATAGAAGTTGGTTGAAATTACCTAAGACCAAACTATTTAAATAGGGAGTAAGGAATAAGATTGATTTTTTCTCCTAAGTCACAAAAATAGTTAAGTTTCTCACTTTCTCTTATTCTTCATTGAATAATAAAGCTACCAGGGTCCTTCAATTTTAAAGAAAACTTCTTTAACAGGATCGCACTACACTCCTCATTGAGATTAGATTTGTTCAACTTCTTCCTATCATTTTGGTTTTTTAAAAACATTTTTGGAAAGGAAACATATGAAGGTATTTTATAAAATGCATCAACAAATGGTATGATGATACTAATGTTTCAAATCATTTTAAGAAACCTTAAATATTCTGGTTCATTATTCTTCTTCACTCTTTCAGGGAAGGTAATGGTAGGGGCATAATTTTTTTGAAAAATTTTATTATTCTCCTTCTCCTCAATTCCATTTTTTATTCTTTTATTTGTTACCACTTCATTTTCCTTGTTTTTTGAACTTTTTTAGGTGTAGGTTCAACATTCTCTTCAAGTTGAACAAAGCTGCCCAGATTTCCAGATTCTTTTTCAAGTAGATTTTTCTTTCTAGATTCAATTTTTTTCATCAGTTTTAGTTTTTCTAGAGTGTTCCTTTACTTTTTCATTGGTTTGAAGGCTAGATCTGGTGGTTACCTCAATGATACTCTCTCTTGGATTAAGAATTGAACTGTTGGGCTACTTTCCCTTTTCCTTATCACTTTGATCCCTGTCCATTTGAACTATTTGATGTTCTAAGGTTTGAATATTACCATCTGTTTCCTTCCAAAATGAAATGATATCTCCCAAAACTTGTTGTAACAACCCCTTTAACACCCCCTTAAGAATTATAAGATTCAATCCCATATTGGTTTGAGTTATAAATTTTTGGGTGTGATTGGTAATTAGGGTTAGAGGTCCATTTTAGGAAACCTTGTTCTTTCCCAGATAATATTGGGAGATTTTTGATAACCAAAAGTGTACTGATTGGAGAATTGATCATTTTCCCCTTTTTCCTAGCTCTAAAATCCAAAAATTTGGCACTCTCATCAAACTGGATAGGGAGGTCAAAATTAGGACAATGTGTATGAGTGTGACTGAACATCCCATAATGATTACATTGCTCCCTTAGGACCCTATCACTAACAATATAATCTTGAGGATTGACTTCACCCCTATGTAAGGCCCTCTTCTTAGAGCACTAATGCTGAGATTTTGGTGCAAGCATTTCATACACAAGTTTCAACACATCAGCTGTGGAGTCAGAAAATTCACCCCCAAAGAATTATTAGAATAAATTTTGGTTATAAGGAGTGAGAGAAATATAAAAGATCTATATGATTATATGGGGAGAAAACTTTCGGTTAGGATTTTTTCTATGGAGACTTCTAAATCTATCCCATGCCTTATGAAATAACTCTCCCTCATCTTAGATAAACCTAGTAATTTTGTTCCTAATCTCATAGTGGTCTTCCTAGGATATAATTTTGATATAAAGGTAGTAAACACATCTTCCCATGTCTCAAAAATTTCTTCATATATGTTCTGAAACCAATTACAATCCTTACCCTTCAGACAAAACGGAAACATCTTCAATCTTAACAACTCCTCACAACACTTGTTTTGAGATAATTATTGTAAAAAAACTATATAAATCTCTGATAAACTCAAGTGAATCCTCTCCTGGAAGACTATTGAGTGAAGGATGTTGAGAAAGGTGAGAATGCTTAATTTCATAGTTCTTAGACCAAGTGGACAACCTAATATAAGATGTTTTTCTTGATACAATTGGAATTTGAAACTCCCTAAATCTAGGTAACTGGGGTATTGAACTATGGGATGTGTCACATTCAAGTTTTTATCAACTATATTATCCAGATTCTTTATTGAATATATTATTTTTAGGACCAGGTAAATGTTTTTCCAGTTCATAGTTTGAGGGCTTTAATGTAATAATGAATTCTCTTATTCTCAAGAAAAGTGTGATATCAAAGTGAAAATAGAACTAAACGGTTCAAAAAGAAAGCAGTAACAAAATAGTAACAGTGATAAATAGTAAAAAGTGGGCATGTGAAATAGTGAATAAAATAAAAAAAATTTCATTTTTCAAATTTTCAATCTTTTTAGTTTTTTTTTATATATGATTTTTTTTTTAATTTTATTTATAGAAAATTAATGGCTCATCCCTTCCCCGACAATGGTACCAAAATTTTGGAATAACTGTCATTGAATCCAGTCAAATATTAAAACTTATATTCCTACTAACTACTGTATATATGGAAACTATGGTCGAACCCATAGGGAAGGTGATTTTCACCACTAATCTCCAAAAATTTTCAAAAAGACCCAACTGTTGTCAGCAGTGATGTAAACTTCCTATTTTTTTACTTTTTATAATTTTTTGGTTTGTTTTTTGTTTTTAAAATACATTAAAGAGACACCACATCTTTTTTGTATTTTGATCTAAACTATATTTAAATAGGAAAAAGTTTAAAAAATAGGGTGTAATAGAGATTGTGAATGCTGATAAATGAACAATCAAGTAGATAAGCCTTAGGAAAACATAATTTTACTAGATTTAGAAGGATTCTTATTCAAATAAAAGTTGCTGCAATAAACCACTATAAGAAAGAATGACTCACATCTCATGCCTGGAGTTAATTCATATAGTTTGATCAATCTATGAGTTCTCAACTCCGAGATAAATCAATTGTGAAAATTGTGATTTTAAATTGATGACGGAATTTTCTAACCATAAGTTCTGAGGTTTTATGAATTTATATTCTTTTGAGATATGTATCCATGCTCAATCTCACTGAACGATCATGGATTTATAAATTAAGTCCTAGTGGTACAAATCAATTGAATGAATTTAGTATTGATCTTGTTGATCAATTCTGAATTCATTGAAACGAATAAGTGAACAAAAAAAATTAAAGATAACTTGTAAGAAATATATTTATCCCTAAACTAGAAGATCTAGATAGAAATTATGCTCATTTTTATTACATAATTAGAAAATAATTTGAGAATGGAGTACAATAATTCAAACTAAAGAGAAGAAGAACTCCCCAATGATGCTCTACTCATGAGCTCCTTCGACACTAGGAACTGTTCCTCAGATCTCCCTACTCTGATAGGAGAGATATAATCCAATGATTGATTAATTCTCTCTCCATGAATGGATCCCCACCCCCAAATCTATAGATATGCTCTTTTTAATTTTCTATTATAAAGTACATCATGACTGTCGCCGTCCACCGAATCAATCTTGACTTCTTGTTGCGCACCATACACATGCACTATTTCATGAATCACATGTCATTTGAGAATAACTCATGTAATTAACACCCATGCGAGTTAATTGAATGAACCTAGATGGGATAAAGACTCATGTATGAACCTACACAATATAAAACAAATAGAACAGTTAAAAACACGAAGGTAATGAATAAATAGTTATAATTAAGTCATTAGTTTATTAAAAGTCTTAAAAAAATTATTAATGTTATTATTTATTGATTTATTGATTTTTATAAATTAATGTTATTAATTTTAATTATAAAGATTATGATTATTTTGGAAATTAATTTATTTACTAATTTATGTTAATTATAAAAGTTTATTCAAATTCAATTTATAAATTATTAATATTATTTATTTTATTGATAAATATTAATATTAAAAAAATTTAAATATTTAATATGTAACATCAAATTAATAGCTTATTTATTTTAATTTAATTTATAAGTTTAACTAACATAGAGTAATAAAAGTTTATTTAAGTTAATAAATCTATTTGATTGAAATTAATTATCTTATATTTATTATATATTTTAATTATTATTATTTAATATTTTAATATAATTATTTATTATTAAATTTAAGTTTTTATTTTAAATTTAAGTTTTTATTTTAATTTGTATAGTTTATTATTATTTTGTAGCTTCTTTTTATCCCCCCCCCCACAATTTTTGCAACCCTAGGGGGGTTCTTCGATGCAGCAACCCAACAAACGGCGTTGGCGGCTCCTCCACACGATGGTTTCAGGTTTCATCATCACCAGAATAGGGATTCACCTCTTCCAAGAAACATGAACCCTCTCTATGATGGATTCGGATTTTTTTCATCAGTGGTGACATGTCTTCTGCAAATAGACACTGTGGCGGATTCCCTTAAGGCAGGTCTGGTGGTGTCTTGGTACCGCTCCTCTCCCATGGAGGATCAATAGTGGAAGGTCTCAGGGCTCAGTTCACCATAGCGGTACACAAGGGTTCCTCCATAGAATGATGACTTCTCCTTGAAGTGGTCACAGACAGTTAGACTCAACAGCTTCAAGTTCTCCAGATCTACGAAAATTTGGGTCTGTCAGTTAATTTGTTTTTGGTGATATGGGGAGGTCACGATATTGGGAAGACATTGGTGATGGTGCGTCAGTATGAGGGAGGATGCAGAGAAGAAACTGATGTTGTATTAGTGTGAAGGGAAGGTGTCGGTAGCATAGAGGAGGTGAGAAAATGATGAGGATAGTTAGCTGAACAGGGGAGTTGTGAGACCAACAGTGGATATCTGTAGGTGGGACGTCTCTCTAATAGTTAATGGTGAGATAGAGAAATATGTGAACTATCGGTGTGTGGTTCTTTAGGAGTGAGACCGATGGGGTAACGGAGGGATGTGAAACTGATAGACGGATTGAATCGGTTAGTCAATGACTCACTGATAGATGTATAGAAGTAGGGGTGAGGCACCGATAGTTACCGAAGAAATGAGGGACCAATGCCGATGCAAAGAGAGAGTGATGGAAGGTAAAACTATCAGTATGAGGGTGAAGTCGCCGATATAAGAAAAAGTGATTGGTGATTCATGGTATAGTGGAACGGTGAGTGCGTGAGACAGTCAATATAAAATGGTGTCGTTGACTCATATTTTATCTTCACAACAAAAACTTAAATAAAATTAAAAATAAAACATAATTTAGATAAACATTTAATTAAACTAATAAATTGAAAACAAAAAACTAAAATAAACTTAAACTAAAATAAATAAAACTTAATTGAAAGTAACTAATTTAATTCTATAATTAATTATATGAATCAAGATATAAAATTATAATATAAATTATGTTTATAAAATAAAAACATAACAACCTAACTCATTTTTCAAAACAAACAGAATTATGAAAATAGAAATTAAAAATGTTTATTTATTTTAATGAATCTAAATTAGTCAACAAAGTATTAAATTAAAAACTAAGTTAGAAATATGAAAATAAAATAATTAAATGATAAATTAATTAAAATGTTAATTTATTAAAATGTGATCCTATTTAGAAAAGTACTACAAATTGATAAATTCGAATTCTAGAAAAATTAGTAAGAAATAATTATTCATTTTAAGTTCTAAAATTACATAATCAATTATAAACAAATGATTAATTAATAAATTTAGTTATAAAAATACAAAAGTACATATACTTAGTAGAAAAGAAAAAATAAGTAATTAATATGTTAAAATTAAATAAAAAGGATGTGATAAAACAATGTAAAAATAAGTCCACAATAATTAGTTTTTGGACTCTATGTGATAGAATGATAAAAAAAACTTAACATGGGGTTTTCCACAATTTCTACCAAAGAGGAGTGTTTTTCAATATTTTACTTTGATAAAAACTGAAAATACTTAAAATAATACCATTAATTATGGGGAAGTGAGTCATGTTCATAAATATTTTCTATAACCCATAAAATATCATATAGGTTTTGGTAGATAAATTACGGTTTCTTAAAATTAATAAAATTATAAAAAAATACATCATTTTAAATGGGAAGCCTGTTTTTTCCTGAATTCATTTTATAGTATTAATTATATCACTTTTTTTGTTATTGTGATGTCATAATAGATACCATAAATTTATACCACATTTAATTTATACTCATAATTTTAATTTCTAAGAAAATTATTCAAAAATATTCCAATGGTTAATTTTGACATGCTGACTTCAAGAATGATATTTATTTTAGAAAGATAATTTTCCAAATAATAAAATTTATATTTTTAAATAAACCCCATTATTTAGAGATATAATACTATTCCTTTATGACACAAACCACATTATATACCTTCAAAAAATTTATTTTTGAATTCATTAAATCATATTATCATTTATCATTAAAATAGTATTATTCCATAAAACTATTTCATGAAAAGTGAAAATTATTTGTAAACCCTTGGATTTATCAAGAATAATTTTTTAATTGATACTATATATATTAAAATAAAAGAAAATAATAGTTTCTTGAAATAAAAATCTAATTTAATCAAGGAATTATACAAAGAAATAACAAATATAGATAAAAATAATCATAACATTTTTAAAATAAAACTTATAAATCCATACAGCTAGGGTCTTGATACATAACCCCTTATTAAACAAACATATACTCTATAGGTAATGTGTGGTATTGTGGCACTTTCTTAGGGTGGTTTAGTGAACATAGTTTGGATGTGGATGTATATGATCATGAACTTATCACAAAAACTTTATTACTCATGTTCCAAATGTTGAATCTTATATTGGTCGTCGATGAGGGAAAATCTCAGGGATTCTATCTCAATTAAAATCCTTCGATAAATGCGATTCATAGTGTATGATCCTACTGTTCAAGGACATTACATGTTTCTTCTATGTCAATTAGATCTTATTATAACACTTAATATATAATAATCCTAAAAGTTAATATAGAAAAACTATATTATCAAGAACTATGATACATAATGGTTTTTAATCTTGAAATAAAAATTATAGAAACATTTTATAATGGCCCAAAATAAAAAATGAAATATAATGACTGTTCATTCTATAAATAAGTAACTAAATAAATAATCTATTCTTTAGAAATAAAATTTCATTTATAAAATTTCTGGTTTTATAGTCTATATTCTAATGGGCCTAACTTGTCTTTGAGATAGGCATCTTCCATGGGGAGGGTTGTCTTAGTAGGGTTGTTCAGGTTATCATGGCCTATTTTTTTATTATACTCCAACTCCATACATAGTAAAATGAATATAATATGTAAAATTATAAAAATATAGGGGAAAAATAAAAATTTTATTCTCATAATTATTCAAAATTATCTTTAATACCACATATTTTTGGTTCATCAAAAACTGAGTTTTTTCATAATATTCAACATATATTCATGAATGATATTTGAAAAAATCATTTTTTCGTATTGGAAACAGTGTTATTTTTCAAAACATAATTATAACATGTTGTAAACACTATGGTCCAATTTATAACCATTTTAATAAATTTCAAAACATCCATTACATTTAAAAACATTCATACACAGTTTTTTGACAACAAATAAAAAATAATCAAAAAAATATTATGGTTATTTAGTTTGTAATTCCATTCCCAAGGTAAGAATATATCTATTAAATATAATAGTGTTTAATTTGGTAGTAGTTAAAACTATCTTACAGTTGTTAATTCATGAAAAGTATGTTTTTATGGTTTATAAATCACATGATTCAATATTGATGAGTTGATACAATGTTACTAGCTTCTAGATATATCATAATTATATTGAATCATAGTTAAGACATTTATTTTTGTTGAATGGTGTTGCGATGAGATATAAAATATTAAAGAAACCCATGTGTGTGGATTATATTATATATTTTATGTATATATAATATTCGAATGTATCTAATGAATTAGTCTAGATTATATTTTTAGCTTTGATATAGGAATTATACCCAGATGTGAAGTCCTTAATAAAGTATATTATTATATTACGATAGTGGTGGTACATCTTAAGGATCCCATTCCACACTGGAGTATAATTAATATACTTAAAAAAATTCAAATCATGAGGGGTTTTACAAAAAAGGTGATGTTGCAATTAGAAGAGAACCATTAGAAGATTACAATGATGACCTTATGATTCAATCACTATTTTAGTAGAGGAATATTTCATATGTGATCTATAATTGATTTTGTTTTTTTAATAGTTAGAACTTGTGAAAGTGTGGTAGTTTTTAGAGTGGGTACCGTATACCCAACTCATACATGTATTTTTTAGTTACCATGTGATTTATATAGATTAATATATAAATATTTTTATTTCACCATGAAAAATTATTATTGTTAAAATATTATATATTTATAAATTTCCAAAGATATGTTTTCATATAAAATGTTTATAACATTTCATACCTATAATGACAACCCTTTGATAATATGATAGTAATCCCACTACAAGTTTTAGGTGATATAAGATATTTTTATCTACGATCTTTAGTTTTGATATCATAAATTGAGATCATTAAAATGTATTTAATTTCCACATAATTTAATTTATTATTAAGACAATAATATTTTATATATGTGGTGAGTTGCCTTGTTTTAGGTTTGACATTTCTGATACAACATTCATTGTATAATAATGATAAGATCCTTAACATCCAAATATAAAAATATGATAACAATGGACATTTTACATGGATGTTAGTTCATAGATTATATATTTATTTCTCTTAAAAAGAATAAAAATTTATCAAATATAATCCAAAAAATACTAAATAAATCATAGAAGTATGGTGACAAAAAGTATTATTCTTTCATTATAATATATGTCATGATAAAGAGATTATATTAAAAGATGCATCTTTTTAGGAGTGGTTTTATTTACCATGACTTATCCATATTCCATTAGGATCCATTATGAATTTATAAATATCACACTTAGTCTCTATGTTGGACTCATTACTATTGGGATAAGGTCTTAGAGGGTCACATAGAAACTTTATCCATAATTTCCATTAATTAAAATGAATTATATTTCATGATAATTTCTGCCTTATGTCTCATAGTTTTTTAATTTCTCATTAAAAACAATCTCAATTAAATAAATTAATAAAATAAATTATTTTTTATTCAGGATTAGAATAAAAAAATTAATTTATTGATAAATTTGTTTATATGGTATTTTTTAAAGAAATTAATGTTAGAATTTTTTTAATGTACATTATTTTCCCAAGGATTTTTAAATATATTCAAGTTTCATGACCCAATTTATTTGTTTCTGTTTTATTAAATGACATTTTGAGATATAATTTTTTTATGGAATGATAATAAAACATAAGATAAGTTATAAAATCCTATGTTCAATTTCGCATAATTTTTTATGGATGTTTATTATATTACTAAATCAAAATTTAAAATAAATTTATCTATAATGTCTCATTCCATCATTCATGTACTTGTTTACCCTCTTTTTCTCTTTTGTTGGGCCTTGTATTAGAGAATTGGTCAAACTTGGAAAATTTTGGAAACATTATGGCCATTTCATGGTTGGTGGATTATTCTCCCCAACTGTGAACCTTCTCGTAAAAACCATGCATAGAAAATAGTAGGGGGTGCATGGTGGCCCTAACCGGTGTACTGCATATAGTAGGGTCCCACAGTTATGGAACATGGTTCTTTTAACTGTACATGACATCCAATAAACCATGAAGGTGGGAATTTAACCCATTGAAATTAATTTTAAATTCCAAGTCCCCTAATATAACCCCAAATCACCCTATTCAAACCCAAATCTGATATTATGGCTCATAAAGTATCAAAAAAGTATAAATTAGACCCTTTAACATCTTTTATTTTTGGATGAAACCTCTTGTGATTGTGTTCGATCTCATACAGGTAAGTAGATCTTATAAAATTGGTTTTTCATTATCTCTTTTTCAGTCCCCCTAGTAGAAGGATTGATATCCATGTCAATGATTGATCTAATATTGGTTTTGATAGATAATTATTTTATGATTTATTTCAGGATCTTATACTCATTCATTCATATTTTGTTAATCACATTGTGGGTGTTGTGTATTTTTGATCTCACGATTAAGGGTAGGTGGATCTTTAATATTTTCCATATAATTGAAATAGTAAATTTATTGATTACATTAAAATGAGTTTTTAATTAATTTAAAAATAAGTAATTAAAATAATTTGATGTGTGAAATTAAATAGAATGGTAATTGAGAAAAACAACCAATTTTAATGATCCTAAAATTGTGGGATGGATTTTTAAAGATAGAATGATATAATAAATTTAATTGATTGATTCATTTCACAATTGAAATGATTAAAGGTTATTTTTAAAATAATGGATTAAATTAAAAGATTATTTAAAACGACTGAATTTGATGAAAACCTATTATTGGGTTTTGAAATGAAAAGGCATGTTGAAAACCAATATTAGTAAATTGAATTATGATAAATGAAATAATTTGACATGATTGATTTTCACAAGATTTTTTGATTTATTTTTTGGGGTATATGCAAACTTGGGTAGTTAGTGGTAACTAGGACTAGCACACCAGCATTCTAACTCCCTAGAATAGATATAAGTTTGAAAAATTAATAAGAACCACCTGTGGAAAGATTTCTCATAATGTAATCCTCTATTAGGGTGTTGATAGAATTCCCATGACGGGGTCCCTTATTTGGATGAATATTTATTAGGTATCGATGCCTATCTTGATCTGTGGTGACGTTTGAGATCTTTGTGGACTCTATTTCTAGAAACTAATGTATCATTGGGTTTTTTACATGGTGGAATAATATACTTGATTTTATGATTACATTCCACTAATTTTTAACTTTATTGTTTATAAAAATGGTATTATATAAATATTTTACATAAGTTCATCATTTAATACAATTTTTATATATATTCCATCTTTTTGAGTTAAAATAATGTTTATTTGAAAATATGTAAATTTAATTTCATGCCTTTTTCTTATTTAAGTTCAAGGAATATATAATTTATTTTTATGGTATTTATTATGTAAAGCATAGATATAATCCACTAGGATTTTTTGTTCACACCTTGCCTTTTCCTTTGAGAATTTGTATATTATCATAATTAAGGACCAATAAAATGGAAAGCACATCTTGGATATTGTGGATGTTCTTGACCCTTGGGACCGAGAGTGATGGAAGTTAATGATGGTGTTTTGATCCACCTATTACATGGTATTTATATATTTCTATCATGAAATATGTTGTGTCCTTAATGAATTACTATTTTAGGTATTCATTACCCTATTTTTTCTAGTACATTCACCCTAAGGAGTGTTTACATAACAACATGTGTCTTTTATCTTTTTGTTTCTAATACATTCCTACAACTTTACTATATGAGTTCATATAAGTACCCATCCTTAAAACTAGAAATTTTTTGATTTATTCAAGAATTAAATTTCTTTCACTTTGAGGTCCTTTTATGTTTCAGAGATTTATATCTATAGGCCATACATTATACATAAAAACCCATAAAATATAAAGTGCACACTTCTGATTAGTATCCATTTTTCCAAAGTATAAAACATTTAAAATTAAACATCATTTCCTTTCACTAAAAAATATTTTTTAATTTAAGCATTAATTATTCCTTTCCCTTACCCATCCTTAAACCCATATATATTTTTTTAGAATTTTGTGATGAGAACAAAAACTCCATTTAGGGAAATAAAAGAAATAAAATCATCAGTATGGTGAAAAACATGAAAACCCATGAATTGGTTTACCAGTGTCTCAATGTTCCTTTAGAGAAATAAATAAATTGTTTTCACATAAAAAACAAAAACATTTTTTCTCAAAGAAAATCATTAAAAACCATAAAAAAGAAACTAAAATCCTTTTTTGGAATCTTAGAGAATCACATTTATAAAACCCTATCAAAACACTTTTAATTGGAATAACCATATGGGAGACTTACAATATAATCATCACCTAATTAAATGGAAATCTATAATGGGGATCACCCTTCAAAAAATCTATATCAGTCTAACCCATGAGCTATAATGGGGCTCAAACTGTTGTATAAGTTGTATCAGGATCACCCATTTTTCATTAATTTTTATAGGTCATAGCCCTTCATATAAACTATATCAGGCTCCCCCGTGATCAATAATGGGGCTTAACCTATTATATAAGACATGTCGGGCACACCTGTTTGTATATACTACTCAATTACCATTTAAAAAGTGAATAATTATATGCTTTATCATAAAACATTTTAAAGACTCTTTCAAACCTGTATGCAAAATACTTTTGAATATTTGAATACACTATTCTTTTAATATCCAATTTCGATAAAAATATACCATTTTCTTTTAAAACACCATTTTCAATACCAAAATAACCAAAAAAATGTAAAGATATTTTTTCATTGTAGAAAATGTTAAATATTTCAGAAGAATCTAGATATAAAATAATGGTCATGGTGGAATACAAATTCTTTATCGCTATTTACATTAAAAAAATAACATTCCTTCTGTTGTTTGTCAAAAAGATCCAAATTAAACACATAAAAAGAATCCTTTTGAAAACAGTTGAATAAATTAAAAAAAATATAATGATATTAATAAATATTTTATTTCAAATTATAAACATTTATAAAATAATTTTAAGAATATTAACATGGAGGATAATGATTTGGAAGGAAAAAATAAAATATTATTTCTTATAAAAGAAAGTCACTTACCACTTCAAGATAATTTGAACCGTAATAAAAAGGAATGAATAACATTAAAAATCATTAAAAATCATGATAATATATATTTTATTGACATAAAATGTCAAAGGTGTTGTATATATACTATATAAAATAATATAGGTGTATAACATAAAAATATTCCTCAATGAAAGAAAATTTAGAGGAAGTCCCTTACCATGAATCCTACTTGTCACGTATGTTCATTATAATCCGTGGTAATAAAGTTAATAAAATGATTTAATTTAATTATAACATTTTTCAATATAATTATTCCATTTAATTTAATTATTTCCATTTTTTATAATATTACTTAACAAATTATGTTTATGTCTGGTGTTTCGAAGATATTTAGCTTATGTGTCGAAAATTACATCGGTAGGTTGACTATTGGTCAAAGAGGTCATTAAAAAAATATCAATGATTATAATAATAACATAATTATAATATTTATAAGTCAATTATAATTTTTGAACCCAATAATTTTTATGGTTTTGTAAAATGAACAATTTTATAATCTTGGAGACGATGTTGGCCATATGTGTTCATGAATAAAGTTTCCATTTTTTCAATAATCATTATGGAAAGCAAGTAAGTAATATTTTAGCATTAAATATTGAGAAAAATATCATGACTACCATATTATTTCTATAAATATATATATCATCTATATGTTTTTGTGTTGAAAATAAAAATCACATTGTTTTATAGAGGAAGAAGTTCACGCATACACGAATGATGTTATCATTTTTTAGTGTAAGAAATAAAATAATTTATCATCTTTTGTAATGATAAATATGTCATGAATATTATTATGATTTCATGTAAAACAAATATAATCATTAGAATTATTAATATAACATTAAATTCAAACTGTTAGTGAAAAATGCATCACATCACTTCGTGAAGTGGTAGTCCGTCGTACACACGAGTGACCATATCATCAGAGGATCCTCAGCCCGATTGGTGAGGACTCAGAAAGTGAATCCAAGATACCTATGTTCAAATACGAGTAGAGACATAATTTATGGGGTACTATAGAAGTATTGTAGTAGGAACTATAGTATGCATTGTTTGGTATTGTAATAGTTGGTTACTTTTCATCTGTTTGGGATTTTGGGACACTGGTTTGGTCCTCGAGTCCTTCAAGGCCTTCAGTCCACCCAAGGCATTCTAGCAAGTAAATATTTGAGGCCACCTCAAGGCCTTCGGGCCACCTCAAGGCCTTCGGGGCATCTCAAGGCTTTCGGTCCACCTGTAACTTTTCTTAATAGACCATGAAGACTCTACAATGAGTAGACTCCAAATGAGGATTCAGAGTAGGCACATTCACCTAGAGTAGAATATAACGAATTTGGAAGAAAGTTAGTTTATGGAATTGCCATTGGGGACAGCCTATGCATTTAGGGGAATCCAATCTGAATAGCTATGTGAAGGTGGAGAGCTGAAATCATGATATAGAATGTTGGGGAGGAGTTGTTCCAAGTAGTTATAGTCTGGATATTTCTTCTACGACCTACGGTTCATGTAATCTCTAAGACTATAGGCATTGTAAGGGTTCCCTATCTTCCCTTAAAAGGGGTATTTTCAAAAATAAATAAATAAAGAAGGCCTTCGGGCCATTCGGGGAGAGACTTTATCATATCCCCCAAGGAATTGAAATTAACAAGGTATATGTGATATCATAACTAAAATAGTATAAATATGTTAAAAATTAGATATTTATATATGTGTGTACATAAAATAAATTTTTAAAAAATCATGGGATTTGATTATGGATAATGAATGTCATCGATTCGCAAGGCGGAACTCCTCCATACACAAGAATGATAATTTTGAATCCCAATTGATGGAAGATGACATGGATTGAAGATATTCCATTAAAATAAAAAAAATTAGTATATGGGAGGTATTTTTTTATTATATAATAATATTTTAAGATTATTTGTTGGAGGTGGAAGAATAAATAAAAAAAAGATACTTGGTTAAGCATGATGCCTCTTCTTTAGGGAACCTCCTCATATAAGCAACCAAAGCCTTCTTAATATAGATTTTTGAAAAAATAAAGTTCTATATGAATTTTTTTAGGGAAATAAGCTATTTGAGATTTAATTATTTTATCCAAATGGATTTGAAGTTATAAAGTGAGGATTATATCGAGTGGCCTTTTATAAGTTAAATGAGTGGCACTGTTGAAATTTATTAAAAGAAAAATGTACACCCATATTTCGCACATTCCATAAGGAAAATAATCGAAATTTATCAAGAAATATAAATTTTAAGGTATATATATTTCTATAAAATTTATTCAATCATGTTTTTAGGACAATTTTATCATTATGATTTTATTTTAACCCCACCCCACCCCTAGTAATTCCATTTTTTCCATAACTACAGTATTTAATTTTTACTATCTAAACTATTTATTATGGTAAAAAATTCAGTTCACATTATTAGATATTATAAATTATAATTTCAATAAATATGGAATCCATTCTACATAATTCAATTCAAATAATTGTAAATTTTTTAATTAAAATAAAACCAACAAATGCAATGAAAATCCATGTATCCGAGTAGAGTATTTTTCTAGAAAAAATTTATTATATATTTACTATTTGAATAAATATAATCACTGTATGAATTTAAATTAATATTTATTGATATATAATCTATAAATTTAATTTAAAACGTTCCTAATTAGTTTTTATTTTAATTAATTATTATAATTACTCATAAAATTAATAAAAGTCTTTTTTGATGGAAACCAGTTTTTTAAAAACAAATTTACCTTAATAAAAATTGATTGATTATTTACCAAGATTTTTTAAATAACTTATATTCAGTAAGATACATATATATATATATAATATAATTTATTTAATACTATTCATGCCCACCAATTTAATGTCTAGTTTTTAAAGTTTGATTTTTTTGTGTGTCATTTATGCTCGATGATGGGTGTGAAACACACTGTATTACATAGTTTTATTTTTTTCTAAATTATCAGAGTATTAAATCCTACCCCACACACTAATAAATTTCATCAGTGAAATATGGACTTTATCTCAATAATAAATTATTTTAGATATAAAAATAATGTTTTTTGAGAACCTAATTCATAAAAAAGATAAAAAAAACTCATTTTGATAAGATAGAAAATAAAGTGCCAAGGTCATATAGAAAAATTCATAAAAAGCTTTACAAGAAGGATAACATGGTTATTATGTAAATATTTGGACATGTAAGAAAATAATATTGTCCCAATAATGATGCAGAGTGACAGAGATCATTCATCCTAAGAAATTTAATGATCAATAGAATGTTATGGAACTAAAAACAATAAATCTATAATGAGTTAAAAGTCCATTTGATTAATTAAAAATAAATGTGATAGGATAAAATATTCATTTTAAAGATATTTCTCTTAGATTTAATGAATTACTTTACCATAATGACTAAAATATGAAGGGAATATTGTAACATCACACCCCTCTTCATTTTCATGAGAATGATGGATAATATTACTTGTCCTTATGTTCCATCTCGAAGACGCCAAAGGCTAAAAATAAATGTCAAAGGCTCACATAAAATTGGGGGATGATTCTCACATTGAAACTAAAATAACCTAAAAGAAGTAAACAATAAAAAAAATAGTCACTAAATTATACCTGAGAATAATGTATAAAATTCATTGATATCAAATTAAAATAATCCCAAACTACAACCAATCTCCATTTTAGAGTACAATGTGGAAGAAAAAACCTACAAAACATAAAGAATCCAAATACACTAACTTCACAGGTCTCAAAGTTCTTCAAGATCCTACTCCAAAATCTATGTCTATGTACCAAAAATTATCATTAAATAAATGAGATATTTCCCATTATATGTGTCCCGATATATAGATTCTGAAAATACACCAATGTTCCCAAGAAGTGGGTGAGTAATGAAACTTGGTAGGTTTTCCCCAAATTAATCACCTACTAATGCCACAATGATATTACTTGTTATCACATTTATATAAAAATAATAATTTAAAAATTTTCTAAATACACTTTAAAACTATTGTTATAAGATCCACACTATTCCTAAAAAAATATATTTTCCTAAAAAAATGGTCTTCCAATCCAGATCCATTTCCAAAGAAAGAAAACAAAATATTCATTATATCTATTTCTCATATTCACTTTGCATAGAAAATTTCATTTCACACAACTACACACACACTCAATGTTGTTGTAACCTGTAATGGTGGAACATTACATCCATACTTTGTATCATTGATTATGGTACTTCATAGTAATTATCAATACCAATCAACTCACGCATAACTAGTTAAGCCAACAACAATACCAAAATAGTTGTTCCCAACCATTTCCATAAATACGTCCTTTTATTGAAAATAATTCTCAATATAAAAAATCAAAACTACCATTTTAAAATCATTATTTTAAAATCATTTTACCACTTTCTCATTCCCCCAAAACACCCAATTATCACAATTCAAAAAAAATTCTCCAAAGAGTGTTTCCATTAAAATTTTCAAAACAATCTCACAATAAATTTAATAGAAAAAAATAATTTTCATAATAGGATTTTAATTTCTAATAAGATGAGTCAAAAGTGAAACCACCTACCTTGAAAACATAGGTGGAAATGAAGAAATTCACAATTTATTCAAAAAAATTGGTTGAAACTCCTAAAACGCACCATAAATCACATTATGTGTCATCAACATAGCCTTATCTCATCATTATTAGTAGAAATTAACATATATCTATCCCTAAATTACAAGATATATCAATCTAAGAGAGGGAATAAGAAGATATATTTGTAAAACGAAAAAAAACGAAGACTTACCCAGGAAATTAGACTTCAACGCACTATAATTTTCCAAAAAATCACTCCCAGATCAAATAGAATGGTCTCCAAAGAAATTAGTAAGAGAGTAATTCATGTTATGTTCAGACTAGGGGAATATAAATATTAAGAAGAAAATAAAAAATAGAACCATAAATTTTGGATCTAATTTTTTGTTGTGCATGATTAGGGCACAGAGTTAGGGAAACTGTATGGTAACTGTGAAAATTCCTCTATCAAAAAATCCTTGTTTCTCTTAGGTGGTCACATGGTTTGGAAAAACGATGATGAAAACCATGGGCACACTGACATCTCACTACCTCACTTATCATGGTTTTATATAGGAGTTTCATAGTATGTAATGACCATACTCAAACTATGAACCTCCAATATAGCCCGAAAAACATTCCAAAATTCCTCCAAACCCTCAAAACTTTCTCACAAAAAACATTGGAAATATATAATACATAAATAAAAGGATACCTAATTGAAACTTGGGGTGCTAAATTCCCCTCATAATTGAAATTTTCATTCTTAGATAGTACAAAACCACCATTTCCTTGAAAGAGTATTATCTATTTCTAAACCATTTCCAAATCATGTTCCTAAGTTTATTCCTAAACCCAACCATGCTACCATAAAACATGTAATAGACCAATGATTTTTCAATTAAAGACATTATCTTGACTATTAAAAGTATGTACCTGTACATTAACCAAGGAAGCATCCGGATCTAGGTTAACGTAGTCCCATCAAATCGCTTCCTCAATATTACGATGATACTTTTTCAATTGATATATATAAAAATCAATAAGCACTGAACTGATCCTTGGTGGAAAATCCAACTGATATTTCCCCTCACCAACTAGTTCATGTATCTCAAAAACCTCTATGTATTAAGGATATAGTTTCCCCTACTTTACAAAATGATGATGCCCAAGCTTTAGAGATATTCTCAGGAACATATGATCTCTCACCTTGAACAAAAAAGATCATCAACGATGATCCATATATGGTTTATGATGACACTAAACCAAATATATCATATTCCATATCAATTGAAATGTCTTTTTTGTCTTATAAACAATGCTCAGACCAACTAATTAAATCTCACCTATTTCCACCCAATAGTGGAGAATGACAAGGAAACTAATACAATGATTCAAAAGGATCCATATGTTTCATGACAGAGTAACTATTTTCATATGATAACTCCAATAATGGTATTTGACCCTCCATTTAGCCACCAAAATCCAATACACAATCCAAAATCATGTCTTCCATTTTTTTATCATCCATTCAAATTTTGTATCCATATGAGGATAATATATCATACTCATAGTCAACTAATTACCAATTTATTTCTGTAAGGATTTATAGAAATGATATGTAAACCACTGATCTATGTCTCATATAATAAAAATTTATATTCCAAGCCACTTTAACACTTTTCATATATGCATTTTGTAAAATTTCTCCACTATATAAGATTTAGAATTTTGGATGAAACGAGCTGACATTGTGAGAAAATCCACCATCACCCTTTTATAATCATGCTTCCAAACCATCATTGAGATACATATCACGAAATCCATATATATTTAATCCAATTTAAAAATAGTTATAGTTAATGGTAAGAAGTTAACTTATGCCCTTCAACACTCTTCCATAACCTACTGACAGGTGATGCATCTAAAAACAAACTCATCCACATTCTTTCTCATTCTAACCCATTAAAATTTTTCTTTCAGTGCCTTATACATCTTCTATAATCTGGGATGAAAATACCATCCAAAATTATGGTAATAATTAATAAGTGATTCCTATCAAACCAAATCTATGACCATATGATATCAAAAAAAACTGAACTCCCATTCAGCTTCCAACCCTAAATGGTCTTCCCACCATTAATTTTTGACCTCATTGAAACACATTCGAAGTCATATCTATGGGAATTTTCCATTATTTTCCAAATATGGATCCAAGAAAACTAGTAATAAAACTAAAATGAAATCTCTATATTCACAAACCAAGTGTGTGTCAGCTATCATCAACATAAATTCCCACTGATCAGAATCCTGTTTTTCCAAATGACCATATGAATTTCATCCAAATGCATCTACCACTGAATTCACTTTACCCAGTGTATACATCAAGTCAAAGTCAATAATTTTAAGATACTTGATCATTATTATTTATCTCATATTCAAATCATTTTCTGGGAAAATGTGTTCCAAATTATTATGATCTGTAAAAAGAATGAATTTCCCACTGAAGAGATAATTAAGAAATGTATTCAAAGTATAGACTAAGGAAGAAAACTCCAAGTCATGTGTTGGGTAGTTTTTTCATGAAACCATAACTTCTGTGAGACATAAGAAATAATAAAATATCTTTTCATGAGAAATAATCACACCATAGATCTCGAATAATCACAATACACCACATACCCATGCCCTGATTCTACAAGAAAACATGATTGGAGCTGAAGTAAGAAGAACTTTATGTTCTTAAAAATACTTCTGAAATTCATCATTCCATTAAAATGAAATACTTTTCCTTTCCAAATTTATCACTGGTGAATCTATTCATGAAAAGTTACAAACAAAAGGTTGGTAGTAACCAGCTAGACAAAGGAAACTGCGTATCCCAGAGACAGTATTTAGCGGTTTATGAGAAATTATATCTTCTACATTTTCTAGATCTATAGAAACACCATTTTTAGAGATAACATGGAAAATGAATCATTACAATTGTATCCAAAAATAACCCTTTGATCATTTGGAATATAGGCAATGATAAGACAAAATTAACAACAATATCACTATATCTTATTCATACTCATCCCTTGTCATTGAATACACTAATTTTTCATACATAAACCCCACTATGAAATAATCTAGATGCCATTAAATTACTCAATTCATCCATTCCATAAATACTTAGGGAGAATACATAAGTCCAAAAGAAATAACCACAAAATTATAATGGCCATATCTACTCTTGAATATTTTCATCAGAATATCATCCTTCTGAACATGAAATTGGTGATATATTTATTGATAGTCAATTTTAGAGAACCATTGGTCTCCCCTAGATTAATCAAAGATGTCATATTGGTTTGGAATTGGATACTGATTCATTACCATATCTTGGTAAATCCTATGAAAATACAAAAAACTACTTAGAGTTCTGTCCTCCTTTTTTACAAAATGATTGGTTCTACCCACAGAGATGTACTATGCCAAATGAACACTTCTATTTCCAAATATTCCAACTAATGTTTCAATTCCCTTTATTATATTGGTTACATTAGATAAGAAGGTAGTTAAATGGGATTATTTTCTGGTAAGAGATCAATCATAAACTCTAATTTTCTTATCAGTGGAAACACTAATAAATTTTTGGGGAAAATATCAAGAAACTGATTATCAACTATCGAAAACACACTATTCTCTGTCTAAACCATTGATTCCTTGGTTAAAAATGAAAATTTATATGATATTGTTCTAACTTTTGGTTCTAACCAACTTATTTTACGTTTTTTAACATTCCAGTCTCCTACAGCGATATGATGGACACCATCATCAATCGTAAAACTAACCCTTTTATTATAACAATCAATGTGAGCATTGAACACTAACAAACAGTCCATACACAATATTATGTAGAATAAATATTCTCAAGAACATTGAAATCCCATGTTAAATTAGATCCATCAATTTTATAGAAAATTATTTTCACATAAAGGCTCTACATTCTCTTTGGCCCATATGTGTTTGATGTTTCAAAACAGAGGGTATCATCTCAGCATGAAAATCCAAAATATTAACAGTATAAGAAGAAATAAATTATTGTGATTCACTAATATCAAACAAATATTTTTAAAGTTATAATTAAAAAAATTATACCTCTCACCATTTATTTTCATAATTGACTATCCACAATAACATTATCAACACCATAAAATTTCTTCCTCACTGAACATTGTTCTTTGGTTTCCTGTTGAGATGGCCCTTTTTGAGGAGTCATGGTATTCCTAGAATTTCCATGGAAATCTTGACTCTGATAATGATATTTATTCTACTAACCTCTCCTAATCGATGCATATAATGTCTACGAATCATGATATATTTCCCGAATACCTAAACAAGGAGCACTGCTACAATAACAATCAAGTGTCCAATATGGTTGCAATTGTGCCATGCTATAGGTGGTGACATATAATCTTTCTTAATACGGTCCAAAGAACCACATTGAAAAAATCAAGGATTTCTATTAGGTTTTGGAATAATGTTCACTAATCAATCCATATATTTCTAATTCATCCCACTATCATGTCAATAGTTGACCCTCTTCCTCTTATTATCAACATTAGATTTCCCACCATTTCCCATTGGTATGAAAATGCTCTCAACCCATAGTTCATGGTTTGTCCAATTATTCAACCATCTGTGTGTTAATAATTTCTTTATAATCAATTATACAAATAATTTCATTTTTCAAAAAATCTTTGGACTTATCCCCGATTAAGAAATATGTGCCCTCAAGTACACACATGCAGCATCTTTGGGTGAAAAAAAACTAAATTCATGAATTTACCTGAATACTCTATCAACGTGATATTCTACAACATCAATCTCAAAAATATCATCATTATAGTAATTTTGAATTTATGAGGATATATTTATTTGTTGAAAAATAATAAAAAATCCCCCCCATTAACTTACATGGTCTAATTTTTTCAAAAATGCTAAATCTCACCAATAGGGTGAAGGATCCTCCAGCATATACATCACCAACATGAATTTTTTTCAACTGGTGTTCCTAAGAAGTCGAAGATTTGATTCATCTTATTCATAAACAACACTATATTATCTTGTTTTAAATCACCCCAAAGGATGGGTGGATTTTTATTTTGAAATAGAATGGAACGATCCACATGCCTTAGTTCATCCCTCTTATCTCCTCTATCCACAGCATGACTGAATGGACCAAGGGCCTAAATTTTTATTGATTTTTTATAAACCCCCTTTTAAGGGTAAAGGGGAAAATCAAGTCATAAAATACATAGATATGTTACCATAATTCAAAAAACATGAGGGTTGCAACAGAGCACAAAACTATGTAGAAGTACCCCTTCCCAACATCAAGGTCGATAAGGCATGCCTCCACCAGAGCATGGCTACTCAGCTAGCAGTCCCGTGAAAAAATTCATGGGCTCGGTACCAATGGCAGCATTAGACCCTCTTAATTTTTTAAATTCCAATAGCCTTGTACTGAGGAAACAACCATCTCTAACCTCATCTGGAGAAATTCCAAGTAGACTATCTGGGTACCCAAACCTGCATCAATCATGAGACCATGAAACCACCATTAGTGACTTTGCACAAGCACAAACTAGTTCATCCTTCACCTACAGCCTCACTATCACCATATCAAAAAATTTCCAGACAAGAATCATCCTGGTGGCTGCATTTTAGGAGAACCACCACAGTACTCAAATGTTGGAGAGTTGGATATTCCAGTATGATCAACAGCTCAATGATCCACCCGAACCATATCATTCCTTCAGTATCACCACTAAAAGAGACTAAAACAAGGTTATCATCTCAATTGAAGCGGAGGAGTTTCCCACTCTCAATAAATAGACCTTATCTACCATAACTAGCACTAGTGCAGAGCATCGTCTTGAAATTCATCCTTAATCATTGATAGGAACTTGGACACTGGAGCCAAAGAAACCCCGAAGCCATCCATGCGTCCTCCACTGACATCCCAGTTGCAGAACCCGAAGAGGAAGGCATACCCAGGATCGTGAAGTTGAACCACCTTCACTGAGGACTGAATGGCTAAACGTATCACCAAGGTAGTATGACCGAAGAAGAGATCTAGGCCCATCTAACCAAGAAATTCCACTCTGTTCATGGATCTAGTCAGATCTAATCCACATAAACACCTTCTATAGAGTCCAAGTTGTATAAACCATGGAAGTGGAATAAACTACTGATGGGGAAAAGGATCAATGCTGAAGCGGTGTCGTAAATCCTTCCTGAGCTTCCAGCATCAAAGATCTAAAACAAATCACAGGGTCTCAAAGACCGCAAATTCTAGACCTATAAAAAGAAAAGAAAAAATAGGAGAGGTAAGAAGGAGGCAACGTCGGCCATCCAAAAAAATTTGTAGGTGTGAGGCATCCCCCCTTAGGATCAACACAGAGGGGAAACCCTAGATCGCAAGGGTAGGGAGAGAACAGCCACTCTGAGGCCTACTCCCCCTCTATCCATAACCTAAAAAGCGTAAACTATAATCTGAACTTGCATTTGGATCACCTATGTCTCTTGTGAAACCACATTATTATAAGCTTCTTTTTATTGGTTTCTATGAAGCCTACTAGGTTCAATTTTATTTATCCAAAACAAAATGCCATAAGTCTCACTCTCTAGAAACTAAATGCTTGAAAATTCCAAATTCTAATGCCTTACATATATCACAACATTACTTTCCAATATTCCTCAATTTTGAATTGTCAAACCATTTTTCAATATTCCATCATGCTTTTGAAAGTCATTCCATTTTCAAAATTCTAATACCATACCTTTTAAAAATATCACATTTGAAAACATTTTCAAGAATGTTGAAAAAGAAACACTTTTTCACCATATAATAAATCATTACTCAAAATTAAATTTTCACTCCTAGTGGGATGTCATTTCAATCAATTCATTTCATGCTCTTATCGTTAGATAAACCAGTGAAAATGAGGTACACTCCTATAAGTGTCTCAAAACACTTATGTACCCAACCTATTTATAACTTGAGGTTCAACATAAACAGGTTATCCCTGACTTCTTATTCCCTATATTTCATTTCCGAAGGATCTGAATATTTTCTACTAACCTATCATAAGGACTATTTAAGGATTAATTTCTAACTCCAAGACTAAATTAACCAATTTGTGCTAAAACTAATGATTGACCATCCAATACTGATACAATTTTAAACATACTTACCATATTCATAGGCTTGAGAAGGATGGAGGATATTACTTGGCCTTAAGAGAGATCTCTAAGACACCAAACAGAGGAAATAAATGTTAAGGGATTAAATAAAATTTGGGTAATATTTTCCATTTGAAAATAAAATAACCACAACCAAGTAAACCTTAACCAAACAGTCACTAAATGAGTAATGAGAACAAATTATACAACTCAAGAATACTAACTGAAAAAAATCATGAATTAAAACCAATCCTCATATCATAGTACAATGTGGAATACAAAACAAAAAAAAAATCAAATTTTCCAAATAATACATTTCCAAAGATCCCAAAATCCTCTAATATCCAACTCTAAAAACCATTCCCATTTATCGTGAAGCATCACTAATGAAATGAGATACCTTTTATTTAGTTGTTTCCAAATGTACAAAATCTTTGAATTCACCAAAGTTCCCAAGAAGGGGGTGATTAATGAAACTTGGTATGTTTTTCCCAAATAAATTCCCTACTCACACCACTAGGATATAAGATGTTTGACCATTTATATAAAGCAATATATATAAAACACTTTCAAATAGTTGATCTCAAAGCCACACCATTTCTAAGAAAAATAGTTTTCATATCAAAACAATTTTCCAACCCAATTGCATTTATAAGGAAAGCAACAAAAAATCATTCAAACAATTTCTCATATTAAAATGGCATAACCCATTCCACTTCACACAACCACACACAAACACAAAGTCAATCTTTGTGTTACTATTTATGGAGAAACTTCTCATCCATACTCTATCCCACTAATAGTGTTACATCATGACCATTATCCATCTCAATCAGCTCACGCATAACCATTTATGCCATCAACCCTACCAAAACAATTGTTCCAAACCATTTTAGTTAAACCATAACTTTATTGAAAACACATATCCCAATATTAAAATTAAATAACCATTTTAAAATACCCATTTCAAAATCAAGATACCACTCTCACTTTCCACCATAACACCCCATGTTTAAAATTCTATATACCATCACTAAAGTTGTTTTTCATCAATAATTTCAACAAAAATCACAATAAATTTCAAAAAATATAGTAAATTTGAAAAAAAACCTTTATGTTATAATAAGAGGAGTAGATAGTGAATCCATCTACCTAAAAAATTGTGGCAAAAACAAAGAATGACACAAATTCTTCAACAAAATGGTTTGAAACTCAAAAAATGCACTATAGATCTCATTCCCTATCATCAAAATTGAAACATATCTTCATTATTGGTTCCAATGAAAAAATTTATATCCTTGATGGACTATATCTATGAATATATGGTATTTAAGAATAAGATATCTGAGGAAAACCGCAATGAATATAGATATACTAAAAAAATGAAACTTCAATGCATCAAGATTAGCAAATGGATCACTCCTCAACAAATAGGAATAGTCTCCATAGGATTTAGTAAGAGATGAATCCCTGTTAGGGTCAAAAAATGGAAAAATTATCCATTAAGAATCAAAACATTATTAGAACCGCAATTTTCATATCTAGTTTCGGTCATGCATGATTCGACATCATCTTTAAGAAAACCATTTATTAAACATAAAAATGACTCCATACCCAAATTCACAGATTATATAAGGTTTCCGTATAGTTTTTTCAAACTATTCACATAATGGTGCACCTACTAAGATCCTAGTACCTCACTTTTCACGGTTTCTATACCTGTTACACTATTTGTACTAACTATGCTATAATAGTGCACCTCCATAAAAATCCTGAAAACATTCCCAAAATCCTATAAACCATACCAAACATCACCTAAAATAATTAAATTATTTTAATACATAAATAAAGGGTTACATAATTGAAACCAGGGGTGATAAAAATAAACTTACATTCCTAGTGTAATTTCCATAATTAATCAATTTCCACCACACTCCCTTATTTTTTTCAACGATGAGTATCTAAGATGAATTTTTCATTTCAGAATCACTAAGATCAGATTATAACGAATCACATAATCCCCAAAAGGATAATTAAATTTTCCTAATTTATTTATTCAATAACCATAAACAAAATGGTTAGACTAAGGTTAGATGATTCCCAAAATTATATTGATCCTCTTCTAAAACAACGTTAATAACCAAATAAATTTTTTATCACATGGTTATCTATATAAGAAAAAATATGCACTCTAAAAAAACTATATAATTATATATCAACAAGTAAATTTATAATAATAGATTCAAAATAACCATGACATCACACAGTTCAGTTACAGGTGTTTCACCCTTATTTCTCTTTGATTGTGGTTTTAAGCCTTGTGATATTGCCATCTTCAATAGGTTTTCACTTGGCCATTCAAAAGTATTTTATTATAAAATTATATCTTTATAAAATTCCTAGAAATATAATGAAAATAATTAAAAAAAAACATTAATAATCAAAGATCATATAAACGATAATGTTTATCAATACCTTATAACTCGTGTCAAATAAATTAACGGTATACTTCAGGGTAACCTAAATCATTACATATATGAACCCAAAAAATTATATTTAAGAAAAATAGTTAATTAGTTTAAGATTTCATCACAAAAAACCTCAAAGGGATTTCTAAAACTTTAAACATATGATTATACTTTAAAAATATAACGAGCTTCCTGGAGTTCTCATCGCATCACTAGATTCCCCAAGTTGAATTGTAGTAGTAGAAAATGATTTCTCTACACCATTATATTTCAGATCATGATGATATCAACCATGAGTAATAAAAGTCACACACATAGTAGCATAATTTACCAACACATTATAGATAAAAAATCTCACCATTTTATAGATATCTATTATCAAATTCTTTACTTGTTCAGGGATTTTTTTGTAGTCGCAAACCCTATGACCAAACATACTAGACCAATTAAAGATTCCAGATACTAAAAAATATTCATCCAAATGTATTTTAACATTCATGGAATGCGTTTTAGTCTATATAGGTGGTTTATTATCTATTTTCTACCAACATGAACATATCACACTCTTGTTATGTCAATAAAAATATGTATCGACAAACTCTAACTCTTCTTTATTTTCACAATGAAAAGATTTCCCATAATTTTTAAATTCTTATGTTTACAATGTTATTTTTCACAAATATTTTCTATCATGAGTAAAACCAATTAATTTATCTTATTAGTTTCTTAAATAAAATGTTGCAGAAACCTAGAAAATCATGTGATGTTTTTGTCATATATAGTCACTGAATATTCATACTTTTTCTTCAATCACATGAATTATTTCGCCATCAAAATGTAAATTTCCATACGTAAATATTTCACATGATATTCTTAAATATTGTACATTCCATGTAACTAGGATTTTATAACTCTTTTGTCTTATTAACCAAATACCATACTCAATCAACTTTAACTTCAAAATGAAAATTTTAAAGGGTTATCAATTTTGGTTCTGAACACCCCCTGACCTCAAATATCTTCTCCAAGGAATTGATATATCCTTCATCCATCCCTAGTATATCCAATCAACTCACTAAAGGGGGATTTTTCCTTATGAAATGATACACTATAGAAATATTACTTCATGGTATATGGGGTTCCTCTCAAGAATGGGTATGCGCACTATTAATATAATTTAACCTAATCTATCACTGTAATAAATTTGTATGTTCTAATTCAAACGATCTTAGGTTGTTGAATTAGAAGAAATATTTCCTCTATAGGCCTTCCCAATATAGCTTTCATATTTCCTCTATAGAAAACCACAATGAATATGCAAAGTTTATTAAAATAAATATGGTAATCATAAAATTTTGAACCGTTTAAATTTAAAAATAAAGTAAAAACTTTAAAAAGCATGATATTAACATTATAATAGACACTAATGTTATCTAAAACAATCTCTGATACCCACTATAAGGACCTTAAATTTAACATAAAATAATATTGAGTTTTACTAAATATTTCACCTTTCTTAACTTTAATGATCTTTTTAGGTTTATAGTTTTTAATATTAATGTCATAACTCATACATGGAAAACCATATAATAAAAATTGGACACTTAATATCAATATTAATTTTTTCCAAAATATAAACCATTTAAAATAAAACATGATTTATTTTCATCATATATAATCACAACATTTAACACTTCTTAATTTTTTTCACTCATCCTTAAAACCAATGAGTACGATTTTAAAACATGCGACGAGCACAAAAATCACAGTAAGGTAAAAAAAGAATGAAAAATGGTATACCATTGGAAAAAATGAAAACCCATGAAATGTTTTAACGTTATCTAAATTTTATTTGATTAAAATAAATAAAATATTTTCTCATGTAAAAAAACACTTTATTTCTCAAATAAAATCCTTAAAACCCATAGTATTAAATTAAAAACCCTTTACGAAACATAGATAACTTTCTTCATAAAACACTTTCAAAAACCTTTTAATTAAAAAAACATACAATATAATAATTTACCATTTAAATAGAGATATATAATGGGTGTAACCTTTTGTATAATCTATATTGGGCTCACTCAGGAACTAAATATTGGCTTAACCTATTGTATAAGAAACATCGGGATCACCTATTTTCAAAAGCTACAATGATGTTCATCTGTTACTATAATCTGCATTATGCTCACATGTGATATATAATGTGGATTAACCCATCATACATGGCTCACCCATTTTTCATGTAATGATAAAGTACCATTTCAATATTGAAATATTTTATTCTTTTTCCTTAAACATTTAAAATAATATTTTAAACCTATATGAAAAACAGTTTTTAATATCAAAATACACTTTACTTTTAAATCCTTATTTTCATTATAAATATACCATTTCCTTTAAACAACATTTTTCAACACCAGAATAATGTGGAAAATGTATAGAGGAGTTTTCATTGAAGAAAAAATTAAAGCTTTCAAGGGAATCCAGAAAATCAAACAACTATACTGGTGGCGGAAAAATATTTGGGTTCCATTTATGTTAAAATTATTACATTCCTTTTTTATTTCTCAAAAAAATCATTAAAAAACATATAAAAAGTTTCCTTTTGAAATATATTTAAATAAAGTTAAAAATAGGTATAAAATTAACATTATTAATCAATTATTTCTATAATAAAACATTTAAAAAATCATTTAAAAACATTGAGATGGAAGAGAAAGAGTTTGAAGGAAAACCTGAAAAGATGTTTTTGAAAGAAACCCCTTACCAATTTAAAGACATTTGAATCATTATCCCCACGAAATAATAACAATAAAAAAGCATTAAATATAATTATAATTGATAAATTAAAGATAAAATATGTCAATTTGTCTATATATACAACTTATAAAATAATATAGATACATTACATCAAAATATTTATCAATGAAAAAAATTGATATGGGGTCCCTTACTTTGGGTCTGACATTTCATGTACATTAATTATCTTAATGAATCAGTGACTTATGTTAATTATATTTATTCATGATAAAAATTTTCATGTTTATTATTCTTTTTATTTCACTTATTACCATGTTATATACAATTTCATAATCAATTATGCTTTCGTTGGCTGTTTCAATGATATTTGGATTTTGTGTTAAAAATTACATTAATAGGTTGAATATTGGTAAAATATGTCATTATTAAACATATATATAAAAATAATAATAATAATAAAATAATTATCAATCTTATTTGTGAATTATAATTTTTTAAAACAATCATGAAATAAAATTTTGAGAAATGAACTACATAACAATAATAGAGACGATATGTCTTACATATGCATGGGTAACATTTCCATTTTTCAATGATCATAATAGAAGGAAGTTAATTAAAATTTTATCTTTAAATAATTATCATAATATAATAAATACCATATTATTTCATGAAATATATATCATCAATGAGTTTCTTTATTAAAAAAATAGCATCGCTTTGTGGAGGAGATAGTTCACACATACATGAACGATGTTATCTTTTTTCTATGTAGGAAATAAAATGACATATTATCTCATTATAATGATAAATATGTGATGAATATAATTATAATTTCATTTATATCATATATATTCTTTAGCATTAACCTTATTACCTTCTATGTAAAGAGTTGTTGAAAAATGAATCACATCACTCTGTGAGGTATTAACATGATATACACACGAGGGATATTATCATATCCCCCATAGAATAAAAATTTAGAAGTTATATATTATATAATAACTCTAAAAGCATTAATATGTTAAAAATAAAATATATATAATTTAAATACAAAATTATAAAAATTCATGATTGGTGATTATGGAAAAAGAATGACATTGGTTTTTTGAGCGATAGTCTGACGTAAAGACAAATGATGCTCTCATATCCCATTTAATTGAAGATGAAAATAATTTATATTATTTAATGAACATAAAAATATCTCATTACAAGGGAGATATTGTTACAATTATATTATAGCAATTGAAAAAATATTTTATAGAGGTTGAAGATGAAATAAAATAATGGTCATTGGTTAAGAGTTATTCTTATTCTTTGGGAAACATCCACATGTAAGAAAACAAAACCTTATTAAAATGGATTTATGATCAAAATCAGGGTTATAGGTATTGGGGATGGAATCAATGAAGATATTTGGATCATTATTTTCTGATCCAACTGGATTTTAAGGAGTGAAGAGGATAGGAGAGGGGCCGACATTTATAAGTGAGGTGAGTGGTAGACTTGTTATTTTTTAGAAGAAAAAGGTGTACCCATGTTTTTTGCAAGACAAAATGTTAAAACATGGAACATTAATGAGCCTTACAAACTATAAGGTATACATATTTATAGAAAATAGCTTTTGCAAAAGTTTTTATTTTTTTTAACACTTTTATTTTTTCTTTAACCCCCCGATAAATCTATTTTTACCTTATCTACACTAATTAATTATTACTATTTTCAATTTTGATTATGGTAAAAAATTAGCATTCCATTATTATAAGATATAAATTATTCTATTTAAAAATATTTAAATTAATTTACCAAATTCAATATGAATAATTTTCAAAATTTTGTTTAAAAAAAATCCTATAGATGTGATGAATAGGTGGGTTTTCAAGAAGTGTGTTCTTCGAGCAAAAGATGTTTATAGATTAACTATATGACTAAAAATAATCATTGTAAGAATTTAAATTAAAATTTATTAATGTAAAATCAGTAATTTTAATTTAAATAACTTTTTATTAGGGCTTATTTTATTTAATTAAAATTTAGAAACATGATTCACTTTTAAACATTTTTTAGAAAAAATCCAATTTTTACCATAAAAAAAATTACAATAAAATAAAATATAAAGTTGATTCAAAAGTAAATAATTAAATTAAATATAACTAAAGAATAATTATTTTACTTTATAAAAAATTCATAAAAAAATTACTTTTATATAACATAACTTTTTGAAACAAAATGACATTTTTATAAAAATGGTATTTTTCACTCTTCACTGAAAAACAATATTTTTAGAAATATCCCAAAATTTCACCCAAAGTAAATTTTTATATTAATATTAAAAAAAATCATCTAAATATATATAATTCATTTTATAAATGTTAAAAATAAGAATTATAATATTTTCTTAAAAAAGGTAACAAAAATCTTTTATGAAGATAACATATTTTTCATGTGAAATTTTTTTACTAGAAATTGATTGACTAATTACAAATAATTTTCTAAAAATATATATTTAATAGGAAATTTATTTATATATATATATTCATATGATTGTTAAAAAATTTCATAAATACCAATTTAATGGATATGTAATAATTTTTATATATCATGCGTGTCGTTTAAGATCAGTGTTGTATGTCAAACACATGATCAAACATAGGTTTAGTTTCTTAAAATTGTAGGGTGTCACATCCCCCAATTAATAAATTGAATCCTTAAAATTTTAACATTATATCATAAATTAAATTACATTTAAAAATACATTTATTGGGAACCCACATCATAAAAAGGGCCAATAATACTTCTTTTTGAAATGAGAGAAAATGATGTATGAAAGTCATTTGGAATTATGAATAAATGGGATTCCAAGTTATATAAAATATGTATAAACCAATTATTTTTAAATAAAAGAAAAGTGTAATGTCCAATAATTAATGAGGAGTGATAAAGATCATTTATCACAAGAAGTTGAATGATCAATATAATTTTAAGGACCTAAAACTATAAATTTGTGGTGAGTTAAAATACAATTGGATTCATCCGAAATGAACATAATAGGATACAATTTTCATTTTAATGATATTTTTATTTGAGTTCAGAATTTACATTACTTTATTGTCTAAATTTATATGTAAATATACTTATTATTCTATTTTAATCTTCTCAATTAGAAAATTTCCACCACACACTCATATTTTATTCAATTATGAGTATCAAATATGAATTTTTCATTCTTGAATAACTAACATAAAGTTATAATAGATCACATTATCCCCAAAATAATAACTTGATATTCATTATATCATTATACATTAACCAAAATCAAAAAAAAATTATCATAATTTGGCTTGTTTCCCAAAAATATACTGATTCTATTGTGAAACAACAATAATCACCTAATCTCCAAATCACTTTTCAATCCTATTGTTATCTATTTGATAAAACATATGTTATAAAAATAAATTTTATCAATATATTTGAACCCATTTAATTTAATAGACTAATTTCACACTAACTGGGACCTCGCATAGTTCTGTGGTAGTCATTTCGCCCATATCACCCATCATTTGTGGGTTCAATCCCTAATTCATTTTCGGCTGTGATAGTTTTTTGTTCATACTTCAAGATAAACTTTTTTATAATATATTAAAATTATAATGTTCATATAAATATAAAGAAAATTATTAAAAATTACCATAATCATAAAAGATCAAATAAACCCTAAATGTTAAAATACCTTAAGAATCATTTCAAAAAATAATCAAATTGATATTCGCGTTAAATCAAATCATTAAATATATATAAATTCCCCAAAAAATATCCTAAAAATTAATTTATCTCTTTAAGATATCATGACTTAAAACCTAGAAGGGTTGTCTAAGTCATTGAACATGTGGTTAGTAATTTAAAAATACTGATCTTCTTGGAGCTTTCACCACTTCACTAGATGGACCAATATCAACTATAGTAGTTCAAAATTATTTTTCCAAACCTTTATGTTTTATATAATTATGATTTCCACTCAGAGTATGTATCTTCGTATACACAATAGAATAATTTAAAATCACATTGTAGTTAAAACCCCTCATCATTGACTGATTATCTGTAATCTCATTGTTTGATTATTTAGGACTCCTTTATTTTTATTCAGGGACCCTCTGACCAAACTTACCACCCTGGACACACATTCTAGATCTTGAAACAAAATCACCAAAATACCTTTTATAGAACTTAGATCATGTTTTAGGCCTCTTAGTTGGTTTCTTCTCTCTTTATAAAAACATTAGACACTTCTTAATATTGGTTTTTTACAACAAAAACATAATATTTTTATAGAATGATGCTTCTTGCTATTGTAGTCTCATTAAAAATATGTTTTAGAAAACTCCAACTCAACTTTATCACCATAATAAATAAAATTCTCGTAACTTTTAAATTCTCATGTTTCCAAATATCTTTGTAAGCATATTTTTTATCATGAGTAACCCAAATTATTTTAATATTTGTGCCCCAAATAAAATCCAGAAAATACCTAGTAAATCTTGTGAATTTTTTTTAATACCCGACCATGTAACCTTCATCATTTTTCTTAAATTCGATGAATTTATTCTCTATCCTATATCAAATTGTTTTAGGGAAATATTTCTCAAGGGAGAGATTCTGAAATATTTCACATTCAACGGAATCATTCTCATCTATCAGTTTGGTATTCTTGACTATATTCAAAAATTAATCAGCTTCACCTACAAAATAATTAATTTAAAGAGTTACCTATTATTGTTCTAAACACCCCATAACTTCAAATATATTCTCCAAAGAATTAATACATCCTTTAGTTACCATAAGTTTATATGATACATTGAATTATGTGGAATGTTTCCTCATGAAATTATCTACTATAGACATTTTACTTCATGCTATATTGAGTTACTCTCTTGTGGGGATACCACCACCATTAATAGATTATTTTAACTGATCTATCACTATATCAAACTATTTTATACCAATTTTAACCATCTCATGATTATAATTTGAAAGGATATTTTCCTCTTGGTTCCTTCCAACTACAACTTTAAAATTTCAACTATGAAAACAATTCATAACATAAATATTTTAGTTAAATCAACATGGTATCCAGAAAACACTATATCATTACAACTAAACCATAATGTAAAATCTTTTAAAAACATCATATTAACAATATCCTAAACTCTAAATATATCTAAAACTATCTATTATACCAACTATAAGGAAACCTCTTTTAAAAAATCATAATATTTTCTTTTTTCATGGATTCTATTTCTTTCAGTTTGTGGATATTTTAAGGTTTAAACATTTCGATATTTCGGTTATAAATCATACATAATAAAAACAGATAACAAAAAGTTGACTCTTCCAATCAGTATCAGTTTTTCCCAAAATATAAAATATTTAAAATAAAATAATAAGTATTTTCAGGAAAATTTTCACAACATTAATCTTGACTTATTCAATTTCCTTATCCATCTGATGATCATGTGAAAAAAAAATTAAACTATTTCATTAGAAAAAAAATATCGGTAAGGAACATAAAAAAATGCAACCCATTATTCAAGTGAAAAAATGAAAACCCATTAAATGTTTTACCTTTATATTAATGATATTTGAGTGAAATAAACAATTAATTTTCAAAATAAAAACATACAGTTTTTTATCAAATAAAATGTTTAAAACCAATTTTAATAAATTAAAAACCCTTTTGGAAATAGTGAGAATCATATTCAAAAACTCCATTCAAAACCTTGTTAATTATAATAACCATACATCCAAATTCCAATATAATAATTTCCCAATAAAATGGATAGGAATAATGGGTATTACCCATTTTATAATCTATATCAATTTCACCTATGAGATGCAATGGGTCTCAATCCATAGTCTAATCTATATCGAGTTTGCCCATTTTTCATGAGAAATAATGGGGCTCAACCCTTCGTACATGGTTTATCAATCTCACCCATGTTCTATAATGTGGTTAAATCCATTATATAAGATATATCATGATCAACTATTTTTCATATACTACTAAAAAATTCCAAAAATGAATACTTTTTTGCTTGGTATAAGAAATATTAAAAACTATTTTAAGCCTGTATGTAAAACACATTTGAATATAAAAATAGCATTTTCTTTTCAATTCATCCAACATTATGATTTTTATTCTAAAAATTATTCTTAATAAGGATAATATAATAAAGAAGAAAGGAAACCCCTCCATGGGGGGCCAGAAATAATGAAGGCAAATGGAATTACTCTGAATTAAGTTCACCCCCTTCAGTTTAAAATGAGACATATTCATATGGAAACAAAACGAAGTCCTAGGAACTGCAGGAGAACCCATGTGATTCTTCACTTTGTTTCCCTCACACCACGTGTGGGATACTATAATGTTACTATTGAGGATGGCCTTGAATTCTCTAATTGTATAATAGATCGACCAGGGAATAGTACCTTTACGAGGCACTGCATCGTGGATGATCATAGAATTCGTTTCCAAATGTGTGATGATAATGTCTCGTTGATTTCACATTGAAAACCCTATAAGAACTACACGAGCCTCAGCCAGATTAGAGTTTCCACCTCCAAAATGAGTTGATAATTCTATCACCACACTCCCCTATGGTCATGGATGACTCCTCCACCTTGCATCTCTCCCCTTACACAAGAACCATTGGGGTTATTCTTGATACTGAACTCTGGATGAGCCCAGAAAATACATCACCCCTAAGCCTCGGGACCATATTGTCAAGCCTCCCTCTATGTTCTCTACAACGCATGAAAAGAATGTGATATTTCCTGATGACAACCAAACCGATTAACCCAATCAAAAATCACCTGGTTCTGCCTATAAAATATCTACCAGAGGATGGGACCCCTTCAAACCTGGAATGATTCCTAGCTTTCCATATCATCCAGAAGCCCACATTAAAGATGATGGCTCGCTCTTCGGCCTCTTCCGCTGACCCATTGATCCCCTGGAACCAACTCTCTATGAACTGCTCATTGGTATCTTCTTGGGGAGAGTAACCTATGAAAACACCAAAGAAACTCCACACCTACCTTGCCCATTCCCCCTCGAAGAACAAGTGGTTCATGATTTCTTCCTTTTTATTCACACGGTAATGACAGAAGGAAACCATGCTATTGCCTAGAAATTTTATGTTATCATCAGATGGTATATCCTTGTTTCGGATCCTCTAAGTGACAAAGTTAAGTTTATAGGGTATTTTTTTGAAAAAAACCATGTCGTTCTATCTTTCCTGCTGCCCTTGCGGACTGCTACTCCTATAGAAGTCCTTCAAGTTAAACCTACTAGAGAAATAAGGGGAGTATACGTACCTGTCTTGCTCGGAGTTAATAATAAATGAAACAAAAACCGCTTGTTGAGATGCATCCAGAACAAAAAAAAAACCAAGGATGCAAACTCGCCTCCTTGAAAGAGATAGAGGGATCCGGACATCCTAGATACCCTAGAACGACACCCGACTAGTTATGATACCAATAGAGGATGTTTCCCTCCCCAATAATCCATTTCACATGTGGAATAAGGATCGGAATGATGTTGTAGACCGAGGACCACAACGATGTCCCCCTGACTGGAGGAGTTACAGTGACAGAATTATATCTTTGAGATATATGCTTCCCCATAAAGTTTTCTCCTTAATAACTTCCCATGAAAGCTTAGAATTCATTGCATGAATGGTATTTTCCATACTTCTAACGTTGAGTCCTTTTTCTCATATGGGTCGATCCATCTTCCTCCATGACACCCATTGTCTCTTCCCCTCGGATAAAGCATCCCAGATAAAGTACGCCTGAATTCTGTCGATGGACCTGGTAACCCCTTTTGGGACACAGGTAGACGCCATAGCATGAACTGGCATTACGGAGAGAACATTGTTCACAATAATGATCCATCCCTCGAAGGATAGGAAATGGTTTTTCCAATGTGTAATTTTATCCAAAATCTTATTAACAACTTTTTCGAAGTCGCTGGATTGCATCCTACCTAGGGAAATAGCGGTACCAAGATACTCTATGGGGAAAGAGCCTCACCTCATGCACAGCTCCCTACCCATACGGTCCACCCTACTCGAGTTGCAAGAGTTAGAAACATAGAAACTACTCTTCTCCCTATTGAAAATTTGACCACTCCGATGGAAATACTCCACAAGGATCATATTAAACACATTAACGTATCTCCACCCGCTATTCATAAAAATTATCGTGTCATTCGCATACATGAGATGTGATGTTGGGGGAGTCTATATTTCTTTTGGTATGGAAAAATATCCACATTGAATACACCCCTTGTTTATCAGCCTGTTAAGAGTGTCCTGTATAAGGATTAAGATGCTTAGGGATGAAGGATCTCCTTGTTACAACCCATGAACAGTCTTAAATAAACTGTGAGTCCTATCCATAAACGACATGGTCATCCATGATGAACAAACACACCTATATATGATACTGTAGGCCAATGGGGAGAACCCCATCTTTTTTAGAACTCTGTTAATAAATCCTCACTTCATCTGATCATAGTCCTTATTCATATCAAGCTTAACAGCCACATTAGAGCCATGAGAATTGGTGTTTAGATATCTCAACATCCCCTGTGCCATTTCCATAGCACCCTGCATCGAATGATCTTTGACTAATCCTTGTTGCTCCAAATATATCCATTGAGGGAGAATGTTAGACAACCTCTGATTAATGATACTCGTTAAAATTTTATATGGGATGTTTCACAAGATCACTGGATGGTAATGGGTGAGGGATGATGGGTCTTTGATCTTCAGCAAGAGAACCAATGTAGTTTCATCCATGATCCGCGGAAGGCCACCCCCTCGAATGAAGTCCTGAATAGCCTGAAAAATATCATGCTTCAAAACCTCCTAAGAGCCTCTATAAAATGATCCATGGAATCTTTCTGGACCCGCTGCACATTTAGGATTAATGTTCCACAGTGCTGCATGCACCTCCTCCTCCTTAGGCAGACTTTCCAATAACATATTATCTTGCATGAATACAAGATTCTGAATCCCTTCCCAAAGACGATCCTCCCCCAAAGAATATCCCCAAGGCCTATTCTCATTCGTTCCTACTAGGAGGTCCTTAAACGCCCAAAAAGATGAATTTTGAAAAAAAAAGTAAAAATATTCAAAAAAAATTACATTATAAATAATTATTTAAATATAATATCATTTATAAAATCATTTTAAAAATATGTACATGTAATATAATGAGTTGGAAGGAAAATTTTAAATGAATATTTGTTTTAAAAGAGAGTCCCTTACCACTTTAACAACATTTGAATCGTAAGAAACATGAAAGTATAACATTTAATAATACATTATATATCATGATAATATACCAATTTACTATATAACATGTAAAAGGGGTTGTATGTACAATATATAAATGATTACACACTCATAATAATAAAATATGCCTCAATGAAAAGAATTTGTGATAAAGTCCTTTACCTTGAGTCCTACTTATCATGTATGTTTTTTATCATCCTAAATAATAAACTTATTTTAAGTATTTACTTGATTGGGAAACTTTTTCATGTTTATTATTTATTTTACTTCACTTATTACCATTTTATATAAAACTACATAATAAATTATGTTTATGTCAGGTGTTTCAATGATATTTGGATTTTGTGTCAAAAATTACTTATCTTTGACTGCTGGTAAAAGAGGTCATTATTTTACATATATATAATTGTAATCATGAAATCATATTCATATATATAAATTGGTTATAAATTTTAAACTAATCATGTGTATAGTTTTTTAAAAATGAACTACATCACAATTCTAGAGACATTAGGTCGTACATACTCAGGAGTAACTTTTCCTCATTTAAATTGTAGATATAAATAAAGATATATTTTCTCTTTATATAGTGTTAATTATATAATAAATAACATATTATTTCATGAAATATATGTCATACATGTGTCGTGTTGATGAAAAAATAGTCGCATTTCTTCTTGTAAGAGGAATTCCACACATACACGAAAAACTTTATCATTTTTTAGTGTAAGAAGGAAAATGATATATTATCCGATACGAATGATAAATATTTCATTAATATAAGTTTTTTCATTTATATAGAATATATTTATTATATTTTTCCTTATTACCACCAACATAAAGGGTTATTGTAAAGTAAATCACATCATTTCGCGAGACTGTAGTCTACTGTACACATGGTTGATGTTATTGTATACCCGTAGGATTGGAAATTAAGAAGTTATATCTGATATAATGACTATATATGTATAAATATATTAAAAATATCATATATATAATTTAAATCCTTCTTTAAAATAATATCTTATAGGTGATTTTGGAAAAATAATGACAACTATTCTAATGGAAGTAGTCTACTATAAACCTGAATGATGATATCATATACCATTTGATGGAAAAATAGATAGATTTATGTTATTCAAAAAACATAATAAAATATTATAATTTTTTATACAATTTTAATATTATATAAGTATTATTTAAAAAAAATAATGATGTGGAATAAGAAATAAAATTAAGACGCTCGGTTCGATAGGATGCCTCTTCTTCGGGAAACCACCTATGGTAAGAACAAAAAGATTTAAAAGGATGGATTTATGGAAAAAAAATAAGGGCTATAGGTATTGGTTGTGGAAGTAAGGATGATATATGGGAAGTTATTTTCCAATACCAATGTATTTTATTTTGTGAAGAATATATGATCGAGTTTCACATTTATAAGTGATATTAGTGGAACACTTTTAATTTTTGAAAAGAAACTATTGTACATTAGTTTTTAAAATTCCAAAAGGAACCCAAATGGACCATTATATATCCTAAGACATGATAAAGTATAATTATCTCTATAAATTCATTTTTGACATGTTTTATGTCATTTATCTCTTATAATTTTATTCTTACCCCATAAAAAATCTATTTTTACCATAACTAGGGTAATTAGTTTTCAATGTTTTAACTAGTCATTAAGGTAGGAAATTTATTTATAATTTTTATATAATATAAATTATTCTTATTCAAATTATTTAAACCATTTAACCAAATTGAGTTCATAAAATTATAAAATTTTAATTTAATTCAAACCCCGTAAACATGATGAAAATGTTAGTTCTCAGGAATAGTATTTTTCTAGAGAGAGATGCTTGTATATTAAAAATAAGAATATTAATAATCACTATATTAATTTAAATTAATATTTATTAATATGAAATAAAAAAATCCCATTTAAAAAATTCATAATTAATGATTATTTTAATTACTTTAAATAGAGAAACATTATGCACATTAAAACAATTCTAAAAAATACCTTTTTTAAACCCAAAATTAAATCTATACTAAACTAAAATATAAAGGTGATTTAAAAGTAAATGAGAATGTTAAATTTAAATTATACTAATTTTACAATAAAATATATTAAAAAATAATGGGACTTTTAAATTACTAAATTTATTTAAATAGAATGGAATTTTTTTAAAAATCATAATTTTCACAATTCATTGAAAACTAAATATTTTCTAAGAAATTCCAAAAATTTGGCCTAAATAAATTTTAATATTATTATTTAAAAATTAATTTTATTTTTTCAAATACCTTTTCTAAAAGAACCAAAAATTATTTCCAAATATTTTATAAAAAAAGAAAAAATTCTTTAAAAACATATTTTTGAAGAATAAAATTACTTAACTAAAAATTGATTGACTATTTAGTAAGAGTTTCTCAACAATTATTACTTATTAGGTCATTTTTATGTATACATATTTCATAAATTATTTATCACTATTAAAACCCTCTAATTTTAATTCTAGGTTATAATAGTTTTATATTTCTTTTTTTATTTAAGCTTGATGTCGCATGTCAAACACGGTATTATGCATATTAATATTTTTATATAATATTAGGGTGTTACAAGACAAGTGGTAGTCAAAACCCCTTATCGATTAGGAATTCACTTTAGGTATTCGAGTATTAGGTCTTTATTAGGGTACCAATGTATTAGGGTTGGTTCATGAAAATGTGTTTTTAAAGCAAGGTTGAGATTATTTCCTTAATGTCAGTATGTAGTCTCTATTGTCCAAGTAGACAAGATGTAGGAATATCAAGAATTTAGAATCAATAGTCAGTGATTTCATAGATATTTCTTATTATAATGAGCCTTTATTCACCATGCGAGAAAGGTAAAAGTGTTGTTGATGAATTTTTTACATGATTCTAATCTTTTCCCAGTAGATCATAGTGCATTGATATTCTTATTTCTCTTGATTGAGTGGTTGATCTATGTACCAATGTTGATCTTAAAGTGTTTTATAATATTGTTATGTAGCATCATGCCTATGATAATATGTTTTAACAATCCATAAGAGGTATCTACTAGTGATCCACAGTGAGTAAATCCTCCAGTGTAGTATAATGATGATGAGATAGTGGTGTATGATGTCCAAGCTTTAGGGAAAGTACCTACACAATTTCATGTTCAGGCTCTAGTAGTGGAACATTAATGGGATGGATCTCAAGATCAGGCTAACTAGTTTCTTCACCAAAAAAACCCATGTTCCAAGTCTTTAATGTTCCTCAATTGGATGAGTATTGGTTGAATAATATTGTTCTAATTTTTGAGAACTTGTTGATGTATGATTTGATAAAAATAAAATGTTATTCCTTCATGTTAGAGGGACCTAAAAAGAGATGGCAAGATTCAATAGTGACAGAGAAGAATCCTGGGGGAACAGAGTATAAAGAAATTATATTCCTTTTCACTAATAAGTTTTATACATATTTCATGGTCTTGGTGAAATCCATGGTGTTTTCTAACCTATAACAGGATGACATGATCATGAAACAATATTTTAACCCTTTTACAGAGATTGTTCTGTTTTCCACTAAGGTAGTGACAATTTTCAAACTAAAGGATAAATGGTTAGATATCAGTCTTTTATTTCATACTCAATCCCATATTTTAGGATGAAGATAAATTATTATAATTATACAAAAGATAAAAAGTTGATGGTTGGGCTTGATCTATATGGTAAGCCAGGGTTTATTGGAGTTTCGTTTTCTCTAAGTGAAAATTATGTGAGTTATATTAAATTAAATATATTGTGTGATGATTATAATGATGTGTATGGATATTATTCATCATCTAAAACAAATTCATTTCATGGAATTCAATCTTAGGCTTACATCAAGTGTTACAAGGAAGAGAATTCAAAATAGGTTTTCCCTGAGGTACCTAAGATCTTTAGTTTTCTTAGTCTCTAAGGTCACCTATAGAATTTATACCATATATTTTCTACTCCTCATAATGGAAAGGGATCATCTATACCCAAATGTATTGCAGGAAATCATATGCTTTAATAAATGAGGGTTTATAGCCATAGGCTTTCAGAATGAATCATCTTCATGTAATTGAAGGGTCTCTAGAGTAATATGGCATGGGGCTTGTGATTGTGGGAGTTACCTTCGCTATATAATCATCTATAGTGACAAATTTATTTAACATTTTTGAATATCATTCATTCGTATCACCTTGTATTGTGAACGTTCTGAATCATCTTGTGGAGCTTTTTTATTATGTTATATAAATTACTATGCCCCTCAAGAAGAAGGGATAACATTGTCTCTATTCCCCCACAAGTGATTCCTCATTATCATAGATTTAACTTAGATAGAATTTTATGGATCTCAAAATGAAACCACTTAACATAATTTTCAAGTGGAAATGGATAATGATTCATAAGGATAGTATTGACTATAATCTTTTGTGGGTATCCTTTACTCGATGAGGTGTGTGATGTTTTTCTATTCTAATGGGACCCGAGGATGAGTAGGGTTGTACCTCCTTTTGTGGAGTTGTTCAGCGTAATATTGGTGAATTCTATTTTTTATGGAGTGATAATAATTGACTTATGATCTATCTACAATTGTTTTTGAGTTCCATATTTTTTTTATTTTTATTTTTATGGGTATTCACTGGTAATAGTTGTGGAATTTTCCATTGATTTAGTATATTATACACAACCAATATTTATTCATGCTTAGAGTATGGAAACAACTAAACTAAAGGAGTTTAAAAGTCGGTGATTTGATATTCTATATAAAGTCTTTATACATCATAGTGTTCCCCCATGGGAGGATCCTATTAACTTTTTATGGAATTTTTATGTGAAACTTTAACAATATGTTGATTACCGAGGGATCAATCGAGTTATGATAAAGATAAAATTATATATTACATTGTATTAATGATAATTTTTAATAGATAAATGGGGGAGAAGTAGTTCAAAAAATATTGATATTTGATATGGTTATCAGCAGTGGAGAATTAAAGAATATGACATTTAGAAAACTACCTTCAAGAGTAGGTATGGATATTATGAGTATCTAGTGATACCATTTGATCTGAACAATTATCCTATATTTTTTATTGAATTGATGAATAAGATATTCCATGCATACATATAATTATTAATGAATGTATTTATAAAATAATCTTGGTTTACTCCAAAATATTATATAATTATGTGCATCAATTGAGACCAGTTCGGAATGTTTTAATAAATCATGGACATTACACACAACTATCAAAGTGTGATTTTTTTATTCAAGAAGTGATGTTCTTGGGAAACATGGTCTCATTATGTGGTATTTCAGTCGATCAAGATAATTTTAAGATGTTATGAAATGGGATCAACTATATAATGTTTTTGAGATATGGAGCTTCTAGGGATTGGGGAGGTACTCTTGTAGGTTCAGTAAAGATTTATAAAAGCTATCATATTTGATGAATTCTCCAATTCAGTATGGAGGGATGCTCTTATTGGATGAGAAATTTTAGATTTATTTTGATAATTTGAACTTAATTTTGACTCCTTCCCTATTATTGACTCTTTCAGAGACTGGGTAGGTCTTTTTGTCCTTTTGTGATGCATCATGTTTGGGTTTGGGATATATCCTTATATGGGGAGATCATGTCTCGTCCTTTGTTTCTAAACACATTATGTAACACAAGATGATACACCCAACCTATAATCTAAAAATAAAATCAATGATACATTCTATTAAGAGTTGGATGATTTTACTTTTTGAATAATGTTTTAAAATTTATTCAAACCAAAAAAAGTTTCATTTATATCTTCTATCTAAAATATTTGAATCTCATACAAAGGTGTAAAGTGGATTACCTTTTGTATTTTTTATTTCACATTTCGTACACCCCATGTAAGTTTAATTTCTTTACTAAAGCAATGAGAATGAAAATTATGACCATGGACATGAATGAATCATCAAAAGACTGGATTCTATTGGGACTCTTTACTCAGTTACATTTGTGAGTCTGAGAGAATGAGACCGATTTTGTTATAACAAATGTTAAGTTCACCTCCCCTATAGAAAACCATGCACATGGGGATTTAATCCCTATAAAATTATTTTAAATATTAGGGATACTTTTTCTAACCCATAATCGACTAATTGTGACCCCAATCTGATTCCAAGGACCTTGACATCTCCCCAGTTGTGAAATTAACCCCTCCAAACTCTTTTCTTGGAGGATCAAACCTTTTGTGACTACATTAGATTTCCCCCAGGTAATTGGATATCCCCTTATTTATTTCTCCCAATATCGTTTTCTATCCTTCTTAGATAGTGATAGATCATAATTTTATTAATGGTTATAATCACCATTTTGACGGATCTTGATTTTATTTTTTGTTTAATTATTTCTCCACCTTCTTTCCACATTGACAGATCTCCTTGTGGGCCTTGTGTTGAGTTGATCTTTTTATTAATGGTAGTTTGGTCCATATGATTTTTCCTAACAATTGAAACCATAAATTTGTTAATGTGTTTAAATGAGTTTTAAATTCATTTAAAGACCTAGAATTCAAATTATTTTATGATTCATTTTAAATTTCATAAAAATTGATAAAAACCTCAATTTAAATGATTTTGATATTGTGGTATGGATTTGTGAAATATGTATTGATTTCAAAATTGGATTTGATTGATTTGAAAATCTAAATTAGTGAATTTTTATTCTTGAGAAAAATGGATAAAATTGAAAGTTGATTTAAAATAGCATGAATTTATTGGAAGCTAATGATTTGGAATTGAAATGAAATTGAATGTTGAAAACAAAAATTAGGAAATTGATTTTTGATTAATGAAGATATTTTAAATGATTAATTTTTTTGAAGATTTTTTGATTTATTTTTTGAAGCACATGTGATCCTAGATAGTTAGTGTCAATTATGAAAATCAATCTAGGACCCTTATTATCTAGAAATGGATATATAATAACAACACTAACAAAAAAATTGTTTGATTAATTCCCATAATGGGCTCCCCTATTGGTGTGTTGATAAATTTCCCATGATGGGTTCCCCTATTATGGTGTAGATAGATTATGTGTGCACACCTATCCTGATTCATGATGATAGTTGAGATTTGTAAGGATCCTATTTCTAGTAACACACATGCCACAGGGCTTATTACATGGTGTTATAATATTTTTTTATTTCAAGGCTACATGATATTCATTTTGAACTATTTTATTCATAACATCTGAATTATAATAATTTTATATATTAAATTTTCATTTAAAACTATTTTTCTATATCTTCCATATTTTTGAGTTGAAATATTTTTTTTTTTTGAAAATATGTAAATTCCATTCCATTCTTAGTTTTTATTTAAATATAAATATTAAATAGTTTTATTCTATGTTATTATATATGGAATACATATTAAGGCTCAACTAGATTATTTAGATTATACCCTACTGTTGCCTATGGGAATTTTTAGTTTATATTTTTATGGGTCTAAGTAATATGAATAAGCCACTTGGAGATGGTGGATATTCTTATTCTTTGGGATCTAGAGTGATGGAGGTGATAAGTGGTGATGTGGTCCACCTTTTACATGGGATTTATGGGTTTTTATCTTGATATATGTTGTTTCCTTGATGATGCGTTATTTTTGGGAATTGTTTTACCGATTTTGTCTGTACATTCACCTAGATGAGTGCTGATATACTTACTTGAATATTTTATAAACTACCATATTTTAGATAAAACATTACCACATGTTTATATTATGATGAAGAATTATTGTCTCCAACCCATAGTGATCATGAAAACCCTTCTGTCTATGCCAGGACCAGCTCCGGTATGAGGGTCCCATAGTATTCAAGCAATTGTATAACATTATTCATGTATATAATTGAATTTAATGCAAAAAATTAAGATATATAATATTTTACGAGTGTGATATCTCTCCCCTATATTCTTTCTAGTTATATAGAGAGAACATATATGGTTTTATTCTTCCATATAATTTTGATTTTGTTGTGTTTATAAAATTATATAAGTGTTTCAAAGCATAATATCCTCCATGATAGGGCAAAAAGAGCTATGTTTGACTCTTAATATATTCTCTAGCACATGTATAAGATATAAAAGGGTATTTAATTAGATCGTTTAAGCTAAAAAATAAGGGATCAGGGAGAAATTCCATATCTAAATTAAAAGTTGAGTTATAATTTCATTTGGTTTTATTCATTGATAATTCCAAAATGTGAGATATGTAGAAACATTTTTGGGGTTTAAACCAATTATAGTATTATTAAAAATATATATTTGTATTTTAAAAAAAATATCAACACCAAATAATTCAACTCTTCCACAATTTATTTATATTTTGGGTTTTGAATCATATGAGTGACATTTTTTTAGATAAACATAATCATAAAATTGAAAAGTGATTATTTATTATTTATTACAAGTAAACTATTAGATATGATTTATATTATACTACTAAAAAACTTTTTGATTCTCATAATGGTATTTTCCGTATTTTTAATATATCACTCAATGATTTATTAGGTGAAAATTTGAACACGAATAGGTTCATCACTAATACATTGGAATGGTACATATAATGGAATGTGTGTTTATTTCATAATATTTTGTGGAAATAAATAGTAATAGTTTATTAAAAAATCTATTATGATTAAATAAAATCATAGGGAATATGGATTTGATATAGAAAAGTATAATTAATTAATTTTTATACTTGATTTTTTAACTACTTATCATTTGGCCATTGAGAGATCCAATTTTTAGATATTGTTTATAGGATATGAGAACTGAGATGGAATCCAAGTTCTCTAATAATGCTTGGAATATGGTGGACGCACTTATGGTGTGGGACCTATAGGATGAATTTTTTTTCTAAAAATAAAATAAACATTTATCCTAAACTACCTATTAATAAATATCTCTTAGTGGAAATAACTCATAAAAATTCATGGTATTCACTATGAAGAGACAATTTCAACAACAGTAATGATAAATTTTATTTAGAAATTTCATGCTATAAAATATTATTATGATTAAGATATATCCAAAATAAATTTTAAATCCTCTTTCCAGGGTGGTAATTTTGTTAAGAATGCATATATAATATAACCAAGGTATTATAAAGTTCAACTCATAATGGCCCATTTACATATTGAAGTGATTATCTCATAGTTGGAACATCTTATTTGATGACGAAATTGAATTGTTTGGTTTCAATAATTACCTTTATGAGCCACATGTGTAAAATAAGGTTAGTTGAAGTATTTTTTATTTCTTGTTGATGTATGAGGACAATACACTTCTCATAAAAAATAATATCACAACATTAGATCCCAAAGTTATTGGGTTAGGAAAATATTTCTCAATGAAATACACATGTGAATACACATCTATAATATGTATGATTATCTATAACTATATATCAATGGTTTCATTGACAATTTTAGAACATGTAAATTGGTAAAGTTATAAATTGGATTATCATGTATAACACTAAATAGTTTTCATTAAAAAAAATTATGGTGTATGTACTAAGAGGATATTTTGTAATTTTATCACGTTAGAATGGAAATGTATAGATGGGATACGTTGTCTTTTGGAAATTATATTTGTCATGTTTTTGTTATTATGTACTAAAATATATATCAATTACACTATGAAAATTACCAGTATATACCAATCTAATCCTATAGAATCAATTCGATTATTATGAGGAAAACCCAAGGGTACATGAGAAAATATAAGGATTTTTTATTAGTCTTTGGAGGTTAAAAAAAGATCATTATAAGGGGTTTTATCAACTATTTCTTACAAAAAAATGAAAACTCAAAATATTAATAAGGTTTCATGTATTTCCTCATGATGGAGGTACTAGTTGAAAGTTTTTCAAATAACCCATTATAGTAGAATCATTAACAGAGGTATAGTACACAATTGTATCAGATGTTTTGCAGGATGATATTTTTATCATGAAATTAATTAATGAACATTTGGTGGTTTCTAAAATTTTTAGAGTATAAATAATAGGCCATAGAAACCAATGTAGGCACTCTCACCCTTCAATATACACCACATATCTTGAATAAAAAGGAAATAGTAGTTTCCACACAAACATGTGTTTTCAAAAATAGTTGTCTTCCCATGCGCCCAAATGTTGATTTAATTGAATAAATATTATCCATACAATAAAAAAATATTAAATTAGTATTCTTTTTCCTCACACACACACCATGGGAAAATTTACTAGAGTTCACCCATCATGACACTACCATAGAATAATAATTCATAACTATGGAATTTTAATTAGGTACTATGTCAAAAATAATGGTTTGTATTATTTTGTTGGGTAGTACCAATTATTCTTTTCTGTTCAATTTTGTATAATGTTATTACTCTAAATCCCCACCTCATGATTGAAAAATATTTTTCATATTGTGGTTATCAAATCTAATGCATTGTTAAAATTTCACAAATGACACCTAATAAGAGGAAACTAAAATACATTAGGTATTTCTCCTCAAATTTCAATGTCTAATGGATATTAATGGGGTAATAAAAATTATGGGTTGAATATTATATCAAAAATTAAATAATAAGGGTCATTAATCTTCAAAAAAATGGCATGGCCTATCCATATAATGTACAAACCCAAAACTAATAGAGAATAAACTCATATCCAAGAAGTTACCCAAAATATTGAACAATAAATTAGTAAATTAATCTATATGATAAATATATTATAACATAGTTGAGAAAATATGTATAATTTGTATTAATATAAAATAATTAGTCATACTGGAACACTGGATGATATATAAGTACTATTATGAAAAGTGAAAGTACAGTATCCTTTACCCTAACTCACATGTCTAACTTCTTATAATCCCTTATACTATAATACCATACTCATCATAAGTTATACATTCTTATCCAAAAAGATAAATGGGATTTAAGAAAGACATGAATATTACTAACATCATTGAAACCCATACCATGTACATGGGTATGGGTGATTACAATAACCTAGTAAGATTCCCCTACTCATCTCGACACACTAAGATCTACAATGATCATGTGGATTTGTGTGAAAATTGTGGGAGAGTGTCTAGGTCATTTCCTAGTGCAATTCACTCATTAAGAAATGTAAAATTAATAATTATATTACCAAACTCATGCTATAAACCACAATAAATTAATATATAGCATGCTTTAAACCATGTACTTGTTAGGAATACCACACCACTTCTTTCTCATTATATGTAACCCCTTAAATTCCTCAATAAATACACTAAATTTATTAATTATTGTCCTTATAGTCCCATTAGTTATCGCACTAATCACCCATATATGAGCCTTGAGGAATCATTGTAAAATACAATTCAAAAAAAAGAATTTTATAAAGGTAAATCAAAGAGGGACCAACCATAAAATCATATCAATTGAAATAACAATGAAATAAATATTAAAAATAACGGAAAGAGCCTAAAAATATAAAAAAAAACCCAATTATCGTGCTTAGCCCCATATAATATGATTGATCATCCACAAATATATCCACAAAACCACTTATAGATCATCATTATCTCTACCCCATGTATCATAAGTGGTCATAAGGGTTGGTTCCCCCAACATGGTCATACACTATCACATACACACTGATCACTCATATTATACCTATAAACATCTTTGAGAATTAAATATGTATGTTGTATGATTATAGAATTACCTCAGGTGGGACCCTAGAAGTGTCTATGTTATCCTTATATTATGCATCCCTCAAAAACCTCCCAAGGGTCAACTCCCATCACACATAGATATTTTTCATTTGTTCATCCACAGTTGGTTTCCAATGGGAAAAAGAAACACCTAAGGTGATTCATATCTAAATAGTGAAAAAATATACGTGAACTCATATACAAACCATGATTCCTCTCAAGAAAATTGTTGTCACCTGAAGTCATTCAAGATGCCACCTCCCTTAAGAATCAACACACCATCAGAATTTCATTTACATAAAAACATACTTCTCCATAGGCTATGTGTGTAGTCACATTTTATCACAAAAAATAATACAACACACCAACTGGGATGGAAACTCAACATCCTTCTGTAAAACAAAAAAAATACCAATGATATCTTATTCCATTAAAGTATTCATATAAAGGATCATCATAAAAGAAAGGATAAATCCCATAAAAAAGATATATGTTGAAATAAATAATATTGGGACTAACTCCCAAATCAACTATTGAGTCCAATCATGAAGATATCCTCCATGTATCTATGGATTCCCTACAACTAATCAACAACATTAAAAACATCCTAAATTAAAATAGTGAAAATATCTCCCATCACTTGGTCAACATCTATAACTCAAACCCCTACCAAGAGTATCTTGTGGTTCCTATAAACCTATTCTAAAAAGAAACATGAAATGAATATCAATCCACTCTAACCAACTAATCAACGGGTGGATGGTATCTCTTATGCTCCATATATAATGATGCATCATTCTAAAATATTATATAACACACCTCAAATCCATTTTCAATAATCATAATAATAATTATACAAGTTTTACAAAATATGGCATCCCCCCCACATGTTCAAACTTGGTAAAACATATCTCAAAATAAGACCCTTGATATTTCCTATGAAATCCATGTAAAATACTCTTTACGAACCATTTATAAAAGGCATCACATGTTTTCCTTATGTAATCTATCCACTTAACCAAAATACTAATGAAACATTCTATGGATGGATCCTACTTTATTTTGAAAAACATTTCAAAACCATTCCATTTAAACACCACATTCACTTCGAAAACATCATTCAAAACAACACAAGCCACCATAAAATCTAGAAAGAGGGTCACCAACTATCATTCAGCCAAAATTTCTACAATGTACTATTTAAAAATATTTGATTTCTTTGTGGACTACTAGATCGATACAAGGACATCCCAATTTATGATACAGGATCCCACCATGTCATATAATCATGACAATTTTTACAATAATAATGGTACATAAAAAATCACCAAATAAGAAATAGAATAAGTAATGAAGAGGAATCATGCCTCTATAAAATAAAATATAATATAATTAAAATAGTTATTTTATTCCACCAAGAAACTAATTTTTTATATCAATTATCAGAACTATCTAATGAATCATCCAATCATTCAATAATAAAATATCATAATTGCATAACTTATGTAAAACTCACTAAGAGACCTTAATAAATTGAAAGTATAATAAATAGGGTCAAATCCACTTTTGACATGCCTCAAATCCTATTAAATCTGAAATTACAAAATTACTGACCTAAAATAATAGATAATTTAATCTAATTCCATAAATCCCCTTTAATAAATCCACCATGAAATATACCTCAACACAAATGATGTGAAATAGTAATGTCACATGCTTCTTGAACGTCCTCTATATACCATAGATAATGTCCCCACAATATTGAATATATTTCACCATGTTATGACTGAATCACATATCAAAACACTAAGATATATATTCCAAATAAAAAATGGTGAAAATAAGGTATAAATGATGGAAGTGAATAAATGATATTCTAAAAATAAAAAATACGTGAACACATAAACATGAAAGGAGGATAGGAATTGGAGAATAAAGAATATGATAGGGATCCCCATTTCCCTAGTAAACTAAGTTCAAATATCTTTAGGGTGTTCAAAATTAAATTAATGGATAATTAACAAAAGTACACTCTAAAAAACTGTATATGGTGTGTTTTTTTCAAACTAGTTGAGTCATGAAACAACGCCTAAAATAAGAAGTCAGGTTTGTGGATTGAAACTTAGAATCCAGACACGACACCTAGACCATGGGTCAAATTGTATAGTTATTTTTTCTTCATGCTCAATACTTCTTTCAATAATTCCATGAAAAATTCATGTCTACCCACTAGGACCATGACCTATCCCTTCATGATACAATTCTTCTAGTACAATATGACCTTCCCTAAAGTTATATATATTAAAAATATATTGTACCAGAAAACCTCATAACACCCATCATTACATAATTATATCTTACCTACTGTATAATTTCATCCTCCAACACTTAGGAACTCACATAGTGTGTTTTCCGACAAATATTTGACCAATAAAAAAAACCAATTATATATCCCAAAAAATGATCCAAATATCCACTCATTGATTGGAATCCCAAAAATCATAATTAGGAATCTACCAAATCTTAAATAATGTACCCCAACCACCTTCCATATTTTATGATCATCCATTAGACACATCGACCAAATCAACACTCTCATTGACTTTGTTAGTTAAATATACACTACCTCCACAATTGAATGTGAAAATACTGGTTGAATCTTCAACATCTAACTCAAATTTATTGGTGCCTCTATAAATATCTAAGTCTATACCAAATTAAAATTTATCAAAACCTGATAATTTTCTCATCCCTTACAATATATAGTTACAATATTTTAGAAAATTTCATATATTATAGTATCCAATTTACCAATTCTCAATTTTCTATTTTGGGATTACACATGAACCAACTAACTAAAACTTCTACTTGTGAATTATATAAACCAGTATAATTCATGTAAATCATCAAACTTTTCACTACCAATGAAAACGGAACCTTTTCTATGTAATCACTATCTATACCATTTCTATATCCATTCTCATAGTATTATATTAATGTGTAAATCTAAAATATATATAAATATATTCACATTATTCACTCTAGTGTGCACCACTACCTCCTAAAAGTAATTAGATTTACATAATATATATTTTTTGGAATTTAAGTCCCTTGAAATCTTCATCCCGCAAATATATCATGTTTCCCCAATATCCTCCATCCCAAAAATTCTATAAAATTCATCATTTGGATCCCCATGATATTCATACCTTGTTCAATATTACATCATTTAATTGACAAAAAAAATAGGTATGGGTAATCTAGCATCATTAAAAAAAATTGATAATAAAAAGGATATACATTTCTCAATATGACCTTATGTTCTACCATGAAGGCATTGAAATTTAGGTTACTCATTCTTGGTTTGTGATTAAACCCAATAAGGCTCACATTATCTTACACACTAGGACCTCAATTCGTTTATCAATTAAATACTTTGGTTTGACAATTTAAATATCCTCATCTAAGTCTCTAGGAATAATTTCTTTAATTTATAAATTCTATAGATGATTCCTTTCATAGAAACTAGTTAGTGTATTGAAAAATTGTTCATGAGTTTATAAATTGTGGAAAATATCTCATAAAAAATTAAAAAAATATTGAAAAAAATCAATACTAGCCTCACTTTTTATCTCTTCCAACTATTGGTTTCCCCCTTCAGCAAATGAACCTATATTTTTTGAAGCACCCTTTCCCCAAAATCCATTTGGTTAGCTCCTATGTATTAAAAACATGTGACCAATTAATTTTATCCCTCATGGATAAATCACATTATCTCAGGTAACTTTAGAATATAGTCTATTCATGACTTTTATGTTCTATGCCATCTATGAGAAATTGTAAATGCATGTCAATTTTTTATTTATGCATTTGGGGTTGGATATTTTCTGACCTCTGTAATTTACACTATGGATATGATCCTTCCAAAACCATATCTTCAAGAACTTCAACATCTAAAACCCTCCCTTGAGATTCTAAAATTTATAATACTTCTAGAATTCTTTCCCTTGGAATTTGTATTAAAATCTAATTTCTTTAGCAAGGAAAATGAGTGTTTCTAGAACTATTGTGATCCCTATTGTTTCTAAAACTTCTACAACATCTATAATTGCTTTCATAAAAACCAAATATTGTGATAATTCATTGATGTCATATTAGTTCTGATCATTCCAAAAGATCTCATTATTTAATATTAGTTTTACATTTTTTCAATCATAGATAAGTTGTTATTAAAAAAAATCTAAAGACTTTATCAACATACTCTACAAAGAAACACACTTGGGACTTAAACTATAACATACACCCTTCTCTTCCAATAACATGGATATTGGTTTGTGAAATAAATATTCTGATAATGGATATTTCAATTATATTTCCACACCAACATACTCTTATATGTTCCTCCCCTAATTGAGAATAATTATACTCACCATGTTGATAGCTTGATTTATATTTTTTCCACAAAAATCAATATGAAAAATCGTGTTTATCTTTATGCTCTTATACATCTCCATAAACATTGAATTCACTATCACTATTAATCATTTTTTTCTAGATTCCCTAGTACTGTCATCTAAAACGTTATTCCTTTCCACCAAAAGATCCTTTGGAATTCACTCCATTCATATTCCCCATTGTTGTAAGACCTAAATAAATTAGTTTTATTTTGGTCTAATTTTCCACCATGGTGCCCCATCAAATTAAGGTTTCTAAAACAACATACTTTTTCCTAATAAATAATAGCCAAATTTTACTTGTTTCTTCATTAATTAAGGTAACATAATAAAATTATCCTCCATGAGAACAAATCATACAATACCATCATATGTTCAAAGAAACATTCACTATATTTTTATCCATAGAATCCCTTCCTTCCATTCAAAATAAATCCTTCTGCAACATCCTTGAGATGTAATCTTATCATGTTATATTCTCTACACTTCCAATATTTTTCATTCATTTAGTATATATAATTTTTATACATTTATCACTTAAGTGACTGATAATTTCATGCCACAACTTTGTGGAAGTTATTTTTCTTTCATTCATTTCTCCTTCTAAAACTACTATCAAGTATAATGTATCTTCTATCACTATTTAGCTATCACCAAGGAACTACATGTAATATTCTATGTTCCACCTAAAAATTTAATATGGAAAATCATATCTTACAAGTATTCTATCAAAAACAATTATCCTTTAAACTTCATATGTGTCATAAACCTTATAATCACTTCATGATTTTATCTACATTCCGATAGAAACAACACCATTGACCAATATCATTAGAGTTTCACTACATGGAACATGTGCCACTACAAATCTTAAAAAATTATAATTTCCCATTATACACCCCTTAAATGTATATTGAAACTAATCTTAGAGTTTATAATACATTATAAATGTGTATCAATGACACTTAACAGCAAAAAAATCAGTTCATTTGAAATGGTATTGATGGATTCACTTCTACAAGAATATATTCGAAAATTAATTATTCACATACTAAAATATTTATTCATATGGAATTACATTCAATAAATTCATCATAAGGGATGAACATATGACAATATTCTATAGATTCCATTTCTTCTTCATTTCCTTTTCACGTGACTCTTATGTATCATGGAACATCCCCTCTATTCAACATTTTTGGAATGTTCTACAAAAACATGGATATATTTCTAAAAAATATCATCATTAATAATTAGACCTCAAAGGACGATAAAAATTAATACTATCTTAATACTTCTGTTTCTCACCATGATAAGCATCATATCATAGGATTCAAGGAGGTATTGGAGAAACATGATCTCTCTCTTAACATCTATGAACACTACCTTTTCTAATTATAACTTGCTTTAGATAATGTTGAAGTCATTGATATGATCATCCACCAACATTATTCATGATATTATCCTACTGAATAGCCTCTAAAATTGAATCAGTTTATTCATTATATATGGATTCATATAATTTTTTTTGATTTTTCATAATTTTTAAATCCACCTTTTCTTATAGGATGTTACAATATTTCCATTTTTAAATAAATTAATTCCCACTAAAGTTAAAAAAAACATAACGATGATTTGGAAATTCATCCTATAATCATAATACAGGGTATAGTGTAGAATTATGTTCTTGATCCATGATCTAAAACCACATTTTTTGTGATGTAGACATACTTAACTCTTCAAATTATCTTTTATAGAATTCATTGGGTTAGGAAACTACAAAACAAAAATTTATTCTATGAAAAATACATATAAATAAATGAAGTTTATAGACACCAAATCAGAACAAACATGTGTTCATGATGTGTCTAGAATGGGAAATCCTAGTCACACCATCCACACATTTTAATTCACTTGTACACACCAGATTAATTTTTTTGAAATATAGTGAAATAAAGAACAAAGTGAATAATAACAAAAGTAATTTTACATGTTTAAAATGAATACCTACTCTTTTGGGGAAGTAAAAATTCATTAATATGTAATGGAATATGATTACAACAATGAAAAGTCATAGGAAGGGAGAACAGATCACATAAAATATATTTGATAGTTCCGTAACATACATCTTGTCAACTAGTTTCTACTAGCTTATTATATTTATAATGAGTGTAACAATTAGATCTGATCTTCATGGGAATCCATCCACTTACTCAAAATCATGCACCGACATAACTTCTCATTTTGATGAACATTTGATCTTTTATATTTTTTTATTCAACATAATCTTACATGGATCATCCGATTAATCTTAGGCCACCAATAAACCATGACAATAATTCGTAAAAATACATAACCCCCCATATGGATTATGGTACCAAAATATTATTTTTAAATATTCCTTATAGATTTTATAACCATATACATACTACTCCACCTGTACCATCAAGTTCTGAAATTCGATTAACATATTCAGTCTTTTATGATGTTTTAACACAAAGATGAATAATGGTGTTCACAACACTGAACCTAATAAATTATTTTTTGTAATCATAATCATGAATAAATCATTGGCTCTTACATATCCCTATGACTCAACTTGGGTCTAATCTATCAATCATTGGTATTTTTAGTCTAACACCTCACTCATACATAATGTTACTATACATAGAACTAGATATACCCAAGTAACATGGTTTATATATAAAAACATGCATGAAAAGAAATATCTATATTTTCTTTAGAGTCATGGATACCTAATATTTACCTTTAGGTAGAATTTCCCCATCTTAAAAAAAATCACTTATATAACTTTTAATACCTCATTCGGTCCACCGGGATAAAACCCAACAAAGGGGGACTATAAGAACTCAAGCATGCGACCCTATATTACTAACATTGTTGACTATAGAAATTTATATAAAATATTTATGGGGAGGATATTCCAAAAATATTAAAATATGTGGTGTATTCTAAATTCTATAAAAATACACATAACATGTCTATATGATGAAAAATCAAAAACCTATAAACTTCAAACCAAAATCTAAGAGGGACTCCAAAGTCTAAAATAAAAATGTTGTAAAATAGTTTATATGATTCATAAAAAAGGAGTATTTGTGGGATATTATAAAAAAATAGTTATCAATGAATAATATGTAAACATGTTTTCACATTTTAAAGAAAACTAGAAATATAGGTACAATGGCCTCCATCCAAACTAACATGTATAAATTTTAATGAATCATTTCCCAAAAATATCACATTTATCTCCATACATATGTACATCACCAAGATGATAATAATTCCTAAATAAAATTATTATAACTACACGCTTACATTCAAACCCATAACATGTTTGTGGGTAGGGGTGTGTCCAATGAACCAATAGTAGTCCCCCTATTTTCCTTAACACACAGAGATATATTGTGATCTAAATTATGTGCATGAATATATATAGAGAGTGTATAGATTAGTGATTATATAAACTCTCCCACCCAAAATCGTAACACAAAAGAACATGAAAACTATACCTAATACTCCATTCCTAGAATACATAGACCTCAAAGATTATCACATAACTACATAGTTCTAGAGAGGACCTACCAACCTATAATTTATAATATTCATACCACTAGGAACCACTAAGTTATATCACACATCTCGTGTATCATCATTTGTAACCACCAATAAGGCCTCACCCTCCACATAAAAAACACTCCTCAGAAGCCACATTGCCCATCAATCAACTCATAGATCACCCAAAATAGAAACCTAAGATATTAGTAAAATGATTTAATTCTAAAAATAATTGAATAAAGGTAATTCAAATATAATTTTTATTTCAAATCGCATCAACCATAATCTCATTGAGACAAATGGAAATAATGTGTAACAAATATGAATAATATAAAATAGAATACTCATTTCTCATACCTATTCGAATATCATATCATCGGTCCACATCAGAGATATCCACCAAGATACATATGTAGAACCCAAGGATATAACCCACATATAAAAATAAAATTTAGGTTATATATCCATTTTCATATCCATATATCCTTACCTAGACACTGATCCCAGGAATCACACACCATCCCACCATCACCCAAAAAATAAGGGTATTCCTTGGACATTCTCTTGCCATATGTGGTCCATTGAAATGATATGTGTCAACATTATTCCATAAAATCAACAATATCCTTATAAGGGATAGACACCATCATTTATAGATCCATTCCATCCATATCTTCACACTGGGATTCTAATACATAAGATTGGTATTTAGAGAAATTCATATTCTGACTAGGAAAAGACAACAACAAACATGACCTCACAACCAAACCAAGCTTCTTAATGAGCTAATAAACAACCCTTATGTGTTTTAAAGACATCCCATCCCATATTTCTGGACATGCTGCTAGGAGGTCGGTCATATAAATACATATCTCCTCTCATGTTTTGTTCATAGTCATATTATCTCACAAAAGGGAAAATATTATGTTTCCTATGATGTAATCTTAAAATATTACCTTAAAATGGATACATCACTCTTTTATGATCCCCTATTTGGATCCATTCCAATGGACATAATTTCATAAGGGCCGCAACTCAATACCTCATTCTATATTATCAATAGAAAACTCTTTAACTAACTCCCACATCAAAAAATGAGTAAAATCACAAGTATCTCCTCTATTGAAATATGAGACCCTTTAACTCATTAAGAATGTATTGAACATCCCAAATGTAGTATTTTATATCTCAACCTTCATTCAGTCATCATCCATAACCCACTCCCATATTAAGGGTATCATATGGATCATATAAACCTATTCCATATAGAAACAAAACAAGTATCACAGTGTAATATTACCAACCCATCAAATAGGGTAACTTCACTCCTATATTTGTATACTATACTTGATTGTCTTGAAACAACTCATTAGAGACCAAGAAATAATAATCATGAATCACCATCATAATCATAAAATATTTAGAAAATCGGATCACCCACACAACCAAAACATTTCTTAAAATTATCCCTTATAATGCTTCTTTAAAATCAAATTCACATCCTCTATGTAGTCCATTATGAAAATGAATCCCATTATATCGTTACAATTGAAAGGACCTTGGATAAAATCAGAATTAAATGTTCTTCTGGAAACCTCTAAATTATTTGAAATGAAAATTTCAAAAATAGTACCTTAAAATAAACAATACCTTGGATTATTTGGATGAAATTATCCCCTCTCATTTTATAGACCAAGGCCAACCCATGTCACAATATCATTCCCATGATATAAATAATAATTAAATGTTATCATAAAAACAAAAAATTAGAAATTGAATTATTAATATAATGTCTACCTACCACATTCACAATATATATTATAATCCAGTAATATACTATCCTCTCCATAGACCATGATAACATATATCAATCATAAAAACCATCAAATTAATCAAACATCTATTCAATAATAAAAACCCACAATTTAAAAATCAATTTCAAACTCAATAGTTGACCTTATAGCATTCAAACCACAAAAAAGTGGCATCATACACTTCATGCATTCACCCACACCTATGACATATGAAACCCAAAATAATCAAGACAAAAACTAATAATTTAATACAATTCCATAAAAACCATTATATTGTTTTTTAGCAATCATAACACATATCAAAATATGTGTAATGACAATATTACAAGAATCAAATCCTTCATTATGCACCATAAATGGAATCCATGTCATACGAAATCAATTTCACCATGATTAAGTGGAGATCGTATATCAAAAACAAAACCCATACATCCAAAATCAATAGAATTCAAATGGTAGGAATAAGGGTGAAGATAAATGATTTGCTAACATAGATTCAATGAACCACAACCAATTATATCACATAGCATCAAGTGGGTATAATAAGGATATAAGAGAAAATGAGAGATGGATTCCTCTTTATTTGGCCCATATAAATAAAGGATCAGAAGGGTTTTCAAAATAGGACCCTTGAAAATTTAAAAAAATTACCCAATAAAAGCTAGCATACTATCAATTTGTGGTGTACCTCATAAAATAATGGTCCAGAACCTAAAATCTGTGGTTTGTGTTTCAGCTAGACCCCTAGTGTCATGACCCCAACACTTGGATAATGGTTCATGTTTCACATGGCCATTGCATCACATTATAATTCCACATTACTAAACCACACACACAAAATCATGGACATCAAAATACTGTTTGGACAGGGAGTTCATAGTGTTCCTCCCATGTTTAGCATGAGCGTCCTAGAACATCTACAAATTAATCTTACACAGCACCTCACTACACTTAATGACATGTAACTCCATCATAATACACTACCTATTTTAGAAATTCATCCTTGAACACTTGGAAACTTACTCAGGGTTTTTTCCCATTGAACATCCACATCTAGAATATCCCATTATAAATTATTAAAAATACCCTCTTTAATCCGAATATAGAATTTAAAAATCACCCATCCATCAAATCATTGAAAAACTACCACATCCCTTATATATTCATGATAATAATTCTATGTAATTACATAACTTAGCCTCTAGAATACCACAACATATGCAATAGTTTTTAAACTATTAGTGAGAGTTTATAACCAATGTCGCAAGACAATAATCTTAGTTCCATCATATATAAAATTATTAATAAATGATATAGTCATCATTTAAAACATTAAATTGATCAAAATAAATTCCAACCATGCGATGACCACCAATAATGTACAAATATCAATATGTGATAACAATATTGTAACCCATTCTCATCATACATATATATATATATATATATATCAAGGCTCTCTCATTGGTATAATCAGGTATATAATTAACTAGAGAATAAAATAGTAGAGGCATTACAATAACTCTGAACCTTGCATAAACATATACTCCATAAATCCATACACCCACTCTAGTTATAACCACCAAACAACCTCCTACATAATGTAAAATATCAGGGTTTTCACAATCATTGAGGTTCCCATGTAGGGTTTGAGAATACAACATAGTAAGTAACTATCAACTCAGCCTGTATATTCTCTGTTATATTTACTTATATAGGTATAGTAATGTAAATAATTAGAAATAAACAACATGAATGAAATCCCAAAAGGTGATTATTTTCTAACCATTCCACCACAATCCCTGATTCCACCTACATTATCTAGTTTTGATAACACATTTATTATATTAATTAAAATAAAAATCTTATAGGGGGAAAGTGAAACATATCTAGGCCAAATCATATAATGTATCTAGGAATCTACTTGTAGGAATCCCAAGTCAAAAGGAGTTGTGGTAATCCTTCTCTCAATGATCCATGTAGAACTTAGGATTGATAATTACCTACGTGGTGTAATTTCAACACCCTAATCCCAAGGTCCCCATTCCAATCCCCATGTTTAAATACCATATATTATCCAAAAAATGTAAAAGAAATTAATCTGAGTGAGGCATAACATAGACAAAATCAAGTAATAGAGAAACTAGGGATAATTTAAATTTTTTATCCTTAAAAACATGGATGGAATGATCACTTGGTTGGTGTAACTCTATATCCATGTCCCTAGGACTCCCATCCATAACATTATAAATAGTAGTTTCACAAAAATTATATGATGCTTAACCAAGTAGCACATGGAAAACATTTACCGTATCTTATCATTTAATAAGTTGTAGATCCATACCAATCCCTCCTCTAAAAGATAACACTTCGATATCTTGAACATAATCTTCTTTGATTGGTCATTCCATACATGAACATACATGCTTATAAACCTACAACCCATTATGATCCTAAATCCCCCAGGCCATAATCAAATTATCATTTCTCATGCGCTAGCCAGTCCAAGCTACCTCAATAGAAACGTCCCTCTTGAATAATACACAGACCCTTAATGTCACATTAAATTAACATATACAATTAATTATGTGACTATAATTCAAAAAAATACCATAATCCACCTTATGATACCCTAGACTACTTCCAACACTAATTCATGAACCATTACAACAATAGACCCTGAGGAAATTCCCAATTAAACCACCCATAAATCATACCCTAATTTGAGTACCTCAAGGAATTCTATAGTGGCCAGATCTTGAACAAACTTTATCTTAAAAAATTTTAAGGAGATAAATATTAAATCCACTGAATAATCATGTAATATCAAGAATATAAGGTTTCATGTGTTTGAGTACTAGATAAAAAAGAAACATATTTTAAATCCCTTATGAACATGTCTCTAAAATTGAGACACACTAGAATTTATCCTTTACATATTATACATAATACTTATCTTCATAACATTGGTAAATAGAAACATAATAGAGGTGTGAGATCATATGCTCAGTAATGGTAAACATAAGTGAAAAAAATAAAATTTCATAAGTGGATATAATGTGATCCTAAGTTTATAATATTGATAAATAATAAAATCCAGAACCAAATAATATTTTATAATAAATAATTTAATATGAATTGTAATGAAATAATACATTAGTCAAAATAGAGAAGAAAAAATATTAAATAAATATAACTGCCCAGAACTCACACTCCCATATCTTGTGTTGAAATACCCAAAATTACATATCCGATGTAGATGAAAATTATTGTGACACAATTTTTTACCATCAAATCATATATCATCAAGGGAAAAAATTAGATTGCTTACACTTTGGAAGACCTTTTATGTGTATAGTTTTAGATAATTATGAAATACTCCTACCTAAATAATTTTCAAGCCATCGAAACCAAATTTCTATCATTCTACCCAATTTTTATTATTTCATAATTGGAAATAAACATCATCCTTATGAAATCCTTTATGAAGATAAATTATTCAGCATCATTATTAAAACATGGGAAAAGGAATCAAAATAAGGGTGACCTTAGATGCTATGTAAGGGTAAATATAATCATTATTAATTGAATTTTATCAATAATAATAAGAGTATATAAGGTTATGAGTAAATTATCAAAGAGTGGGAGTGATTTATAAAAGAAATAATACCCATAAATACCTGTATCATCAAATATGAAATCATGAAAATGTAAATAGTCACCAGAATCAATATAAAAAATTAATTTGATATCAATATCAATCATTAGAAACATTATATAATTATAAAAAACAATTTAAATTATTTTGGGTAACGTGGAGTATCAATTTAATAAAACCCATTCAAAAATATTTTCAAACACTTTCTAAACATTATTAAATCCCATTAAATTTTAATAAGCATGCGGCCTATACCCAACACTATCATTACCCAATGAATTATATCACTATCTAGGTGAATCCATAATTAATCCATTAATGGATTACCAAATGTTGTTTGGTACACCCCTTGTTAAGATGTAAAGGGATTTCCCATATATATCTAGACCACCATATGTTAATACATTATGGTATATTTAAGAACTATCATGTCCATACAATTATATATGATGTCCAAGAAAAACGATATGAAAAAAATCATATAAAAAAGCATTTTTAATTTTACAACTTGATTAGACCATGGATAATAAATGTGTATCATGAAAATATCTTTGAAACATGATTAACCCATTAAAAAAAATGGTTTCCATAAATATATATTTTAAACATTTTTATCCCATTTAAATGAAATTAAATCCCAAAAAATATCTTTGAATTGTGATTGAACCATTTAAAAAAATAGGTTCCATAATAATCTCATTGAATCATGTTTATCATGGGTAAAATCAATGGGTTCCATAACAATATCATTGAAATATGGTTATCCCGTGGAAAATAAACAAGTTCCATAACAATATCATTGAAACATGGTAATACCATGGAAAATTAATAGGTCCCATAACAATCTCATTGAAACATTATTAACCCAAGGAAAATAAATGGGTTCTATAAAAATTACATTGAAACTAGACTATCCCATGGAAATGAAATGGGTTCTTTAAAAATATATTCAAAATAATCATAATGAATCTGATGATATAATGAGGTTTGAATGAATATATAATATTCTCCATTTAGGATCAGTAACAACATGGTTTCTTGATTTTGTTGAATGGAAATACCATTAAAAGAAAATTAGAAATATTCTTGTGGAAAATAATCATTAAACATTCTGAAGTGTCCCATACCACTTCGAAACATTTAGATCATTAACCTAGTGAATGGAATAACATAAAAATAATCATATAATATCATGAGAATAAGATGATTCATAATATAAACAATCAAAGGATCTATATATACACCTTATAAAAATAATTATGTGCATAATGAGAAACAAGTCTCAATGGAATGGAAATTGTGATGAAACCCCTTACAGTTGTAGTAATATTTGAATTGGAAGCCCCAAAATTAATATTTATCAAATGAAACATTTATATAAAATTAATAAAAAATAATTCAGGTTATATTATATCAAATTTGGTATTATATACACCACACAAAATATGAAATGGTGAAAATTACATTTATATCATAGATTTAAAAAATGTTAGATTAAAATCCCTTACAAAGATTGTATCACTGGAGTGTTAATAAATAAATGATATAATTATTTATGAAAATTTTAAATCCAAAAAAAAATTGTTAAATACTTTACAAATAAATCATAGGTCATTTCACCCATATTCTTGGCACAAAATAACCAATGATATAGAAGTTTAAGACAATGAATGGAAATGTATATAAGAAATCACATTCCATAAGTATGATTTGTCATGCATGCCCTTTAAATTACAAAATAATAAACTTATGTTAACTAATTATTTTATTTATAACCTTATAAAAGTCTTTTCTTAGTTTTATTTAACATTTAAACATCTTATATACAATTACTTAATCAATAAGTTTTAAGTCGGATGTTTTGACCATATTCTGGTTATGTGTCAAAACTGACATTCAAAGGTCAACTATAATTAATGAGGAAACTATTTAATGATAAATAGAATAATTATAAAAAATTAATGATCATATTTATACATAAATTATACTTTTAAATCCAATAAATGAATATTTATATGAAAAATGACACAATTACACAATCATGGAGACAGTAGGTCGTACGTACACATGAGTAACATTCCAGTTTTTAAATGATCAATATCGAAAGAAGGTAGGTAAAATTTATATTGAAAAAATTATATTTATATCATAAATAACATATTATTTAATTATATATGTTTATATATATAATTCTTTTGATGTGGTGATGAAAAGGGAAGCATCACATCGCTTTAAGGTGGTGGTAGTCCACACGTCGATGAATGACGTTATCGCTTTTTCAGGGTGTGAAAATATAAGAAATAAAGTGATATATCATATTTACAAAATTTTAATTATTAAAATAATATATTATATATACCATTTATATCAAATATTTTTTTAAACTCGTTCTTAATACATTCCATGTAAAGCGGTAATGAATTACATCACTTTGAGGAGGTAGTAGTCCACACATCCACAAACGATGTTATCATATTCCCCCAAAATAGAGAACATGAAGATGTGTGTTATATGATAATTCAATAAGAATGATTAAATTTTAAAAATCCTATATATAATATAAAAATACTATTTCCATCATAATTCCCAACCATAAGATCTACAAATGGAAAAAACGAACAACAACATTCCGTGAGGCCGTAGTTTTGTCCTACAAATAAACAGGGATTTTGTTATGAATTTTATGTAAGTATGTGTAGTTGTAGCAATAACCCTTAATATAAATAATAAATTTATATTGAGGATACTTATATTGTTATATAATAATTTAATAATAACAATTTAAGGTACAAATAAATAAATAAATCAAAAGTTCTCGTTCAAGAACGTTACCTCTTTTTTAGGTAACTCCTTTTGGTTTTCTCCCAAGGTAATCCATGGCTTGTTTTCCTTCCAAGGTGAGGATTATAGGATGAGATGAGATTTTTGGGAGCTTATTTTTTATAGTTTTCGATGATCTAAAAGTATTTAAAGGTGTGATGAATGGTGGATAGTGAATACCTTTTATAGTGGGAGAGAAGTGGAATTCTAAAAAATATTAAAAGCTAAACACTATTAAGAGGTTTACCTTAAATAATGTGCCTAAAAAATGATAACTAATGGATTATAGGGGAACTAAGTTTGTTAAAAACTTACACAAAACAAAAATAAAAGAATTTTTATCATTTTTCCTTAATCTTTAAGTTCACTAAATTTTTTCTTTATCGTTTTTACTAAGGTAACTTGTATTTTTATATTTACCTAGGTAATTTAACCTTTTATAATATAACTAAAAATATATTTATTAGATAATTTATACCTAATAACTCTAAAAATTTAGTTTAATTCATAAAATTCATATCCACTATTTGTGTAAAATTAATCTTAATACAAACTCATGTCATGCACAAAACCTCGTTTTAACATTAATCACATTAAATAACATTAACACTTTTAACTAATTATTATGGTCAAAAATTATGTTGACCATATTAAAATATAAATATTATACTCATTTAAAAAAACAATAACCATTTTTTGAAAATTCAAACAGTCAAAGTGGAAATTTAAAATTTAAATCTAATCATGCAGACATGGTGATAAACTACGGTTGTAATGTGAAAATGTTCAACATTTTAGAATGTTTCTATATTTAATTCAACATAATAATGATTAAAATGACCCAAATTGGATTATTAATTTATAATTAATTTAATGTGACTTCAAAACTATTTCAAAATATAAAATTAAAACAATTTAAAGTTTTTATTTATATTTTAAAAAATTTAGTTTTCTTTCCAAATAAAAATTAAAAAGTGTCAAAAATTAGTTTTATAACAAGTTTTCCATTAACATTTGGTAAAACAGACTTTTATAAATATACATATTTTAATTCTTAAAATTGTATTGAATCATATTTTATTCCTAAAAAACTTATTAGATTAATTTAAAAATATTTTATTGAATATATTTTAGATAAATTTAATTAAGGTTCCTCTCTAATAGTGATTATTTTAATATATTAAGATAAAACAACTTTTTGGGCATAAATTGTTTTTCATAATAACACGTCCTTTATATTTAGTTGGTTTTTTTATAATTATTTATTCACCAAATAATTTACTATATAAACATGTGTAAACAAAATATTTATGATTTATTTAATCATATTCATTCACTATATTCTAATGACTAGTTGACAACTATAATTTTGAATAATAATATTAATAGTATATTTTTTCTAGTAAGACAGAGGATTGTGTGTACTATAAGTCATAAAAGGAACTTATTGTTTTGTGAAATGAAAAACAATCTTGTAGTTGTGTTTGATGCATTACAAGCTATGTATTGTGTGTAACGAATAATATTAATGAATTTAGATTAATTTTAAAGAATAAATTACTTAAAAATTTTGGTTGTTACATCCTACCCCCATTAAAATGAATTCATACAATGAAATTAATCTTGTTTATTAAATCCTTTTTATAATTACTTTATTGAAACACACATCGAACAAATTAAAAAAATAAAAACACCTTAAAAATTAAAGTGGGAGACAAAAAGGTCATATAATGTTATGCATAACTAGGTTTCCACATAAGAGAGCATAAGTTGAAAATTAAAACATTAATTTTAAAGGGGAAAATAATTCTCATAGACTAATATAGATTGATTGAGATTGTGATAAAGAGGACCAAAATTATAGAAAACCCACAAACAAATAGGTGTGGAAAAGTTAAATAATATCATCATAAAAGATGGTAATATGATAACATTTTTCTTCAGGATCATTTTCCTCCAAAAGTGAAGGACATTACATAGGTCATCCAGGGAAAAGGTGGATGGTTAAATTTGAATATTATTAATGATCTAGAATAATATCCATCAATGGATATCAATTTACATGAAAACCATCTATAGGATCCTCAGGAACAATTGATTTATAAATAAAAATCATCAATGAGGTTTTGGGAAAAAAATTGTATAAATATTTCAAAAGACAAGGAGAATAAGATTTCATTTTATAAAATAATTAAATCATTGAATATATGTATCGTAGAAAATTAATAATATGTAGGAAAAAGTATTTCACATGGAAAGTGTTAAAATAATATTCTTTTTACACTTTATTGAAGAAGACCCACATAGGGTGAATTAAAATCTTCATCAAAACATTATGTATAAGATAGAGTAAAAGAATACAAACTCAATAAATTATTGAGTTGAAATTATCTATAATTATAATATATGATTACGTTTAAATAAGTCAGCGTGTTTATTGTCATGTCCCACACGCAACACCGATCATAAAAAAATCATAATTTATTTAGTTAAAACAAAAATATTTTACTATGACCATTTAAACCAATCAATTGAATTATATAGAATGAATAAAAACTATACAAATTATTAAATCTAAGTATAAATAAAAAAACTTTTAATATGAATAAAATTTAATTTATTTCCCTAAAATGACTAGTAAGATCATTTATTGTAGAGAAAAGTATTTTTCTAAAACAATTCCTTTCATGAGATAAATATTCTATTTCAAGAAGCATAAGATTGTTGAAAAATTATGAGTCATATTAATTATTTGTTAAAAACAACTTAGTTGGTAAATGATATGAAATAAGAGTAATATCATTTAATATTTCAAGATTCTATTTTTAGATTAAAAAAGTTCCCCATTATGTTTTTGGATTATATTCATAAATTTAATTTATAAGTTTTGAAAATTGATATATATAAAATTGAACTTAATTTTTTATTTAATCATATAAAAATTGAAGTAGTATGATTTTTGGGGCTTTTTCTAAAAAGATTTTTTTAGTTGAAATTGAGTGATTTAAGAAAATTATGTTTTCAAGGATTTTACCACTATATAAGAATAACTAGAAAACTAAAAAATAATTTAAGTAATAAAATTTGAATTTTATGAATAAAAATATTATTTTTATATTATTATTTGAACAAATAAAACCTATGGAAAACATTTTTATAACTAATTTAAATGATATGCTAATATAAAAAATTACTTCTCTCTTTTCATTAATTAAAGTATTTTCATGGTGATGCTCAATTTTTGGTTGACATGGAATCCTAATAAAATTTATTAAAATAATTATTAATAAATTCCTATCATTAAAACTATAAACCATGATAATTTTATTTATATTAAAATTTAATGTTTAAAATTTTTATTTTACAAAAAACTATTTTTATGTAATTAAGTGTGTTTATTTGAAAAATAAATCTTCACACCATTAAAATAATGGGTTTGATAAAATTATTTTCAGTTTTTAAATCATAAGTATCCAGTTATTTAATTGGGATAATATTAATATTTTTTATCGAAATAAATTACTAAGGTTAAAAATTAATTACAAGTGAAAAGAAAAAGGAGTTAATTGAGTTTAACCTAGTGTAAAAGAACTAAAAATAAAAAACATGGATATACATAAATATTTTATATTTGTATATAAAAATACATGTCTAGCTTGAAATTTTTATGTATTCTTCAATTGAACCTATAATAATGTCAAGGAAATATTGAAATATATAAAAGGTGTTCCCAAAACTACCCATTCCATCACTTATAAAATGGTGACATATTCACCACTTATAGTCACACATTGAATTAGAATTTATCAATTAAAATCGTCTATTTTACTCTCCATATAACCCTATCCATATAACATATTTCTTTGATAACTCATAGCTTTCATATGCCATTCAAATTCAAGGAGTTCGTTAAAGAAAAATCATATTTGGGACATGAGGAACAAAAACTGCATAGTTTTTATAATTCATTATCTTATTTTAAATTTATTATTGACACACAATTATAATCACATTACTATCATTTGCATACTTTAATTCTAATTAATGAAGGGTATTTTCCGATTTTATTCATACACCAAATACATTAAGAAAAACAAAATTATTTTTTATATGTTGTGTAGACTACCACCTCCTCAACTAAACAAATTTCATTTTCCATAACCACCATGAATGGAATGATATAAGTATGGTATTAAAGGATAAATATTATTATTATGATATCATAAATATTCTTTTAAACAAGGTAACCAATTAATTGTTTGAACAAAAAATGATCATCATTAACTTAATCATTTAAAACGAGAAAACAAAGAGTAGAATGATCACTTTTTTATATGAAATGACTTTATATAAATTATCTTAACTTCATAATTATTTCAAATTATATAATATAAAACTAATAATATCTAAATATTATCATAATTTTTCCATTATAATGATATTAAAAATAAACTATCTCATAATTATTCATTAAATCTGGGTATGTTTTTGTTTTAGTCAGTCAAACCACCTCATTAAACAGTACCACAAATTTACCTCAAAGATGTCTATGGAAACTTATTCATTGGTATAATATAATATAAATATGTAAATAATAATTTTTTGGGTTATGGTAACCTCATGACTCGCCCCGAAGGGGCTCGAACCATGACTACCCCAAGCCCACTTCCATTAGGCCAGGGGATGAAAACCATCACTAAGTAGGAATACAACATATATGGGTGGCATTAGCCTAATTTACCCATACACACACACACAGAACTCCAAGCCCGTAAAATGATAAAATGTTAAACAAATGAAACCAAATCATGTGTAAATCTATAATATCACTATCATAGTATGATGGTGAAGTACATAAAGCAATAAAATGGCCCAATAAAAGCCCAACCAAAAACTGAAGAGAGTCCAACCTACTCTAAGGTAGGGGACTACTATCAAATTAAACCAATTACAAAATGTGTAGGTCTTTCAAGATCAATATATGCTCCAAAATCTCCCTGTCCTGCCAGGACACTTTCAAAAGGGTCTTCGTCAACATATGACATGACATGTTCATAGAGATCCCTCATTGGGGTGAGTATTACAATACCTACTAGGAAACCCCATAAATACTAAAAAAAATAATAAATAATAGTCACCTCTCTACATTAATACCATAATTAATATTAACAAGAACCAATATATACTTCATAAGAGCACCACGCCACCTGGTAGTCAAAACCAAACTCTTTGCTATAGGATTTTGCATGAAGAAATTATCATTCCTATAAAATAGACTCCTTGAGTTATATAATCATCAGAGAAACTAATCCAAGAGATCATGATCATTGGGCCCCACCAAATAAAACTCATAGGTATTTAGAGACCCAGATACTCAGATAAGAGATCACAATCTATACCGCTAGCTAACACCGCAAACCCACTATGGATCAACCATCTATGTGAGGGATAATAATCCAATAATACCATGAAGCCTACTGAAATATCCTTCTAGATGGAAGATCAATTCCCTCCTCTAGAAGGTGATGTTGATTCCAAAAACACTACTTATGGTATAAAATGATGAAGGATCACCCTCCAGTCTCATATAGAGATACTAAAAACCCTATTTGAGACTCATCCTCCAGAGGGGATCACAATCTAGAGATGTGGATGTAGTGTTGCATTGTACCCTTCAGGTGGATGGACTATGCAAACACAATCAACTGATACTTGTCGAAACTGAAGAGACAAAGGGATCCAAACACCATTATAATGGGTACATGGTGTGTACTAGGGGTACACAACATGTCCATCCAACCCCTGTTCTATACAAGAGGTTCTACCTCACACTTAATTCAAATATACTAATACACTAGTTATAGTAATCGTACATGGTGTGTAGATATTGGACAAAATTCTTACCATGCCACCTGGCAGTGCTCGTGTACACCGGATCATGTCCACATACTCTGACTTTGATTGTGTACTTGGTCCTTCTTGTTCCCATGAAACCTCTGAGTTACAAATTGACCCTCCTAGAATTAGTCACACTGTTTGTAATAAGGTCAAACAACTTGTGGTATTTAACTCTCCATGGAAAACCCAGCATCACAGCCAGGGGGTCTCACTTGGCTTGTGACCCCGGATGACACATCGTGTGACATGGAAATTTTCATAACCCTCAGGTTCTTATTTTTTCATCCACTTACACTACTTCCACTATTATTTTAGCCTGGAATATTTTATTAGAGTTCACCCAACATCACCATCACCCGATTAGTGGTTTCTAGCATTTTATCCACTCAAAAATCGATATGTTGAGTTGAATCCATTTCCACATTGATATGAAATCACATATCCATTTTCAGAAAGAGACCCTTGCCCCATATAGTCTCTATTTTCAAAAATAATCATCTTTTTTCATATATTTTAAAATTGCAAACTCAATCGCATGTTCTACCCGGGGTAATTATCTCTTCCGCTGAAAAACGATTGTCCAGCGATCGAATACATAGTAATCATTTAACCAAGAGCCTAATAAAATTTAAATAATGAACATGTCAATAAATATGGGGGAAATCCATTAACCATAAATTATGAGAATCAAACCACATCCTTTTCTCATTCAGCATCGATCTGTTTTTGTAGATTTAGACAAATTAATTGGAAAAAATAAATAATGAACAAAATAAATCCATCATAAAGTAAATCTATCCTCTATATGAAAATAAATTATTTTTAATTGAATTCATCTGTGTTCATCTACGATAAAAAAACATGATGTAATTTCACAAAAATAATATCCTACCAAGAGTTTGGATCGATCACAAATGAATAATATTTATGCACTGTTGTGATTTGAGAGATCCTAAAAATTTGTTGTCACATGATACTAGATCAGACCAGATCTGATGTCATCTACCAATGATAATTTAATATGAACCTCTCCAATGGTTCCTCTGAATCCCTAGTTTAAGTATATTACCATATGGTTGCATCATAACTATATTTATATAGAGGATTTTGGTCTCTAAAACAAATAAAATAAACCATTTTATTTATTTATTTTATTAGTTCCATGACCAATAAATTTTTATCAAAAAAACATGTCACCAAAAAAGGTTATGTCTTTCCTTGGGTAATACCTTAATTCAAAACTCAATAGTGCCCTCATATTTCTTATATGGGCCCCCATTTAGAATTTATTCATCTTTTTCAGGAAAACTGCATGCGCATGATTTTAATACATTTAATAAATTTTAAAAATTAAATTTTCACACATAGGGACTTGGAATCTCATGTCGTATTAGTTCCTATATCATAAAATAATCCATTTAATATTATAAAGTAATACATGAAAAAATCATACTTGTTACATTCTCCCCACCATAGGGATTTTTTATCTTGAGAAGAGAAAAACCTACTCAAAATATATGGGTATTAGGATTGCATCTAGGTCTCTCTCTCCTAGGTTCCCTCCAGAACATTCCCATGATACCATCAAACATTAAATAATAGAATATATCACCTTATAAAGATCTTATCCTACCAATATCCAATATCCACTAGGTAATAATTAAAGGAATCTTCATCCTCAATGTATAGCTCTCCTCAGTAGATAATATGTGATAAGTATTACATGTAACTCCCCATATTGTGGCACATAAAAGACATATTTTACCTAGTCCAACAATAGTGGTAGAACTAAGAGGTATTTCACCTCTCCAATTCTACACATAATCTAGAAAGGGACAAAGAATCTAAGAGATATCTTTTTACCACAAAAATATCTTTAATCCAAGTTGAGGAGAGACCCTCAGGAACACATGGTATCCATCCTCGAACACCAAATAATTATTTTTTGAGTCCACATATGAATTATTATGGATCTATTCTATCCTCATCTACTCTTATATGATTTTAACCTTCTCTGTTGTAGCCTACACTAACTTGGGTCCCATGAGTGCTAACTCACCTTGATCAGTCCAAAATGGTGACCTGTAGGGTCCCCCATACAAGTCCTAGAATGGTTCCCTACCAATGGTTGAATGGTAGCTATTATTTTATGAATAATCCTCTAAGGGTAGATGATGCACCCAACTATCGCCAAAATCCAACATTAAAATCCCATAGCTGGTCCTCCAAGACGTGAATGGTCTGCTCGGTTTGGCCATCAGTTTAGGGGTGAAACATCATGCTCAAGAACAGCCATGTCACAAGAGCCTCCTATAATCCTCTCTATAATCATGATGTGAACTAAACATCATGGTCTGAAATTTTCTTTGACGGAACACCATGGAGCTAGTCTATCTCCTGCACAAACATGCATCCCAAGATCACTAAAAAGATATACTCTCGAATATATAAAAAGTGGGCCATCATGGTGATTCAATCTATGATTTAAAATATGTAATTGTTTACCCTAGATGAATGTGGTAACCCCTTGATAATGATCAATGATATTTCATCACACTTCCACTATGTCACCTTAATGGGTTTAGCTAAACCTATTGGAACCTAAGGCTTAGCCTTCACTTGATGACAAGTGAGGCATCGATAGACAAAATTTTCAACACTAATCTTTATTCATATCCATCAAAACTAGTTTAATAGGTCCTAGTACATCTTTTCCACACCTGTATGTACCACCCAATGGGATATATGAAACATTCACATTAAATTCTCCTACAACATCAATAGTGCCATCATCCATCCTCTAAAAAGGACAATATGCTTCCTACCTTCATAATATCCATCAGGAGCATATCCAGTGGATATCTTACTACGTAAGGTCTCAAAATAATTATCTCCATGAAGAAATTTCTTGAGATTCTATAAAATTGTTGGTTTTACAACTATCTACTAAAGATATAATGCATCGTCCTTTTCCACTAAGCACAACTACAATAAGGCTTACTCCTTTGACACATCAACCAACAACTAAGATCAAGATATCCTAATTATAATATCAGCCACCATGTCTCCCTCTCTATGAGTGTATTTAATCTGGAGGTCTTATACCTGGAAGAACTCTATCTATCGCCTCTATTTGAAGTTAATTTCTTTATAAGAGAAGATAAATTTGAGACTCTTGTGATCAGATTAGATGATAAACCGCTCACAATCTGGTAGTTTCTACATATCTTTAGTTAAGAGAATACTTTTTCTAGATCAAGATCATGGTTCATATAGTTCTACACATGTTGTCTCAACTGACATGAACCATAGGTAATCTCCACCTACCTCTACATCAGATCACCCTCAATCCCAGTCCTTGATTTATTGAAGAACATTGTGTACTCAACACAATCCTCTAGAAATATTGATATGGGATCATTTTAAATCTCTAACTCAACACTTAAAAGAACTATTACCACCTTTTCATCTATATGAAAGGCTGACCCTTTCATGTAAAAACTATTAAAGTTGATTTCACCTTGGAGAAATTTGGTACAATCCTCTGATAGTACCCTACCAACCCATAGAAATTGTACACCTAAGTGACACTCTTGGGTGGATCCTAAGATTGCACTCCCTAAACCATTTCTAGGTACACTACCACTCTATCCTATGTGATGACATTTCCCAAGAATTAGACCTCTCAAATATAAAACTAATACTTTGAGGGATTCACATATACTCGGTTCTCTTAGAGTATTTCTATAACCATCTTCATGTTTTTCTCATGCTCCTCCTTAGATTCTGAGTACATAAGGATGTCATTGATTAAGACTACAACAAATCAGTCTAATAAAGGCTAAAAGATCTTTTCCATGAGTCCCATGAACACTAATGGAGATTTATTTAAAAATAAAAGAATCACCATGTACTCATAGTGAACATTAGGACAACAGAATGTTATCTATTGTATATCCTTATCTTATACTCATTGTTGGTGATTACTTAATCTGAGATCATTATTTAAGAACCAACATTCCCTTATTAACTAATAAATGAGGTTATCAATCTATTGTATTGGATACTTATTCATCATATAAACCTATATCAGGAACTATTAATTAAAAAATAACTCTAACCTACCATCTCCCTTCTTGGAAAACAACACTAGGGATGCCCAGGGGTGAACAATGGGTTTCAGAAATCCCTTCTCCTAATAGTCCACTAACTACACCCTATCCTCTTAAAGATCTGTGGGAGCCATCCAATATTATAGTTCAGATATTAGGTATTTCCCATGGTTTAATTCAATGCATAAGTCTACATCTTATAGTGGAGGTTATATTGGAACATCCTTGAAAAATACATCCTCAAACTCTACCACTACCATTGGGAACTAGTATCCCATAGCATCCACCGGTCCAAGTGTCATGCAAGAATACTTTTGATTAATTAGTTTAAATATTCTTTTCCTAAGCCTACCCTACCCCCACAAATCTTTATATTCACACAAAATGGAAAACATCATCCCATCACAATGGATAGAACACATCCTCCACCTAAAATATCCAATCTGGTAATGAGTTACGGATAGTCATTCCATACCTAAAATGATGTCATAGGGAATCATAACTACTAAAAAGACATCCTATAAAATAATCTCACCTCCAATAATCAGATCCCACTATCAGTATAAGTTTAAAATATTTGTGTCCCCTCCTATAAGAGTCTCTAATCACAATGGTTAGGAAAATGGATCAATCAAACAATAGACGTCTCAAACAAGAGAAGTGGAAATAAAGGAATGGCATAAATATATCTCAATTAATACTGCAGCATATGTAGAAAATTAATAGATCATACCTCGAAACAACTATTGTGACTCAGGGTCATAGGACCCCATAGCCTGAATTTTGCCTCCTCCATCACCACCAGATCCCTGTGTCTAGAGTAGACACCCTAGGGGTGGTGGAAATATGTAAATACATTGACAACATCATGTTGATCTAATGGAACCACTATTATGTCTACTTCCATGTGGCCAACTTTCTCCATCCTCTATCTCCACCTCATTCGTCACTCAACCATCTCCATATCAGTTGTATGATTGGTTATAAAATATCATGCAAGTAATCATTAATGATCATAGGATAAAAACAATTTCTCCCTTTGATGGAATAATCCATCCTGAGATCCCTACACTATTGATACTCTATACTGGGATTGTCTTCTAAAGTATCTGAGACACTTGGATCCCTGAAACTACCATCAGTTACCTCCCGCAGAGGTCTCATCTCTTGGGTTTCCACTTCTAGCACCCACTTTCAACACTGTCTCTTAAAATAATCTCTCCACCACTAAGGCTCCCTCCATCAATCCAGTATAAGAGGGAATGATTAGAGATATCATAAAATCCCTAATATCCTATAATAACATCTTATCAAAGGAAAATTCTCTAAATAATGGATCTTGTACCATATCCAAGGAGTATCATGAGATATCCATAAACCCCACAATCTACTCCAACACAATCATATTGGCCTATTGTAGATACATAATCTCATGGATTTGAAATAATCACAATTTGGTCAGATAAAACTTCTCCATGAAGAATTTCTCAATGACTGACCAACAGAGAGATGTATAATCATGTGATTGAGCCACTAAACTCCCCCACCGCCCAGAAGATCCCTGAGGAAGACTCATTATGAGGACTAAAATCATGTCTACAGGCATCCTCACAAGGAAAAAAATTTAAGTGACTTCCACAATATTGTCCTCGTATACATGGGGGTATGGATCACCCAAAAACATGGGAGTATACTACATCTAAAACTCATGTGGCACACTCAACCTATGTGAATCCTTAGCTAGTACTACTGTTTCCAGTTACTGTCAATGAGTGGTGGTATAGATTATAAACAACCAAGTGGTTCCATCTCTGGTGTAGGCCTCAACACTAAGATCTCATCTCTCAGTAGATCATACTCATATTCACACAGTGGAATCATGATTTTATATCTTCATGGAGGCATCTCGAAATAAATAAGATGTATCACGGTCGATGAGTATATATGAGGAGATGACTTAATAATGATATGGAAACTAAAAAACATTCTGATATAATACTTGTACAAATTGTTTCTATTAAACCAATGTCTACATACCCTAATCATAAAGAAAGGTGATCGATGTATGGATGTATGGTTATGTTAGCCACTATACCATCACTGATGTTACCAGACTAAAAGGATAACTCGAAACACTTGACATTATTTCAATGAAACCTAACCCAATCTCATAGACTTTGATCCTTTTTTTATTTTATTTTTATTTTTTTTATTGAGTGTAATCCACCCTCCATTTTTATTTTATTGAAAAGATCCACTTTAAGGAAAAGTGGGAAACATACAAAAAACATTCAATGGTTGATTTCAAAATTCAAAATTACAAGCTTCAAATCATTTAAAAAAACAAGCATATACCACCAACCCCATAAAAACACCAAATTCAGAATTCAAAATCAAAGGCAAAAGTAATCGCCACCCAGTACACATCTTGTGAATCCCACGATCAACATCATCATCGTCTCTACCAAACACATCACTGTAGTTCACGTCACATTGTTGTAGTACACTCCAAACATCATAATTAGTGTCGCCTGTAGATAACTGAACCATCCTCACACCAGCCGTCTTTTCCCTTTGTCTACCAGACCGACGAGGAAGGCCACCAGATTCCAACATGATCATCACTAAAACACCAATGTCATCTTCAAAAATACATCCACCGAACACCACAAGATGAGTAACACCTTCAGAACCACATCAAAAATGCCACTTCTTCGACCAACACCGACCCCGAAACACAAATCACTCAAAAACTGACCAAACATTATAAGATCATCAAAGACATCGCCAGATAAACAAAAACAACACAGAGTCAAAAAATGAAAACAAGACCCTCAGGAAACACAATGACAGAATAAAACTGGATCGGAAAACCTGACGAAAATGAATCACTGAAAGAAAATCCACGGCCTCCGAACCATATGGCCCAAAAACTCTTTGAATACATCGCTCCAATTATGACCTGGAGTGGAGTGATGGAACACTAGGTCAGAGCATGTTGAGGTGGATGAGGAAGAATAATGGGGAAAACCCAAGCATAAGCAAAAACCAAGAAAGATGGCGGGGAGACCGGGGACTGGAACCCTAGAGAGAAACGATGAAGACGCCTTGAACATCCATGGCCACCAAACTGATATGCCCAAAACCTCAAGAATCCAACTCTCCCAAACCGACCTGGAGAGGAAAAGAGGATCACGAGGTCAGAGTGAGGTGTGGCAGTCGGGAAAAAGGCATAGCACCTTCATCGGAGTGGACCAACTGCAAAAGTGAGGAAACAAATCGATGAGAGGAAGAAAGAGAAAAGAGGGGTTTTAGGAGGAACCCCAAAAAAGGAGAAGCAAGGGGAGTGAGAACCAACCTGGCGAGAGCCGATTCACCATCGATTCAAAGAAGGGTAAAAACCCTAAAAATTCACAGTCAGGAAGAGATTTGAAAGAGAACTGGAGACTATAAATGCCGAAGAGGTAGTAGAAGGAGGGAACATCATCGGAAGACTCTCAAAACACTAGAGGAGGGCGAGAGCGGAGAAGGAGAGCGGTGGGCCGGGAGATTGATGGGCCATCGATACGATAGTAGGAACCTTTTCCAAAAATGATTGTCAACTTTGATCCTATTGTAGAACTAACTAATCTAATACCACTCCAGCATAACCTCACCCGATGTGGCCCAAACCATGACAACTCCAAGCTTTCCTCCAACAGGTAAGGGGTTGGCGAAAAGTACCGAGTAGGAATATCACACATATGGTGGCATTAGCCTATCGTACCTATAAAAATGTACAAAAATCCAATCACATAAAATTCAAAAATGAAAAACATCTAAAACCAATGCATGCATTGATATATAATCACATAATCAGATTTTGATGGTTATGTATAGCATGTAATAAAATGGAAAAATAAAATCCAAACCAAAAACCACATAGAGTCTAACAATATCCAAGGTAGGGGAATTCTATCAATTATAACCACTTAAAAACACCATGGACATTCAAGCTAAATTAATGCTCTACCAGCTCCCTATCCTCATTGTAAACCATCAAACTGGCCATCTTTGGCATAAGAGAAGACATATGGAGGTAGATCCTATTTTGGGTTGAGTATAAAAATACTTAGTAGGACACCTAAAAACACTAAAAAAACAATCAAGAATATTCGGTACATAATATTATTACAATATTAAATAAAAACAATAACCCATATATACTTCAGAAGGACACCCCATATCCAGGTGGTAGTAACAAAACATCCAGCCATATGATTCTTCTTGAAATAATGCTCATTCTAGGAGAATCCACTCCTCAAGTCATAATCTCACTAGAGACACACATCCAATAGGTCACGATTATTTGGATCCTCCAAAGAAAACTCATGGGTCACCATTTCCCTGATACTCAATGAGGGGATCAAACTTAGGACCATTAGGGAACACCACCAACCCAATCTTGATTAAACTACTATGTAGGGGATCATACTGCAATAATATAACAAACCCCACTAAAACATCCTTCTAGATGAAGGGACAACAAACCCCACCAAGTGTAAAATAATGACACAGGATCACTCTTTAGTCTCACAAAGGGACACCAAAAACTCTATCTAATACTCATCCCCCAAATGGGTTTTAAATCTAGATATATATACATAATATCTCATTGTACCCTTGAGGGTGATAGACCAAGGGAACACACTCAACTGATACTGATCCAAAATGACGAAAAAAAGGGCTCCAAATACCCTAAAAAGTGGTACATGGTATGTATTGGGGTACACAGTGTGTCCATCCAAACCTTAGTCTTCCTGTGTAGCGTTGTCACAAAGGTCATGTATGAATCATTGTTCATGATGTATAGGAATAGTATATGGTTTGTAGAGATCGATTGACACACTTCTTGTGCCTCCTGGTCATGCCCATTTACAACAGACAATATTTGGGTACTATTTCCTTGTCTATGTACTTTAGCCTACCCATGACCATGTAACCTCTGATTTACATGACAACTCATCTAGAATGAGTCACATGTTAAGAGACGGGGTCACATGGAATGAAAAATTTATCTCTTTGTGGAAACATTATCATTATAGCTTTGGGGTCCCACACAGTGTGTGATCTTGAATGACACGTCATGTAACATGGAAATTTATAGAATCCTTGGGTTCATCCTCTCTAATACATAAATGCTACTTATTCCATAATTCTACTTGAGTATCATGGATATGATGTCTCCCATACTCACTCTAAAACTCTGACTAGTTTTTTTCCTTCAATCCACTCGGAAATTTACCTGTTGATATGAATACATTTCCACGTCAAGTGGTCATGTATTCATTATAGGAATGGAACCCTTAGTATGATCAAGTCTCATTCCTCCACAAATCATCCTCTATCATCATTTATTTTCAAATCACACCTTCAATCACATGTTGTGCCCATAGTAACAATCCATTTCACCAAAGAACGTTTGTACAATGATCGAATACCAGTTAATTTTCAAACCACATTAAATATAAAATAACCACATTGAATTTTTAAAGAATCATCATAGAAATACATGAACAATAAATTGTGAGGAATAAACCTCAACATTTTCTTTCTTTCCATGATCCATTTTATAGATTTAGATGAATGAAAAGGAAAAATAAATAATGAATAAATTAAATACATTAAAAAAATCTACCTTTAATGAAAAAATCATTTCTTGTTTGTGAAATTGATTGAAAAATATATGTTATAAAATAAGATGATGGAATTTTACAAAAAAAACCATCCTACCTAAGGTTTGGATCAATTGTTGGTGAAGAATAGTTCTATGTTTCCATCATTGATAAAATATATAAAATCTTTCAGTGCATGGTCCACGATCAAACCTGATCTGATGTCATCTAAAAAAAATCTTCCCACAAGATCCTCTCTAATAGATCCTCTCAATCCCTATATTAGGAGTATAACACTAGGTGTGAGGCATAAATTTGTTTAAATAGAGGATTTTGGTCACTACATCAAATAATATAAATCAATAAATTTATTTATTTTATTAATTCTACCCCAAGGATAACATTTTCACAAATGTCACACGCCAATAAAGGTTATATCTCCTATAGGTTAAAAAAAATTCTGAAGTCAATGGTTCCCTAATATTTTTTATCTCAGTCCACATTCAGGAGTTATTCCACTTTTCTAGGAAAACTACATGCTTGTGATTTTAATATATTTAATATATTTCAAAAATTATTTTCGGGCACCCCGAGCCTTAGAATCTCATGTCATCTCAAAGCCTAGCTCAAAAAATAATAAATATAATATTCTAATGTATTAAATGTAAAATTAAAATTCATTATAGGTAATCTTAAATCAATATTTAACTCATTAATTATGAAAACACATTTTGTTTGTTAACTATCACTGAAACAGTATCACCGCTGATTTAATCATTATGGTTTATAACCATAAATGAATAAAAAAATTATAACTCTATAAAATATCATAAACTTATATTCTATTAGAATATATGATATAGTAATTATGAAAATTGAAAAAATAATAAACATCGACACCTATATTATGAAACTTATAAAAATGATCAAATCTACCAACACCCAATGTGGAAAAATAGAACAATTAATATGGACAATGACCATTTATTATGAGTATAGATGAAAATGGACATGAGTAAGGTTTTTAATTAAGTGATTAATGTAACGTCCTAGTTCTGGAAGCCACCCAGAGGCACCCCGTACCCGGTTGGTCACATGGCCTCAAGCGCATTTCCCCAAACACCAGAGGCTACCAAAAAGCAGCGAGGGCCTTGGGTGTGATAGTGGGGAAACTATGCCCTTAGTGGTAGAGTACACAGCGGAAGAAAAATAAACATGCAATAGTGGAAGTAGTAATAACCAACAATATAAACAGTGGAAGACTAAATCAACAATAGAACATGTGTATATATGAAATGATGCATGATACATATCTATGAAAGCATCCAAACAAGTCACAATGCTGAAAAACACCATAGTACCAAAATAAGTACAAAAGAAAATAAACAGTTCCGCAGCATTGCAAGCCAGAGCTAGGTCCCTTTCTCTACTGCTCCAAGAAATCAATTACCAGAAGTCAAAAGGCGCTTTCCCTTTTCTATACCTGCAATAACATAGTCTTATTAGTCCCAAAAACGTGGCCCAAACAGGGTGTGAGATAAAATCCCGGTAGGCAACCACCCGAAGATCTGTTCCTAACAGTCAGTGAGTATATGGCAAGTAAAAGTACACTAAGAAGTAAACAGCAACAGCAAAGCTGTAGGTAGAAAACAGTAAGCAGTAAAGCAGAATGATACACAACAATAATCAATCCACAACCAACAACAGCAGTGAATCAAACTGCTAACAAGTAGGAAAACCCTCTGGGAAGTACTCACAGTCATTCCCTCTGGTCCTATCCAAGAAGTGCCACAACCCTCTAGGAAGTGAACTCAGCCTAACCCCTCTGTCTTGGTCATACGAATTTATGAGACTCTCTGGGGAAGCTCACTCGTTCAATTCCCCTCATAGTCTAGGGTATTCAGGGACTCTCTAAGGAAGATCACACAGTCTAAACCTCTTAGACCCAAGGTCTAGAGACTCTCTAAGGAATCTATCTCGATCAATTCCTCCTATAGCCTCAGGTATACCACAGACTCTCTAAGAAAGCTCACTCGGTCAACTCCTCCTCTAGCCTGGGAAGGTTCTTAAAAGAAATCAAACAAGGTAAGACTCTCTGAGGAAGCTCACTCGTTCTACCCTCATGTAGTCTATAATATCTGAAGGCACTCTAGGAAGCTCACTCGGTCCATCCCACATGGCCTATAATGTCTAAGACTCGCTGAGGAAGCTCACACGGTCTACCCTCCTACAGTCTATAATGTCAAAGACTCTCTGGGAAGTACACTCGGTCTATCCCTTATAGTCTATAGCACCAGGTTCCCTCAGCCCCGTGCCATTCAGTGCATAATAATTCTATAGGGACAAAGTACACCTACAGAGATACTTGGCTAACCAAAGTATACCTATAGATCTAATTTGATAACATTCTACAAGGAAACAAGCATGTAATGCGAAACACTCCATCCTATAGACACAAGGCATGGCAACGGTCATAACGACCAAAGGCTAACAAGACCCAAAGGTCATAAATAGATAAAATCATGTGAAAAACATCCAATCACAACAAAATATCCTCTAACATGATAAACTTACCTCTAAAAAAGCATACAAGCAAGGCAGGAAAACAACAAGGGCAAAAAGGTAAACACACAACACCTCGTTCACTGGTATTTGTGGAATTTGCACATAAAAATCAAAGACTTTGAACAGTAAGGCATAAACCACCTACCTCGATCCGAGGAGATCGATATACTGGAATCACGAGGATTGATTCTCCCCCAAATGTTGTAGATCTAAGAAAACGTCCAAAACGTTCAAACCATGGTAACTTGATAAGAAGGAGGAATTGGAAAGCAAGGCTAAATTAGAAGGAAGAACTCACCGATGTGATTCTAATGCAATAGACCGTGCTTGAATCAGAGAATGGACAGAGGAGCGGTGGCTTGTAAAAGATCCGCAGGTTCCCGGCACTCCCGGATGAAGAAGCTGGAGAAAAAGTGCTTTTCGTCAATTAGGCGCGACCCCGGTCCATTTAATGAAAAAAAATAAAGTACATGGAGTGTACTAAGTCTTTCCATACTCCGCCAAAATCGGCCTCCACATCACCCCTACACACCGTGTGTGTGGCCCGGACATGACCAGCACACGGCTTCGAGTGGGAAAAGAGTACACGGCGTGTACTCAGAAAGTACACGGTGTGTACTTCAAAAATTTACAGAACTTTATTTTTCTCAAAAACTCTAGAAAAGGGAAAACATACCTGAAATGAAGATCCGGGTTCTTACAAACTTCCCCCCTTAAAGAAATTCTTCCCTGAATTTCTTTAGAGAGGCGTAGAAGAGGAAACCCTGAACATCTCTGGCCACTACGATCGTACATCGGCCTCCCTCTCCTAGGTCTCATCCTGTACTCACCCAAGCTGCCATAGCACCCATACTAGAGGAACAGACTGCCCATGGAGAACCTTCATACTGCAATCAAAAATCCGGATATGATGCTCCTCAAATGACACATCCACTTCAAGCTCAACCTCCTTGGGTTAGAAGACATGAGATGGTTCTGAAAAGTAACGTCGAAGATGAGAGATGTGGAAGACGTCGTGCATAGCCCGGTACCTCTGAGGTAGCTGCAACTGATAGGAAACCAGCCAAACTCTCTCTAACACCTCAAATGGCCCGATGTACCGTGGTGAAAGCTTACCCTATCTTCGAATCCTCTTGTGCCCCAGCCTCGGTGCGACACGCAGGAAAACCTAATCCCTGACCTCGAAATACAAAGGGCGTCTCCGTTGATCGGCATAAGACTTCTGGAGAGACTGTGTTGTAACCATTCGCTTTCGAGTCAACTTTATCTACTCTGAGGTCTCCTGAACAAGACGAGGTCCCAGCAGAGCTGCCTCTCCAACCTCCATCCAGCATAAGGGTGATCGGAATGGCCTACCGTACAAAGCCTCGTAAGGTGTCATCTGTATAGTCACCTGAAAACTTTTGTTGTAGGTGAACTCTGCCAGAGGAATATGCTTCTCCCAAGAACTGCTGAAGTCTAGAAGACTTTCTGCGATGATTCCTACTATCTGTAGGAGGAACACCATCTCTGGATGTTGAACCGCCCTGGCTCACTGCTCCAGAATCCCTCAGATTTTGCTCAGTGATCAGCGCCTGGTTGATGATGGAGGATATAGAAGTCAACTGGAAGATATTCACCTGGTAACAGATCTCTTGCCTGGGACCATCCTCGAACTTCCTAGCAAGAAACAACTCATCACCTACTGGTATCGGTGTGAAACGTTGCAGGTCAGTGAAGCGAGATGAGTACTCCATAACAGAAAGAGTACCCTGCTATAGACTCAAAAACTTCTGGGCTCGGTCGGCCCTCAGGGTCTCCGGATAGAATTAGTCATAGAAGGTGCGTCGAAACTCGTCCCAAGACATACCCTGTTGACGCCCAGACTGTGAAATCACCTCCCACCTCCTCTTGGCGGTGTCCCGGATCATATAAGTTTCCATCTTTACCCTCTTCTCTGGGGGTATCTATAGATGCTCAAATATAGTCAGGGTGGCCTCGAACCATGACTCTGTAGCCTAGGGTCCTACATCTCCTGAGAAAGTAGGAGGATGTTGCTGCTGAAAAACCCTCGTCAACTCAGCCATCGACGGGGCAGGATGCGGCGCTCCCTAAAAAGTCTGCATCATCCTTAGTAATTTTTCCCAAAACTACTTATCGGTGCCTGCGACAGGTATAACTACTGGTGCCAATGCTGGAACAGCAGGAAGATCTACAGGAGGATCAATAGGAGGTCCCTACTCGGCCATATCCGGTGTCTGATCACCGTCTGGCAAATGACGTGCGACCAGAGGACGTCTCAGAGGCATATCTCTGAAAGATCAAAATCACACCTTAGATCAGGATTAACAAAGACTAAAAACACAGGAGTACAAAATGGGAACAGGGGGAAGAAACATTCAAGTTTTAGAAAACACGACTACACGGCGTGTATAAAAACTACACGGCGTGTCTTCTTTAGCCATTAACATGGGCGTCTACCCCTGCCCGACAGGTCATGTAACACCCCAAACTACATGGCGTGTTGTTCCCACACACGGCATGTACTTGAACTCTAAACCCCTGCCCGATTCTCCTTACACAGCTAACCCACACGGTCCAACTAACCCCAGACTACACGGCATGTTCCCTAGGGACACGGCGTGTACTAGATACGGTCTCGGTGGCCCGTGTTGTTATTTACACGGCTTTCTCCAAGGTTGGAACTTAAACGGCGTGTTCCGAACAAATATGGTGTGTATAGAAGAAGGTGATATTGACCTGTGTTGTTCGTGACATGGTCGGGTACCTGAACAAGACTACACGGCGTGTTTCGAAAACAACACGGCGTGTCTAAGAGAAGGTAATGCCGACCCGTGTTGTTCGTGACACGGCCGAGTACCTAGAAAAGACTACACGGTGATGTTATTAATATTTTCATGACTTATTATATTCCCCCTTTACTTCTTTTATATGAAATTTCCATAATTTGTGTGAAATATTAATGTTTTAATATTAAGTATAATATTTGAGCATTTTTAGAAGTAGTCCAATTGAGTCAGTTTAATGTTTTAATAAGAACTGTCACTATACTGATCCAAATTGTGTGGTTCTTGTTTTTTAGGATTCTCCTTTCAATATAAAACATTTCATTAGAAGGAACCATGATCCAATTCTGCCATTTGAAGGGTCATATTGTCCTCACAAACAAGACCAAAGAATCTGTGAACAAATTGGACCATCCTTGAAGATTGATTTACTGGGATCAATCCAGAAGTCCAAAAACATAAACTCTCCACAATAATTTGGGGGACACTACATGTCATCTTGGATAAAAATTTCAAGGCCCAAATCCAAGTACAAGGGGCCCAAATAAATCTTTGAAGTCCAGCCCACCATTCTGTCCGAGAATTAAAATTAGTATAGTATGCATGACATATATCCTGATGTAAGCATCAAATCGAGCTGAGATTTTGCAGTGTGAAAGAGGATATATAGACGGCCGACTTTATGGAAGAAAACATTCGGATTTGAAGGAATATTCATATTCAAAAACCCTTTCACATTATAGACTTAAAAAAGACTGGATTGAAATGGACAGTTTAACTTTGTTTAATCAACCGGCCATAACTTTTGATACTTAAGTCCAAATGACTCCAAATTTTGAGAGTAGTCGACCAACATTATCTTATACAACTTTGAAGAAGGATATATTGGAATATCCGGCTGTCTGAATAGCCAAATTGGCGATACAAGTGGAGGTACAGATTGGGAATGCAAACAGTCCACTCCTTGGGATATAAATACTCTACCCTTATCTCCTTGAGAGGGGTTGGCATTTCAGAAGAGAGGATATCATATTGGCACGACCAAAGCCTTGAAAAAGGCTTGGGAGGACCTTCCCTACTCAATTTTTCACTTGAGAGACCTTTCCTCCTCTCTTTGTTTTCACTTACTTTTGTGTTCTTCATTTTTGTAATCTTGTAATTCTCATTCTTTGTAATTATGTTTTAATGCAAGTTACTTCTTCAATATCTCTTATTCTCATCCACCTTCTGTAGTTTAATATTTATGTTCCTAAAATAGTTTAAATTCAGTTGAATCCCCTTCCCTTATTTTCCTTCCTCATTCAATCGAAAATCCGTTTTTAATTATCATCACCGTTCGTGTGTGTGTGTGTCAACGTACCACTCTTTTCTAATCCCTTTATTTTTCTTCTATTCTTAATTTATCATCATAATTATTTTAACCAGAATATTAAACATCCAAATAGATGAGTAAATCTCTCATTGGGGTGAGTTATAATTCAGGGATGTTAGGTAATTGAGAGTTTTGCTCGATGAGTATTCTTTAAATTAATATTGTGTATGTTAAACTTAATATGTCATGGATTAATGATATGTTTTGTTTAAAGAGTGGTTTACATGGATTATTGGAACCATAAATACACTACCATAAATAAGTTTTGATTGAGATTAGACCCCTAAGTTAAGTTAAGGCTTCGATTAAAGCCTTCACACTTAGGAATTCCAATCAATGTCAACTTATGACATGGGTGTTAATTTAATGCAATACAAAGTAAGGCTCAAGGATATCACATGCTTAACTCCCCAATGATGAACTCACCCCAATATTTATCAATTTGGAAAATCAAACATCATCCATAAATCATTTCAATTAAGCTCTGCAAACAAACCCCCTAATCAAAATACAATCAACTAAAAACAATCGACTATTACGAAGTACCATCACTGAGGATTCGACCCGAGTGCTGCTATACACATTAGCAGAGCACCAGAACTTTGATCGGTCGATAGGCGACAATTGGCTGTGCATTTCAAATGGTGTCGTTGCCGGGGATAGTGCTTTAAGTAGTCATTTGTTTCTGGTTATTGTAAAAAAAACCCAAAAAAATACAAAATTTTAAAAAAAATTGAAAAAAAACACACAAAAAAACCCGCCTTCCTCTTAAAAATCATAAACTGAAAAAAAAAATACAAAGAAAAACCCGTCTTCCTCTTTCTTCCAAAATCTCTATGAATTCCCCGTAGCCTTCCAAACAATCCCTCGGATTTGTTTGACCCTGAAATTGATAGAACTCTTCGTCGACTTAGGAGGACCATTAGGGATAACCAAATCACCCAAGAACCAATCATTGCCCTACCAATTGAATTAAATATGGCCAATCCTAGGGAACAAGCCCTAAAAGAACTCTCTTCCCCTGATATGAATTACCAACCTCTTGGTATTCAATATCCAAACATAGAGGCTGACTTTGAACTCAAATCGGGTTTGATTCATCTTCTTCCTCATTTCCATGGTCTAGCTGGTGAGGATCCTCATCTTCACCTCAAAGAGTTCCAAGCGGTCTGCTCAACCATGAAACCTCAAGGGGTTTCTGAAGAACAAATCAAGATTAGAGCTTTCCACTTTTCCCTAGCGGATTCTGCCAAGTCTTGGCTCTACTACCTCCCACCTGGTTCCATAAACTCATGGGTTGACATGAAGAGACTTTTCCTTGAGAAGTTCTTTCCCGCTTCCCGAACAGCTTCTATCCGAAAGGAATTAAGTGGAATCCGTCAATTCCCTAATGAATCACTCCATGAGTATTGGGAGAGGTTCAAAAAGCTTGTGGAAACTTGTCCACACCATCAAATCCCTGACCAACTCCTGATCCAATACTACTATGAGGGGTTATTGGCTATCGAGTGAACTCTCATTGATGCCAAAAGTGGCGGTGCTCTTGTTGAAAAAACTCCTGCAGTTGCACGAGAACTCATAAGAAACATGGCTGCAAACACGTAGCAATTCCATACTCGAGCACATGCTCAGGTGAAACAAGCCCAAGAGAATCAATCCATAGAGCCCAACAAGATGACTTAGTGGATGAGTGAACTTACAGGTCTTGTGCGTCAACTAGCGGTGGCTACCAAAGCCCCAACCTCATCTTCTCCACAGTCACTATTCCCTGGACCTATCAAGAATTGTGGAATCTGCAACTCTCCAACTCATCCGACGGACACATGTCCACAACTTCAAGATGATCCATCTGATTCATCTAGTCCAATGGAGCTCAATGCGGTATATGCTCAGCGAAACTTCAAACCTCAACAATCTGGTCAGTTTGTTAGAAACTTCAACTAACCCCACTCTGAGCCCTTCTCTTCAACCTTTAACCCACCTCTGAGGTATGGTAATCCCATTTCTCATCCTCCTCAGTTCCCTCATCAAAATCCAAACTAGTTACAATATGGTCAAAGTGGTGGTAACATCCATAAACCTTATCCTTTTATTCCTCAACCCCAAAGGAACAATCCTCCTCCTGGATTCCACTATCCTGACGAGCCTTCCCAATTCCCCACCCAATACAATCGCTTTCCCAAGAACCAAAATCAAGGCCAACCCAATTTGGGACAAGACTCTTCTTCTAAACAACCATGGGAAAGTGCTGTAGAGGATCTTTCTTCCTTCACCCGTTCTAGCCTCAAGAACATTGAAACCTAAATAGGTCAACTTGCATCCCACCTGAGCCAGCAACAACAATCAAATTCTTCCAAACTCCCATCTCAACCATTACCCAACCCCAAGGGTAATGTAAGTGAAATTTCACTTAGATCAGGAAAGCAACTTGCTATGCCTCAAGATAAATCCTCAAACCCCCCTTTCGATGTTGATCTAGAAAATGAAAAGAAAAAAATCTGGAAAAGGAACTTGAATCCACTCCTTCACCTCCTTCCATTCCTCTAAGGAACCCAATTCCTTTTCCTCAAGCCATCTCCAAGCCTAAGAAGTCCTTTGAACCTGATCCTGAAATGCTTAACATGTTTAGACGTGTTGAAGTCAACATTCCCCTCTTAGATGCCATCAAACAAATCCCTAAGTATGCCAAGTTTCTTAAGGAATTGTGCACCCATAAGAGGCAACTTAGGAACATTGAAAATGTTTTAACCCAACAGTCCATTCCCATGAAGTGCAAAGATCCAGGGACCTTCACGGTTCCATGTCAAATAGGGAGTTCCAACTTTGATGATGCACTCATAGACCTTGGAGCGTCAATAAATGTCATGCCCAAATCCATTTTCTCCAACCTTGGTCTAGGACCCTTGCACCCAACGGGTGTTGTCATTCAATTAGCCAATCGAAGCACTGCCAGTCCTGAGGGGATAATTGAGGATGTTCTTGTTCGGGTCAATGATCTTATCTTCCCAGCTGATTTCTATGTCCTTGACATGGAAGGTGAGACGACCTCTTCTCGATCTCCCCTAATTCTAGGAAGACCATTCCTCATGACTGCGAGAACCAAGATTGATGTCCATTCAGGCATCTTATCCATGGAATTCGGTGACCAACTGGTCAAGTTCAACATTTTCCAAGCCATGCAATACCCATCTGAGGATCACTCTGCATTCTCAATCCATGCTTTTGAGGACACTTCTAAGATTCAATCGAACCCTAATCCACCATGTTCTTCATGTTCTAATGATAAACGATCTTGTGAAATCTGCACCATGATTAACAAAGTCATAAATGGTGAAGTTGATGTGGACCTCTCATTCATAGACTCCATCAATCTAGAGGAACTTGAAAACTCTCTTGAATCCCACATCAACTCTGATCTCTACTACTCCACCTTGGACAGTGTTGAGGAAAATTATCCAAACCCATCTGGAATCCCTTCTCCTTCTCCTAACTTGTCTAGCTCTCAAATCAAGGCTGAAACTGATCTAAAACCACTTCCTTCACACCTCAAGTATGCATTCCTTTTCCATGATCCCTCCTACCCTGTCATTATCTCTGCTTCACTTTCTGAAACTGAGGAGTCCCAACTTGTTCAAGTGTTAGAGGAAAACAAAAATGCCTTACGTTGGACCCTAGAGGATATTCCAGGAATCAACCCTGCCCTTTGCATGCATCACATCCATCTAGAGGAATCATCCAAACCAATTAGGCAACCTCAAAGAAGACTCAATCCACTCATACTTGAGGTAGTTAGGGAAGAGATTACCAAGATTCTTCAAGCTGGTATTATCTACCCAATTTCTGATAGTGAATGGGTTAGTCCAATTCAAGTCATTCAAAAGAAGGGCAGGATAACAGTTGTCACAAATGAACATGGAGAAGTGGTCACAACTCGAGTGAAAAACAAATGGCGTGTGTGCATAGATTATCGCAAATTGAATGCTGAAACACGAAAAGATCACTAACCACTTCCTTTCTTTGACCAAATTCTTGAGAGATTGGCCGGAAAGTCACATTGTTGCTTTCTTGATGGTTACACCGACTACTTCCAAATTCCAATCACACCTCAAGACCAAGAAAAGACCACATTCACTTGCCCCTTTGGAACCTATGCCTATAGGTGAATGCCTTTTGGCCTTTGTAATGCTCCTGAAACATTCCATCGGTGTATGATGAGTATCTTTTCTGAATTCATTGAGAATTGCATGGAGGTATTCCTGGATGACTTTACCATTTATGGCGATTCATTTGAATCTTGCTTACATTCACTCTCTTTGTTCCTTCAAAAGTGTGTCAAGTGCAACCTTGTGCTGAATTTTGAAAAATGTCACTTCATGGTTTCAAATGGGATTGTTCTAGGGAACATAATTTCTCAAGAGGGTATCCAAGTTGATCAAGCCAAAATTGAGGTGATCCAATCACTTCCTAAACCCAAATCAGTTCGATACATTTGGTCCTTCCTTGGTCATGCCGGTTTCTATCGACGATTCATTCAGAACTTCAGCAAGATTTCCCTCTCACTCACTCGTTTACTTCAAAATGATGTCACATTCAATTTTGATGAGGCTTGCAAGAGAGCCTTCATTGAACTCAAATATGCTCTCACATCTGCTCCAATAATCAAACCCCCAGATTGGTCCTTACCATTTGAATTGATGTGTGATGCTTCTGATAGGGCCATTGGGGCTGTTCTTGGTCAAAGAAGAGAAAACATTCCTCATGTCATCTTTTATGCCTCAAAAACATTAGATGAAACTCAATCACACTACACTGTGACTGAAAAAGTACTTTTAGCTGTGTTTTTTTCCTTGGATAAATTTTGGCCCTATCTCTTAGGTGCCAAAATCATCATCTTCACGGACCACTCAGCATTAAAGTTCTTACTTCAGAAAAGTGATTCCAAACCAACGCTAATAAGATGGATTTTAATGCTCCAAGAGTTTGACCTTGTGATAAAAGATAAACCTGGAAAAGAAAACCCTATGGCTGACCACCTGAGTAGAATTTCTAATTCTTCTCATTCTAAAATAATTGATCCTGAATTTCCAACTAAACACCTCTCATCTCTCACTCCAAAGTTACCATGGTATGCCCCAATTGTCAATTACTTGGTTTCTGGTGTTTTCCCTGAATATTTTTCAAAAGAACAAAAAGAAAAGATGAAAAGTGATTCAAAGCATTATTTTTGGGAAGATAATAAACTTTGGAAAACTGGGGCTGACATGGTAATTAGGAGATGTGTTGATGAAACTGAACAATCCTCCATCTTGTAATTCTGCCACTCAATGCCTGGAGGTGGCCACTTTGGACCACAAAGGACTTCTCGAATGGTCCTAGATTCTGGATTCTTTTGGCCTTCACTCTTCAAGGACTCACACGAGTTCTGTCAATCATGTCCCACTTGCCAAAAGTTTGGCACAATTTACAAAAGAAACGAAATGCCTCAAAAGCCATTAATCTTTTGTGAGCTTTTCGATGTTTGGGGCATCGATTTCATGGGACCTTTTCCCCCTTCCAATGGATTATCCTACATTCTCCTTGCTGTTGACTATGTTTCTAGGTGGGTTGAGGCCAAACCCACTAGGAAATATGATGCTCAAACTGTGAGTGAGTTCCTCAAAACCCATATCTTCCATCGATTCGTAACACCACGTGCTTTGATAAGTGACTTAGGAACTCATTTCTGTAATAGAACCATGGAGTCACTTTTGAAAAAGAATGGGGTTGTATATAAAACATCCATTGCATATCACCCTCAAACAAATGGAATGGCTGAACTTTCTAACAGAGAAGTGAAAAGAGTGCTTGAAAGAATTGTTAATCCCACAAGAAAAGACTGGCCTGATAGACTTGGTGAAGCACTTTGGGCCTATCGAACAGCCTATAAGACACCCATTGGGATGTCTCCATTTAGGCTAGTTTTTGGTAAAGCCTATCATTTACCAGTTGAAATCCAACATAAGTCATTTTGGGCTGTCAAAACTTGTAATTTTGATTGTGAAAAATCTGGTGAAGAAAGATTGTTGCAGTTGACTGAATTGGAGGAGCTTCGACTCGATTCGTATGAGAACTCCATTCTCTACAAAGAAAAGGCAAAGTCACTCCATGATAAGAACATTCTTCGAAAGGTATTTCATGAAGGTGAAAAGGTAATGCTCTTCAATTCTCGATTTCGACTTCACCCAGGTAAGCTCAATTCTCGTTGGGATGGACCTTTTATTATTACTAATTTTTACCCATTTGGTGCAGTGCAAGTCCAAGAACCTTCTTCAAAAAGAACATTCATGGTAAACGGACATCGGTTAAAGCATCACCATGAGAGGTCTCACAATCCAGGAACCACGTCGACTTCCATCGAAACCCCATCCACTTCAATAGAACCACCACTGGATGGAGACCCGCCAAATCCAAACCAGGGGGCACCTCTTTCCCTTTAACTCTCTCTCTCCTCAATCTCTCTTCCCTCTCTTCTTCTCTCTATTTCTTCTTCTTCCTCTCTCCCTCTCATTTTTTTACAACATTTCCCATAACCTTTTTTCTATTTTCTCTTTTGTGTGGATGTGTCATTAAAAATAAAAAAAATAAAAAAAAATAATTAAAAAAAATGAAAATTAACAAAAAAAGGGGTGTCATAATTACTCATCATCCAATATTGAAATTCTGTCCAACCATTTTGGGGAGTCAAAAGGCTTGTTTTAAACTCAAATATATTGAATTTTTATCTCAAACTTGGGTAAACAATTTTTTGTCAACAACCAACACATTTTGAATGCTCAATTTTTGATTTGGAAAATGATTTTCCCCTACTGTGAGGAATAACATTAGCCTTCATGCCAAGGTCATCTATGGCCATCTTTTTCATTGTGTGTCTTCACCACTGATTGTGAGTCTTGATTTTGTGGACCTTCGAGCTGAATTTCCATCTTTTGAGTGCATTAATATGATAGAGGCATTTTCTAAGCCACATGAGAATCAGAATAGCCAAATAGCCTCCCGTTACCCTTATATTGATCCTACTTTTGAAAGCCCCTTTGAGACTATGAAAACCTTTATTTGGATAGCCACATTACAAGCCTAATACCTTGTCCCACCCAACATCTTCTTGGATTTTCATTGTACAATTTATTGAAATTTAAGTGTGGGGGGAATGGACTTCATTTTTGGGCGTACTTTCATTGATTTCCAATGTGTCATCATATGCTTGAGGGCAAGCATCCATTCCAGTGTGGGGGAGAGGTTGTAATTCTGTGAGCTTTGGGGTGTATATGTGTAATTTTCATTTGTACAAAAGTCATTGAAAAGTGTTCAAAAAAATGAAAAAAAAATTATATTAAAAAAAATGAAAAAAAAAGGAATGGGTTGTGTCTTGGGTGGGTCAAAAATAATTCATCATCAACCTTTGATTGTGTTATAACTACTAAAATTAGTTCCATGAGGAGATCAAGCATGGGTTGGGAGATGACTGTGAGACTTGTTTCAATCACAACTTTCGAAAAAAAAGAGCAAAAAGAGAAAAAAAAGAACACTTGAATCATCTTGTATTGTGTCATTATTGGAAGTCTTCCATGTTGTACATATTCCATCATCTCACCCTATTCCATTTTCTATCTCCCTCACTTTTCATTCATCACACATTCATGCCCTTTTAAATATGTGTTTCTATTTCCTTTCAAATCAAATTTCAAAAAAAATGTGCATTGATTTTTCCATGTTGGTGTTTTTAACCCCTCTTTTCCTTTGGACATTATATACCTACCGTCCCATAGCCACTGAAAAACCCCTTACAAGACCTCTTGATTATTGTACACGTTAGATTTGGGAATGGAAGCTGAGAGCTCTTACAAACTCTTGATTTTCACTTTTTGTTGGTAAATGAGTGAACCTCCTAAAATACATTTTTATCATCTTGAGAGGAGTAAGTTTTGAGTGCCTACATTTTCTAATTCAAACCTTGAACATGAAAAAATGAATTGTTTCTGATGCATTATTGTGAACCAAATTTGTGATGGAATTCAATATGGATGAGTGAAATAGTCTAAACCTCCCCTGATTGGAGAAAACAAAATTTTAATATTTGTTGGTGAGTGAAAATGATTTTGTCATGTTTTTATATTTGTTGCACATGAGGACACGCGCAAATATAAGTGTGGGGGAGTTGATGTTATTAATATTTTAATGACTTATTATATTCCCCCTTTAATTATTTTATAAGAAATGTGCATAATTTGTGTGAAATATTAATGTTTTAATATTAAGCATAATATTTGAGCATTTTTAGAAGTAGTCCAATTGAGTCAGTTTAATGTTTTAATAAGAACTGTCACTATACTGATCCAAATTGTGTGGTTCTTGTTTTGTAGGATTCTAGTTTTAATATACAACATTTCATTAGAAGGAACCATGATCCAATTATGCCATTTTAAGGGTGATATTGTCCTCACAAACAAGACCAAAGAATCTGTGAACAAACTAGACCATCCTTGAAGATTGATTTACTGGGATCAATCCAGAAGTCCAAAAACATTAAAACTCCACCATAATTAGGGTGACACTACATGTCATCTTTGATAAAAATGTCAAGGCCCAAATCCAAGTACCAGGGGCCCAAATAAATCTTTGAATTCCAGCCCACCATTCTGGCCGAGAATTACAATCAGTATAGTCTTCATGACATATCTCCTGATGTAAGAATCACATAGAGCTGAGATTTTGCAGTGTGAAATAGGAGATATAAGCGGCAGAATTTGTTGAAGAAACCATTCGGATTTGAAGGCATCTTCATATTCAAAAACCCTTTCACATTATGGACTTCAAAAAGACTGGATTGAAATGGACAGTTTAACTTTGTTTAATCAACCGGCCATAACCTTTGATCCCTAAGTCCAAATGACTCCAAAGTTTGAGAGTAGTCGGACAACATTATTTTCTACAACTTTTAAGAAGGATATATTTGAAGATTCGGCTGTCTGAATAACCAAATTGGCGATACAAGTGGAGGGACAGATTTGGAATGCAAACAGTCCACTCCTTGGGCTATAAATACTCTCCCCTTATCTCCTTGAGAGGGGTTGGAATTTCAGAAGAGAGGATATCATATTGGCATGACCAAAGCCTTTCCAAAGGCTTGGGAGGACCTTCCATACTCAAGTTTTCACTTGAGAGACCTTTCCTCCTCTCTTTGTTTTCACTTACTTTTGTGTTCTTCATTTTTGTAATCTTGTAATTCTCTTTCTTTGTAATTATGTTTTAATGCAAGTTACTTCTTCAATATATCTTATTCTCATCCACCTTCTGTAGTTTAATATTTATGTTCCTAAAATAGTTTAAATTCAGTTGAATCCCCTTCCCTTCTTTTTCTTCCTCATTCAATCGAAAATCCGTTTTAATTATCATCACTGTTCGTGTGTGTGTGTCAACGTACCACTCTTTTCTAATCCCTTTATTTTTCTTCTATTCTTAATTTATCATCATAATTATTTTAACCAGAATATTAAACATCCAAATGTCTGATTAAATCCCTCATTGGGGTGAGTTATAATTCGGGGATGTTAAGTGATTGAGAGTTTTTCTCGATGAGTATTCTTTAAATTAATATTGTGTATGTTAAACTTAATATGTCATGGATTAATGATATGTTTTGTTTAATGAGTGGTTTACATGGATTATTGGAACCATAAATACACTACCATAAATAAGTTTTGATTGATATTAGAACCCTAAGTTAAGTTAAGTCTTGGATTAAAGCCTTCACACTTAGGAATTCCAATCAACGTCAACTTATGACATGGGTGTTAATTTAATGCAATACAAAGTAAGGCTCAAGGATATCACATTCTTAACTCCCCAATGATGAACTCACCCCAATCTTTATCAATTTGGTAAATCAAACATCATCGATAAATCATTTCAATTAAGCTCTGCAAACAAACCCCCCTAATCAAAATACAATCAACTAAAAACAATCGACTATTACGAAATACCATCACCGAGGATTCGACCCGAGTGTTGCTATACACATTAGCAGAGCACCGGAACTTTGACCGGTCGATAGGCGACAATCGTCTGTGCGTTTCACACGGCGTGTTCCTTTACAACAAGGTGTGTTCTACTCGAGCTTCCCCGACCAATGTTGTTAGTGACACGGCCAGGTACACGGCTCCGAACTACACGGCGTGTACCTACTGTACATGGCGTGTTCCTGAAGTTATTTCCACAACAGCGTGTCCCTACTCACATGGTCAGTAACATGGCCTAAAAACTACATGGTGTGTATCCAAAAAGTACACGCCGTGTATTCTGGGTTTTTCTGGGCAGTATCTCAGAAACTGCACCGAATCCCATAGACACTAAAAACAAGGCAAAGAGGTGCCAAATTCCGATCTGTGAGGGCCCATACTCCCCGCGAATCAAATCTTGGCATCTCCTACAGTCATGTACAAGAGAAAACAAGATCATAATCCACCAATTTCCGATTCAAGGGGTCCCATAACACCTCAAGAATCAGAATTTGGCGTTCATTTAGGAAAAGTACAATACAAAAAATCCTCTAACAAGGTAGCATAGATTCTATCAAGCATCTATCACAACATGATGAATAATCTACACAATGTATATCACAACATCATGAAATTTCTAATGCACCCTAGATGGAATGGAAAGAATGCATGGCATGTGATTTCTACAAGTGCCTATGTGATGCATGAGATGGAATACCCACATCTCATCGGGTTGCGACAGAAATAGAACTGCAATAGTCAAAACAATAACAACACGAAGCGTGTGAATCACTCTAGGTGAGATCATATCAACCGTAAAATCTCAAAACCAGAAAACTGCAATAAATGAGGTAGTATGGCTTTTCGCTGTACACGGGTTAGCTACCCCCGAGCACATCTTAATACCAAGTACCGAATCCGTCCTATCCCTGGATAAAGACTCCAAATAGTAAATCAAGAGAAAAGAACCCCTCTGATACCACTTTGTAACGTCCCGGTTCCGGAATCCACCCAGAGGTGCCCCGTACGCGGTTAGTCACATGGCCTCAAGTGCATTTCCCCAAATTTCAGAGGCTACCGAAAAGCAGCGAGGGACTTGGGTGTGATAGTGGGGAAATTATTCCCTCATTGGCAGAGTACACAGCAAAAGAAAAATAAACATGCAATAGCGGAAGCAGTAATAACCAACAATATAAATAGTGGAAGACTAAATCAACAACTGGAGCACATGTGTATATATGAAATGATGCATGATACATATCTAGTAAAGCATCCAAACAAGTCACAATGCTGAAAAACACCACAATACCAAAACAAGTACAAAATAAAAGTAAACAGCTCCTCAGCATCGCAAGCCAGAGCTTGGTTCCTTGCTCTCATGCTCCAAGAAATCAAATACCAGAAGTCGAAGGGCGCTTTCCCTTGTCTATACCTGTAACAACATAGTCTTCTTGGGCCCAAAAACATGGCCCAAATAGTGTGTGATATAAAATCCTGACAGGAAACCACCCGACGATCTGTGCCTAACAGTCAGTGAGTATATGGCAGGTAAAAGTACAGTAAGCAGTAAAAAGAAACAGAAAAGCAGTAAGTAGTAAATAGTAAGCAGTAAAGAAGAATTATACACAATAGTAATCAATCCACAACCAAAAATAGAAGTGAAGCAAACAGCTAACAAGCAAGAAACCCCTCTGGGAAGTACTCACAACCATTCCTTCTGGTCCTATACAACAAGTACCACAACCCTCTGGGCAGTGCACTCAGCCTAACCCCTTTTTCTTGGTTATACGAATCTATGACTCTCTGGGGAAGCTCACTCGGTCAATTCCCCTCATAGTCTAGGGTAGTCAAGGACTCTCTAAGGAAGATCACACGGTCTAACCCTCTTAGCCCCAAGGTCTAGAGACTCTATGAGGAAGCTATCTCAGTCAATTCCTCTTATAGCCTCAGGTATACCACAGACTCTCTAAGGAAGCTCACTCTGTCAATTCCTCCTCTAGCCTGGGAATGTTCTTAAAAGAAATCAAACAAGGTAAGACTCTCTGAGGAATCTCACTCGGTCTACCCTCCTGTAGTCTATAATATCTGAAGGCACTCTGGGAAGCTCACTCGGTCCATCCCCCGTGGCCTATAATGTCTAAGACTCACTGAGGAAGCTCAATCAGTCTACCCTCCTGCAGTCTATAACATCAAAGACTCTCTGGGAAGTACACTCGGTCTATCCCTTATAGTCTATAGCATCGGGTTCTCTCAGCCCCATGCCAGTCAGTGCATAATAATGCAATAGGGACAAAGTACACCTACAGAGCAACTTGTCTAACCAAAGTATACCTATAGAGATACTTGGATAACAGTCTACAAGGCAACAAGAATGTAATGAAAAACACTCCATCCTATAGACACAAGGCATGGCAATAGTCATAACGGCCAAATGATAACAAGACCCAAAGGTCATAAACAGAGCAAAGCATGGGAAAAACACCCAAGCACAACAAAATATCCTCTAACATGATAAATTTACCTCTGCACAATCATACAAGCAAGGCAGGAAAACAACAAGGGAAAAGAGGTAAACACACAACACCCCATTCACAGGTATTGGTGGAATTTGCACATAAAACTCAAAGACTTTGAACGGTAAGGCACAAACCACCTACCTCGATCCTAGGAGATCGATATACTTGAATCACGATGATTGATTCTCCTCTGACTATCGTAGATCTGATAAAACTTCCAAAATGTTCAAACTATGATAACTTGATAAGGAGGAGGAATTGGAAAACAAGTCTCAAACAGAAGGAAGAAATCACCGTTGCAATTCCAACGCAATAGACTGTGATCAAATTGGAGAATGGACGGAGGAACGGTGGCTCGTCAAAGATCCGTGGGTTCTCGGCGCTCTCGAACGAAGAAGATGGAGAAGAAGTTCTTTTCATCGATCAGGCGCGACCCCAGTCCGTTTAATGAAAACAAAAGAAAGTACATAGTGTGTACTTTTAGACTACACGGCGTGTACTAGGTCTTTCCATACTCCGCCAAAATCGGCCTCCACGTCACCCATACACACCGTGTGTGTGGCCCGGTGATGCACCCAATTTATGTATACATTTCCTCATATATAATTGAAGATAAAAGCATGTTTTCAGAAAATATCTGTGGTTTCATGAACATATTCTTTGATTTTGGTGAATCTGTTTACTTGCAGGAGCTTTCTGGCTTAATACATGGATCAAGGGAAGTTTGTGAAATTTTTGAAACTACATGGTGTGTACTTTCTATACACGCCGTGTACATCCAGACAAGGACACGTACCAAAGCAGGGAGTACACGCCCATGTCTCCAGGCAGAGATGCATGCCGTGTGGGGTGCCGCTACATGCCGTGTACCACCTTCTAGAAGGTGTGGTTGCAGAGAAAAGTCCACACGCCCATGTGAACATTGATGAAGACATGGCGTATTTGAACTTTTACACGTCGTGTCTGCTATTCTAGAAGGGGCTGGCGGCGCTACACGCCGTGTATGGCGGTGCTACACGCCGTGTTCACTCAACTTGCAGGCGGCGCCTGGTGCAAAAGTCAAGAACGGTGTGCTTAGCCACCTTCCAGCAGAGAAAATTGCACCAAAACACGTTGAAGAAAAGTACACGGAGTGTACTTTCTATACACATCATGTACTTTATTTTTCTATAAAATGAGGCCTTAGCCTACGAATTTAGGGGGGAGAACCATTAGAGAAGGGAGAAGCTCTGCTACCACCATTCCCGAAGCCACCGAGGTGTCGTCATTCTGCTATTCCACCATTCCACCCTCCGATATTCTACCTCAACGCCTACACGATGCATCCGTCAGGTATCACGTGTGTCATTTCTTTCCTAAATTCTATGTGTAACTAAACCCCTCCTGTTGGGGCTGTGGATGATTGGATTATAATTTGTATATTTTTTTATATAGTTGTGTTTGAATCGTTGTAATTCATCTTACTTTTCTTAAGCCACTGTCTAATATAACTGAGAATTCTTAGCCAGACCAAAGGGAAGGATTCTCAGTGATTCAAAAGAAAAGTAATAGTGCAAACATCCATGACCATTGGAAGGTTTTCACCGATTCAAGAAATGGACTGGACGTAATAAAGAATTAAGGACATTGACTACCGGACCAAGGAGTCAACTGCTCTAATTCCAAACAAGAGGAACCGGACCAAGGAAATATTGTAACAAAATGTAATCCTGAATGATTGAATTATTATGAACAGCACAACCATTTAAACAATCTGCATAAGAACTCCTTATTCACTATAGCCCCGACACGTCTTTTCTTTCCATTTCTAAGAACTCTTTAAATTTACCCGTTGTTTTCTTTCAAACTATATCCATTCTTCAAAGTAAATCAGTTTAGTTTAAATCAAAACCCAATAATCAACCCAATCATTTCTAAACTTTGCATACTTCACCTAATTAAGTATTAACTCAATTAAATTCATGCACGCCATGGTTCCCTGTGGATCGACCCCGAACCTATGCTATACTAAAGTTCTAAGGACGGGTAATTAATTTGGGACGCATAAAACTTCAACCAACGATAAGCGTCCATCAAATTTTGGCGTCATTGCCGGGGACCCCATGATAGTGCTAAAATTTAAATTGTGTTAATAATTGATTTAAGTGAACATAAAAATCAAAAAAAAATTATCAAAAAAAAATATCAAAAATCTCTTTTCTAAATCTCATTTCAATTTTTTTTCTATTTTCCCTTTTACGCATGGTGTTCGTTTTTGTGTTGTGTAGCGCTTCAAGTGTATGTTTCGATGCTTTACACGATCCAGAAGTGTCGAGTCTTTAGAATTAGTTCCGCTTGACCCGGAAATCAAACGGACCTTTCTTCATCGTCGGCGTACACAGACAGAAACTCACAACCATCTACAAATACCTATGGCGAACAAGGAAGAGGGAGCACCATTCGTAGATGCTGTGACTGAGCATCAGTACCAAGATCAGCAGCCTCCCGCTGCTGGTCTACCGGAGCAACCTCCTGGAGCCTTCATGGAATTCCTCCCAAGGGACTACCAACATCCACCGCAGAAACTCTTCCCATGGCCATACTTTGCCCCTCAGGAGCAATTTATGAAATCTCCACCCCATCAACAACAACCTCCAAGATGTACCCTTATAGAGTACGGACTTCCTTCGATTCACGGAGCTGATACGGGCATCGTTCGTCCTTCGTTCCAGACCCAGCACTTCGAGATAAAGCCTACTATCATGAAGCTGATCCAGAACACAGTCCAATTTGGAGTCCTGGTCAGTGAGGATCTGAACACCCATCTCTCCAACTTTCTGGAGATCTGCGACACCTTTCGGTACCATGGCGTGTCTGAGGACGCCATCCGTCTTCGCCTATTTCCCTTTTCTCTATGGGATAAGGTGAAGGACTGGATCAAGGGGTTTCCACAACAATCTATCCTTACCTGGGAGGAGCTAGCCCAGGCGTTCCTTTCCAAGTACTTCCCTCCATCCAAGACAGTGACACTCCGAAATGAGATTCATAACTTCCAGCATCATGACTCTGAGTCGTTGTACGAGTCCTGGGAACACTTCAAGGAGATGTTACGAAAATTCCCCCATCACGGACTCCCACTCTGGATGCAAGTCCAGACCTTCTATGGATGACTTACCACAAATACCAAGTCTGTGGTGGACACTGCTGCTGGAGGTATGGTGATGCGGAAGTCCCCCGAAGAACTATTCGAACTACTGGAAGATATGTCAGCAAACAGCTTCCAGTGGCACTCCGAGCGGGGGACTCAAAAGTGAGGTATGCACAATATTGACGCTACCACAATGTTGGCTACTTAGTTGGACGTTGTGTCCAAGAAAATCGACGCATTGAACCTCAAAGGAACATCTCAAGTTCATGCGGCGCACCACCCAGCATGCGGCGATTGTGGTGATAACCACATCATGGGAGAATTCACGGGTTCAACTGGAGGCACCTCGATGAGCAAGGTGAGTTATGTTACCCATAATCGAGGGCCCAACCAGTACCAGCAGTACCAGAACCCAGCATGGCGAGATCAACATAACACAGGCTGGGGCTAACAACAGTAGAATCCTCCGCCCCAGCGACCGCCCAACTACAACCAACCTCCATATCAGAACCAATTCCAAAGGCCGCAACAACCCCATCAGGGTCCTTATCAGCAACAAGGGTATCAAAACCCTTGTCCACAGCAGCCACGACAGCCACCTCCCCCACCGGCCCAACAACCACCTCAGTAGGAGAACACCTCAAGGTTAGAGGATTTGATGACTAAATTCATATCTACTACTGAGACTCGGTTCCAGAATCAGGAAGCCTCGATTTGAGGCTTGGATAATCAGATTGGCCAGCTGGCAAATCAACTCTCAGGGAGGCATCCCGGTACACTAACAGGGAACACCGAAAAGAATCCAAGGGAGGAGGCTAATGCTAACATGCTCCGGAGTGGAAAAGAGCACCACCAGGACCACCACTCAGCACAAGAAGGTGCATCCACACCCACTGTTGAAGAAAAAGGTACCAATACTGACCCCTCCTCATCCAATATCCCACAGGAGGCTTTACAAAATAAATAAAAGGAAGTAATCCAACCATTCAAGCCTACCTTACCCTTTCCAGAAATATTGAAGCAGAGGAAGATGGACCACCAATTCAGAAAATTTATGGATGTTTTCAAGAAGCTACATATCAACATACCATTTGCGTAAGCCCTGACACAAATTCCAACATACGCGAAATTCATGAAGGAAATCCTCTCGAATAAAAGGAAAATGGGGGATTTGGGTGTAATTGCACTAATTAAGGAGTGCTCTGCGGTGGTTCAACATTCCATTCCTCCCAAACTCCAAGATCCAGGTAGTTTCACCATTCCTTTTACTATTGTATCTTGCGAGTTTGGGAAGGCCCTCTGCGACTTAGGGGCCAGCGTGAACCTTATGCCCCTTAGAGTTTTCAAGAAACTGGGACTCCACGATCTCAAGCCTACCCACGTCGCCCTTCAACTGGCTGATCGATCCATCAAGCACCCGAAGGGACAACTTGAGGACGTACTGCTCAAGGTGGGTAGGCTGATTCTCCCTGCTGATTTCATCATCCTTGACATGGGGGATGACCAGGAAGCACCTCTTATACTTGGAAGGTCGTTCTTGGCAACTGGTAAGGCATTGATCGATGTGCACCAAGTGGAGCTTATTTTTCAGTTAGGAGACGAGAGTGTCTCCTACAATGTTCTCAAAGCCATCAAGCAGACATCATCGTCCGATCATGAGGATTGTTCTGCAATAACTACCCTGGATGACCACCTGGTGGATGATCTGGTTTGTTCCTATATTTCTAATAATTTTACCAATCCAGACATTCCTTTTGAAGAGGATCCAGAGAACTTTCAACTCCTAGATGGCCAGCGCGGCCACTATTGGGACCGTTATCCACCGTAAAGATCAAGTAAGCAAGGTAAGTAGGTCGAGCCAACGACCTAAAACAATGGCGCTTCCTGGGAGGCAACCCAGAGGTTACACAATGTGTCCCACTTATTTACACGGCGTGTACTTATCTTATTAAATTATATTCTTAATATAATTCTCTAGAATAACAAATAACTAACCAGGGATGATGTTGGTGCCGATGGCAAAGTCACTGGAGTTTATTCGAGCCGTCCTCGGTTCGAATTTTCCTGACCTACCTTCGGCACGAGGTTCCTCTTTTTTAATTACACGACGTGTGTAATATTTTTAATCTATATATATATATACATGTGTTTAATAAAAACCATGGTGGTGATGGGCCAGTTGGCTAGAATCGTGATCCGGTTTCAAAAGACCCGGGTTCGAATCCAGACAACCGTCCCATTTCCATCATTTGTTCTTTTAACAAAACCACACGACGTGTATTCCGATATACGTCGTGTGCGCCATGATTTTTCAAATATAAATAAAAACATTTTAAAAATAAGAAATTACATGCGGGTGATGTTAGCGGATTGGCAAAGTCTCAACACCAGGTTCACAAGACCTGGTTTCAAATCGCGCTAATCTCCCCGCTTCACCCCCATCCTTTCCTAAATAAAAACCACACTATGTGTTTTTCTTTCTTTCTGTGTGTATAATCCATATAGAATAAATATATATATAAAATAAATATGAACAATAGAACAACCTTTTCTCCAGTGGGTGAAGGTGTCGGTTCGAATCAGCCGATCGCCGGTTCGAATTCTGCCCCAAGCACCGGACCAAAGGTTGTACTGCTCTTTTTCTTATTTTAAAATACATGGTATGTATTTCCTGATATACGTCGTGTATAGGCTTATGTATAATAGAATTTTTCAATATTTCTAGTTTTAATAATTATTATATAGTTTACTATAATAATTAAATTTTACTTTTCTTAAAAAAAATACACGGTGTGTACTTTACATACACGCCGTGTACCTCAGAAATATAAGCCACGGGGCATCCGGCTTGAGGCCATGTTGCATGGCCGTCCCATTCTTCCCCTTCTTCCCGTTTCTTCTCCCAAATTCCATCCGAACCCCCTTTTCTCAAATCCGTCGATTTGGGGCGTTTCAAGTTCTGGTTCCTCTCACATTGTGATCCTCGATCCAGGTACACCATTCTACACCCTCTGTTTCAAATTTTTAGACTCGTTTAGGGTGTTTTTCGGATCGAATGACCATTCGGCTTCCGATAGTACACATCCACGAAATGAAGAAGACATGCCGTGTACTTCTCAACACGGCCTCAGAATGAATTTTCAGAAATTTGAATTTACACGGTGTGTATGTTCGGTACACACCATGTCCGTTTCATCATGCCCGCGTACACTTTGGCACACGGTCTCACACACCATTTTTATTTACACAGCGTGTGTGTTTGGTGCTCGTCGTGTCCGTTGTTTGTGTTGGCCCTCCGTGTGTGGCACATAACACGGCCTGTCACCCCATGTTCTGGAACACGGCGTGTATGTTCGGTACACGTCATGTCCTCTATATTTGTGGTCGGCCCGTGTCTCACCTTCGGTGTGTCTTTCCAGGGAACATGGGATACTCTCCATTTCTGAATACACACTGTGTACTCTGGAGTACACACCGTGTACTTTTATTTTCCAATTTTGTCACATTTTCTTTGTTTTATTTTCTTCTTTTATTTTATTTTCTTTTTCTTTTTCTTTCTTTTTCAGGATATGGAAAATCATGATCATTCGCGCGGGAAACGGCCAGCCTCCACCACTGAGGGTGAGGGGTCCAGTTATCATCGGATCCGACTCCGACCACCTACTCAGCCGAACCCCGATGCTCCGGTCTTTGAGCTCCCTCCGTTGGCCATTCTTCCGCCGCACACTCCCTCAGATGAGGCGGGGCCTCCTTCTACTACACCAGCTGCCACTTCTTCTTTACCATCATCCTCAGCAGTTGGTCCCTCTTCGAGCACCCCTTCCACCGAGCCACCTTCTTCTTCGGCGGATCCACCTCCAGAGCTAGATGCTGCTGCTGCACCAGCACCTGGGCCTGGACCTGCAAGTGCTCCCTATCCCTGCACGGTATTCCCAGTCACCGACCTCGCATCCGACAAGCTCCGAAGTTTTTCTCGTCGGCCGATACCATTGAGTGGTCGGTACCTTGACAGCAGCATTCCACAGCGGCTCGGTATTTGGGAGGAGTTGGAGGTACTTCTCAGGCACACCGCACTCCTCGCGATTTTTTAGGTCAGCACTCCTGTGTTCCGAGATTTATTTTTGGAGTTTGCATCCTCCTTTGAGTTCGATGGAGCGGAGTACCGAGAGACCCCTGGCGATGCGGTGCCAGTAGTTTGATTTCGGCTAGGTGGCCGACGTTTTTCTCTGACGATGACAGAGTTCGGCCGAGGGTGCGGCTTCTACCCCCATCCTTTCACCCCACCCCCTGTTTCTGACTTGACCAGGCCCGAGCGCTCTGACCTCATTGCCATGTGGTAGGAGATCGTTGGGCCTGACCACCGGTACTCCCCCACTTCTCAGAAGAGCACTCTTATAGCCGACCTCGTCCTTTGCTTCACCCACCGGTGCTTTAGTGCCATACTCTTCCCCCTCCATGAGGATATGGGGGTCATGACCGGCCGTGACATGGAGCTTCTTACCTATGTCATCCGGCATGCCTACCCGGACCTCCCCTTTCTTGCCGACTCCTATTTTCACTCCATGTTTACCGGCCGTCAGGGCAACCTGAACGATGGGTTTTACACCACCCATCTTGCCCACCACTTGGAGGTATTTGAGCCCTCATTACCTCATGACTTGTTAGGTTCACCCCAGCGGATGGACTTCCTCATGCTCATTAGCGTGGGATTGGTCCAGAAACAGGGGGTGCCTACATCCTTGCTCAGGCTCGAGCCCCGCCACCTACTGACCCTGCCCCACCTGCTGACTCTGCACCTCCTTCCCCACCTCCTCCAGCTTCTCCACCTCACCCACTTCCTACTGACCCCACTTCTTATGACCTTCCTTCTTCTGTCCCGTCTCCCATCCCACCTACCCTCGCACCCTCGGTCGATCCGGCCATTTCCCTCCAACTAGCCATGATGGAGCAGCAGTTGGCCCGTATCATCGGCCACCAGGACACCATTGCACACCATTTGATTCATCTGGATGGCTGCCAGGACCAGATGGAGCTTCTGCTGGTACATATTGCTCAGCATCTTGGTGTTCCACTGCCTCAGCCACCAGCCCCTGCCTCCGTTCCTGGCCCTTCTACTGCTGCTCCACAGTCGTCTCCTGCACCGGCCACAGCTTCTGTTCTGATGACTATGGTGCGCTCTGTTTCTGCCACTTCTGTTGGGCCAGGGGCTGCTCCTGAGCTTCCGATCCCGATTATAGTACCTGCGGCTCCTACTTCTTCAGCTACCCTTCCTGATTCCGAGTCAGAGCCTCACCCTTCCACGACTCATACGCCGTCTCTCCCGGCCATTTCTGTATAGGATGATGCCTCCCCTGAGGCGACCCCATGATAATGACATTTTCCTTTATTTTATTTATCTCTTCTATCAATTTCTGTGTTGTGATGTTATGCATGTCTGTAGTCTTCTTTATTTTTCTCGACAGTCACAGGTACCGACATGGCGCGCTTTGGGCATCACTTTTCACGAGGGGAGTATTTTTCCATTTCTATTTTCTTTCTTTTTGGATTTACTTCTTCCACTACTTTCCCTAATTTTGTCCCCCATTTCTCCCTGCTGCCTACCCTTTACCTTGGTGTTTCACTTGGTGGACGATGTGCAGTGTTTAGTGTGGGGGAGCATCTATATCTTTCACCTTAGTCTTTTCCCTTAAACTAACCTAGGAGACATCATTATTAGACTCTATATTTTTAAATGTAGAGAATTTTTTGTTAATCAGTCTTATAAATGCTAGAGTTATCAGTAGGAACTTTTGGAAAGGTTACATGCTTTTTAGTTTTTAAGTATTTTAAAATGACTACTGATATAGTTTCAATTGCAACCTTTCATCCATGATTAAATTACATTAATTAGGCTAATAATTTATATGCATGTTATGACCTGATTGTCCCTTTATTACTTTTCCACTCCTGAGAGGTATTCTAAACCCTTTTTCGTATTTCTTTTCTAATACCCTCTTTCTTGAGAGATTCTTAGGATATGCATCACTGCCAGAATTTGCAAGTTTTTCTTTTCGAAATATGAAGAAATTTTTGAATTACTTTAACATGATTGAGGCATTAGATTATTTCAACCCCTTTATCTTGAGACCTAGCTTACATTTAATCTTCGTTAAGACCATTGAAGCCATGAACATCCTTTATAGGAAGCCACATTACAAGCCTATTTCCCTTCCTACCCTATTTCTTTTTAAACTTTGCATGATTATTCATTTAAGCTTTAAAGAGGGAGTTGGAAATACATGGCATATTTTTGTACAGCCATGAAATAAAGTGTGGGGGAGTGCCTCTTGATTATTTGGGGTAGAATGGGTTCCAAACATGTACTCATTGTTTTCATAAGGGATTCCCTTGTGTCTTTTTGTAAAAAAAACAAAAAAAACAACAAACAAACAACGAGGGGACCTTATACTTATTTTCCCATAAACCCTACTTACCTAAGGGAGTTGGTAATGATTACAAAAGATTTTGACTTGGATTTTGAAGGATGTATTTTCAATGAGATTTACTTTGAATATCATGCAATGTGGTTTAAAGGAATTGGCCATCCTTTTTCAAGCCTCAGAATTTATTTTCACATCTTAACCTACCAACCCTTAGCCATAGAAAAATCTAAACCTTATTGGAAAAGCCCTCATGATTTTATTAATTAAATTTTTCTGAAGTGCATAACAAGATATCTTGCAAACCTATGGATAGAATGTATATGTCGTGGATTGAGAATAACTTTGATTAAAAACATCTTGAGTGTGGAGTGTGATTTTAACTGGTATGGTAAATCATCAAGTGGCATGCTTATTTTTGAAAGGTTGAACAATGTGTTGAAAGAGGATGAGAGTAGTTAATTACATTATATATGAGGCATGATTTTAATATCTTATGAATTGAATTTGTTTGTTCCTTTTAGAATTTTTCCTCAGTAACTTTATCAGTTATATGATTGATTAACTAAATACCATCCTTTTCAAAGTATAGGCTCTCTTAATTAGATGTTGAGATTTTGCTTGAGGGCAAGCAAATGACTAAGTGTGGGGGAATTTGATGTACCCAATTTATGTATACATTTCCTTATATATAATTGAAGATAAAATCATGGTTTCAGAAAATATCTCTGGTTTCATGAACATATTCTTTGATTTTGGTGAATTTGTTTACTTGCAGGAGCTTTCTGGATTAATACACGGATCAAGGGAAGTTTGTGAAATTTTTGAAACTACACATCATGTACTTTCTATACACGTCGTGTACATCCAGACAAGGAAACGGACCAAAGCAGGGAGTACATGCCCATGTCTCCAGGTAGAGATGCATGCCGTGTGGGGCAGTGCTACACACCGTGTGCCACCTTCTAGAAGGTGTGGTTGCAGAGAAAAGTCCACACGCCCATGTGGTTGTTATGAAGACACGGCGTATTTGAACTTTTACACGCTGTGTCTGCTATTCTAGAAGGGGATGGCGGTGCTACACGCTCTGTATGGTGGCGCTACACGCTGTGTTCACTCAACTTGTAGGTGGCGCCGTGTGAAAAAGTCAAGAACGGCGTGCTTAGCCACCTACCAGCGGAGAAAATGGTTCCAAAATGCGTTGACGAAAAGTACACGACGTGTACTTTCTATACACGCCGTGTACTTTATTTTTCTATAAAATGAGGCCTTGGCCTACAAATTTTGGGGGGAGAACCATTGGAGAAGGGATAAGCTCTGCTACCACCATTCCCGAAGCCACCGAGGTGTCGTCATTCCGTTATTCCACCATTCCACCCTCTGATATTCTACCTCAACGCCTACACGATGCATCCATCAGGTATCACGTGTGTCATTTCTTTCCTAAATTCTATGTGTAACTAAACCCCTCATGTTGGGGCTGTGGATGATGGGATTATAATTTGTATATTGTTTTATATAGTTGTGTTTTAATCGTTGTAATTCATCTTACTTTTCTTAAGCCACTGTCTAATATAACTGAGAATTTTTAGCCGGACCAAGGGAAGGATTCTCAGCAATTCAAAAGAAAAGTAACAGTGCAAACATCCATGACCATTGGAAGGTTTTCACTGATTCAAGTAATGGACTGGACGTAATAAAGAATTAAGTAGATTGACTACCAGACCAAGGAGTCAACTGCTCTAATTCCAAACAAGAGGAACCGGACCAAGGAAATCTTGTAACAAAATGGAATCCTGAATGATTGAATTATTATGAACAGCACACCCATTTAAACAATCTGTATAAGAACTCCTTATTCACCACAGCCCCAACACGTCTTTTCTTTCAATTTCTAAGAACTCTTTAAATTTACCCGTTGTTTTCCTTCAAACTGTATCCATTCTTCAAAGTAAATCAGTTTAGTTTAAATCAAAACCCAAGAATCAACCCAATCGTTTCTAAACTTTGCATACTTCACCTAATTAAGTATTAAATCAATTAAATTCATGCACACCATGGTTCCCTGTGGATCTACCCCGAACTTTTGCTATACTAAAGTTCTAAGAACAGGTAATTAATTTGGGATGCATAAAACTTCAACCAACGACAAGCGTCCATCACCCGGACACGGCCAGCACATGGCTTCGATCGGGAAAAGAGTAAATGGCGTGTACTCAAAAAGTAAAAGGCGTGTACTCAGAAAGTACACGCCGTGTACTTCAAAAATTTCCAAAACTTTATTTTTCTCAAAAACTCCAGAAAAAGGAAAACATACCTGAAACAAATATCCAGGTTCTTACAATTAAGTTAGAAATATTTTTGATACATGAGTTTAATGTATGGTCAAGGATGTAAAGATAGTTTATAGGGGTTTACATCTCATTTTCACTTCATTGAGATATATATTATGGTTATACACTTAATTTCATTCGTGTTTTGTATATATTACATAATTGAGATATCATATCTGAAATTTTATTTCATTAATTTTATTAGAAGTTCAATTTCCAATTCACTCTTTCAATGTATTTTATTCAAATGTTTCTAATTCATAAGGTTTTTATTGGTCTCAATTCTCATTATGTGAGACATAACACATTTTATGATCCATGTTCCATCTATAGGGTGTATTCACTTCCTAGAAATATATTTTTATTATACTCCCTCTATTTCATAGGATTACCTATCAAAATCATGTTCCCCAATTTAAGTATCTACTGATTTAGTTGTTTCCCCACTAGTGATGATTTCTGGTAACCCAATTTTCATTCATTGAGTTATAATAATTATTTAAATTTAATTCATATAAGTTGGGAGAATTATACTCTTATAATGTATTTTGTGGTATTTTAAGATAGTTTCATATGGGTAAAAATTCATAACATATAATCCATTTGAAAAATATTTCTCACTTATGGGGATATGTTCTTTTGAAACCATCAACTTTATTTCTCCAAATGGATTATGATCTTGTTATTACAGTATTTACTAATACTTATAACCATTTTTCTATATGATGTTCACATCACAGTTTACCTAAATTATATTTGTAATATCCCATGTTTTCTTAGTGTATAGTTCTTTTACTTTTATGTTTAAATTATTGTTTACTTTTTTTGGTTTATACCCTAAGCTAGGTCATGGGATGATTGGGTTGTTTTTTGGGAGAGAAGATGTAGAAAGGTTTTTTACTAGTTATATGCTAATTACACGATGTGTAATTGGGATACACAATGTGAAATCTGATTACATGATGGATAATGGTATATCCAGTACTTTTCATGGTGTGTAAGTGTATTTCCCCAAGGAAGGGAAAATAGATCATTACATGATGTGAAAGGAAATTATGTATCATGTAATTTATGAACTATGTATTTCAAAAATAAGGGCAGGGGAGTCTGTTTTTCAAATAGAAGCCACATATCCTGTCATTTAGTGGAAGGAAGCCCCTTTGAGGCCTAATGGTAGGATTTGATCCTGATTGCAGATCTGAACTCTGTTTCTTTCATCATCAGTCTCATTAAGACCATATCATTGAGTACTTGATTAATATTTTATGTGTTCTTGACTATTTGGTATAATTTAAGTTCAATTTTGGTTTAGGCACATTTTCCATAATTTCTAATTCTTTGTACATTATTTAGATTTCTCCTAAACTAAGGTGAATCAGGTTTTATACTGGATGATCAGTCCACTACCAAGCTAATGTATGTGGTATATACTTTTTTCATCTTTTAATGATTTAGAGAGCTATAGGCCTTTTTCACCCACTGTACTTTTCAATGTGTTTCCACATTTGAAATGTTATACTAAAATGGATGAAGTGGGACATATTTTTGATTACCTTAGGTTCCTTGAGATGTGGTGGTGGTTATTCCTCCAACCCAAGGCCACCCATGGGGTGTGCCATGCCATTCCTTTGGTTTTGACCATTAATGAACTAACCAAGGGGTGTTTTCATGGGTTTTCCTAGTTTAAGAAAGCTGAATTGTATTAAAATGATATTGAATTGCATGCTAAGGATATGTTCTACCTCCTTTCCTTATATTTCATTCTAAACTTGATTATATGGCATGAATGGAATTAGTTAAACTATGTGTTGTACTCATTGGATGATTTAAATTTCTTAAATGGATTGTTAGAAATTGTGTTAAATGGGTGGGTATACCCATGTGGTCAGTTTAATAGTGAAATGTGATAAATTGGTGGGTACAACCATGTGATATTTTTAACAATAAATCGATGACTAATGGGTGGGTATACCCATGTGACTTAATTAAATGGAAATGGAATACATGTGTGGGTATACTCATGGTATGTTTTGGTATTAAATCTATGAATGATTGTATAGAATCCATGGACGACTCTCCGTGGATCAGGAACACAGTAGTGGATACCTTATATGAGTATGCACCATGGGTCTTGATTTCGTGGTATGCCTTGGGATTTGCTACCACTTGGATCTACCTTTCTTGGACTTGCATAGGACATGTTGGTACACATACTCCTATGAATCCAACCAATGCCTATATCGAGTTTCCATCAAGATGCTCCTGAAACTTGACGAGGATGCCTTGGTCTTATACACCTTGGATCAATCCCTTCATGGTTTAAACTTCATTATATGGCACAGATGTGGGATATATGATTGTGGTTTTACGGAAAGGCCATGGGTTTTTTTGTGGGTCCTTTATATGGTGATGCCATGTGGAAATGATGTGGATAATTTTATGTCGATGTTGTGTTTTTTGTTTTTATTTCTTATAGATTCCTTTAAAGTAGATAACACATGTTTTAGGAGCCTTGAGAGGATGTTTGGTGTTACTTTTTTATATTAGTTATATGTGTTGGTATTTCACACATTCATTTCTTCTGACATACACTTGTTTAGAATATTGTATTGTGTTGGTTAGAAATGTATAGATCTTTGGGTGTTTATATATTGGGATGTTATCTCACACTATGTTTGGGCCTCCTTGGGGACCAAAATAGATTATATGGTTGAAATTCATAATAGGGGAAAGTGCTTTATCACTGGTTTTTTATCATTTCTTTTAAGAAGGAGAGAATGGGACCAAGATGAGGTTTGTGATTATACTGGGACTCTTTTTGTTCTATTGGATTTTGGATAATTGTACCATATTTTTCTTCCATGTACTTGTTTTGGCAGTTTTATAGACACATGTACTATCTGCATCATTGTATATGTGACACTTCTTGATTTTGATATGTTCCTTTCTTGCATGTCGATTTATCTATTGTTTTCTTATTGTATCTTCTTACACTATTGACTGTTATTGATTTATGTTTAGATATACTCTAGTTATGAAGGAATAGTATCCATAATGAATCTCCTAGGCCTTCACTACTATTCGGTGGCCTCTAGCGTTTGGGGAGATGTGCTTGGGGCCATGTAGCCAACCAAGCTCAGGGCATTGTTGAGTTGCATCCGAGTCTAGGAAATTACAAAGTAGTATCAAAGGAATTTCTTCTTTTGGTTTGATTAACTATTTGGAGACAATTGATAAGGATAAAAAGTAAATTGAATTTGGTAACGAGGTGTGCTTAGGCGTAGCTAACCCGTGTATAGGGAAAATCCAAATTTCCCTAAATGAAATTAATCTTTCTTGTTTTGTCTATTAAAGTTGATTTGAATTCATTGTTGGTTGAAACACATGATTTAAGATTTTACTATTGATATGATTGCATACTACTTATGTTGTAACCCGATGAGATGAGGGAATGGAATATCATATATCATATAGGTACTTGTTAGAAATCACATTTCAGGCATTATGCCATGCCATTTATGATGCATTATTTGACACATGTTGTTGTGATAGGTATTGTGATAGTTTTTCCTATCAACGTGATAGACTTTGTGCAAAGGATAGAGGATTTATTTCATCTTTCAATTCATAATTTGTATGGTCCCTTATGAACTGGAAAATGATACACCTTTTTAAAATCAATTGTTAAAGTAAAATTGATACGTATGGATTATATGTGCATAAAATTTTGGTTCATGAGGTGTTATGGGACCTCGTGGGTTGGATCATTGTCGACCATGGGTTAAATCAATTGAAAAAAATGAATATTAAATGGAAATGAAATAGAAAATATAGACTTGACCTAGACCTTAACTTTTGAGTGGGTAAGAGGTAGTGTTTCTATTTGTGTTGTGGATGTTCTTTATACAGTCGTGGATTTATGAGAAGGATGTCTGTTATGGTTTAGTTTCAGGAGGGTTTTTTTCCTATCCTACGACTTTGATCTACGATCTTTGATGTTGTACTTTTATGAGGAATGTGTTTGGAATTGTAGATAAATTCCACCATGATTACCTCGAGTGGTACACTGTGAGGGAGGTGAAGACCATACTCCAAAGGTGGTGGGACATGGGATACTATTTGATCCTTATTTAGTACCAAATTCAGAACTACAAAACAATCCATACATAGTTTTTGAGACACAGTTCCATGAGGGGTTCTTTCATAATATGAAGAATTTTCAGGGAGCACAGCAGCCTGTCATGATTATGGTTGAGTTGACACTGGTATTCTAGCATAAGAATCCTCCTACATATTAAAGGGGTAGAGGTCCATAAGTTGTTGATATATGGCTTGAGACCATGCTAGTTATTTTCAAGCATCTAGAGACACCTCCTGAGAGGAGGGACAAGTTCTCCACTTATATGCAGCACAGAGAAGCAAAGTGTTGGTGGTTTGTTCTGAACCAGAATGATGGTACAGGAGATATGGGTTTGATTGTTTTCCAAACCCACTTATATGACTACTTTTAACCTAAGAATATATGGGAAGAGTGGGATAATGATTTCATGCTCCTTGAGAAGGGATCTATGATGGTTTTGGAGTACTCTGCATGCTTTACAAAGATGTGGTGTTTTGCATCGATGTACCTTGATGATGAGCTATCGAGAGAGAGACAATTAGAGGAAGGTCTCCGACATGCTATAAAATATCAATTCAATGTTTTTATATTGAATTTTATCACTGAGATTGTGAATCAAAAACTAATTATAAATCATAACCTGAGGGAATATAGGGGAATACTGTAGGGTATTGTTTCTTCTCGACCCAATGGTTCTATGTCTTCAGGTAGGAAGCACCGTTTTGAGGCTTCTTGTGAGATGAGTGCTAGATAGGCATTGAGTGGTGGTAGCTCGGTGTTTCTCCACCAATGTAGAAGGTGAGGCCACATGAAGAATAATTTTGATCAGGACCAAGTCAAGTGTCGAGCTTGTGGTAGGATGGGTCATGTGTAGAAGTATTGCAAGACCATCCCTCCAACTGTGAGTGGTAGGGGGTATCTCTAACACCAGGTTCATGAGCATTTTCCTTAGCTCGGCATTAGGAAGGTAGTTAGAGTAGTGATGGATAGTAAGTCCAAGGTAGTGGTGGTCATGGTAGTGAGATCTAAACATGAGTTACACCAAGACATCAGAGTAGACCTACTCTAGGAACTGAGGTTGTGTAACAGGGTCATGTTATAGGCCAATAATATTCTTTACAAACTATCCCTAAGGATCAGGGTGTCGTACTGTCTATGGTTAGACATATGATCTTAGTAGCCTATAATATTACATCTTCTCTTTTAATACAGGTGCATCTCATAGTTTCACATCTACACCTGTGGTGAAAATCCTTGTTCTTATTGGGTGGTATTATGAGGGAATTTTGAGGCTAGAAACATCATTGGTAATTAGAACGGGTGATGTGTTCCAGTGTAGGGAGTTCCCCATTTAGGTTTGTGGGTGTCACTTTGTCTATGATAATTATTTCATCAAGATTACAGGGTTTGACATCATTATTAGGATGGAATGGTTATTAGCTTATCAATAATAGGTTGACAACTATCACTGGATTCTTACATTTACATGAACAGATAGAGTAGTGTTTACTCACAAGGGTGAATGGGATGTGATGGAAAGAAGAGCTAGACCTGAGCATCCTGGGATGGGTAGAATGAAATCCCATATTTCCAGTTTTTTCTTAGATGATCAGGGAGTGAGTGAGACAGACTTTCCTCCAGTGGAATATCTTTTTAGGGAATTTTTCCTAGATGACTTTTTTGGTTACCTCTTGAGATTGAGGTTGATTTGTCCATCAAGCTAGTGATAGGATACGCACCAATATCCATCCCTCTTTATAGGATATCTATAATGGATTTAGAGTAACTCAAGAGGAAGCTAATAGATTTTGAGATGAAGGGGTTTGTTTGACCCAATACTTATCTATGGGGTTCTCCAGTAATTTTTTTGAAAATGGAGTATGGAAATCTTAGACTATGTGTGTATTATTGGAAGATGAACCATTTTATGGTTAAAACCGATATCCCTTTCCATGGATGGATGACATGTTGGATAAACTATGAGGAGAATGATTGTTCCCAAAGATTGACAGGAGGTCAGGATATCACCTGGTACATGTTCGACCAGAAGAGATACCTCATACAACCATTCATAGAAGGTATGGTTTATATGAGTATTGAAGGACCCCGGGACACCCTGAGAGGGGAGGGGTGAATCAGGGTGACAACTTTTTCTTCTAATGTGATGGATCTTGTTCCCACGTTGGTAGGAACTTGTTGAACCTGTATGATGATTATGATTAGAAAGTAAACATTCACATGCACAGAGAAGACACAACACTTTTTACTTGGTTCACCAATAAGGGCTACGTCCAAGGATCATACGCCAAAAATTTGTCGGTCGTACCCAATTCCACTAATCTTCACTAGCTGTGGATTACAAAGGTTTGGGCATAGACACTATGTCCCAGACTCACTGCCTTTACAAAAGTTCAGGGATAGCTCACTGCTTCCCTCGGGTCACTCCCGTTGACTCCCCCTGGATCACTGCCGTTGGTGAAGTCACACTCAGTTTATAGATGTGAAGGTCTCTTAAATAGATTTGCATTGAATTCTTTGTATCCTGTTCATCATGAGACTTTTCTTTCATCAGGGTTCAGAGTTGATGCTCTTTTTAGTTCAATCCATCTTCTTTAGTGCAATGACTGAATGCACTAGTTCCCCTTGTCTTTGTTTTCCTGAATCACAATCACTTATGTGATTGCTCAATAAATGACGCTCAGATTACTTTTCATCTTCAGAATCAGTTCACTATGTATTCATGAGATCATGCATGTATCATTTAGATTTCTTCTTCAATCTCACTTTGCACTGAAAGTATCAGGCAATCTTTCAGCTCTTGCGTAGCTCAAGAAAGGTGGGCGTGCTTCAACAATATCTGGCTCTCCTTTTCAAGCATGGCGTGAAAGTCTCAATATGGTGCGCAAGTACTCGGAACACAAATCAAAACTGGCATGCAAGTGACACCAAAACACTTGCGCGACTCTTCCTTCCCCAACAACAAACTTGTGCGTCTCACATCCTTTCTCTCCCAAACTGCCTTGGGCGCGCAACCAACAACTGGAATGCAACCTCTACTTGCGCGACTCAACTACCACTAGAACGGCTCAACCACCTACGCGAAGAGAGCTCAAACAATCTCTAAGTCTTGAACTCCGTCAGAAATGAGGAGGGGTCGACCTGTATTTATAGGCAAACTGGACCCCCTGTGCGGAGGCGCGCAAGTCCCTCATTGGCGTGCAAGTCTCGTATCCCGTAACCTCTGTCACGCAACTCACTTGCACGACCCAACCAATAATTGAGCGACCTTATTTCCTTATCCAAATTTTGATGTTCTATTATTGGAAAACAATAGGATCACACGACTGAATCCTTCTAGGTACCAGCGCGCAAGTTCTTTCACGGCACGCAAGTCCACTTGCGCGACCTGACCAACACTTGCGCGACCCTTATCCCTTTGCCATATCTTGATGTTCTGATCCTCAAAAACATATGGCGCACAAGTTTCCTATCCTCCAAGACCTCAGCACGCAAGTCCCTTTTCCAAAAACACTTTTCTTTATTTTTCAATTTTCAGGCCCAAAAATTTGGCAAACACTGGGAAACGGCGCCACCTTAACTACTGTTGTCTGCTTGAATGGTATGATCTCTTTGCTGGTACACATTCTGAACTTCCACTGAGGATTGACAACAAACACAAACCATACGCCAAATCATGCTTATAAGACCCTGGTTCCAACATGTATTTGGTTATGTCGTTCGGTCTCACAAACACGCGAGCAGTTTTCATGGTGCTGATTAACCAAGTGTTCCATCCTTACTTAGATTCTTTTGTGGTGGTTTTTTGTGGATTATATCTTGGTGTATTCTAAAAATATACACAACCATTCCAACCATATTGACATAATTTTTAATACACTGATGGAGTATTTGTTATATGATATTCTAACAAAGTGCCAGTTTTGGATGGATCATATTCACTTCCTAGGTAACATCATCTCAGAGACAGGATTATTAGTGGACCCAGAGAAGGTTAGAGTTATATTTTTTGGGAACATTCCATGAATTATTTTACATATGAAGATTCTTGGGGAATTATGGTTACAAAAATAATTTTATATAGGACTTCTCACTCTTAGGAATTCCATTAACGAGCATGACTAAGAAAGGTGTGAAGTTTGTATAGTCATGTTCTTGCGAGAAAATTTTTCAGGAGTTGAAGAAAAATTGATGTCAACACCAATCCTAATACTGCCAGAGCAGGGCAGGATCCACACTATATATTCCAATGCATTAGGTATCAAGCTGGGGGTAGTTCTAATATATGGGAGATAGAGTCGTGCCATATGGGTCTCGGTAGTTGAGGCCAAATGAGAGGAATTACCCAATGCATGATCTCGACTTAGCTATAGTTGTTCACATATTATGTTGTTGAAGTCAGTATTTACTGGGAGAGTGTATTTTGGGGTACATGAACCAAAAAATCCCCATGTATATATTTGCTTATCATTATTTGAATGTGAGGTAGCTAAGGTGGGTTTAGTGCCTTTAGTATTTTAACATTGAGCTTTCCTACACACCTAGTAAAGGAAATTTAGTGGTTGATTCACTGAGAAGGAGGACTCAGATACAGGTAGTGAAGTAAGCCAGTAGCAAGTGGAAGCTTATGGAATTGTTCTTTGAGATACATATGGAGGTGAAATATAGATAGGGATAGTCATATATATTATCCTTATCAATGACCTCTACCCTATTGGATAGATAAACTATGAGGCAGCATTCATATTAAGAGGGTCTAGTCCTATGGGAGAGTGTGTAAGGTGAGGACCAAATCTCTAGTAGGAATGTAGGTCGTGATGGGATCCTATGTATCCATGGATGTGTTTGGTTCTAATATATATATGTGAGGAGCTAATGTGGGAGCTTTATGCTTCATCTTGGACAGTGTATCCTGGAGTCACCAAGATGTACCATAACTTGCTTCATCAGTACTAGTGGAAGAGTACGAAAAGTGTGTTAGCTATTTTCTTATATGGTGTTTCACCTGTTAGTATGTCAAGGAAGAACATTAGTGACCAGACATAATTTTACAGGAATTACCAATTCTGAAGTAGCAATGAGATGATGTAGAAATGGATTTTGTGACTTTTTTATAGTGGTCTCCTTGAGGTAATGATGCTATGTGTGTTTTTGTTGATAGGATCACAAAGGTTGCTAATTTTTTGATGATCGAAGAGACATTTAGTGTTGATGATCTTTGAAATATGTATATCTATGAGATAGTATGAATTCATGGGGTCATACGCACTATCATTTCAGATAGATATCCCTCTTTATGTCGAGTTTCTGGTATAGTTGACTGAGGGTGTTGGGTATACTTGTGATTTTGAGCACAGTATACCAGCCTCTAACTGATGGCCAGTCATATTGTACGATACAGGTTCAAGAGGATATGATTAGAGAATGTGTCCTAGATTTTGGGGGATATTCAGAGATGAAAATTCCTATGGTTGTGTTCTACTATAATAATTGTTATCATGAAATGATACAGATGGTATCTTACAGGGCTTTATATTGTAGGCCAGGACGATCACTTGTATGTTGTTAGAGGTAGGTGAAGAAGCTCTACTAGGACCACATATTGTGTTGGATACTACTGAGTAGGTCCAGTTGAATTAGAAAAGGATGGCTACTGCATAGTCCTATCAGAAATGATAAACTAATTTCTATAGACGACCTCTAGAGTTCGAGGATGGGGATCCAGTTTTCTTGTTTGTTTCACTAAGGTTGGGACATAGATGGATAAAGAGATAGTTTATGCTTTCACTGTGATATGTTGGGTTTTTCAATATTCTAAAGAGAGTTGGTTCAATAGCTTCTCTCTTGTAGTTACCTCAGAGGTACCAATCTATACACAACGTTATCCATGTATATCAGATATGCCACTATTATTCATACACATCTCCCTATTTTAAGCTCAAGTATGTTGAGCTACAGCTTCATTCATCCTTTGAAGTGCATTAGATTTTTATCATTGATAGGTGTACAAATGTTCTCTTAGGTTGTTCAGTTCCTGTATTACAGGTTTTATGGCAGCACAACCATTTACAGGATGACACTTGGGGGGCGGTAGACTGATGTATGTACTCAGTGGATAGAATTTTTTTTAGATAAATATTCACCACCCTTAATAGGGGAATTTAGGGATGTGTTTCTTTAAGGGGGAAGACTGTAAGATCTCAGGTTTTCTAAATGTAATAATCTTTTACATTTCCAATTAAACACTTGTTTACATGACTTTTATAATAGACCATAAGTCAGGTTGTGGTCTGGTTCGGTTGTTTTTTGGGAAAGAAGAGGTACGAAGGTTGTGTACTAGCTATAGGCCACTTACATAATTTTTAATTGGGATACACATTGTGAAATATGATTATAATATGTCAAATATTCTAGACATCACTTTTCATAGCATGTACCTGTTTTTCCCTAGGAAGAGAAAATTGAGCATTACCCGATGTGAAATTCAATTACACATCATGTAATTGTCTGACTATGTTTTTAAGAAATATATTCAAGCACCTCTATTTTTCAAAAAAATATGCATCTCCACTCTTTCATGTGAAAGAATCCCATTTGAGGCCAAAAGGTGGCATTTATCCTAGTTACAGATCTGAACTACATTTGTTTTGTTGTCAGTATCATTGGAATTGCATCAGTGAGTGATTGATTCCTCTTTATCCTCTAGTCAATTTTCAGTCTCATTGGAACTACATTTAAGGTGAATGCTTTTGGAATTAACAATTGACTAGAGGAGATTGATTATATATATCCCCTCAATGCATCAACAAGTATCATTATATAAATTTCTTTATTTTTGGCATATTCATCCTCCAATAATAGTGTAGTGTTTGATACATGTCCTTAAAAGAAGGATGTATTGACTACAGTCTCAACAACATGTAAATTTTCTTGTCAAAATTCCTTGACAATGGTTTTTTGATGTCCAGCATTATGAATTCCATCAGTAAGAGATCACTATTATTAATACCCATTTTTTAGTTTATTGTCATGGATAAATCATGATACTATTTTCATGTTTATTATGGATTAATATTATTTACCTATTTCTACAATTATGCCTACAAAATTTTTATCTCGTGATTACATGCATTATATGTTTCCCTTATTGAGCATTTTAGCTCACCCCTTCTTACATTTTAATTTCCCTAGGATACAGAGAGATGTAGTATACATTAATTTTTTATAATGATAAAAAGAGTGAAATAATATATTGGATACACTATTGAATTGTCATGAATTAAGTATTTTATTATATAATAGGAAATTTTCAATTTGATACAAAGGAAAAGGGATTTAGGAGTTTTTGTTTTATCCTGATTCTCTAAAGATCTGAACCTAAAAATATTCATCTAATGTAATATATGAAATGATCATTTACACTTTTTTAATTATGGATCATTAAATCTATGATTTTATTACTAGTAACAATATAGGTATGTGAAGTATGAGTTTTTGAGAAACAAATTCAATAGTTAGGGTTTGGGGTGTCATAGTGGTTATCTAAATAAGGGTTTAGAAAACATTAGAGATTAAGATATTTGTTTAGGATAATTTAATTATTGATAAGTTAAGGTTGATAAAAATTTTAAAGGTAAAAATTAACCGTTTGAATATTATATGATATTATGTCAAGGTAATAACACACAAGTTATTTTTAGATTTGAGATAGATAACCCTAGTGTAAAACTTAAGAATAAGTAATTGTTGGAAAACATATTTATATTTTCATTGAATAGATATTTTGTGGTTTTTTGTAAAAACACAAACCACTCTCTATACTGGTAAGTGGATGTGGTGGTGGAAGTGATGAACCTAGGGGTAATCATCCCAAAAGGGTTTGTTCAGTATTGAATCAATCATCACTCTAATGCACGATTAGTGGGCCTCATAATAAACAACTGGTGTCACACTCCCGGGTGTTCTTATTTGGGTATTAAAATTATCTTTATGAAGAATAAAAAAAGGATTTATGAATGATACTAACTAATTTGGTAAGAGAATATAATGGAAAAAAATTGAGGATAAAAAATTATTGAACAAATATAATCAATGGTCGATCCAAAAGAATAATAGGTTTAAAAAAAGATTTCATAAGGGAATAAATATTTGGATGGATGTTTTTGTATTCATATTTTTTATATTATCATAACCATTTTTTGTTTCAATATTTGATTTAAAGAGGATCATAAAGATAAATATTAGAATGGGATAAATTTAGAAACCACTATGTATTATAACTGAATAAAGGAGAATACATAAATCGTTGTTAATTTTATAATCTTCCTATTATGTTTAAAATGGTGATATTCTTAGTATTACCTAAAATAGATACATTAAAATAATATTGAAATATATATCTATTTTCATTATTAAGTGATATTTATCAATTATATTTTAGAATATTTTTAATATTATAAGGATTATGTGAAACAATTATGGATTATTCTTTAGTAGTTTTACTTTAAATTTATGGTGACAATTATTAAATGCTAAATATAACCATGAAAATTGATTTTATGTAAATGTTATAATTTTGGGAATATCTATCAGGGAACACATGATTGACGTATGGATAACACTTATATCTAACATATTATTTATGTTGATATAGTAATGTGTAGTCTAATTCTAAATAACAAATTCATATAGTATTTGGTATCCATGGGTTTGAAAATTTATTTATGATATTTTTCAAGAATATCATCTCATTTTTGGGAATATGATATATAGTGACTAGTGTGGTGCATTATACTATTTTGGGGTTAATGACCAAGTAAATTATATATAACCTCATTTTGGTTTAATGCCTTCTAGAATCAAAATGTTTTGGGAATGTTATGTTATTTAGATTATGATCATGTTACATACATAAATGGGTATATAATTTTAGGAATGACTAATTTTGTTTAAGGAAGTATAGGGTGTATTTTGAGAATACATATTTCAGTGATTATTTGGTTTCGAATAATTTAATAATTTTCATCTTAATTTGGGATCTCTATTATAAATATTGGGTTAAAAAGTGTAAGGTAACCCAACACAAAGTATCCAAGGTTGATCCAAGAATTATAAATGAGAATGATTTAGGTTTAGCCACGTCTGATAAAAGTTTAGTTATCAGAAATATAAACTAACATGATAGTTTTAGAAAGTGTGAAAAATTAATCTAAAATTTTCATATGGTTATTTAAAATAATTAACATATAACGATCATCACTCAAGATAAATCATTTGGTTTTAGTAGTGGATGGAACTAGAATAATCCATGTTTGTGAGTGATAAAGGGTAGATTAAATTAATAGAAAACCCATTGAAATTGGAGCTAGAGTGAGGAACATTTTGATAATAAAAACCAAATATCATGAAATATAATTAACAATGTTAATATATTAAAAGTACCAAACACACAAAATAATAGATAGATTGAGTATCATGAAAGATAAAATGATAAAGTTGATTAAGTTCATTGAAATCATAAGTTCAAGAGGGAGAGAGAATCAAAAAAATCTATTGCTTGAATTACATGAGAGTTGGTCATTATATTACCAAATGTCCCAACCCAAGGGACAATGAGGGAATAGTCCCCAATAACAATGTGAATGAGGAAGACCCTATGAAACTACTAATAATGAAAATAGTAGGGATTTCTAACTCTTGATTTTCTAGTGATTTATTTCATCTATGTTTTTAACAACTACTAGATATTGATTTATAAATATAAAACTCCTTGGAATATGATAATCATGTGAATTTTTTTCAGTGAATGTGGAATTTTATTTATTATGGATTGATAAATATCCCATAAAATAAATATTTGTTAAATTTTTAATGGATTATATTACTTTATAAAGTTGAAATATTGATTTTTCATATATATAAACCCATTCCCATTCTAAATAATACAATGATCATGTAGTATTATATGCTTAATTATGATCTCCCTATAGAAATTAATCCAATATTATGAGTCAAATTGAGAGGATATGATTTATTTAATGGGGAAAAATATAAAATCATTCAATTATAATATTCTATATCCTTTAAATAAGTTAATGTGCTTGATATATTCCTCCACATGCAACACCAAACATAGATGAAGCTTTGATATATTTAAATAAAATATAAAAAAATATATACATGATCATTAAAACCTATCCATTGAATTAGTAGGAATGAATAATATTTACCACTTTATAAAATCTAAGTACAATTAAAATAAAAAACACTTATATTATTAATGAAATTCTATTTTTTAATTAAAATTACTAATAAGACCATTTAGTATTTAGAGATTTATTTTTCAAAAAAAATCTATTTATTCAATATAAATTTATAATTCAAGAAACCTATTATCAATAATAATTTATTTTTGATATTAATAATTAGATAACACAAATTTAATAGGTAAATTATAAAAAAAATATATCATAGTATAATAAATAATTTCATTTTCCAATAAATATGAATTTCATTATATTTTTTGATTTTAATCGAAAACTAAATTTTAAAAATTTGGAATTCAAAATAAATAAAAATTGAATTCATTTTTAATTATTTATTTAAAATTTACTTAGTATAATATTTTTATATTTTATAGAAAGTGTGTATTTAGTCAAAAAATGTGAGATTTAAATAAATTATAATTTCCATTATTTTATCCCTATGTAAGATAAAAAATAGAAGACTTAAAAACATTTTAATTAATAAAAAAAATAATTTTTGAAATAATATTAGTCATCATAAAATATTTTTTAAACTAAGAAAACCTATGACAAACATCTAAATAACTAATTGAAATGTTACTTTAATATACTTTTTATTTTCTCTTTTCTTCAAATAATTTCTTTTCAAGGTGAGGTTAATTTTTTTATTTCTATGGAACCCTCATACATTTAATTCAATTTTTTATCTATAAATTTATTTCATTCAAGTTTTTAAATATGATAATATTATCAAATATATATATATATATATATTAAAAATGTTACTTTTTAAAAAAACTTTTTTTACATTATTAAGTGTATTTATAATTAAATTATCTATTTCGCACCATTAAATATTAGATTTCATAAAATTATTTTTAAATGTTATATATAATGTTTAAAATTATGTAAAACTTCCAATAATATCATTTTTCATTAAAATTAATTACTAATGTTATAATATAATTTCCAATGTGAAAGTAAAAGAGGTAAATTGAGTTTAACCTATTGTAAAAAAACTAAAACATTTAAAAACACATTCCCAAAATGATAATTTTATGTATTTATTGACCATTACAGTTTCCAAAAAAATCAAATTTGGTTCCATTTAACCTTGAAGAGTTTCATGGGATTATTTAATAATGTATAGGTATTCCCAAAACTACCCTTTCCTTCACTTATAAAAGGATTATATTTTCACCGCATTAAGAAACTCATTAAAGTATAATTCATCCTTTAAAAATTTATATTTAACTCTTCCTATAACCCCATCCCAAATTTACTATTATTTAGCCTATTCCATTCAAATTTGTAGATATTTTCAAGGAAAATTCAAGTCCTTGGCATGAGTACTATCAATTACATTGATTTTGTTATTAAAATTATTCTTTAAAATTTATTAAATACATTATAATATAATGATATAATTTATAATTATATAATTTAATATTTATATATTAATTTTATCATCATTTTTTGTTTTTATAAACCACCCATTAAGAGAAAACAAATTTCCATGCGTTGTGCGAACTACCACCTCTACGACATAACGTGATTCATTTTCCTTCACCGCATTGAAATGTTGGATATGAGGATGTTATTGAATCAAAAATATTATTTTCATGATATAATTATGGTTCTATTAATGTAAATTATAGAACCTATTAACTATATGACCAACAAACAATCATCATTAACTTAATCATTATAAATGAGAATGCTATGAGTAAAATGATCACATTTTCCATGTAATGACTTTATATAAATTATATTATCTTTATGAATATTATAAAATATGTTCTATAAAAATAATAAGATCTAAATAATAAAAATTTTCCTCTGTTAAAATTATATTACAACTATACCATCTCATTATCATTCATTAAATTTGGTTATGTTAATGTTTGGGTCGATTAAAACACTTAATTGGAAAATACTATGAATTTATGTCATGTATGAATATAATAAACTATTTTTTGATTTAATATGATAAAATAATTTAAATTATGTTTTTATTTTAGTTATTTTATGGTTATATCAACATGTAACTCATCAATTAAGAAAATTACTTTCGTTCGTTATGAATCACTCAAACATGATCATCGTTGATTTCATTATCATGGTTCATAACCAAAACTAACATGAAATAAAATTATAAAATTATAAACAATAATATAAAATATATCCAAATATATTATATGATCTAATAATCATTAACTTCTATATAATAATAAACATGAACACCACTATTCTAAAACTAGTACAAACTATTAAAACTATAAACAGACAATGTAGAAAATTAGAATAATTGATATAGAGAATGACTACTTATGAAGAGTACCAATGAAAATGGATATGATTAAATATATGAATTATGTTATTAAGATAACTATGTTTGTGATATAGGAGTTTATAGTACATTCTTTAGTGTTAAGATAAGTGTTAAGTATTTTCATCTAAATTTACCTACAGTGTCAGAAGTATGGTATTTACACCTTTAATTTAACTAATTATGTGTATATATTTCCAATTTTAGATATAATATCATGAATTATATTTTATTCATGGTATTTAAATTTCATTTTCAAACCCTCTATTTTAATTGGTTTATTTGAATGTTTCTAAGCTATAAGGATTTTCTTGGTCTCAATTCTCAATCATTGAGTCGTAATATATTTTATATAACATGTTCCCATTATATGATTTATTTATAGACCATTGATATATTTGTATCATATTCATTTTATTTCATGGGATTTATAAGCCAAATCATGTTCCCTTATTCAATTACCTAGTGATTAATTTGTTTCCCAAGTAGTTATGATTTCTTGTAACTCAGTTCTCATTCATTGTGTTATAACCATTCATTGAACATCATTCAAAAATGTTGGGTACATTATAAGATTTGATTTTATTATATTTTATTCTCTTTTTTTTCTTGGGATATACATTTCTATCACATAATCCCTTTGAAAAATATTTCTCGCTTCTTGAGATATGTTATTTTGAATCCATCCACTTTCTTTCTCCAGATGGATTATGATCATGGTATTACAATATTGACTTAGTTGTATACTTATTATTCTATATGGTATGAATATCACATTTTATATAACTCATATTAGATTATTTGTAGTGATGAATAATGTTAATATATTGAAATGTGGAAAATTATTATCATTTTTTATATTACTATTCAAATACGGATAATTATTCTCAAGTTGACAATGTATTGTTTAACCATCCACATTATTCTTTTAGATTGATTATGATTAGTTTATCCCTTTTCTGATATGGGTAAAAGTATTGAAATTCTATATATTGTTATTTTAATATGGATGATTATTGGAAAGGTTGATTATGTATTGTTTAATCATTTTCCCTTGTTGTTAATGTTTTGGATTTAAGCATGTGATCAGTGTAGTTTGATGTTATATAGTCTCTCAATCAATAAATAGGTCTCATGAGATAAAAAAAGTTGGGTTTTGGTTTACTCCTCTTCTCATAACAAGATAGTGTCTTGGAATAAGGCATTGACCACATGATTCATTGACTGCAGTCTCAATGAAAGTTAAATTGTCTTAGCACAAGGCCTTGTTAGTTGAGTTTTTATTTAGGGTATTATAAATTCTCTTATTAAGAGAACTATATTATTAATATCGATTTTTTCATTTATTTGAATGGATATTTGATGTTCCTAGTTTCAATTTGATTATGGACTCTTGTTTTTTTACCAATCCATGCTATAATATCTATGTAATATTTATACCATGAATTCTTTAGTTTTATGTTTCCCTTACTAAGTGTTTTAGCACAACTATTTTTTTGTTTCTATTTTCATTAGTTATAGAGAAAAATATTACACATGAAATTTTTATAAGGATAAAAAGTTTTATATAATTTGGGGGATATGTTGAAGGCATATCTTGAGTTATGAAATTCTGTATATAATGGGAAATTTGTGAACTTGAATTTGAGAAAATGGGATTTTTCTATTTATATATCTTACTAATTATATAGAGTATCAAACCTAAAAACATCCTTCATAATTAATATATTCAATAATTGTTTCTTATTTTATAATTAAAGAATTTTATTTTGAGTATTTTATAGCTGATATCATAGATAATTTGTGAAGTGTTAGTTTATGAGCATCAACTATAGGATTTTGAGTGTATTGAATCATAAGAGGTATGAATAAGGACATGTTCAAAACAATCCAATGAATTAATGCACTAAAAATGGAGATTTCTTACTGAAAATAAAAGTAGTGTTGATTTCACTTACATGAAATGATTTTTGTAAAATATGAGTCTAGGGGATGTGATATATCAAGTGAATATATAAAACCTATGAATATACTATAAATAACTAAATATTTTATAAATAATAAAAATTAACCATTTGTATTATCTTTCAAAAAATATTTATTTAAAAATAATATTGGCAATGAAACCCTTATAGTTTCAGTAATATTTTTATCAAAATTCAAATTGGGTATATATTTAATCAATGTAAATTTAATAAAAGTAAATTATATCTCCATTATTACCCCATAAATAATGTAAAAAGAAATTCATTAGTAAGTAATCACCCCATATTGTAGTTACGTGGGTGAAAAATAAGAAATATGTCTCATGAAATTATATATGAGACAAATACCACTTACCTTTATTCTCTCCTAGTCGAATGTGATATAACCTCTAATAAAAATGACATAACTATAATAATATAATATTTCAAAACATTATTCCTAAACATTACCCTATTATATACTTCATTTAATATCATTTATCATGAATATATTACTTATCTATCACTTATTTTTACCATTGGTTATAATAACTTTACCCTATTTATTGCATACAAAGTTCAAAAAGATAGAATCGATTCACACTAAAAAGTTTCAAGTTCATCATTTCCATATATTTCAAAATATAATAATCAATTTTTTAAAATTATTAAATAGATACATGTTTCATTTTTTTAAAATACATGAAAATGGATTATCACTACCATACCCAATAGGCCTCGAGCCACAACTACCTCAAGAACAATTCCATAGTCCAGGTGTTGGAGATAACTATCGAACAACCTAACTAATATTAGAGACCTTTTCCAATTACAATAACACACATACAACCATAAGTATTATTAAAATAATAGGAATAATAATAATAATATGAAATATCAGGAGATTTTCCATGAATATATAAAAACCTATAGGGTCTACAAGAGTACGATAGTGTAAACTGAAATGTAAAAGGGAAAAATACACCACCAACTTGAAAGATGTCCCAAACCAAAAAAACTATTATTGTAAATGTTTAGAGGGACTATATCTTAATATCCAAGTTCCAAACTCCATACAAGGACAAATGCACAAGGTCTCCCTTTTCTCTTCTATTGCCATCGTTGACTAATACATTGTCTACATAAGACATGCCACGTGAAGGAAATTCCCATATAAGGGTGAGTATATAAATACCCAGTAGGATTCCCCAAAAGCATAAGGAGAAGAATAAAAGAGGAATGATTGGAATAGATTGATAGATCAACCAAAAGAAAAATATTTAAAATATGCATAATTATTGATACAAATTTAAATATATATGTTCTAAAACCATAGAAACATAAATGAGGGGGAAAAGGTATCACCATCTCACAACCCATACTAGGAAATGAGTCAAAATTAGTTTCATAAATTATATCAACAATTCCCAACATCTCGTGTGATAGTCCATAAGTAATTGGGTAGAGGGCCCACACATCACCACTATGTCACACAGTCAAGGGGGAATAATCTTCAAGTAGATGAACCACTCTCTAGTGCATCAAGGGGTCCAACTCAATAAGTATTTGTAGAGAACACATGACCTTGTCTTTCAGGGGTTCCACTCTAGTGTTAGGATTACCAGTACCATAACTCTTATGGGGGTAACCACTCGATATATAGAGGATTTATTCCCTTGTGTGCTATGGGGTTCCTCTATATCAGTTGAGGACTTGCACCCGAAACATCGGGGGGGGGGGGGGGGGGGGGGGGGGTCCACTCTAGTATCATGATGACTTTTTACTTTTCCAATAAGGGGTTCTACTCAGTATATAGAAGACCCATTCCCTAATGTGCAGGTAATTCTATTATGTCCGTAGAGGACCCTCAACCAAATGCATCAGGGGGTGCCACTCTTGTACCATAAGGACCCACCCCCAATATGATAGGGGTTCCACTTAGTAGATAATGGTTCTACAACCTAATTCACCCGAGGGGTTCTACTATAGTGTCTCTAGTTATCTTTCCTAACCACTAATATCATCGATTGTCACCAAAAGAGGTATTACACCCACAATAATCTCACATCATATCTCAAAATACACTATGATGTCCACCATAATGTCATACATACAAAATTAATCAATATAGGCCACTCGTGGTCCAAAATCTAAGTCCAAATGAAGGAGATAAAAGAGATTGAATTTCCCTCAAAAAGATGTCCATAACAGGTAGTGGACCATATTGCATGTGGCACAACTCCTCTGTCTCGATATTTCTTTCACAACACATGAATTGTTCTTAATATAGTACTACATGACGTACGTCATCCAAAATCTTGACGAACGAATGAGACTCATCATTGGTACGATAGGGAAAAAATGTCAACCCACTTATATATATCATCAAAAATGGCCTTGAATGGACAAACATATCATACCATTTTGATCCTCATGAAAAAATGATTAGTATGGGCTATTCACTTGGCCAAATAGAACACCCATTGAAAAATTAAGATCATGACATCATGCTCAAATGATGTTTCATGGGCTCGAGATGTGATTCTGAATTATATATTTGATATTGGTACTGAAACTTCCACCCTAGTTTTAGGATCATGATGTACTAGATGGTGAAAAAGTCTGACACTGTGCATATGAGTTATATCAGATAAAATATTCCACAACATTGAAAAAAATATTTTTATTATTGTTATTATTATTATTATTATTATTATTATTGGGATCTTCATAGAACTGATCCATGAGTCAAAAAAACGTATCCATCACTTTTCACGAAATTACCATCTCGAAGTCCGGATCGTACTACTGTAGATGGTTCATCAATCAGATTTAAAATAAAGAAGATATATCATAAACAAGATTTAATAACTAATAACAATAAAAATATATTATTATTATAATAATATGTAAAAAAATTGAAATATTTTGATGGAATACCCCCCCCCCTCTCTCTTCTTTTGCATGTATAACACCCTAAAATCAATTTTTTATTTTTTTTCTCTTTTTATATCCAAATTATTGTTATGATTATGAAAATAAAATGAATTTAATTCCCACAACTCAATGTCTAGCCAAGAGTTTCACCCCACCCCCCTCTTCTAATGGATTTCATTTTCATTTAATTACATTATCTTTCCTATGATTAATGTGAAACAATTAATTTAATTAAAGATCAAATAAGGTCTCACACTAGGAACCCCCTCCTAAAAACCCGTATCCCCCACCATTGTTTTATTTCAATAAAAAAATCTTATTATCATGAGATGATTAAACATCCACATAAAATTTTATTAAACACTCACACATTTTTTTCTTAATGTTATTATTATTATTAAAAAATAACACATACTATATTGACCACATCTAACCACCTCATAGAAGAACCAAGGTTGGCCACCACCATTCCCATGCCGAGTATCTTCCTTAATGAGACCTCATGCATGGACTATACTCAGAATCAAATCTCATCACACAACATGTCATCGCCACCCATCAATCGGGAAAACGAGGATCCCTGATCCAACTTGAACCAACTCTGATCACCCATCGTTCCCATCACACCTTAGTCATGAACCCACACCCACAGTACCCAAGTGATCCATGCATGAAACTTTATCCCACTCATTCATCAATAATTTCAGAAACTATTTATCCATGTGTCTTTCAATCTATCTCAGTGAATTTATTAGTTTGACTGCTCTTGAACCCACCTAGGAAAAGTCAAAATTGTGCCCCATTATCCAACAGTGAAGAACAAGATGAAATAATAGTGGAAAATAAAAAAAAAATGAACCATCATTGGCCAATTTTTATTGAAAAATGAATATATAAATGGGATAATAACATGTGAGACTATGGAAGAATTTTATTGGATCAATTTAATCAATAAAATATTGGGGATCATGTGAAGGACATACAATTGCAGAATCAAAACCATACAATAATCCATGCTTGAATATTTTAAAAAAATGGTAGGAACACATAATTGATTATTTTTACCTCAACTATGGTTCAGTCATTAGTGACTAACACATATACTAGCAAATAAGTTGATCTTATCAATCATCTACCTTTCGATTCACCTCGATCCGACCATCTGTCATCATTCAATCTCACTCATCCAAAAAAGAAGGATCTCCTCCTCCTCTAAGATCTAGAAAGGGCTACGTGGATAACCCTTAGGAATCCATCATAAGTTGTTATTTATAGATAATTTAATTAGAATATTTAATAAAACAACTAAATCATTTATTAATTTATTTTAATTAAACAAACCATCCAATAGCTACCTCATCTAAATGTCTCATGCTGAGAAAATTTAGGTTTTTCTTATGGTTAACCCCATGTTCTGAATTCAACTATGGTCTCAATTTTTTTTTCTAGAATCCATCTATGATATATTCCATTATTTCAGAAAAAACTGCATACATGTAATATAAAAAATATTTAATATTTTAAAAAAATTAAATTTAGGCTCTTTTGGACTCAGAATAATGTGTCCTATATGTGCTTGGATCCATTAATATTCAACTAAATATTCCAAATTCTATCACGGAAACACTAGAGACTCTACATTATTCCCTTATTCATATATTTTCATTCCATAAAAGCAAAAACTAAGGGAAAATCTGGGGATTCATAGCTTGCATCTGGATCTCCCACTCCCATGATCATTTTATGTGCTTTCAACAAACATGAATCCATGGAAAACAAATTCCTATGAAGGGTATTTCACTTTTGGTTCTCAATTCCACTAACTCCATGAAAAATTAAACTCCACTCTTATGGCCCGACATACCCATGTCAGTATCATACAACAATTCATGTATATACCTCCTCAGGTGCAGCTTATATAGAACACTATCCACCTACTTTAACAATAAGGAGTTCAACTGCTCAGTTACCACACTCAACAACAATAGATGGAAAACCTGACTATGAGTACTAGTTACCATGACCACACCCTATGTGGTTCTCAAGCTCATTCTTCCTCAACCTCTACATGGTCCACAGACAGTCCTCTTTTTGGGAATCCATATCCCAATAATTTGACATTCGAATATAGAACTAAAAAAATTAGAGATTCTATAGGACTAGCACTCTTTGAGATTTTCTAACACCATCATCCTATGTCTTGTGTGATCCAACTCTAACACTGAGTATATGAGGGTATTCCTATAAAATAATAACATGAAATGATCAAATAAGAGCTAAGGATTTGGATCATAAGTCTTGTGAACTCTTATGGGGTGTTCATTATGAAAAACAATACCATAAAGAACACAAAGAAACTAAAACAACTCTAGGATTCCAAGATCAGTACATCCACCTCTTGAACGAAGTGCTGGTGATAACCCATCTCGAGGTAAAACTTTGTGATCAAATTCAACTAAATCCATTATCCAAAGCGGTCTTCGATTATCAGGGGTGGATACTCCTCCCAGATAGTCACCTGGATTAGGTGATGATAAAACAAAACTGACCAAAAGCTCCCATGTAACCCATAGTTGAACAACACAGGGCTACCCAAGAAAAAACACTAGGTCCTATGGACCCCCTACTCTGCAGACTCATCCAACCACTCCCCAAACTCTCACAACTACATGGGGTCAAATAATATTCTATCACTGATATTGGTCCATTGTTGGTGTATGTCCTTATACAAAGAAAAAACTCATTGGTGAGATAGATAAGAAACATACCCAAAAAAGGATTCCCTCATAATACTCTACCGTCACAAGAAGCTGAAATATCATACCATTTTCTACTCCAAGGGTAATATTGGTCATCTGATAAATTTGTTATAACCTTCAGAAAATGAGCTCATCATACTCTACCTGAGGATTACTCCTCATAAATGGGGAAAACTCAATCCCAAGACTCAGAAACACTACCATACTCACTGGTAGAATTCTTATGAGAATGGATGGTCAATTACCATTATATACTGATGAAAACAACATAGGTTATCACTACCTATAAAGAAAGATTTTGTGTGAGGATCTCTTTCCTCAAATAGTAAGGTAACTCAATAGGCAGAAATTAGTGATCACTCATCTTCTATGTTGGATCCTCCAACACAACAGTTGAGAAAAAAAGGACTCCACTAGTATCACTAGGTCTCTAACAAGGGAAATGTACAGGGAAATGTTAATTTCAACACTATTCTATAAACTGTAGCTAGGGAAGTGGAGACATAGGTCATACCCCAAACCACACTCGATCCACCCAACCAGAATCTTCTTCTTCTTGAAGCTCATTCTGTATATTTCACACCTACTCTCCTTAACCTAGTCCTACACTGACACCTCAGAACACCCTAAGGACTTCAAATACCAATTTCAAAGGAACTTATCATCTACACCTTAAAATTATCTAATTTGGTATGACACTGACTTTCCTATAAAGTTTTAGATCACATCATAGGAATTAATCTCGGGGGAAGTGTACCTATTTCATGAATGTATAATTACACATAGAACATCATTAACATAGATATCTACCAATTCCCTGCATCACCCTTCAGAAGTATCACCATTAGGACTACTATAGAAATTGGTCTGATCTGATAGGGATATCCAAACCATAGGATAGGGTTTGACCTCAACCATATGATAAGGAAATCTGGATCAACATGAAACATGGGTGATTTCTATCTCCAAAACCCACAATATGAAATAAATATGGGTGAGTCATCTTCTAGTACCACTAGAACCAAATAATTCTCTATGAAGAGAACTTGTTGATAGTCGAACAATTTAATTAGATGGGATCATCACATGCCTGAAAATTTGGAGCCCCAATCCTAGCCAATCATCCAATTCCTACGGATCTTATTCATTGTGAAATGTTATTGGTCTTCAGTACTAGATCTAACATAGTTTACTAAGCCTCCATTCATCCACATCCTTCTACACTAGTTTTATCTATTGCTCAATACATGGGGGTTCTTCTACCTACCCACCTCGATTAAAGACCTCATATGATGTCCCCTCAACCTAGACTTCATCACTCATCTTATCATCTTCATGATCCTAAATTGTTAACTTGGATGTATTTATTAATAGATATATAATGAAAGTGGTCAATATGTACCACTATGGAATGATAATATATATATTTATGTTGGAACCAGAAAATGAATCCCGAAAATATTCCAAATGATTCAATACATGATCCAAGATCATAGCCCATTTCTCTAGCTTAGATTTGGCAGGTCATAGGGCCCTAACGGAGTTATGGATTATGAGTTATAGGCATTTTAAGTTGGACTGGAAAACTGGTTCGTGGAGCCCATTTGTGAAGCTCCCTCCGCCGTAGAGCAAGGAGGCGGGATGCTCCGTGAACCCCTTCGACGTTCGAGAAACTATTGTGAAGAAAGGAGGCAGGATGCTCAACGAACCCTTTTGATGTTCGCGAACCCGCCGTGAAGCAAGGAGGCGGGATGCTTTGTGAACCCCTTTAACATTCTTGAACCCACCATGGAGCAAAGAGGTGGGATTCTCTACGAACCCCTTTGACGTTCACGAACTCGCTGCAGAGCAAGATCCATCTTCTCACCGAGCGAGCTTGGCTTCGCGGCACCTGTTGCCTATAAATACCCAACTCACCCCCTTCATGATGGACGGTCACTAGACCCCTTGGGTGTCCGATCTCCCATTTCGCAGAGCTCCTATTTTCTTTGCAAAGCAGCTCTGTGAGCAGCTTCCTTTGCGAAGCGGCTCTGTGAGTCCATGCTCCGTGATTATCTTCCTTCGCGAAGCTACTCCACAAGTCCATGCTCCGCGAGTATCTTCCTTCGTGAAACTCCTCCACGAGTCCATGCTTCGTGACCACCATTCCTTTGTGAAGATGCTCCATGAGACCCCATGCTCCATGAGCCCCTTTTCTCTGCATAGAAACTTCGCGAAGACCTATCCTTTGTGCCATTATGTACACCCACCTTCCACCTATGGAATACCATGATTTGAGATACTCCTCCGCACACCATTAAACACCTTGAGTCAACATATTCCTCTTGGTTCATCTCTCATGTCGTGAGTTGATATTATCCTCATCAATTCCATAAGTACCTTGAGTCGAACCATTCCTCAAGAAACTCATCCAAACCCTATCACTTGGATCCTATGCCAGTTTGAACCAGAAAGGGTCGCTCTTCCGTAAGTCCCAACACCATCCATTTCTAGGCGCCTTATTCCTAACAGTCCTATCTACACGACATTAAACTGTAGTAATCCCTATATGACAAACATAGGATTCCACTTGCTCAATATAAGAGATGCCTTATTCTCCAAGCATAAGATGCCAAAATTCCTCTCTACATGACTATAAATTACAGTACACCCTATGTGTCAAACATAGGATGCCTCATGATCTATATGAGAGATGCCTTGTGCACCAAGCATAATATTCCAGCAGTCCTCTCTACATGACTATAAACTATAGTACATCCTATGTTCCAAACATAGGATGCCTCTTGCTCCAAAAAAGAGATGCCTTATTCTCCAAGAATGAGATTCCAATAGTCCTATCTACATGACTATAAACTATAGTACACCATATGTTCCAAACATAGGATGACTCTTTCCCCAAACAAGAGATTCCTTATGTGCGAAGCATAAGATGCCAGCAGTCCTCTCTACATGACTATAAACTGTAGTACGCCATATTATTCAAAGATAGGATGCCTTTGGCTCCAAATAAGAGATGCCTTGTGCAACAAGCATAATATGTTAGTAGTCCTATATATATGAATTTAAACTGTAGTACACCCTATGTGCCAAACATAGGATGCCTCTTTCCCTATACGAGATATGCCTTATACTCCAAGCATGAGATGCCAATATTACTATCTACATGACTATAAACTGTAGTACACCCTATGTTCCAAACATAGGACGCCTCTTTCTCCATACAAGAGATTCCTTATTCTCCAAGCATAAGATGCCTAATACCATGATTACAGTGGCGTAATTTCAAGAGCGTTAGAATCTATTCAAGCATTCCATCACTCCACCGCACGCTTTGCGTGTCCTTCATTCAGATCTTCATCCTCTTCCATGTCTGAAGGGACCCCCTAATAGCCTGGTCCCATGCCAACTCATCTCACCTACCATACTAGGCCAACACCCCCGGAAGACTTTGGACGACACTTTGAGTAAGTTCATGTGTTTCAAACACAGTCAACCCTCATTTGTTTGTCCCCATTTTAGGCTAACGTGGTATGGATGTTGTGTTTTGAACATGGTCAACAGTTATCCTTCATTTCCACGCCACTCACGTCGCATTCCAAGTGTCGGGCATGTGATTCACACTTTTCATATGCCTTTGTTCAGACTGATTCCAATGCCCTTGGAATTATCCCTCTTGTGCACTAGTGCATAGGTGAAGGCCTCAACCCACCAGTGGGTTGGGATGCCCTCATGTCCAGACATGAGGAAGACATTACGGGCAGCTTCCTTGTGTAAACCCCATGCACCATTGCTGCTCCATAGCGGCACCTAAGCATCTTCCATGCGTAAGCCCCATGCACAATTGTCTCTCCATTATGGCATCTGGGCAGCTTCCTTGCATAATCCCCCTCCACCATTTTCACATCAAAGCAGCACTTGGGCAGCTTCCATGCGTAATCCCCATGCACCGTTGTCTCTCCATAGCGGCACCCGGTCAACTTCCTTGCATAAACCCCATGCACCATTGTCGCTCCATAACGGAAATCGTGCAACTTCCATGCATAAGCCCCATGCACCATTGTCACTCCATAACAGCACCTGGACAACTTCCTTGCGTAAGCCCCGTGCACCATTGTCGCTCCCTAGTGGAACCCGGGTAGCTTCCTTGCATAAGCCCCATTCACCATTGCCACTCCTTAGCGGTGCACAGAAAGCTTCCTTGCTTAATCCCCATCCACCATTGCCTCCATAGTGGCACCCGGGAAGCTTCCTTGCATAAACCTCATTCACCACCTTTCATGGATGCACCTTTATGATGTGATCGTCAGGTCCTTGCTGCCTCTTTTTTCTCACACCGAGCATGACTCATGTGGTCTTAGAGTAAGCATTGGCCATGACATCCTCTCTAGGAATCCTAAAGTGTAAGCCCCACACCTCACCTGAACTACGAGGTCTTTGATCCTTACCAAGGATAAGTACGTAGGAAGCCACCCTTAGGTTCAAGCCCAACACCCATTGGTCCCGACCATCTTCACGTCGGTTCACCAACCTCACCTGAACTATTAGGTCTTTGATCCTTGCCAAGGAAAGGTATGTAGGAGGCCTTCCTAAGGTTAAATCCTACCACCCATTGGTCCCAACTATATTCATTCCGGTTCACCAACACCTGAACTACATGATCTTTGATACTTGCTAAGTCAAGGTACATAGGAAGCCTCCCTAAGTTTCAAGCCCAACACTCAGTCGCTCCGACCCCCTTCACGTCAGTTCACCAACACCTGAACTACATGGTCTTTGATCCTTTCCAAGGCAAGGTATGTAGGAAGCCTCCATCAGGTTCTAGTCCAACACCAATTGGTCCCGACCATCTTCAAATCGGTTCACCAACACCTCTCATAAACTACGTGTACTTTGATCCTTTCCAAGGAAGGGTACGTAGGAAGCCTCCCTAAGGTTCAAGTCCCACACACATTAGTCCGAACCATCTTCACGTCAGTTCACCAACACCTCTCATGAACTATGTGGACTTAGATCCTTTCCAAGGAAAGGTATGTAGGAAGACTCCCTGAGGTTCAAGTCCAACACCCATTGGTTCCGACCCCCTTCATGTCGGCACCCACGCCTCCTGAACTAAGTGGGATGTGATCCTGGTATCCTAGACAAGGTATATAGGAAGCCTCTATGAGGTTCAACCCCATCCGGTGGTAAGCCATTGGGACTCCAACCAGTGGTAAGCCGTTGCGACCCCATTCAGCGGTAAGCCGTTGTCACCCCATCCAGCGATAAGCCGTTGTGCCCCCATTCAGCGGTAAGCCATTGAAAAACCCATTCAACAGTAATCTGTTTACAGATGAACTAAGTGGACTTTGATTCCCTGCCATGGGGATACATACGAAGCCTCCCAGAGGTTAAATCCCTTCACTCATGACTCATCCTGATCCATCCATCGACCCCATGTGTTCTGAGAAGATCACGCCCTAAACCAGAGGTTCTATTTCCTCCAGATCTCATCCATGCATATATTCTCACGGTCCGCCTCCTCAGGTGTCTCATCATCCAACTGAACTATGCGGACTTTGATTCCCTATCATAGGGATATGTAGGATGTCTCTTCGAGGATCAAGCCCAACACTACCGTCACCTTAATGTCGATTCCATATCATTCTCCTTCCACTTAATTTAACTCTCCATCATCCATCTTGATTTTTACCAGGGCCACCACATCTCGGTGGGATCATGTCATCCACCTCCTCACTACTCCTTTCAGTACCTGGGCCACTTTCCATGCGTAAGACCCAGCATGTATCTGGGTTTTTGTGCTTTCTGTACACCCCGATTCATCACCCCTTCAAACTACGAGGGTTTTGATCCCTATCTTATACACAGGGTATGCAGGAAACCTCGCTGAGGTGAAATCCCAACCAATGGTAAACCTTGGTGTCCCCCATTCTGGGGTGCACTCTCCCGGGTCCGCCCTTAGTGGTGTTTAGATCAGCCATTACGGTGTGGCATCTCCCCTCCATGGGGTGAACCACCTCGGATTCATCCTAATTGGGTGTTCTGATCCATCCATATTTTAGGTGTTACCTCCTTAGGATGTACCAATCCGATCCATCTCTAAGGGACATTCTGATCACTCTATTTCTGTCCCCACAAGACATTAAACTCGCGACCTACCTTGTGTTAAACATGTGATGCCTGAGGAAAACCTCAGAAGACATGCATTTGGCATAACTGTCTCTGTTAGACGTAAAAATTGTGGTATACCACATGTTAAACATGGGAATCTGAGGAAAACCTTAGATATATGCCTCCGGAACAAGATACCCTGTGACTGATATGGGATTCCTTGGGTTTTGTGCCCTTGAGATGCCCTCTTATGAAGAAGAATACAAATTCCCCAATGTCCACACATCCAAAGATGCCCCGACATGCCAGATGTTGCCGTCTACTCCGAATGAAGGTTGCTACCATGTCAAGACCCCATGGAATGTCTTGACGGAAGTAGTGTAATAAACTAGCTTCCACACAGATATGGCATCGGGAATGAGATTCACAAACAACAACTTAATCTTTAAGGGAGACCTAGACTAGGTAACGAGTTCCGGGGAGGAATCCACAGAAGGAAGAACCAACATACCATCATCATGTTTCCATCAATGTGAAAATGTCCCTGAATAAGGAATGGATGCCACTCGCCTTTGGAATGTGGGAATGCGGGGCAACAAACAACGTTGTCGTCCTCGAACAAGACAGATGTGCGCGCCTCAACGAAAGTGTCAGAAACAATATATATGGGGTGTTGAATCAATAATTATATTCAAGACTCAATATTATATGATGAATGTGTCAAATTTCTATGTAACTGATGTCTTAGTTTGCTGAGTTGAAAAGAAGGTAATCAGAGATATAATGTATGGATACGTCATCCACCTGCACCAACACTGGGATTTCTATCCATAGAGTCACACTCATGAAAATTTAACATTGTTTCCCAATATCCCCAGCAAATCCTCAAAATGGAATTATCCCAAACAATGTCTAAATGATTGAACCAGCTCTGATGTCAATATTTCATGACCCAAACTAGTGAGGCTTGAGAAACAACTACCCCATGCCTACCTCTATAGTCCAAAGGCTGGTGACAATCATAGAAATAAATAACCTATTTTGGATGCCTTTCCCCAAGTACCTGTATGCACACACATAGTCATCTAGATGCATAAGTGTAGAGGAATAATAATAAAAAAGATAAAATATATAGAGAAAAATTATGCATATACATAAACCTATTGGGTGAACAAGAGTACGATAATGTAAACTAAAATGTAAAGGGGAAAAATATATTCCCAACTAGAAATATTTCCAATCCCAAAAAAAAAATTGGAAAAGTAAATACTAAGTGAACCACGATCCAAATTACCAAGATCTGACTATCGTATGTGGTAAGATGCAAGATGTATCCCTATGCTCCTCTGTAGTCACTTTCGTCATGTCTTCCATCTTCATAAGACATGGAACATGTGGGAAAGTCACTTTTAGGGGTGATTATATACATACCTAGTATGTTGCACTAAAAGATGAAGTGGACTCATTAAGAGACACGATATGAATATATTGACAACTAAACCCAAAGAAGGAGAATAAAAAATTGAAAAACATAGATACAATATGTATATATATATATGTTCTTAAACAAAAAAAACCAAATGGGAAATGGGATATCTATATCATATCCCAACCTAGGAAAATAGTATTCATCTGTTCCAAAAAGTCTATCAATGTTGCCCAACATCTCATGTGTCTATCCAGAAGTAATCGGGTAGATGGACCACACCTTGTCATTATTCCTAACTATCGATAGAGAAAAATATCTATATAAATGAATTGCTCCCTAGTGTGTTAGGGGAATTCCAATCAATATGTATACAAAGAATACCTAGGCCCTAGTTCGTTTGGTTGGGGGTCCACTCTAGTGTCAGGAGGACATAATCTATATCTGTAATAAAGGTACCACTCAGTAGATAGATTAAATATACCCTAATGTGATAGTAGTCCACTCACTGGTTAGAGGACTCATGCCTTTAATCATTGGGGAGTTCCACTCTAGTTTCACAAGGATCGATGTTTTATCAGATAGGTGGTTCCACTATGTATATAGAGGATCTCCACCCTAATCCTCCATGGGGTTTCCACTCTATCAGTAGAGGTATCACATCTTGATGTGTTAGGTGGGGGTTTATCTCTAGTGTCATGAGGACTCACTCCCTATCATATATGGGGGTTTCCTTCATTATATAGAGGACTTGATCCTTGATGCCCCAAGGGGGTTCCACTCTAGTCTCTTGGGTTCTCTAGATTGAACACTCTCATCGTTGAGCATCACCTAAAGAAACGTAAAACCTAGAATAGTCTCTCATGATATCATAAAATCCACTACGATGTCTACCATAATGCTCTACAAAGAAAACCACTTAGGATAGGATGCTTAGATAAGTGGGAAACCTAAGTCCAAACAATTGAGATAAAGTGTTAGAAGTTCCCTCAAAAGGAGTTACGTAGAGTATAGGGGACCGAATGGTGTGTGGCCCCACTCTTATACCTGGCCATGTCCTCCCCATCTCATGGATTTACAACCATGTAGTACTACACAACATATCTCATCCAAATTCTTGACGAATGCACAATTATCATCCATTCTATGATGGGATAAAACATTAATCTAAGGATGTGTCATCACAAAAAGCCAGGAATGTCTAAATAGATCATACCATTGTGATCCTTATAGAAAAATTCTCTGTATAGGATATTCACATGACCAAATCAGACACCCAATTAAAAAAACATTTCACCACATAACGTTCAAATGACATTTCTTGGGCCCAAGCGATGTGTCCAGATTAAATACCCAGTATTGATCTTGAAATGTACACCTAAATTTTAGGATCGTGATGTTGTAGATTATTCATCAATATGACACTATGTGGATGAGTTATGTCAGATAGAATATTCCACCACATTAATAATAATAATAATAATTATTATTATTATTATTATTATTGAGTGATGTGTGGACTCGATCTAAGAGTCATAAAAATGTATCCATCACTAGTCTTGAAATGGCCAACTTAAAGTTAGGATCACACTGCCACAGATGGTTCTTCAATCTAATGTCAAATGAATAAGATACATCTGAAATAAGATTTCATAATCAATAATCATAATAATAATTTATTATTATTATTGTTATATATAATCAATTTGAAAGAGGCTCATGACATATCTCTCCCTCTTCATTTTTGTGTACAGCTCCCACAAATCCTTTTATTTTTTCCCCCATTTTATATCCATATTATTATTAATAATATGAATATAAGAGGAATTTAATTCCCCCAACCCCACACCAAACCAAGGGGCCCCCCTCTTACAATTTATTTCCTTTCTATTTAATTCCATTATATTTTATCTTATTAATGTGGAATATCATATTTAATTAAAGAATATATATGGTCTCATGATATAAACCTCCATGTCAAAAATGTTCATCACCCATAATTGTTGTATTAAAATAAAACAATATTATTATAATGAAATAATTAAACCACCATATTAAAAAAAATTATATACTCACACATATTTTTTTCTCAATGTTATTATAATTACAAAAAATAATAATAACACCAACCTTGTTGACCACGTATGACCGCCTCATTAGAGAACCATGTTTGGCCCTTGTTATGCTCATGCCAAGTAGCCTCTTCCTCGAGACCGCACACAAGTACTCTACTCAGAACCAAATCTCATCACACCACATGTCATTTCCATGTGTTAATTTGAAAAACAAGGATCCCCATTCCAACCTAAACAACCTCTGATTAACCACCCAATTCATCACACCTCAATATCAAACCCACACCATAGGTACCAATCTGATCCATTCACATAACTCCATCCCATGTGTACATTAATCCATCACAAAACTGACAATCTATGTATCATCTATACCACTAAAATGAATTGGGATGTTTGACCGTGATCAATCCATCTATAGGAAAGTCAGATCATTGTCTTGTTGGCCACTACTGAAGAACGCGATGAATAGGGTGGGGAAAAGAAGAAGAACAAGGTGAACTATCATAGGAAAAGTGTTCCTAGCCAATGAATATATAAATTGGATGATAACATGTGAAACAAGGGAAGAATTTTATTGGATAAATTTATTCAATCAAAATATGGAGATCATACAAAGAAGATACAGTCGTAGAATAAAAAATAGATATTAATGCATGCTTTAATATTTTAATCAAAATTGGATGAAACCATAATTAACGAGTCCTACCTCGATTATGGATCAATTATTTCTGAAAAACCAATCCAATGGAAATGAGGGTGATCTGTTTAATCCATTGTGTTTTGATTCAACTCAATATGATTAGAGGTTTTTGTCTAATATTAATATTCCAAATAAGAATGCTCTCATCCTCTTATAAGACCTCGAAATGGTTCTGTATATAACCATTATAAATCCTTCATAAAGGGTATTTATAGATAACTTAACTAAATTTTCTATTTAAATAAATAAGTAATTTATTTTCTATTTTAATTAAACATACCCCCAATGGATGCCTCATTCAAACCTCCCATTCCAACCAACATTAGGTCATGCCTAGGGTAAACTCTATGATTTGGATTCAACCATGGTTTCATATTTACGATATGAGAATCCTTCTAGGAGATATTCAATTATTTCTGAAAAATGAATTTTTATAATATAAAATATATTTATTATTTTTAAATAATTAATTTTGAGATCACCAGGCCTTAAAATAACATTCCATCTCTAATCCTGGATTGAAAAATATTCCTAGGATTTTTCCATTCTTACACAGAAAAACTAGAGTCACTACATGGATTGTGAAATTGGAAATCATAATGACCTAGATTTTCACATTTTTAATGATCAAAGGTGATATATTAATTATAAAATGCTAGGTTTTTTATTTTGGTCAAAAACTAATTGTGATTTGAAATTTTCAATTAGTGGTTATACTACTTTTTTTCATTGATTGGAACCCAATTCTAAGAGTTTGGTTGGCTTTATATGATGGTCTTGGGTTGGTCTAGGATCTTAGAGAGTGCCTCAATAGTTTATATTTTTTTTGGTGCATGAGATGATATATGGCCTATTTTGGGTTATAGAAAAAAGGTTCACAGTCTGGGGGAAACCATGTGTCCCCTTATAGGTAACAGTGCAGCCTAATTTTGCACGAGAGCACGGTTCGTATAAACCGTGCGTGGGAGGTGCACAGCTGTGCGAGAATCTCTATAGTTTTTATAGGGGGTACCAAATGGTTTGCACAATATTTGAAAAACCATGAATTGTATATTTGTGACCTAGACCTTCTAGGAAATGGCTACCACATAATTGCCGCAAGGTTTGAAAAACCATGTGGGTAAACTATGTTGACTACACGGTGGATATTGTTTCAAGTTTTTATTTATTTTCTATTTTTTATTTATATTTACCTTTATCTCATATCCCCCATTTCTTCTCACCTATATCACATGCATAGCAGAGGGATCACCCTCTTCTCCTCCTTCCATAAGATTTGAATCCTCTTCTCCATCGGTGGTTTGTTCATCGATCCGTCATTTTTTTAGATTCATAGCAGTTAGTCTAACCCTATACACACTTCCTCTTTGTTTAGATTTCACCTTAGTCAATTCTATTTCCATCCATTTGAATTTTATGGTCTTTGGTGGAATATCATATCTACTTCAATCCACTTCGAATTGGAGATCGATATCGGACGTGCCTACGTCTACAAGTTTAAGGTAGTTGGTTCATATATAGTTTTTCATCCTTGTGGATATTTTGTGGTGTGACTTTTAGAATGAATTTGGGTATTTTGATAGAGGCCCTTTTTTACATGTTTCTTCATATTAAAATGATTGTGTGACTCTGTGGGATGTCGTTGGGAATTCCCATACCATTTTTGGAAGAGTGAGGCTGAGTTAGAGGTGATTTCTTCCTGTGTTATTTTGTCCAGGGGTGTCAAAATAATTTGAATTTACTTGTTTTGATTTAACTTGATTTTTTTAAATTTTTATGGCTTGGTTAAAATAATTTTAGTTACTCAAGACCTCTATGTTGATATGTTGTAAAAGACTGTGAAATTCAATCTTTTAAATTTAATTTCTTGTTTAAGGTGTTATAAATTGATATATATATATATATATATAATGCATGAGATTTCATATTTTGAGACCCATAGGGTTGTGATAGGATTGTCCAGATATTTGGATGGAATTGCCATCGAGATTGGGGTGATGATAACATCTGGTTGGGCTTGGCCCGGATTGTTTGATTGGTTAGATCCTAGGATTGGGCATTATGGATTTTGTTTGATGCAATGAGGCCATCAGGTTGGGCATGGCCAATGATTTTGGGATTGAAAGGATGGTATATTTGAGTGACATGGTCACAAGGGCATGAGGTAGAAATTAGTATCACTTAGGTTATTTATTTGGTGATTTCCAATCAACCATGATGGAAAAAATCACCAATTTGGGTTGTGTACACACTGATTGACTCTATTAATAATATGGTTTTGACCACACATGTGGGTAGAGGCCCACGATTATTGCAGCTTAGGTTATTATGGTTTGGGGTTCTTACCTTAGAAAGCAACATGGAAGGTGAGAACCTTCGTATGTCAGTGTTGAGGCTAATGGTTGGGGATTGAGGCCTATCAGGCATGAGGATGTGGGTCAAGATACTTATTTAAGGGAATATATCATTGTGCCTCTGGATATTGAGCATTAGGATGATGAGGGATTTTGAGTAGGGGTTTATGGGACCAAGTTACTAATGACATGGGCATGCCTTTGAGACATCAGTATTATTTGATACATGAGGTGTTAGGAGGAATGTGGTTCCATGTTTACATGATTTGATGTGGAGCCTATGGGTTTTCATTGGCAATATGACATTAGAGGTGCCTTGGTCCATAGACCAAGGACCTTAATCAATTTTGGGAATCTGGTATTGGCTAAGGAAGGTGATGGTTTTCTGGTGGCTATTGAGAACAATGGAAAACTTGTTTACGAGTGCATCATATTAGTTACATTTATTTATTATGCATTCTTAATAAAAACACATATTCTAGGTACACACCATTGGGTGGTATACTACTGAGATTTGTATCACACCCAACACAAGTCCTTTAGGACATGTGTAGACTTTATGAACTTACATATACATAAAGGAACAACCTCAGGAGCAGGATCTTTGTAAATATTTTCATGGATATTGAAATTAACCATGAGGTCATGCCCAACTACGGTTTATGTTTAGTTTCATTTATATATAAACATGTTTTTTTGGTATTGTATGTAGTTATAGTAGTTATCCATGTGCTCCCTTTTTATATATTGACATGTATGAACTGTTATGAAATGAATGCTCTATTTATTTTTAGTGTTGGAGACAAGTGGTGTATGCAATTCTTATCTATTTACTTTTTGATGCTTCTGTTTATTCCCTACTTTCATTGTTGTATATTAACTATGCTAGTGCATTACAAGTTTGGTTCGAGTCTGTTGAGTTCTATTTATGCTCCATGTTATATTATTATTACTTGGACTTGTATATTATCTATCCCTAGAGGGTATAGTCACCCCAACTTGTTAAATTTCAACCTCACTACTAGTCGGCAGCCTTTGGAATTTCAAGAAGTGGGAATAAGGCTAGTGGAACCCATCCCAATACCACTATTCATGTGGATGTTCAGGTTAGGGATTCTACAAGTGGTGTCAAAGGAGTTTCATTTACCTATTTTCTTAGTACTACTATTTGGGATATGGTAGACTAGAGATTAGGTTGTAGTTGGAATGATATTTGGAACTCGTGATTGGGTGCATGTAGCCCCATGTACGAGGGATGGATTGATTTACCTTGGGTGTTTTATGCCTTTTTATTTTTCTCAGTTATAGTTTATATTATTTCAATATCAATGGTTCACTTGGTACGTGATAATTATCTGTTGTGTTATGTTTCCCTTTAACTGGTGAGGTAAGGAAGAAATTGGAACCTTTTGTTGGTAAAACAAAGTATGAGATTGGACCCTTTGTCTGGTATGGCAAGGAGTGTATGCTTATGTTTGTTTGGCTTTTGATAGGAACATTTTTGGGTATTTCAATTTTAAAATTTCATGTATGATTTGTAAAGTGATCATACCATGTGATATATATCGAATTCGATGATATGAGTGAATTTATTTTGTTATATGAATGTGATATTCCATGCTTTATATATATTTAGAATTGTAACTGGCATGTTAAATGGTCTTGGCTCTTATAGGAGTTGGAAGGTACTATGGATGAGACTATTTTGATCACCAGTATTGGGAAACTTGGTCATCAATTTGAGATAACATTGGTTTCTTGAACTAGCATGGCCCATGGTGATATTGATACTTGTCTCTGTTGGGGTATGTAAGGAGGTTGTGAGGTTGGGATTCTATGGGGCATGGTTGTTATGTGATATAGTAAGGGTCATGAGGATACACTACCTTTTACTTATTTCCCTATCAACATTATATATATTGATATATATATATATGACTGGTCTGACTATTTTTGGTATTCACTTGTTTCCTCCTTGATAGCTCGGATGGAGCATCATGTGGGTAATTATATAGTGTCACCGGAGCACGAGCAGTTTTAGACCCTTGAGGGTCAGGTAGAGAATGAGCCACAGGTACCATATTCGGGACATACTCAGGTTTAGGGAAAAGTCTATGAATGGAAGCTTCCAGACTTGATAGTGTTTGGGTCGTGGCTCGAAGCGTCTCTGAACAAGTCTGGTAAGTGTCTTAAAGGGTATCAACTGGGGTGGTAAGGGAGAAAAGCCTTCAATGGGGTATCTAACTCTGTAGTTTCATTCCCAACACCCACTACTTTTGAAGGTTGTTGGTGAACCTTAGGCAGCTAAAAATTGGATGGAGACCATGCATATGATCTTCAAGTAGCTTGAGAAACCTCTAGGGTGAAGAGGAAAGATGGTGATGTACCTTCTTAGAGGACCATAAAATAACTGGAGGGATGTCTAGGTGTTGGATGATAGACACAATGGACTGTCCTCGAAGGATTTTGAGGCATATTCTTTTAGAAATTTTTCCTAGTTATGTTGAGTGTAGAGAGAGATCGGGATTTCTTGAGCCTTTAGTAGGGTGATATGTCTGTCCTATACTATGTAGCTACATTCACTGAATTTTCTCGCTTCACACTAAGTATGGTATGCGATGGAACTATGAGGCTGAGGCGCATTGAGGATGGTTTACGACACACTATACAAGGATAGGTGGACATCTTTAGGTCGGCATCAATCTAAGAGGTGGTGAAGCAGGCACTCATAGTCGAGGGAAACCTAAGGGAGAGGTGTTACTTGATCCGGGTAGTGGATTCAAGTGGATTCAAGGGTAATGTTTCATTAGACAAGAAATTTTGTTGGAATGAACTCTAGTAGGGCAGTCAGGCCAAGGAATTGAGCAGACCTCCTCATTGTGACTCTTATATAGTTTTATTCTAGTGTGGGTAGTAAGTACATGTCCAGATTCATTGTGATTAGACTCCAAATGATCTTCAGGCTTGTGGGTAGGTTGGGAACCTTGATAGGTTCTCCAAGAAGCCTTCCTAGAAAGCTGATAGTCAGGGATGGGGGGAAAACATAGCTTTTTGAGGTCTATTCAGGATCAATTCCAAGTGAGGGTATCCAAAGTTCAGCTTCACATGGAGGATATAGAAGAGATAATGAGACCCATCCATGGGGTTAGTGGCTAGTCGCTTGGGTAGAACCGTAGTCAGGTCAGGCATCAAGTACTCAAACATTACACTAAGTGCATGTCATGGAGCTTCCAGGGATTGAGGAGGCTGGTCAGATGATGATAGTCAAAGGTATATCATTGGTGAAGCCTAAATCAATTTTTTTTATTTTGTAATGTCCTATTGAGACATGTATGTTTTTAGTGGACGGGGTGCATAGGATATATATGAACTAACCAGACACTGGTCAGTAAGGTGGCACCATCCTGGGAGCATGATTATATATACTTATGAGGTTCTTGGTATTAGGAGCATCGTTGGATGTGAGTTTTGAGTTTCTTAGGCATCAAGGAATATGAGGGATGTGGGTTACATGAGGTGCCTTAGGAATCCGGGCATTGATGATGTGTGTTTAATTAAGGTGAGAGGTATCGAGATTACATTGAGCATCAATTGGATATAGGGCCTCATAGTTCCATGGGTGTCATGGGCTAGAGATGGGAACTAATGTGGTGCGAGACATGATTTGGGAGTCCGATATGACATGGGAGCACTTGGGAGGTGAGGGAGTGATGAAGCATCACGAGAGGATGACTGAATCTTGGAATGGTTGTTAGACTAGTTGAATTATTCGAGCTTTGGGAAGTAATGCACTGGGTTAGGAAATTCCTAAGGTGGGGAGCCCCCGTGAGTCAATTGGCCTATATGCTTGAGACAGGGGTAGTCCAGGTTAACTTTTACCAGTATGGGTATGTTAGATACCATATTTAATTTTCATTTGATAACTTGGGGACGAGATATGTTTAGGTGGGGAGATTGTAACATCCTTGGTTTTTTAGTCGTGTCGATAACCAATCCCAATTTGAAATTTTCAATTAGTGGCTATGATAATTATTGTTTTTTTATCTGAACCCAATTCTAAGAGTTCTGATGGCTTTATATAATGTTTCTATATTATTCTAGGGTCTTGGTAACTAACCCAAGTTTTTTAGTTTGGTTTTGGGAGCATCAGTGGACAAATTTACTATTTTGGGTTGGAGGAAGAAGGAGAACGGTTTAGGGAAAAACTGTGTGGCCCCTTCTAGGTAACTATTCAAGCCAGTTTTGTACTGGAGCACTATATGTCTAAACCATGTGTGGGAGGTGCATAGTCATGTTGGTTTTTCTATAGTTTTGATAGTGGGTACCACATGTTTTGTGCATGGTTTGGAAAACCATGCGGCCTAGAGCTTTTGGTAAGTTTCCACCGCATGGTTGTCGCATGGTTTTCCAAATTGTGTAGGTAAACATTGATGGATTCACAGAGGGTTTTTTTAGTTTTTATTTATTATCCATTTTTTCTTTTTTATTTAATTTTCTCTCCTCTCTCCCCTTTCTTCTCACTTGGTTCATGCACATAACAAAGGGTTCACCGTCTACTCCTCCTTCCACTAGATTTGATCCCTCTTCTCTGTCGGTGGACCGTTCTTCGAGTCTTTAGGTGCATTGGAGTCATAGTGACAAGGTTAACCCATCCACCCTTCCCCTTCATTTATCATTCACCACACGTGCCTATATTTCCATCCTATCCAATTTTAGGTTTTTTATGGAAACTCATATCTATGTAGATTCTATTTCAATTGGAGAATGATATCAGATATCCCTACATCTATAAATCTAAGGTAAGAGGTGCATATATATTTTTTTCACAGACATTTTTGGGGATCAGCTTTTAGTTTGCATTTTGGAATTTTTTGTGATGCCCCTTTTTCCTATTTATTCATATTAAAATGATAGAATGACCCCATGGGATTCCATTGGGTATGACCTTACCTTTTTCGGATGATAAAGATTGAGTTAAAGGTTGTTTCTCTTTGGATTATTTTTGTTAAGGGTGCCAAAATCATTTGATTTGACATTTTTTTATTTAAATTGATTTGTTTAAGTGGTTATGTCTTGTTTAAAAAAATAAGGAATTAAAGACCTCCATGATGATATGTTTTAATTGTACGAGTGTCAAATTCAATCTGTTAAATTATATTTCTTACTTAATGATTTTTAAATATATATATATATATAATGATTGATATTGAATATATTTAGACTAATGGGGTCATGATGGGCTCAGCCTGAGGTTGGGATGGTTTTTCCATTACGATTGAGGTGATAAGATCGTCTGGTTGGGCGTGGCTCAGATTTCATGAGAGCTTTGACCATTGGATTGGGCATCGATGACATTGTTTGAGGTGGTGAGGTAATAAGGTTAGGCATGGCCTATGATATTGGGATAGAAATTCCATCATATTTTAGAAACATAGTTGGAGGGGAATGATGTTCTAATTGTTGTCACATAGGTTCTTTATTTAGTGATTTTCGATCACCTGTGAGGCCAAAGCACTGGTTTGAGTCATGTTGACATAGGTTGACTCAATTACTGAGGTTTTTTACCAATCTTGTGGGTATAGGCCCCTAGTATTTTTGGATTAGGTGATTAGGGTTTGGAGGGTGCTTCTCATATAAATCAATGTGGAATGTGAGGATACCTCTGATGTTAGCATTGAGGCTGACAGTTGGGATACGAGGCCTATTGGTAATGAGGTCATGGGCTCGAATACTTATTTGAGTCTAGATATTGTTGCACCTCCAGACCTCGATCATTGGGCTGATGAGGGATTTTGAGCAGGTTTCCATGGGACTAGGTTACTCATTGCTTTAGAGTACCTTCGGTACATCAGTCCTTGTTGAGACATGAGGATTCATGAGGCATGTGATGCTAGGTTACATGATTTGAGGTGGAACCTGAGGGTTCACCTAGGTCGCATGTCATCATAGGTTCCTTGGTCCATTGGCCAAAGACCTTCTTTAATTTTGGGATTTCAATGTTGGATGAGGTAGTTTATGGTTTCTTGGTGGTTTTTTAGTAACAGGGAAACCATATTTAGTAGTGCATTGTACTTCTTAATTTAATTATTATGCAAGACTGATAAAAACACACATGCTAGGTATGCACCATTGGGAGGTATCCTACTGAGATTCATCTCAAACCCTAAAATGTTACTTCAGGATGCGTGTCGACTTTATGAACTTATGTACAAGTAAAGGACCAGCCTCAATAGTTGGATCATAGTGGCTATTTTCTTCAAGATTGGCATAGACCTTGAGCTCATTTCTTTATGGGGTTTCTATTTAGTTTCATATCTATAACAGCATGATGTTTTTTTATTATATGTAGCTAAAGTGGTTATCCATGGTATTAAGTTTTATACATTTACATGAATGACTTGTTATGAAATATATGATATATTTATTTTTAATAGTGGATACAAGTGGTGTTTCACATGCTAATCTGTTTACATTCCACTAATTCTATTTATTCTATGATTCCGTTATTGTATATTGAATGTGCTTCTAGTTTGTGGGTTTGTTTCGAGTTTGTTGAGTTTTATTTCCACTACATGTTATATTATTATTACTTAAACTAGTATATTATCTATCCCCAGAGGGTATAGTCTCTCCAACTTGTTAAATTACACTTTCACTTAAAGTTGGCAGCCTTTGGCATTCAGGGACTCAAGCCTTATGGTAGTGTCACCCAACCCAATAGCACTATTCGGGTGGCTGTTCGGGTCGGGGATGCTACATTAATGAATATTTAAAATGTTAATAACATAGTTATACAATAATTAAAAATAAATTAATAAATAATTATTAAATGGTATTTCCATTATATAAAATCTCATATTCATTTATATAATTACTGTTATAACATCATTTATATAGTTTGTTAGATCAGCCTTAATTGTAATGTGTTATAGTGATTTGATGTGTTAGGGAATTTACATAGATAGTAATAATAATTAATATATAGAGGATTATAATTTTCAAAAAACTTTACAATTCAACATTAAATCCATTTTAGTGGCCATTAGTGGTGGTTGGTGATGAAAAAGGAATTGTTTTTCTAATGTTAATGGTAGTTCTCATATATGCACAAATCAGGACTTGGATTTTTTTGATGGCTAAGATATATGAAAATAAAAAGATAATAAATTTATTATAATAAACTTAAATTATATAAATGATACTCATACTATCATATTATTATGGATATATGTAATTTTAATGAATATAATTAAGAAGAAAATTTAATTATTCCATAATACTCTAGCTAGAGACTTGAATTTTCTTTAGAATTATCCTTGGAAATGAAGGCCTTATGATAACTAATGGTGAACAATACATTTTTAAGTAGGAATATGGTTATTATAGTAGTAATGTAACATGTTTAAAATAATATATTCAAGGGACATGCGAGTCTTGAAGTGGTGTCAGTGTTGCCCATTTTTGAGTAAAGGGAATGGTTTTTTGGAAGTAACCATTATATTTTCAATAATGTAATATTTCTATTCAAATGTAAGTGGATCATAAATGTAAAAAAATAGAATTTATATAATTTTGGGAAAATATTATCCTCATAAAATTATTTTGGGGATAAAATATAGTATTTTATTATTTTTATTTAATTTTTAAACTTTATCCTAATTTACTTTTACCTTGGTAATTAAAATTAAACTATAGTAAATAATATTATGGAAAAAAACTAGGATTGTACCTTTCACCTAATATAAATATTATGATTTTAAATTTTTTAACATTTTAAGAAATAAAATTTTACATATTTTTAAATGTTAATTTTATAATAAATGTATATATGGTTTATAAGTGTTTTTTACGGAAAGTGAATTATTATGTATAAAAATTTATATACATGATAATATTATCATTGGTATTTATTTTTATAAAATTATATTGTTTTATTATTAAAAAAATAAAATTTATGTGGATTTCATGGAAATCCATAACAGAATTTCATAATTAAATCAATTAATTTGATGAAAGGACTGAAAATAAATTTATATTAAAGTAAAAATTTAAATTAGTTCCAAAAATGTTAGAGATAGTAATTATAAGTTTGTGGAATATTTTATAAGTCATAATTCTCTTCGATAAATAGATATTTATTATTTAAAATTTTATTTTAATCTCATATATTATGATTAAATAATGATAAAATAAAATAAAATATTCATAAATAGTGTATTTTTTAAAAAATATAAACCCTTTCCTAAAAAATTAAAAAAATTAATACTATGAATATTTTTAAATCTTAATTCAAATAATAATTTTTATTTAATTTGGATTATAAAATATAAAAAATAATTTTTTAAATTAAACTGAAAAATATAAATAAAAAGTGATTTTATTGAAAAATGATTTTTTTAAAACATTAAGTGTTATTAATATTATTTAAAATAAATTTAAAATTTATGATATGTTAATATATTAGTTCATATATAATACTATTTTAAAACTATTCAATTTAATCTATTTGGATAAAATAAAAAATACTTATCAAAATGATACTTTGAAAAAAATGAAATATTACTTTGATACAAAATTCTCCTAAAAAATATCATTAAAATTATTTATTAATATTCTATGATTTATTCTTACCACCGCAATGATATTAAAATATTTATTTAAAATTTATCAAATCACATTTTAATATTATTATTATTATTTACACTTATCATATAAATATGTATATTTAAATATATTATTAATATTTTAATATCATATTCCTATTTCATTGTGAGTAAAGTTATTTTAAATTTATAACTTATCAATACATAGATTTCATATACTGATTAGATATATGACAAGTGACTATATTTTCAATGACAATATTTTAGTTCTTATTCCCATATGTGTGTGTGTGTGTTTACTTAGTCAATTGTTTATTCTATTAACTTCATAAGGAAAATATCTTATTTAATGATATAGTGTTTTCATAATTTTTTCTAATTTTATAGAGATATTCCCCATTAAAGGTTTTTTTAGCTATTAGTTATCCTCAGTGTTGAAGATGATATGAAGGATTGCCTAATTTGGAAGAATTTTTTCTTTTCTATCTATTTTCCCAAATTGAATCATAATCTTTTAATGGACATATTTTATCCATGGGGAGTAATAATCCATGGTGTGAAATACATAGTTTAATGTTCTTTGATTTTAAATTTACACATATGAATGAATAATGTGTTGTTGGTTTTAATTCATGTCATATATGAATTTTTTCAAAATCAATTTCAATTCATTTTAAAAAAAACATGTTTATAGTTTATAATTAATAATATATTTTTATGGAAAGAATTTTATTCATAAAAAATTGAGGCATTACATGGGATCTGATCAATCCACACTTGACAACACATTAAAGAATGTACCTTATTATAACACATTCCCTATCCTTAAAACTAGGTCTCAGTACAAGGGTACCATATTACATTCTCCCCACTCTTATACATAGGTTTCTAATTTCCATGGGCATACCCATAAACCTTTACACACAATTTTATCGGTTAGTGACTAATCGGGACCTCTACCTATGGACTATACCATTTGGGAATCATCTTCATAATTTACTAAGCATCAAACAAAGAAACACATAACTTATTTCATGATAAAAACACATTTACTATTTAATAGAGATAAACCTATAATAATTCCTCTTGATGAAATAGTTTTTGGGAATCTCTTGAGATTCTAAACAATAACCAAAAAAACCTTAGTTCCATATAGCTCTACACAATCCCATTGCATCCAAGGGAAACTCTTTGAATCCCAAAATATTCAAACCGAACACAAACCCCTTTCATTATTATGAAAATATATCCTCAATGATTTTTTTAAGTATTAAAGGGATTTATTACCTTGATATTAGAATTTCCACTCTAATAATCACCCTTTCTTAATCCTATCATAAGAACAATCCAATAATCATCAATATTCTTACCTATGAGCTACCTCTAATAGATGACCCCTCATATGATGGTATTCCAAAATCCCGTGAAATGTATCCATCACTCCTATGAATAATTAAATCATATATAAACAAAAAATTAATAATTAATTTATAATATATTTAATAAATACCAATAAAAACTCATTTATAAACTTAAAAGTATTAAACTAATGTGATATGGGGTGTATTCTTAATCATTTGTCATCATCAAGACATAGAACCAAGAAACCTGATGTTTTTGATATTATTCCACTATAATATATCATAATATTACATAAATACATATGAAAACCCATTAAAACTATAGTAAAAGATTAGAATTAAAGATAAAGTGTGGAAGAGAGGTTATTACCTTGATCTAGGGTATAAAAACATCATACTGTAAACCATAAATCCATGGGGTAAACTAGAACATCCCAGGTAAATAAAGAACCTTAAATTTAAATATTTATAAATATTTTTGTATTAAGTATTAATTTTACATTAAATGGGATGCTATATTCGAAGGCATACCTGATACACAACAAAGGGTTTCTTTGAAATCTTACATTGCACACTAATAATATAATATTATTATTTTAAATGGTTGTTAATGCCTAGCCGTTGTATTGGAAGGAATGGATAGAACTAACTAAAATATTATTATATATGTTTTTTAAATGTTTTTATAATTATCCAATAAAATTTAGGGGCTTAAAATATGAATGAATTTAATTTTAAGCATGAATACTCTAATATTCAGTAAAATGTCGATTTACCGCCTTTTGATGGTGAACCCTATTTAAATATGGTTTTGGTCATTTTTATATGTTCTATTTTACAAAATAAAAATATTCTTTAGATTAGGGACATCAAAATTTACTTTGGTTAAATGTTTTGTATTTTTTCAGATAAAGTTCATTTATAATGAATAGTGAAAAATACTGTATTTTAATTCAAAAGTGCCTTTTAATATAATTAATTTATATGGTTATATAATATTTTTAATTGGTTTTAAATTTTAATTAAAATATATTTTTACCATTTAATATAATTTTGGTCATTGGAAATAATTTTATTTTGAAATTGGACATAAACAAGTGTCAATATTTTGATAGTTATTATTTATTAAAAAGATGCTATTTGTTTTGACAATGAGAATTAATTTTAAATTAATTAATGCAACTTATATGTTTTAAATTTTGTAAAATAGACTTCATTTTTTAATTCATAATATAAAATATATCTTAGGCTGAATTTTTTGTATTTTTCTAAAAAACATCAAATTTTGAAGAATAGTGAAACCATTTAGTAGTAGTTTAAAAAACTGAATTTTTCATTTAAATTAAATTTTACCGCTTCTGTAAATTGAATTTTGAAAATCCTACATACATGTTTGTTATTATTAAGTAAAATTTGGTTCAATAAGATGAAAATATTTTTTTGGAAAATAGTAACTTTTGACTTTTATTTACCGCAGTTAAAGGTAAATAGGGTAATTCAAGGTAAAAAAAATATCATAATAACACAAGATTAATTTAACACTTGTCCTAACCTTATTTTATGAGTCATGTCCGACAATGGGTATCTTTGGGTCGATTTTGAGACCTCATTGAGTCACTTAAGAGTGATAATGACACTTTAGATTAATTAATTTAATGTAAAGGCAAAAATGACACAAACAAATAACTTTTAGTAAATTAATTTTTACATGGGGTAATATAAGTTATAATTTCAACTATAAATATTCATTGGAAATATAAAAATATTTCCTACATCATGGTATTTTTTTATAATTTTTAGACAATAAATAAATTAAATTATTCATGGCACAATAATGATGTTGTATATACCTCATTAATAAATGATTTAAATAAATAAGATTATAAATATTACAATAACATTAAAAACTTGCCCAATTCTTATTGAATGATTTTATTTCGACCATGAGTCATCATATATTCGACTTTAATTAGTTTTGGACCTCTAGAAACCAAATATCATTACATAATAAAATAATATTTTCACACTTTCCTAAAGAGCCCCTCTTCCCCCTTATAAAAGGACACCACTTATAACCAATTATTTACACCTCTCAAGCCTTTTGTCTCATCCAACCATTGCCCAATTAAGCTCCCTAAATCCCTATCCTCCTCCTAGAAGCCTTATCTTTGGTATAAGGCACTTCAATAAGTCTTTTTGGTTCAAACCAAAGGAAGTTACCCAAATTAAAGGTAATGGTTCCTCTTAACTTCTTTTCTTTTATTTTACTTCTCCAATCCCTAAACTCTTTTTATTCCTTTATTTTATAGAAAAAACAGTATACTCAATATACTTTAATTTTGTTATGAGATTTATTTTAACTACACTTACACACGCCTCCATCTAATGGGTGAAGAACATACTGTTTCAGTGTATGGCAAACTAACGCCTCATGAAACGATGATTGTTTGATTATCTCCTGCCGCCTCTCATGGTGGATATTAAGATGGTACTATATTTATATATGATATATATTTTGTTTATATTTTCTTTATTCTTCTGTATATTACATTTATATCATACCTTTATGATTTCCATAATCGGTAAACGCGATAATTTCATTTGAGGAAGTGCAGACTAACACCCCCTCAAAGTAATATGACTCGTTAATGCCCTATGTGGGATGTATAAAGGATAGAATTAATGATATTATATATGATATTATACTGTAATTATAATATAACTATGTATAATTATTTTTTTAATTCCATTAAAATATTAAATAGAAATGAAAGTAGCGTTCATGCGTATGTACAGCTTACTGCCTCCGTGAATGGTGCATTTCATTTCTTATCTCCAAATTTTATGTACTATTATAAATACATAAATATACTATATATATATGATATATATTATATCTAAATCATGAATACAATTCTAGAGATAATTGACTATTGACCACATGGACAACTTGTAATTATAAGGTGTTCATTTTTGACTCAAGTACCAAATATCGACCAAACGACCATTATTAACTTAAATGATTGAATAATTTTTATAACCTGGTAATAAGTGATATAAAAAAAGATAATAAACTTTAAAAACGTTCTTAAGAAAGTATAAATTAACTTTAGTTTATTATTCAAGAATAACAAGGAACAAACAAGTCAAGTCGGACACGAGGTAAGGGATTTTCTTATCTCACTTTTAATTCGGTGTGATTTCCATGGTTCGCCACTTATTCATTGAATGTGGTGTATTGTGTACTTTTATTTGATATATATTATCATTATTATCATTATTTTCATAGTATTTTTTGATTCATTTGGTGGTTATTAACTTTTGGTCATACGACTTAGTTGATTACAACGTGGTAAAGGGTTTCATCTCACTTTTTATTCCCGTGAGATTCATGCTATATTTTACACTATTTCCTTTTGTGTGGTGCATTTACTGCCCATTATGGTACTATTTTTGTAATATAATTTCATTTGTGATTATTTAAATCTTCATTGTATGATCATTCTTTCATGTGGCGTATGATTTGTAAGTTACGAGATCGGTAAGGGAACCTTTCACCCTCCTCTTTTTAAAAGACTTCTTTTTGTTATGTCTTTTAATTTACAAGTTATTATGTTGGGATATGTTCTTTTATATCCTTATTGATGTATAATTTATTTCCATGTGATTAGATACCCTTTTATATCATCAACTCATTTTTTTTAATTTTAAAGTGACGTCATTAGGCTGTCAAATTTTTACAAGGGAACTTCTTAACCCAATTTCAATTCATTGGGGCCAACTTGTACTTCTTGAATATGTCGTCCTATGAATATGTGTGAATGAAATATGATTTTTTACACTTAATATCCACTTATATTGGTGTATTTATATTTTTTACACATAATTATGTGATTGATTTATCCTTAATTTAAAGATACCATCTTTATAATGGATTTCATCTCAATTTACATTTCCACTAAGACTTCATTGTTGTTATGCACAAATTCACTATTATATGGTGTATATAGTTCCATTTGAAATATTATATCATGAATCCCTTTATTCTCATGATATTATAAAGTTATAATTAAATTTTATTGCTCAATTATTTTTATTCAAGCGTCCCTCTTTTTGTTAAAAAAACTCTTTAACTAAAATATCATTTTAAATGTTTTAATTATTTATTCTTTTAAATATTTCTCATTAATGTCCATGTTTTAAAAATGAGTTTTATGATTTATTTATATGGACATTAATTTTTTCAAATAATATTCATTTAAAATATTCAAAGTGGTATGGGACACTTTGATTCAAAAATCTCTTTTTAAATGGTTTTGAAAATGATTTGATAAAGCATTTTTTATTTCAATATCTTGATTTGATATATTGGAATGTAGAAATGTTATCTTCCATTTATACTTGTGTTATGTGTTATGATTATGCTGTGGTTATTGGGAATTGTTTATGTATATGGGTGGTTCCGTGATAAACCTAGGGTAGGTGAGCCCGAGATAGCTCTCCAATGCATTGGGTAATTTGACGGAGGTAAACATGATGTTCCTCCTAATAGATTTAGGGAATATACTGTGATGGGTATTCCAAGTGTAACTCGATACATAGCTGTGATAGCTAAAATGTAAGTTTGATATAGATTCCCTAAGTATCCTTTATGATTTGTGATTTTTGTGTGTTATTCATAAATCTTATGATTTCGTAAGGTATGTTATGATTGAAAAGCATGGTTTCATTGATTTGTATTTATTGATGGGCTAATGTTTTACTTCCTTATTTTATAACCCTTACTAAACTTTTTATGCTCATCCCAAGTTTTGGAAATGTATTCCACAGGACTTAAATATGAATAGGGTCAAGCATGGGATCAAGGAAAAGTCATGTTATCTAAAACATGGAACTATAAATGTTTCTTTTTAAGAGTTTTTATTTTATGAAAAAAATGGATAGTGAGTAGTAGTGTGTACATGTAATATTCATGTTTTAATTTAATTGTTATGCCTAATTATCTAAAACCGTAAACCTGAAAAGATCCTCAATGTGAATTATTCATTTAATTCAAAATTATTTAATGTTTAAGGCTGGGTCCTTATAGTTGGTATCAGAGGTCGGTTTAGACAAATTTAGGGATTATGAGTTTTCTTTAAACACATGATTGATCCATTTGCCTATTATTTTAGTTAAATCCTTGTTTTATAATTTTTTCAGATCAAGGAAAGTCGGTTACAAATGGAAGGAGAAGGATGTCAAACTACATTCTTATCTCTTCCTGATGACATGCTTGCAATAATTATTGCAAAGTCATGTTTGGAATATTGTGAAACTTTTTCTAGCATAAAACTCACTTGCAAGAACTTGTTTGAAATATAAAACACCTCCACTATACCTCGATATCATCGTGGATCTTGGGTTGTATTTAATCAAATCCTATTTTCACAATACTCTCATATTTTCAGAAATGTTAAATATTATAAAGTAATATTCAAATATTCTACCTTATAATAAGATTTTGAAGCATGTTATGATTTTAAAAAAGTTACAGAAGAAGGAGACCCCTGTGCAAACGTATTTATATTCGCTTTTAAAATATAGTCTTTCCACACATACTTAAGGTATTTTAAAAGGATCGTTAATTGAAAGTTTCAACTCAAATTCGGTCTGACTGTTTTATAGAAATCTTTTTTATCAGATGTTTTGAAATTATATGTCATGCATGATTATTTTCCAAAAATATTTTTCTGTGAACACCCATATGACCCATGTTGTACAAGGTGTATTTGGATAAAGGAAGCAAATGATTTCGAAGGATCTCTAAATAATTGTTGCAATGCATGGACCATTTATCTACGTGAACAAGATGATGATGAAACCATATGGACACCATGATCAAGGTATGATGTTCTTTGTTTTGGGAGTAGTTTTATTTTATAATTTGGAGGTGAAAAAAATGACAATATATAAGATGATGAGGTCTTAATGTTCTGGGATTAAAATGAAAGGTATAAGAAAATCATTGAGGTTAAAACATGTTAGGGTTATTTTTGAGTTGTATAAAAAGGACAACCTGTAAGATGGGTGACAACCTGTCATGTCCGGCAAGGCCGTAGGAATCGAACACACAACCGAAGGGTGATAAGGGCACATCGCCTACCAATATCCTATGTGAAGTCCCTGTTTAGTATGACTTATTCATTTTAGTTGAATGATTTTATGGATCAAGAATAATTTTATTTTTGTAACATATGTTATTTTTCAAATGGATATCCTTAGTATGGGAAAATGATTTTGGGATTAAGTGATAAAGGTTATTTTGGAAGACATTCACTCTTTTGGGAACACTATATGCTTAAGGAAAATAGAATACCTTGGGATTTAAATTGTGGAGTAATGGTTGAAATATTATTTTGGTAGAATATATGTTTTTATTGTTGACATAAGGTGATTTGGATTATTTATGAAATGATTAGCCTATCATAGAAAATATATGATTAGGTTACTTACACTTCAGTATCAGACTTTAAGAGTAGTTGATGTTTTGGGGATAAATATTTATATTTACTATGGAAGACTATGTGGTTTAAATCATTCTTAGTTTTGGGTTTCAATATTATTTTTGATTATTTTGATGAATTTTAAGTACAATTGTGTATTGAATGGTATTTCTGGAACTTTGCGTACTTTTTGTTGAATTTTGGAGACTAATAGTAGTATTTCTTTTTATAAAGGATTATCCTTTTGGGGGATTATATGATCTCGTACTAAACATTTTGGTTTTAGTTAATATCTAAATACAAGGTAAATATATAGTTCATCTTTTTTGGATTATGTGATTCTATAGAAGTTTATTATAGCGCTTTTAATGTGAACAAGTCATCCTAAATACTCACTATTTGGAGAAAATATGAATTTGTGTTAGAAATCTAGTAAAGGATGAAAGTTTACAAGACAAGTAAGTATGTTTCCATACATTTTTAGTTAAGCTCATAATTAAATTTCCTTTATGAAAAGTAACTTAAAACAAAAACATTTTCTGTTAAATTTTCCTACTGGGGAATCAAATACCATTTAACCCATCACATGTTTGTGATTTTATGGTGGTTAAATTTCTCCTAATCATGTTTTCTATCACTCTCCATCAGAACTTGACTTTTGTTCTTTCTTCGATATCCATGTTTTCCTACATGGAATCCTAGTATGGGTTATCTCGGGTGACCTTTGTACTTCTCTACCTTTATTTTAAAGTGATAGTTTTATTGACTCTTTTTACGATGTGGGACTTTCAATGATGTTTTTTAGCCCAGTTTTAAAATTGTGAGGACGCAATTTCCAAAAGGGGGGAAGGATGTAACATCCCAGGTAAATAAAGAACCTGACATTTTAATATTTATTAATATTTGTGGATTAATTATTAATTTTACATTAAATGGGACGCTATGCTCGATGGAGTACCCGATATGCAACAAAGGGTTTCTTTGAAATCTTATGTTGTACACTAATAATATAATATTATTATTTTAAATGGTTGTTAATGCCTAGCCATTGTATTGGAAGGAATGAATATAACTAATTAAAATATTATTATATATGTTTGTTAAATGTTTTTACAATTATCCAATAAAATTTAGGGGCTTAAAATATGAATGAATCTAATTTTAAGCATGAATACTCTAATATTCAGTAAAAGGTCAATTTACCGTCTTTTGATGGAGAACCCTCTTTAAATCTAGTTTTGGTCATTTTTATATGTTCTATTGGAAAAAATAAAATTCTTCTTTATATTTGGGGCATCAAAATTTACGTTGGGTAAATTTTTAGTATTTTTCTAATAAAGTTCATTTTTAATGAATAGTGAAAAATACTCTATTTTAATTCCAAAGTGCCTTTTAATCTAATTCATTTATATGGTTATATTATATTTTTAATTGGTTTTAAACTATAATTATAATATATTTTTACCATTTAATCTAATTTTGGTCATTGTAAATAATGTCATTTTGATATTGGACATAAATAAGTGTCAATCTTTTGATAGTTATTATTTCTTAAAAAGACGCTATTTATTTTGACAACATGAATTAATTTTAAATTAATTAATGCAACTTCTATGTTTTATATTTTTTAAAATAGACATCATTTTTGAATTTATAATATTAAATATATCTTAGGCTGAATTTTTGGTATTTTTCTGAAAAACATCAAATTTTGATGAAGAGTGAAACCACTAAATAGTAGTTAAAAAAATTGACTTTTTCATTTAAATAAAATTTTACCGCTTCTGTGAATTAAATTTTGAAAATCTAACATACATGGTTATTATTTTTAATTAAACTGTGGTTCAATAAGATGAAAATATTTTTTGGTGAATAGTAACTTTTGACTTTTATTTACCGCAGTTAAAGGAAAATAGGGTAATGAAAGGTAAAATAATATCATAATAACACAAAATTACCTTAACACTTGTCCTAAACTTATTTGATGATTCATGGGCGACCATGGGTATCTTTGGGTTGATTTTGGGACCCCATGGATCCACTTAATATTTTTAATGCCACTTTAGATTAATTAATTTAATGTAAAGGCAAAAATGACACAAAAAAATAACTTTTAGTAAATTAATTTTTACATGGGGTTATATAAGTTATATTTTCAAATATAAATATTAATTGGAAGTCTAAAAAGATTTCCTACATCATGGTTTTTTTTTATAATTTTTAGACAACAAATAAATTAAATTATTTATGACACATAATGATGTTGTATATACCTCATTAATAAATGATTTAAATAAATAAGATTATAAATATTAAAATAACATCCAAAAACTGTCCAATTCACATTTTATTATTTTATTTCTACCATTAGTCATCTTATATTTGACTTTAATTAGTTTTGGATCTTTAGAAACCGAATATCATTATATAATGAAATAATACTTTCACACTTTCCTAAACAGCCCCTCCTCCCCCTTATAAAAGGACACCACTTCTAACCAATTCCTTAAACCTCTCAAGAATTTTTCCTCATCCACCCTTTGACCAATTAAGAACCCTAAATCCCTATCCTTTTCCTAGATGCCTTACCTTATGTAGAAGGCACTTCAAGAAGTCCTTTTGGTTCAAACCAAAGGAAGTTACCCAAATTAAAGGTAACAGTTCCTCTTAACTTCTTTTCTTTTATTTTACTTCTCCAACCCCTAAACTATTTTTATTCCTTTATTTTATATCAAAAACAGTATCCTCAATATACTAATATGTTGTTATGAGATTTATTTTAACTACACTTACTCACACCTCCATCTAATGGGTGAAGAACATACTATTTCTGTGGATGGAAAACTAACGCCTCACGAAACAATGATTGTTCGATTATCTCCTTCCACCTATCACGGTGGTCATTAAGATGACACTATATTTATATATGATATATATTATTCTTATATTTTCTTTATGCTTCTTTATATTACATTTATAGCCTACCTTTATGGTTTCCATAATGGGTAAACGCGATAATTTCATTTGAGGAAGTGCGGACTACCGCCCCCTCAAAGTGATATGACTCGTTAATTCCATATGTGGGATGTATAAAGGATAGAGTTAATGATATTATATATGATATTATACTGGAATTATAATATAACTATGTATCATTATTTTTTTAATTTCATTAAAATACGAAATAGAAATGAAAGTAGCGTTCATGCGTACGTACGGCTTATCGTCTCTATGAAAGGTGCATTTCATTTCTTATCTCCAAATGTTATGTACTATTATAAATAAATTTATATACTGAATATATTTTATATATATGACATCTAAATCATTAATATAATTCTATAGATAATGGACTATTGACCACATGGACAACTTGTAATTATAAGGGGTTCATTTTTTACTCAAGTACCAAATATCGACCAAACGACCATTATTAACTTAAATGATTGCATAATGTTTATAACCTGGTAATAAGTGATATAAAAAATATAATAAACATGAAAAGGTTTTTAAGAAAGTATAAAGTAACGTAAGGTTATTATTAAGGAAGAACAAGGAACAAATGAGTCAAGTCGGACACGAGGTAAGGGATTTTCTTATCTCACTTTTAATTCTGTGAGATTTCTATGGTTGGACACTTATTCATTTCATGTGATGTATTGTGTACTAAAATTTGATATATATTATTATGATTCTAATTATAGTCACGGAATTTTGTGATTCATTTGGTGTTTATTAACTTTTGGCCATATGACTCAGTTGATTACAACGTGGTAAAGGGTTTCATCTCACTTTTTATTCACGTGAGATTCATGCTATATTTGCCACTATTTCCTTTTGTGTGCGGAATTTACTGACCATGATTGTACTCTTTGTGTAATATAATTTCATTTATGATTATTTTCATCTTCATTGTATGATCCTTCTTTCATGTGGCATATTTTTTGTAAGTTACCAAATCGGTAAAGGAACCTTTCACCCTCCTCTTTTTAAAAGTCTTCTTTTTTTATGTCTTTTAATTTACATATTATTATGTTGGGATATGTTCTTATATATCCTTATTTATGTAGACTTTATTTCTAAGTTATGAGATTCCCTTTTTATATCATCAACTAATTTTCTGAATTTTAATGTGACGTCGTTAGGCTGTTGAATTTTTACAAGGGAACTTCTTAACCCAATTTCAATTCATTGGGGCCAGCTTGTACTTCTTGAATATGTCTTCCTATGAATATGTGTGAATGACCTCTGATTGTTTTACACTTAATAACCACTTATATTGGGTGTATTTATATTTTTCACACATAATTATTTGATTTATTTGTCCTTAATTTAAGGATACCATCTTTATAAGGGATTTCATCTCAATTTACATTTCCACTAAGACTTCATTGTTGTTATACACAAATTCACTCTTATATAGTGTATATAGTGTCCTTTGAAAAATTATATCATGAATCCCTTTATTCTCATGATATTATAAATTTCCAATTAAATGTTATTCATCAATTATTTGTATTCAAGCGTCCCTCTTTTTGTTAAAAAAAATATTTAACTAAAATATCATTTAAAATGTTTTAATGATTTATTATTATAAATATTTCTCATTAATGTACATGTTTTAAAATTTGGTTTTAGGATTTATTTATATGGACATTAATTTTTTCAAATGATAATTCATTTAAAATCTTCAAAGTGGTATGGGACACTTTTATTCAAAAATCTCTTTTTAAATGGTTTTGAAAATGATTTGATAAAGAATTGTTTATTTCGATATCTTGATTTGATATATTGGAATGTGGAAATGATATCTTACCTTTATACTTGTGTTATGTGTTATGGTTATCTTACGGTTATTGGGAATTTTTTACGTATACGGGTGGTTCCGTGATAAACCTAGGGTGGGTGAGCCCGAGATAGCTCTCTAATGCATTGGGTAATGTGACAGAGGTAAATGTGATGTTTCTCCTAAGAGATTTAGGGAATATACTGTGATGGGTATTCCAAGTGTAACTCCCTATGTAGGTGTGATAGCTACAATTTATGTTTGATATGGATTCCATAAGTAACCTTTATGATTTGTGATTTGTGTGTGTTATTCATAAATATTATGATTTCTTAAGGTATGTTATGATTGAAAAGTATGGTTTCATTGATTTCTATTTGTTGATGGGGTAATTTTTTTCCTTCCTTATTTTATAACCCTTACTGATCTTTTTATTCTCATCCCATGTTTTTGAAATCTTTTCCATAGGACTTAAATATGAATAGGGTCAAGGATGGGATCAAGGAAAAGTCATGTTATCTAAAACATGGAACTAGACATGTTACTTTTTAAAAGTTTTTATTTTATGAAAAAAATGGATACTAAGTAGTAGTGTCTACAGGTAATATTCAAGTTTTAATGTAATTTTTATACCTAATTATCTAGAACTCAAAACACAAAAATATCCTCAATGTGAATTATTCATTTAATTAAAGATTATGTAATTTTTAAGGCTGGGTCATTATATAAACAAGGAGGTTCAGGGAGGTAGACTTGTAACAACCTTCACCAGAATCCACTAGACCAATGCTCCAAGCTATAGTTCCACATGGCCTCAAGAATACCTCCCCATATTCCCTAGGTTTTAACTGAATTCAAGGTCTTGTGAGGTTACTATATGGAGACCATACTCGTGCGATCAGACTGTGAAACACATATGTAAATAAAGAGAGATATTATCCAACTAGATGTAAATAAATAAAACAATACATAAATAAGCTAATAGGAAAATATATAACCCATTATATTAAAAAAATTTGTACACCCATGTTAGAGTCATAAATGATTGAAATTGATATGTACAAGTCCAAATCAATTAAAAAACTAAAAAAGGGACAAAAACTGAAAAACAGTTTTAAAATTCTATGTACCAGCTTAGTCCCCATCTCAATGATCCCTCCCAGACCATATAACACATCCACCATAGGTTTATTTACATTGTTTATACATAAATTGATGTAGTTTACATGGGTAACTAATGGAGGTCTATGTAGTGTGTTAGGATGACCCAATAGGCCCCCACCAACTATGACTAAAAGCATATCCAGTTTGAGCCAATATAGTGGGTGTATATTTATTTTTTGAAAAAGTGAGTAATGAAAATTAATAGATAAAATAGAATTAATTACCCTCAATCATCAAGCTCTATGATGACTCCCAGATCAAACATACATATTTCTTCCATTGTGGAATGTCACTAATAATATCATAATTACTATTTCAGCCATAACCACCACTAGTCATCCAGGCACTCATATAAACTTATTTTATATCTTGAATCAAGTTAAATTCATGTTATCATAATTTAATTTCCAATAATATCATATCATTTGGAGTCCATGAATCTCATCCTGGAATTCATTACTCATGTACCATATGTAATTCAAGGGTATTATCTTTTAATTCCCATTCATTTAACATAATGTCATATAGAATCTATGAAGCTCATCCTTGAATTCCTATTAATTTTTCATCATGTGTAAAAAAAATCCAAGGATCTCATCCAAGAATTACCATTCATTTAAATAGGACCATATAGAGGAATACAAATTTATTTGGGTATAATTATGTCAAAGTCTTATGTCATGAAATTTCAATTTAATTCCATTTCTAAGGAAACTTATTTAATATCTACAATAGTGGGATCCTAACCATCCCATTTATAATAAAGTAACAAGATAATTTGATCTATTTAAATATATACAGAGGTTCTATTACTTAAAACTATCAAGGGGTCCTAACAGACTTCTTGGGAACCTTCCCTTATTCCCAAGGACATTTCTCAAGTTTTAAAAGCTCTCATGTGTCCCCTTTCTAAAAAACAATTGATTTATAAGAAATGATCCCTGAAAAAATGAAGAATAATGTATTAATTTATAAATTACCAAGGGTTAGATTATAGTCTTAAAAGGGTTATAGAATTATTTTAGGGAATGAACTACTTGAATTTATGTTCTTGGTAAATTTCTTGGAAAACATTCATGAATACATACATGTCACATACTATAAAATGTGGAAATATAGAGGGGTATTTCAAAGATAGCCTACCTTATGTAAGTATAGTTACACATGTTGATTCTCATCATTTGGTTCAATTATAAGTGATGTAAATTAATTAAAAATAAAAAATCATTGAAAATATGGAATGTTATCTTTAAGAGGAAAGAACTCACAAGGAATAATATTAATAGTTGAAGGGAAGTAAAATGATTTCTAGACTCGCCTCATGAATTAAATTGACTCTGATGGAAGTAGAATCTTGTTTGAAACAAGATGGATCCACCATGGTTGAAGGAGATGGGGAGGAGATATTATGGAGGTTATATTGTCCATATGAGGGGGGAAGAAATCGTGTTAAGATTAAGGACTTATAAGGGGAAAATTTAATGTTATCACATTTTAAAGGGGTGTAAATTTTGGTTGCACAGTTGTCCAAATCAAGCACCTAATTTGCTAACCTCCACTTTCCAGGACCAACCATTTCACATGTTTACAGTGCACAACTTACAAATCATACACCTACCATGTTAAATTCTTATTCACCATTTTAATAATTTTTCTTGGTTTCCTGAAGCCTCATAAATGATTAAAAAACTATGTCCCTATGAAATCCAATACAAAAAATTAGGATGAATATTTGTAACTAGCCATTAAATAACTATGAACCCTAAACTAAAACTCAAAAATATCTATCCAGAACCCCCAAGACACTCTCAGAACAAACCGTACTCCATTAAACACTTATATAAGGTAAATGAAATTCATTTTTAAAAAAATAAAGTATTATGTACTTTAATGATTGGGTGGGGTCTTACAGTTTCTACACCATAATATGACACATCCTCAGCCTACACCATAAAACGTCACTAAACTCCTTGGAGAGAAAGAAACAAAATACATTAAGCCTATATTTAAGAGTCCCACTTTCATATTCCTCTTAAACATGAACATTTTCCACAACACCCAAGACAGAGAGATGAATTTTCCCTAGAGAATCTCAATACTATAATCCAAAATACAAACCAAATGATCCTCCAAAGATAAAATAGACTTAAGATCAATATCATTAGAAATATGAGTGAAATATTCATTTGGAAAGTATCATCAAATCTGAGATATGAAAAACAAATCATGTAATGCACTGATTTTCAAGGGAAGGTCCAGTTAGAATGACACTTGGCTGACACTTTCCACAAAATCAAATGGCCCCATATACTTGGGTCATTTTCTCCTCCCTCTCTAAGAAATTTTTTCCCAATCTGTGTTATAAACACATGAATACCCAGTCAAAAATCTAAAAATAAAGAGTTTAGTGACACTAAACCATATAAAATATATTCCTACACTACACTATATCCATTTTCTTAAGAATCAATTGGAAAGGATCACTTTTCTCCTACATGAGGATTGGTTAAATATTTATCACCTCACACACCTCTAACCAACATAAGTGTGAATGGAACTGTCTCTCATATAAAACCTCAAAAGTCTATATTTTAATCATCACATGGTAGCTATTATTATAGAATAATTCTAATAAAGCCATGTTTTTTCCAAGAGAAGCCAAAACAAAGACACTTTACCTCATCATATCCAGTGGAATGTGAATGGTTCCCTTTAACTACATGTTAGTATGGAGGTGGTACAATGTTCTTAGAAGAACCTGTATACCAAGTTCATTCTGTAACCACTTCCAAAATATATGAAACATGAATCTCTCTCTCTATGACTATGGTAAGTGTAACATCAAGTAAATAGACAACCATAGTAACATAATGTTTCCCTACATCATCTATAATGAATTTATCCCAGATCAGTAATAAATGATCATGTTTATTAAAGTGATCCAAAACCATCCACATGGAATCATTACCCTAGTGTGTCTATAGTGGACATGTCATAAAATCTATAGTAACAATTTCCTAATTCCACTCAAGAATGGGCGATGAATACAAGATAATATTAGGTTGTTTGTGCTCATCCTTCACCTATTGATAGGTATACCACCTTTTGATGAAACCATTAACTCCTTCTTCATTCCCTTCTACCAATAGTGTCATCGTAGATCATGATACATTTTTGGTTAGCCCAATATGCACCTCCCACATAGAAGCATGAGACTCCCTTATTAAATCAACATGAATTCATGTAAGAACCAAGAAATGTCCATGAACATAAAGGATATATTCCTCATAAATATTCTATTTGGGTAGAGGATCCCCACCATAAATTCTATCCCTAAAATAGATCTCGGTAAATAGATCCATCTATCGTGGGCTCAACAATGACATCGGAGTCAAACATATATGCTTTGGTTAGTTCCATATGTCTATGGACACATCATTATGACCATTAAAACCATAACCACCATTTGAAATCCAATTAATAATTCTAAAATTCCTAATATCATGTATCATGTGGAATCCAAAAACCCATCTTGACATTCTTATGCATTTGGAATCACATGGAATCTATTAAGCTAATCTTGGAATTACAAACACATATACATTATGAATCTGAGGATCTAATCGTGGAAGTACAATTTATGTAGCATTGTATATAATATATAATTAAAGGACCTTATCCCTTCATTCCCACTTACATCACATCATATTTTATATGAAATTATAGGATTTCATATGAAATTTAACTTTCATTTAGCCTCATGGGCCACCCAGAATCTATATAGACCATCCTTGTATTTTGATTTATTTAAACAGGACAATAGAAATAATCATTTAAATCCATTTTAGTTTTATTAGGTCCAAGTCCAAATTCATATCATTTAAATTTAAATACATTAAAATGAAAAACACATTTATTATCTACATGGGAGGTATTCAAAATATCCCATTAATATAGAATTAATATGAGCATTTTCTCAATTTAGGAATATAAAATGATTCTAATGTTTAACAATATCGATGGGTCCTAACAGACATCTTAGGAATCATCCCCTTATGATTATGGTTATTTATTCAGTTGATGAAACTACTCAAGTGTCCCCATTCTCATAAAACAGTGATATATTAACTATTATCACCTAAAATAGTGTGTCCAATGTATCAATTTAAAAATTACCATAGGTTAATTTATAGTATTTAAAGTGTTCTAGAATAATTTTATGGAATGAACTACATGGACATAGGTTCTCGGTTGAATACATATAAAATCAAAAGGTATAAATACATGTCACATACTATAAAAAGTAAAATACTTGATGTATTTTTAAATAAACACCTACCATGGGTAAGTAGTGTAACACTTGTCGAGCATTCTCTTTTGGTTTGAGTGAAAATGTTAGAAATAAAATAAACATGAAAAAATCATAAAAATAGGGAATTATATCATTAAGGGTAAAAAATACACAAGGAAGTTGATTAAAATAAGAATGGAATAAAATGGAGTTTTAGATTCACCTGAATCCATTAATCACCTAAAATTGAAGGACAATCGGTTGAGGAACAAGGGGGTCCATCTGGGTTGAATGAAAGTTGGGAGTGATATTAGGGATGGGATTATATTTTTATAATAGGTGATAATATTGGGATAAAATTATGGGGTGAAATAGGAAAATTTTAATTTGGTAACTTTTTATAGTGGACCATAGTTTATCACCTAGTTTTCTGAACCCTGTGACAGCCTTTCTAACCTACATTGTCCAAGGTCAAATGTTATTCTTGTTCATATCACATGATTTAAAAAAATAACTAACTAGATGAAATTAATCTTACACTTGGGTTTTTTCATAGTTTTAAATAGCCTTATCCACTAAAAACAAACCTTTCAAATAGGAAATCCATGATGCATAGTTGGCATGCACTGTTATCAGTTTCTGTGTGCTAATCGTGCTCTCCAGGCTGTAGCCCAAAAAAATTATAATTCTAAGTCCAAATCACTATGACACTTCTAAGTCCTCACCAGATCCCTCTAACACTTCACTAAGGTAAATTAAGTGATTTTAATGAAATAAAAGTATTGTGAACCTAATAAAAGTGGTGGGGTCTTATAATTCCAAAGTGATAGTACCATCTAAAATTCCTTTTCCCAACTGGTCTTCTAGAAAAATTAAAGGTGATTCATCCCAAAAAAATGATGATTATTTCCTTCATTAAAAAATAACCCTTGAGAATACTATGAACTTAGTAAATATATATTGGTTCACCCACCCTCATCAGCCACCCAACCAACTCCACAAGATAGACGATGGGAGTATAGGGGGTACTACTCCCATGAGTAAAAAATGAATACCCAATGAACTCCATTGGGTACTCGATGATGAACTTGTAATTATTTTAGAAATAGGTACACCAAAAACCTACTACTCTCAACCACCAACACTTCAAACACCTGATACATCACCAAAAAATCCATCAATTAACTCTAAAATCCTCCTAAAACCAATCTGAAAAACTATATTCAAAATACATCTACTCAAGGTTTTATAAAATTTAAATAATTTATATAATGTATGAACTATAATGATACATTTAATTATAGTTACACCCCACCCCCACCCCATTAAATCAAAACATTAACTTTTTGGAACCTACAACTTAAACCTAGGTAGTTTCCAAACCTTCCCAAAAAACAATGGATCTAATAACATTTTTAACACCCCAGTTTGGGAACTCAAATTCTATAACCTATGTTGGGATACCACATGAAATAAACAAAATTCCCTAGTCATTATAGGTTTCCTAAAAGTAGAGGGGGACAAATATAAACCATTTTTGTATATATTTATCCATAAAAACATAGAGTAAAATGATTCATGTAAAAAAATACTTTAAAATATAATATAAAACAAACACCACATTACAAACAATAGTTTTTCAAAGCCAAAATTAAAAGAAAATATTAAATTTAACATAGAAATGAAAAATGAAAAACTGAATAAAACCCCAATCCACCATATTTATTACCATATATAAACCATTGATTTATATCTCCATGTGAATAAAAAAAATCCTTATGAATCCTACATCATGACCATATTTTTTTACATGTCTATAAACTTTCATATATAGGGGTGAGTATGAACTCATTAAGATTTTATAAATAACTCTATTAATGGTCCAAGAATGATCAAATCTAATAATTAAATTCCAATCTACATTGATAAAAAGTATACAGTTTTAGGAAAAATAAATAATTTATCAAAGAAATTTAAAATCCTTGACACTAGATCCAACAATTTAAAATAAAATCAAAGATCGTATTTTTTTCAAAAAAAAGGTATCACACAAAACATATATTAATTTTTAAAACATGCTTTCATCCCCAAAAAATTAAACTATAAATTTTTTCCATTTTTTATCAAATAAAAGAAAAATTGATACTTTTTCAAAACCAATAGAATCTCACACATTATATAAAATTAATAGAACTCCCTATTTCTATAAAAACCAATTAAAACTCCAAATTTCTCTAGAAATCATGATTCTATAGAATATATAAAGTTTTATAAAATAAATTAAATTCTCAACAGATACCCAATTTGAATCATCATTTTTTAAATCAAAATTAAATCATGACTCACCCAGTTCCCCCATGTGTGGTCATTCACACATTCCAACCTAAAATTTGGCGAATCCTACTAGCCTTTTGTTAACTTAATCATTTCTTTACATGATGCATACTCTATAAATACATATATTACAATATTTTAAGATGGGGTGTTTTAAAAAATGTCTCGTTAAAATTATTTTTTCACTTATGCATATAATATTTCAAGATATTTCCAAATATTACCATTTAAAACTATTTTTCATAAATCCAACCATTTGTGAAGGTTTTATTAGAAAAAAAATTACTACCTACAAAAATTTTTCTAAAAAATAACCACCAACAAATGAAAACCATATATAAATCTTGTCATTCAATAAAAAAAATTAATTCCATTGAAAAATATATATTTTTAAATTTTAAAAACATCATCATATATGAAAGGTTTAAAATATAAAAAAATCCTTCTTTATTTAGATCATCATTTTGAAAAAAGACAAGAATTTTATATAAATCATTAAATTAAAATAATTTCTCAAACCTAATAACTGAATAATAATAACCACTTTAACCAAAATGATAATTAGAATTGAATCCACCTACTAAAACACTCCATGTAAGAAATCCCCAAAATCTGATAACTAATTTATCAAAACTAGATGAATCCATCATAAACTATCGAGATGAACAATAGATCATAATAAAATATCATAGATACTTATATAATTTATCTATCATAAAATCCCTTATTTTCTCTCTTAAATATTTACTTGGGGTGTTCATATCTATACATATATGATATTATGTTTTTATTCATCATTTATTTTAATATGTATTTGATATATTCAACTTTTTTGGGATCTTAGACATCTGATCTTATGGAATTCTATAACAATGTGCCTTGGAAAGAATATTTAGTTCCAATTATGAGAGTAATAAATATAGTTATTATTTTCGGGTGATTACGATTGAAAATGTATTTTTATTTCATGACTTTTGTGTAAATAATGATTTTATAAAAATGGAGATCTTAAAAAAATGGAATTTATGGATTTGGTTGTTTTCATATCAGATGATTTATTGAAAATTTAAAACGAAAATTTTACATTGGAATTGATTTATATTGATAAATGATGTATGTTTGTATATGTTTTCCATCATTAGTGGATATTTTTATGAAAACACTATTTTTATTAGGAAACTAGATTTTGGGGAAAACCCTTAGAAATGTAAGGATTTTTTAAAAATAGTTTGATTTAGTATTGTGAAATACCAACTTGAGAATCCAAAAATGATTCACAAGTGAATATGATTCAAATTCTAGTGTGTGTTCTTCAATACCATAGTCTGAAACAAGTTCCAATGGTATCACCCATTAAAACTAGGAAATAATTTCTATTATATAAACATCAAAATAATAATATTCCAATAGGAAGTGAAAATTTAGCATGATGTATTTAAATATTAGGAATTTCATGCAAAAAGAGTGAAACTGAATTTTAAATAAACTATTCCAAAAACTCCATAAACCCAATTTAATTAAAACAACATAATAAAAACCAAAAATATATATATATAAATATAAATATCTAATTAATATTTTTTAAAAGATAAAACCAATTATCTATATAAGTTTCAAAAATTAAGTAATGAAAATAGGAAGAGGTGGAATTTCCCAAATGTTCATATACCCAAATATTTAATGAGATTCAAAATGGCCAAAAAAATTAATATCCATATCCTCATAAAACATAGTAATCCTACCCATTTCACCGACTAAATAAAATCATTCCCAAAACATTGATTAATCACTAAATAGTAGCAATGTTTTCTCTTTACCTATTTACGAGATAATAAAATCAATATATATATATATATATTTATTTATTTATTTTAAATTTTGTTTCTATGTGTATTGATTAAAAACATTATAGGATACCTCTAAAGGTTCAATACATTTCCTTTCATAATTCGAACAAAATTTTCTTGTTTGAAAATAAAATAAAACACTTTTAAATAAGAGAAAATATAGAAAAGATATAAGGTTTTACCATCATTTCAAAAAATAGTATTTATAAATATTTTAACTCATAAATAAAAAATTTAATATCCACTTACACACCCACACATTTTTATAAAAACTCATCAATGAAAAACAAAACAAATACGAGTATGGTCAAGGGATAAACCCTTAGGATCTAAAGGACATAATCTATATATTAAATCTTACAGATCTATCATGCTAAGAATTAATTTCATTCTATAACACTATTTAGATATTTTATTTTCTCTTAGTTTTGGTTTCCACACACTAGATTATTCTTCCCTTTGATGATTTTCCCCCTCTTGGTGGGTTTCTATCCCTCTTATATTCTTCCTCTATTACCTCTATCATTCCTATAAATCACTTTTTATAATTTTTATATCCATTGAATTTCTAGTTTCTATACCACTTTTCATTAATTAAGTGTGCATTAACCTGTTGAATTTTTGGTGTTTTCACATTTCACCTCTACCCTTATCACTTGAATAATCACATTACACCCTATAATGACCATTGGGATAGATTTTTTTATTTAGTTTAGGGCCATTGTGGTGGAGGTGGTTTCTCATTCTTCACAATTACTTCAATGTTAATTTTCTTTGGTTGGTATTTATTGTTTTGTGATTTGAATTGATGGACTTGTTTTCTCTCACCTCTCTTTCTAAATAACCAACTTTGTGAGATCCCATACTCAATTTGGTTTGAGTTTGTTTGAGTTTTCTTGGGTTTTATCAGCTGGTTCATTAAATAGAAATCCCATTGAGGGATTTTTTGGGTATTGTCTCCCAATATTTGGTTTAGCAACATCTTCATATGTTTATTGATGGTTTAAGGGTGTAGATTTATTTTCATTATATCCCTGGTTTTATCATAATATTATATAGTCTTACCTCATGGATCTTCTTTTAGGGTAAGAACATTGAGAGGTATATTTAGTTTGTTTATAATTAATGGTAGTGTGTTGTTTTTCATGGTCATTTCCTTGAAAAGAAAATTAAATTTTATGATCCTTGGGCTCTATAAAATAGAGATAATTTATTTATTATCAATGGTGTGTTCGTGTTTTAAAATTCATCATAGTTTTATTATATTTTTTCTTGGTTTCAGGGTTGGGGTTTCTTGAAAGTTTTTTTTCCTAGAAATATGTGATGATGCTAGTACTCTATTGATGTCGGTTTCATCTCTTTTTAGGGGTGATTTTTTCACTTTGGTTTGGATTTTATTTTTCAATGCGTCTGTTTCAGTTAAAGTCAGTGGTCGACTCTGGTGATGGATTGATTGTGGCATCTTTATTATGTTTTTCTTAGTAGTAGCTTCTAGTAGGTCATGAATTGACTTGGTGAGGACATATAGTAACCCATAATTTTCAAACAATGATATTACATCATTTTAGATCAATATTAAATATATTACCCCAAACATATTACTGAGGACCATAATAGTTTAGTGTCATTAGATACTAGGTACACAGTCTTCTAGTTTGTTGAAATATCTTAAAAATAGCCCATAAAGATATCCCCCTTTAGTACATTTCACAAACATACCCTATTGAAAACCTTTCTTCATTACCTAGGGAAATAAAACATAAGAAAAGGTGACATCATATTCTTAGTATAGGTAAATAAGGGAGATACATAATAATAACACGACCATAAGGTTATAAGTACATGAACATACCATATGAAAACCATACCTTTCATATCAATGATAAAAATCTCGATTCATGGAATAAATATTGTTATTTCATAATAATATAATCATAAGAAAATCATAGAACATAATAAAAAAAATCCATTGTAGTCAAGGCTTATTAGGTGTAGTGAATCATTTCCATAAGTATAGTGAATCATTTCTATAAGTATAAAACATACTCATAATCATAATCTTGATTCATGGAAATGTGGAATATACATAAGTGTAGTGAATCATTTCTATTATAGTCAAGGATCATTTAAAAGGATATCATAGTGGAATTGTTTCACTCCCTAAACCATCATACTAGTCAAGGTTCACTCCCAAGATCATCATTTTATGAGATTTTCATTAATAAATCAGGTTTACAACTCGTTCAATTCATATATATCTCATGATATATAAATCTTTAACCGGTGAATTGGAGGGATATATAGGTCCCACCAATCAAATAATGAAAATTATTCATGTGTAATCCACAAGATCATAAAAAACTCCCCATATCAAAATCCATGAAATAAAATCCGTTGTATAAAAATTTCATTATCTCCCAACCTATGGATAGGTTATAGGTTTCATAATCATTTAATCATTTTATCAAAGCATAATATATCGAAAAAGATGTGTGATTTTTTATGAATTTTATCATGGTATAACCTGTTAAAGAGAAACTGGTTTCATAAGAATATTTTCATTATAAATAGTTGAGAGTAATAATAATAATGCTATTCTTGTTTCATATTCCAAATAATTAATAAATTATATCAAATTATATCATCTTATATAGCGATTTATTTTGAAAGTTAAATCACATGGAACATTTCTTAAGAAAGATAACTTTCCTTTGAAAATCAATTTTTAAAACTAAAAATTCATAAAATATTTTTGGAAACAATTTTCTTAGAAAATAAACTCAAAATATTATAAAGGAAGATGAGAAGAAACTAGTGGTCATGATTGAATTAAATTTTGTTCATCATTTATACATTAAAACAATGAATTCTTCACATTTTTAGTAAAATATAAACTGGCATTTTATCGAAAATGATAGGAAGGTTACTTCAAATAAATTTTTAAAAAGTAAATTAGGGGTAAAATTTTATTTAATAAATCAATTTAATAATTTTAGAAACATTTTTTTATAACATTTTAAAAATACATGGTTTTTTTGAAAAACAGGTTTTCAACTGAAAAGATAAATAGTGATGATATTTTTCTTAAAAATATTATTTTGAAATCATAAATACATAATTAGAGGAAAATTAAGGGAAAATAATTATAATGAAATAACCATAGTATAATAAATTTATTTATCTTCATGAGAAATTTATCATAGGATTTTATCATCTAAAACATAATCATAAACAATCCCTATAAATAATGAAATTGAAACATAAAATCTTTACCACATTGGTAACTTTGAATTGTATTCCCCTTGAAAGTGAGATCCTAAAATAGATATAAAAAATAAAATTATTTTTGGGATGAGAATCATAAAAAAAAATTATCAGAAGTATATACATAACATAAAAGATATTGGTGGTGAATATGGAATGTCTCTCGCATAAGTAAAAAAGTTAGATAGATAACCCTTACTACTTTAGTAATAATTTGAATAGTATTCCCCAAAATGGATAAAATGAAATGAAACATTAAATATCCTGAAAAGTATTATATTAATGATATAAAATTTAAAAGTGAAAATATATACACCACACTAAATAAAAAAGTGGAGAATTTTCATATGTCTCCCAAAAATAAAAAAAGAATAGATATTCATTACCTTAAGTCTAAACTACCCTTGTAAACATTCACACCTCCTGCATAATAAATATTAGTTTATTATATATATAATATAAATCCATAATTATATATATATATATTATACCATATATGATTTCCTTATGACCATTCATTACTTGATTATTTCTAATTCCTTGTGAAAATCACATTTCTCATAATAACAACGTTGTTGTTTTATATGTTTTGATTTTTAATTTTTGGTCCTCATAATTTGATCATAGTTCCAACATATATAGATTAAAAATCATAAAATAATTTTAATATCTATAAATCAATTGTAATTTTTATACCAATCATTAATGGTTATTTTGGGAAATGATGTAAGTTACGATCATAGATATGGTTGGTTGTAAGTATATGTGAGAAAGTTTCAATTTTTCAATGATCATTATGTAAATGAGATAAATAAAATATAAAAAATTAAGGATAATAATAATATAGTAAATAAAATATTATTACATTAAATATAATTATACATATCATCCATGTGGTGTGGTGATGAAAATATAAATTCATATTGCTTCGTGAAGGCGATAGTCCAGAGGTACACAAACAATATTATCTTCTTTCAGTGAGTAAAAATATAAGAAATAAAGGATATAGTATCTTTTAAAATGAATAATAATTTACTAATATAATAATTATTTCATGTATATCAATTATATTCCTTAATTTTACCCTTACCAATATCCATGAAAAGTGTTAGCGAAAGATGAATCATATCACTTTGTGAGGAGATAATCCGCAATACGTACGAGAGACGTTATCATATCCCCTTCAGAATTTGAGGTAAAAAAGGTATATTCTATATAATGAAACTATATTTATAGTTATTTTTTAAACATCATATATATATTTTATATCCATCATCATAACCAACTATGAGAGGTGGTAATGAATAAACAAATGACATCGGTTCGTGAGATAACAGTCTTCCATACACATAAATTATGATTTCATAACCCATTTGATGAAATGAAGATGATATGAGGTAATTATATTAACATAAAATAATATCTATATATGAGAGATAATTATTTAATTATATGATAATGATATTATAATAATTTATGGTGGTGTGGGAAGATATAAAATAAAAATTTTCCTTGAAGAACCTTACCTTTTCTTGTAGTATCCTACTTAGTTTTTTGCCAAAATACTTCTTACATTAGATTTGATCAGAAAATAATTCTTTTAATATTAAATAAGGGAATTAGGGAACGTATTTGGGTAGGGATTGGTAAAACAAAAATGTTTTTGATGGTGTGAAGAAGATAAGAAATGTGGTGGCCTTTTATAAGTGAGGAGAGTGGAACACCTTTAATTTTTGAAAAATAAAAGGTGTGCCTACATTTTTCAATTTCCAAAATGGTCAGAAATGGATTATTATAAAGAATATAAAATTATAGAGTTTATATATTTCTGTAAAATTAATGTTGATAATCTTTTTAGGTAATTTTAACACATATATTTTTAGTTACCCCTAGTAAATCCATTTTTAACTTAACCACAGTATGTAATTTTAATTATTTTCACTATTCATTTTACATAAAAGTTTTGTTGACCATATGAGATAATATAAATTATAATAATTAAAAATATAGAATCCATTTTTCCAAATTCAGTTCACATATCTAAAAAAATTTAATTTAAAATTAACCCTACAGACGTGATGAAAATAAGGGTTTTGAATGAGGAAACATTCATAAGTTTAGATGGTTTTTATATCAAAATTAAATATAAAAATGATTAAAATTATAAAAAATGGATTAATAGAGATATAATTGATCTGATTTTAATTTAAATAATATTTAAAATATAATTTTGCTTTATAAAAATGTAATTTAAATTGATATTTTCGATTAAATTTTCTATTTTTAATTATTCATCAAAAAAATTATTATTTTCATTAAATAATCAAAATTTATAATTTCAAAAACTAAAATTAATTTTTCATTTAATTTTTTTGTAATTTTCAAAAAATATTTTTAAATTAAGTGTGAAAAAAGGGGATAAAATTACTTTTTTTAGACATACACTTTCTAAGAATAAAATTGGATTTATTATTATCACTTTTATAGAAACTGAATAAGTTTATTTTTAAATAATTTATTGAACATATACTATATAAATTTAATTAAAATAATTCAATTTAATTGTATTTTATTAATCTATTGATTTAAAAACTGTTTTCTTCATAAAAAAATCTTCATAAAATTCTTTGCTTTATTTCAGAATACTTTTTATTTTTATTTGAAATAAATTTGTCACCAAAAAATTAATTTTATATACATGTTTAAAAAAAATATTTTCATATTGTAATTAATCTTATTCATACACATCACTATAATGGATATTTTTTAAATATCATAGAAAAATATAACATGTTTTATTTAAGCTCAGATTATCATATAACACAAACTATACTAAGTGTTTCGTGTAACCCAAAGTATTGAAAAGATTAAATTATTTTTAAAAATAATATTTCATAAAATATAATGGTATTACTTTCTGCCCCTATAGAAATGAAATTATCCCTTAAATATCTCTCAATCATCAACGTTTAAATATTTGAACATTCCTTTATAGAAACCACATTATAAAAATGGTAAATAAAAAAAATACTTTTTAAAATGAGAAAGGGATGAGAGAAATTCATCTCGAATAACTAATACTAGGTCTAAAAATAGGATATCATAGGTTGGAATTGTATATATGTAAATGAAAGAAAATCATAAATAATTATAGATAGTTAAATAGATCATTGATTAAAAGAATGTGTGTGATCTATAAATGGTTAACGATCACAAAACCATAAGTCAAAGATGTATGAAAAGGTCATTAATGTTATAAAAATGATGATTTAAGGGATATTTTTTATTTCAGTATCCTTTTCCAAATGTTCAGGTATTTCATTTCCATTTAGACTGAGAACCTTTGAAAATTTACTTAATATATAAATTTTTATTTCAAAGGAACAATTTTATCCTTTGGTTGTGGCTAGATCAATTTCTACAACATATCTTTCACTAAGAGATGAATTTTTTTCATATCTGAATCACTAAATAAAATCCATAAGATAATGATAAGTCATTCCTTCTATCTCTAGTTATAAAAAGGTTAACACTGGTTATCTAATGTGGATAAATATTCATATGGTGAAATAGTACATTAATCTCCAAAACATCATCTAAAGTTCAACTTAAACATACCATAACTAGTTAACCTTATAACCTTTCCGAAATTAAAAAAATTTAAGGATGGTCTATGAATTTCCAAAACTCAACATTAATCCTCCAAATATCATTAAGTAGATCTTAAGTGTAACATTCCTATTATGTGAATACATTGGTCCTATACTCTCTTACATCTTGGTAATAATCATATTTACCATAAAAACTCAATAAAAACATGCATTCTTACACATTCGTTGAATAAAACATATATTATTTAATGTATTCCATATATCCAATAATTTTGTAAACTCCATAAATGATAACATAAACCACTATGTTATAAAATCCTTTATCTCTTCTATGGAATCTATACTATTAAATTTACTTTATTAATATCAATCATATCTTTATAAAAAATGAACACCATTTTCACAACCTCATGAATATATTAAGGGTTATCTTCCCTTAATCAATTTTTTTCTATAAAATATTACATTTCCATAAAATTACTCTTCTAGGTCATCAGTACCTTTCAACGTATTCTTGAAAAAACATAATGAAAAATCCATATATATTTCTTGATTCATTTAATAATATTATTTAATTCTAATACATAATCAATTAAATCATCATATTTTATTCTAAAACCTTTAACTAGGATTTATATTCTTATTCCTTAAAACATAATTACTTTCATATTTCATTTATAGTATCTTCTTCAATAAAAAAAAAATAGTTACTCTTGAATTCTCATTGATTATATTCCTGATATTTCCTTTTAGGACATTAATTTCTATAATTTATATAATTTGTACATTTAAAACATTCAAAATTTTATGATATATTACAGAGATCATTATTCCCATCCATTTATTTAATTTAACTTTTCCTTTCATTACTTTGTAGTTATTATCTTTTTTTCCTTTTTTCCCACACCTAAAATATGTTCTCATTCCTCTAAGACATTCCCTTGAGTTCTTATACCCACAATATCAACATATAGAAAACCAAATATTCTTTCTTAAATTTTATCAACTACCAAAACTCTTAATGAACTATATTATTCTCATATTTGGTGATTTCTGGATTTGGTTAAGGTTCATATTGTTAATCATATTACGTGATAACTCATTAGGAATAATCAAAATATCCTTCAATCTAGTCATCATCCTATTTGGCTGCCTATTTAAAAATTTTATACCACATTAATTATTATCCATGTTCCTCCTAGTTATTAATATTGAATAAAATAAATAATCATAGTTTTATCAACAAAATTATTAGTTTAAAAACATAGAATCAATTAAAAGGTCACTTATATTTTGTCTAAAAAATGAAACCTTATTTTTAATATATGACACTACAGGTTTATCCAAGTTCATTCATAGTCCTCATCTATTTATATCATTTATGATGGTTAATAAAGTGTTTGTAAATTTTCAATGCATTTCCCATGGGAGTGTCAAATCAGGTCCGCAACAAGGCATGTTTTCATGCACCGGTGATGATCGATTCCATCTCAACACACCCTTTTTAGAGTTATTATCCCTAAGCACCTCTATTCCAAATCCACATTCACTTTTAGTATCCATATAATATGTAACTACTTGTAAACCACATTCTCAATCCTTGACCATAATTAATGAAAATTTAATTATAATTTTACTCATCCTTAATCTTATCCTCATATACATCCCAATATATATCCTTATAAATATATCTGGCAATATAATTAAATTTTTCTCAACCTAGTATCCAATTGATAAATAAATCATTCATCTAATACCGACTATATCCACATAGTATTTTCATATAATGATATTACATATTATTATATGAATATTAAATAAATTACACAAACACATTCTTGATGAAAATAATAGTTTAGTCTCCCTGGAGATGAGGAAGTCAATCATCTAATTTGGTCAAATTTCTTCAACAGCTCCCACTATAATATTCCCCTTTATTACTCATCACAAACATACCCTACAAAAAACCATTATTCATAACCCAAATAAGGGAAACATCAGAAAGGGTGAGATAATATGCTTATTAAGGGTAAACTAGGGAGATAAGTAAGAATAGCATGAACATATGGGTATGAGAACATGAGAATAACATATGGAAACCATACCTTTCATATCTAAGATCATAATCATGAGTCATGGAATAAATATTGGAAGTTCATAAGACATGAATCATAATAAAATACTATAACATGATCTATTAGAGAATAATATTGGCATATGGCAAGGAATTAGGGAATACACATAATAACAGTGAATCAAATCCATTTTAGTCAAGGAATATTTCAAAGGATATCATAGTGGAATGGGTTCACTCCTCAAACCATCATAGTATTTAAGGTTCACTCCCAACACCACCATAGAGGAAAACATCCAATAATAAACTGTGTTTACTCCCCATTCCTGTCATGTCTATATCATGATATATAAATCTTTACCCAATGCATTGGAGTGAGATATAGGACTCACCTATCACATAATTAAAATCATACGCATTTGTTCTAAAATATCATAAAACATTCATCATATCATAACCCATAAATGAAAATGGGTTTCATACTAATTTCATTATATAATATCCTATGTAAAAGATACAGGTTTCATAATCTTTTCCTCATTTCATCGTAGCATAACCCAAAAAAAATAAGTGGTTTTCATTATAATTTTTTAATGGTATAACACATGGAATGAAAATGGGTTTCATTAAAATATTATCATCATAAACCATTTAGATTAATAATAATAATGGTATAATGTTTTCATCTCTCTATTAAATCATATATTATATTAATATATGTCATCTTATGTGGAGAATGGTTTTTAAAGGTGAATCGCCTCGATTGTTTCATGAGGAAGGTAAATTTTCTTTAAAAATAACTTTTTCAAAAGAAGAATTCATAAAATATATTTTAAATAATTATATTTAAAAATAAAAATGAAAACATAAAAAGTATGTTTCAAGTAAAATAATGTTATTGATTTATGGAAATTTCATTCATGTCATCCATGTCAAAATAGAATTCCTTAAACATTATCAATAAAAGTCAAATATGCATTGTTTTCAAAAATGGAATGATTGTTTCATTAAAAACATGTTGTAAAAAGTAAAACATAGGTAAAAATGTGTTTAAAAATCATTTTAAAATGGATAGATATAGTTTTTGAAATTAGTTTTTTAAAATACATGTTGGGATAAAAAATATGTTTTTAACTGAAGAGATAAATAAGGATGATATTTTTCTTAATAAAATTATTTTGATCTCCCAAGTATGTGAATATATGAAAATGAATGGAAAATATATATTCTCATGAAATAACTAGATTATAATAAAATTCATGAGTTTCCTGAGAAATTAATTATAATATTTCATTATTGAAAAAATAATCATAAAAAATCCTGATAAACGATGAGATTGTAACAGAAAAATTAAAATGTTGGTAACATTAAATTGTAGTACCCATGATAGGGATAACTTAAAATGGATATTTAATTTTCAATAATTTTCATCATAAGGAGTATAAAATACAATTAGGGAAGGTATATTCACTACATGAAAGAAATAGTTGGTTAATATGGCTTGTGTCTTATAGAAGTAAAAAGTGAAACAGAAATCCTTTATAGATTTAGTAATATATTGAATCATAATCCCCAATAAATCATAAAATAAATTAAAACATTTAATATAATTAAAATTATTATATTAAATATATATAATTTCAAATGTAAAATTTATAAACTATAAAAAATAATTATGTTGGGAATCTTCAAAGGTGCCCCAGATATAAAAGAGATAATAAAGATCTCTTACCTTAACTCTCGACTTCCTTTGTACACATTTGAATCTCCAATATAATAAGTATTGGATTATTATAAATAAATTATAGAACCATTATTATATATAATATACCATATATCATTTTATTATGACCATTAATTACCCATTTGTTACCAATTACTTGTTAAAGTCATGTTTCGGGTAATAACCACTTGGTTTTTCCTATATTTTTGATTTTTTATTGTATATACTCTTAATATGATCATGGTTCCATAATATCATGAATAATAATAATAAAATAATTATAATATTTATATATCAATTTTACTTTTAGTACCAATCATGAAAGATGTTTTTTAGATATGGAGTATGTTATTATCATGGAGACGGTTGGTCATACGTATGCATGGGTAACATTTCAACTTTTCAATGATCATTATAAAAAGGATCTAGGTAATATTTTATCTTTATATATTTTAATAATATAATAAATAAAATATAATTACTTTAAATATACTTATACATATCATCCATGTTGTATGGTGATTAAAAGAGATAGTCACATTACTTTGTGAAGGTGGTAATCCACAAGTACATGAACAACGTTATCATATTTCAGTGAGTAAAAAGGTAAGAAATAAAATTATATATTATATTTTCAGAATGATAAATATTTAATTAATATAATAATTATATAATTTTTATAAAATATATTAATTATTTTTTCCTCATTATATTTCATTTAAATATTTAGTGAAAAATGAATTGCATCGCTTAGCGAGGAAATAGTTTGACGTACACACGAGTGATGTTATCATATCTCATACGGAATGGAAATTAATAAGTTATATGTTACATAATTACTCCATAGATATAATAGTGTTATAAATATTCTATATACACTTTATACATATCATCATACCAAACAGAGGTAGGTGTTAAATAAAAAACTATTGATATCTGTTCGCATGGTGTCATTACTCCATACACTCGAATAATCTTTCAATAAAAACATTACTAAAAGGGGATATGTTTTTTGTTCATACCCTTAACAAAAAAAATAGTATATCTAAGATACTTATGTTATTATATCATCATTTTTTAATGATAATTTAAATATGTAGATGAAGAAATCATATAAAAATGGTTGTTGAATAATGTTACCTCTTCTTCGGTTATTCTCCATAAGTGTGTAACAAAAGCATTCCTAGTTTGGTTTTAATAACCATATAAGGATTCTATAAGTATATTTCTGAACATGGGAAGTTATTTATTTATATATTTTATGAACAAAAAATGGGTTTTAATGTTATAACAAGAGGGGAGTGGGGGTTGCCTTTTATAGGTAAGGTGAGTAGCACACTTGTAATTTTTGAAATGAAAAAGGTGTACGCAAATTCTTCACATTAAATAAGGGTAAAAAATCGATTTTTATTAATAATTATAAATTATAGGTTTTAAATATGTCCATATAATATATATTATACAAGTTTGAGGTCATTTCAACACTTACCGTTTTTATTTAGCTCCCTAGTAAACCCATTTTTATCTTAACAACAGTAATTAATTTTTAATATTTTCACTATTCCTTTATCTCAAAAATTAAATTGAATTTAATAGATAATGTAAATTATTATGATTCTAAATATGGAACCAATATTTTAAAATCAAATTCAAATAAACAAAAAAATTTTAATTCAAAATTAATCAAAAAGACGTGATGAGAAACCGAGTTTTCAAAGAGAAAAGGTTTAAGAGTTTGCAAGGTTTTTATATCATAATTCATTTATAAAATTATTAAAATTAAATAAATTTTAATAATAGATATATAATATACCTAAATTTAATTTAAAATAAATTAAATATAATTTAAAACTATAAATAATTTAAACTAAAATGTAGTTTTAGAATGAAGTTTAGTATTTTTTCACTATTCGTCAAAAAATCAAGCTTTTTAGAAAATTATAAAAACCTAACTATAGTATAACATTAAAATTATGATTTATAAATATAATTTTAATTTTATAATAAATTTTCTCTAAGTTTCAAAAATTATTTTACAATTAAGTGTGCAAAAAATCCAACAAAACTTCTTTTTAGAAAAATAGTTTCTAAAACTAAATTTGGATTTATTCTTAGTTATTGTCTAGAAAAATATAAGGTGAATATTGAAACTTTTATTGAATATATACTATATTAATTTAATTAAAATCATTCACTAAAAATGTATCATTTTATTTATAGAGGTAAAAATGTTTTTGGGCGTTAAATTAATTTTTTTCAAAAAATGGTTTCCTTTCTTTCTGAAAAGTTTTTACTTTCATTTCTATTTAATTAGACCCAAAAGAATTAATTTTATATAAATTTTTAAACCATGTATTTTAATTATTCTATTAATGAAATTCATACCCATAATTCCAAATTCTAGTTTATTATTATCATTTAAAAATATGAATAATTTCTTTTAAACTCAGTGGTTTGTCTAACATAAGTTAAACTCTGTGTTAAATCTAAAAAATATATATTGAATAGATTAAATAAATTTGAAAAAATATATTGCACAAAATCTTGAGTTATCACATTCTATCCCCATTAAAATGGATTTATAATTAACATTTGTCATCTTTTTTTATCATTTAAAATTCATTCATAGAAAAAAAATATTGTAATAATTTTTTATAAAAAATCATGTTAAAAAAATAGATGATTGAAAGTCATCTAGTATAACACATAAAAGGTTTCCAAATAAGTTAACATTGGTGGGAAGTGAATATATCGACATTTAAGATGATAATAAATAATTATAAATAGTTATATATATAATTGATAATAAGAAAGTGGGTAATCTATAGAAGGTTAATGATCACAAAACCATAATTCATAGAAATGAAAATTTTTATTTCAATATACTTTTCCTAATTTTTTGAAATTACTTTTCGATATATACTAAGAACATATAAAAAATCACTTACGTGATATCTATTTATTTCATATGCACAATTGCATCCTTTTGTTGTGCCTTGAACAATTTCCACTTCATTGCTAAATGTATGTGATGTTTTTTTTTCCAGATCTGGTGAACTACATAAAATCCACAAAATAATGATAAGTCATTCCTTTTAGCTCAAGCTAAAAACTTTAATAACACTGGTTATGAAATGTGTATAATTTTTTATATAGTGAAGTAATATATTAATATCGAAAACCACATCCAACTTTCAAATTAAAAAATTCCATAAATGGTGAGCCTTATGACCCTTCCAAAGTTAAAATTTTATAAATAAGGTCAAAAAATTCCCAAAATAAACAATATCCCTCCAAATATCATTAAGAATCTCTTGATGGCCACATGAAAAATTTGTTTATACCTTGGTCATACATTCTCCTAAATATTGGTAATAACATGAATTTCCAAAAAAAAGCCCATTGAAAACGTTCATGTTTCCCCATTATTTGAAGAAAACTATAGATAATTGTATCTATTCCATTTATTCAATAATAAGGAAATATCCATCAGTGATAAAATTTTCTTCTTTGTCGAAAATAAATACTTTATCAATTATGTGGTCATCAATATTGTCAAATTTACTTTATCTATGTGAATAATCTCAATATCTAAACTTGATACCATTTTAATAACCCCAAGAACCTATTAAGGTTTATCTTCCCATAATCATGTGTTTTCAATAAAATAATAACTTTACATTGAATTAGTTTTATAGGTCATTAGTACTATTCAATATATTCTTTAATATCTATAATAAAAACATATACGGAACAATACTAACATATTCCATGATTCATATAACTTAATTCTTCAATTCCAACATATAATCACTTCCATAATATCACTTCCTTCTCAAACCATTAACTAGTCTTATCTTTCTTATTCCATAACACTTCATTACCTTTAATATTTCATTCTAGTCCCTTAATCATCATTAAGATAACTATTAATCATGAAACCTTGCTGTTTCTCCTCATGAGATTTCCCCTTAGGTCATAAATTTATATAATTCCCATACATTCCATATTTAAAACATTAAATATTCAATGATACATTATGGAAACCATTATTCTCATCCATTTTGTTAACCGAAATTTCAATCTTCCTTTGGAGTTACATTCTTTGATTACTTTTTCCCACACCCAAAACATATTTGTTTTCCTCTGAGACATTTTGTTGAGTGATTATTCCCACATTCTCAATATATATCAAACTAAATCTTTTTCCCCCATTTTCCCCACTACCCAAACTCTCAATGAACTCTACCATTCTATTATTTGGTTATTCTGAGAGTTTGTTAAGGATAATTTTTTGTAGTCGTGTTCGGTGATATCTTATTATAAATAATCATAATAAATTTTAAACTAGTCATCATCCCATTTGGATTCATGTTAGAAAATTTTCCATCACATTCAATGTTACCCCAGTTCCTTGTGGTTCCTTCCATTAACTAAAATAAAAAAATCATATTTTTAGAAACACTAATCATTGTGGAAAACCACATATTCATGAAAAATATCACTTACAATATTTCTAAATCATAACACTTTATATTTAATCTATAACATTTTAGGTTTATCCTAGTTTATTCATATTCATCGTCTTTTTAAATAATTCATTGTGGTTAATAAATATTTTTTTGAATTTATAAATCATATCCCCTTGATAGTGTCAAACTATTTTTCATCCTAAACCATTTTCGTACACCATGTGATGAACGATTCCGGCTTAATACACCATTTTCATAGATACTATCTCTAATAACCTCCTTGCCAGATCTAAATCCACCTTTTGTTTCTAGATAGGGATATAATTACTTGTAATGTAAGGCCCAAACCCCATAATCCCAAAGTTGGTGCAATATTTTATTACATTATCATGATTAGAAGGAATAAAATCCGATGAATCGATCATTTTAGTAGTCTTCGAGAACTAGATACATACATGGTTCCCCTATTACGTTGGTTAATCATAAAACATAAAAATGAAAAATAATTTTTATCCTTGAAGTCATTGAAACATTTCATCATCAAAACCTGAGGAAAATATAAAAAAATAAATGGGAGAGATAAAATTATTAGTAAGGTTATATAAAAAAGGAATAACTAATGAATTAATTATAATGAATCAAAAAGGAAAGGTAAATATCTAACAACACTTTCCATTCAAATTACTTGATAAGGAATAATCAATATGACATGGTAAATAACTATAACACATTCCATTTAATAAACAAGATAATAATGTAATAAATCCATAGATAATTTCAAATAAATAATCTCATGGATAATAATAATAATAACTAAATTCTCAATAGAGTATATTCATAAGTATTGGATGCCATGTTTACTAGGTGCAGATTACCTTTACTATCAATATCTTTCAAAAGAAAGTTTAGCATATCAATTAGAAACCCATATAATTTTGTCCAACTGATTCATCTCTTATGATTTCAAATGTATCGAGTTTCATGTTTTAAATGGTCCCAACCCATGTCATATCCGTCCAAAGCTCTCTTCATATATCAAATAATCTATTTTAAAAAAGATTCTAAATAAAAGATCCCCATACCAATTTTAAAAAATTTAATACCATGAATACAATGAGATTTATGATATTATATTTCAAAGGGTATTATAAATACACAACACAAAATAAAAAAGTGTTGAATATGGTTTATACCTCAAAGAGGTAAAAGTTAAATTATCATATCCTTGTCACTTTTGAATAAATTAATTAAAATATTATGCAATTATCAAAGAAATTATTTTATATGAAAATAACCTTATAAAATTATAAAGGAAGATTCAAAACATTGAGGCATCATGATTTTGGGAAATTCCATTCATTCTATATAAGTTACAAAAAACATTCATTTTACTTTTGTTAGAAAAGTCATAAAGTGTGTTGCTTTGGAAAAAAATAGGAAGATCCCCTCAAAATAATTTTTAGGAAGAAAAAATGGGGTAAAATGAATTTAAACAGCCATTGGAGAATACATAGAACATTTTTGAAATAATTTTTAGAAAAAACTATCATTGAATGGAAATAGTCTTGAATGGAGACTTAGACACAAACAATACTGGATAACAATAAGATTGTGAAATAAATACTTATCACATTACAATAAGTATAATCATATTACCCATGAATGAAAGAAAAATATATGGACATTTAAATACCCTAATATTCAGAATAATAATAATAAATTAATTCCTGGGAATCATATACACCATACAAATGAAACAAGTGGTGAATATGGCATAAGTCTCGCAAAAATAAAAGTGTGACTTAGAATCCCCTTGCCTTGTGTTTCCTCTTGGGTGAATACCCTTAATAATATTATTTAATTATTTTAAGAGTGTTATAAAATTATAACATAACCATAATCATATTTATAATATCATATATTAACTTTTTATAATATTTTTTTACCCATTTGATAACTATCTTCTATTATTTTCACTATTTTGGGTGTCAATTTCCTTTTTTTTAGTAAGTTTTGACATGTTAGGTGTTGTTAGTATTAATTAGATAATTATTTAATGACCTATACAATTTAACACATGACTTAAATATCATATTATATATATATATGTGATTATAATCTATAAAATTTGGATATAGTAAATTAAATTTATCATTCATTGAGATGGTAAGTCATACGTACACATGAACGCTACATTCATTTTTATCATATAAAAAGAATTAACATTAAATGATACATATGTAAATTATAACCCTATTATCATATCTATTTTATATATTTCACATTTGTTTATTTAAACTATCCCTTATACATTCCATGTATGTTGTGAATGAATCACATCGCTTTGAGAAAGCAGTAGTCCGCACTTCCACAAATGATATTATTGTATTTACACAAAATGGAAAGAATAATGGTATGTGTTATATAATAATTATAGAATTACTAAGACAAAATAAATAAAATTTATATTATATAAAAACAACATGTTCATCATAACCCCAATCATGAGAGGTGGTAAATTAAAAACATAGGACATTATTTCGTGAGGCGATAGTTCTCCGTGCACGAATGGAAAGTTCATTAACCATTTGATGGAAGTGTGTGTATGTGTAGGTCTAAATATTAGAAATAAAATCTCATTATATTTAAGATAATTATTTTATTATATAATAATGGAATAAAAATAGTTTAAAATCTTTAATTAATAGATAAAAAAATTTCATGGATGAACATTACCTCTTCTTTTAGTGTCTCATTTTGATTTACACAAAAGGACTTCATTATTTGGATTTATTCCCAAATTAAGAATTTTAGTATTAGGGTATGGAAGTTGGGAGTTTATTTTGGAAGGTTTATATATATATATATATATATAAGGCTCAAAGTAGTGTGAGGAAGTGAGGGAGGAGGTTTCCTTTTATAATTGAGGTAAGGTGCACTTTTGGAACCTCTCAAAATATTAAATGAATGTAAATTAATTTTAAATTCAAAGTTTCTCAAAAGTGAGTTATTTTAATGATAATATATTTATGGGTCAAAAACCAATAATATAATGATTTTTATACATGTTTATGTCACATTATTACCCTCATTTTTTGGATTTTACCCTTAGTTAAACCCTTTAACTCTTACCATGACAACAAGGATTTTCATTCTTTAAGGAATAATATAGTCACTATAAAATGAAAAACGAAAGATGAATGAGGCATGGATGAAATTTTAAAATTTATATCAATAATTTTGTAGAATTTTATATTTTTATGAATTTTATATCATTTAACAAAGTATAATTTATTTTAAAATATCATTAATGTAAACTTTGACACTATTCATTTCATGGCCTTTTTAAAAAATATCAATGCCCAAAATAACTTCAAAAAACACCTTAATACATGAATAATATGTCTAGTTCTTCTATAAAATTATTTTATTACATTAATTATAAAAAATTATATTTATTGTAATATTTTTCATATCATTTATTTCATTCATCCATTAATTAAACAATTACTACATCAGAATTGTGTCAATATTTAAGGTAATTATTTTATCATTAAAAATTGTAAATAAATTTCCATGACTTTTATAAATGTATTATATTTTTAAATAATATTTATAGTCAAAAATTTCCCTTATATAACCCCAGATTAAAAATATTTCTCTTATTAAAAACATAAGTTGGCCAAAATTGACTTTCCTTTGAATATAACATTGTAAAAACCTTAATGTCATCCAAGTGGATCCAAGAGGGAATAATATTGTAAAAATAATTATTTTTGTCTACAATATCTCATCCAATGAAATTATTAAAAGCTTTTGGGTAATTTAATAATAATTATAATATTTTTTTTACTCTTAATTACCAGATTTACCCTTAACCGTTGTAAATAAAAAAACTAAAGTTACTATTCGGTTTTCCAAAAATAAAAGTGTTCTAATTACTAAATTTGTATCATATTATTACAAATAATTAATCCATTTTTCAAAATTCAAAACATATAATTGGAAAAAATAATTAGAATTAATCTCATTGATAGAATGGGGAAACATGTTTTAAAAGTGAAAACGAAAAAACGATTGAATTATTTTTATTTCCAAATTCAATATGAAATTGATTACATTGACCTAAATTAGATTAAATGATAAAAATTTGATCTGATTATAACCTAAATCCAATTAAAACTATAATTTTATACTATAAATTATTTATTCAAAAAAGAAGTTTTCAATTAAAATATAATATTTTATCACTATTTATTAAAATATAAAACTTATAAGAAAAATTTAAAAAATATAATCTAATTTAATATTTAATATTCCTATTTAAAATAAGAATTTTATTTTTTAAAATAAAGTAAAAAAAGTGTTAAAATTGGATTTAAAATATGTTCTCTATTAAAAGGTAGTAAAATTAATTTTATAAAATTATAGTTTTTTAATAATCAAAATTGGAGTTAGTATTATTGTATGCCTATAATATCATTTGGATGAATGTTAAAACATTTTATTTAATATATATAAAATAAAGTTTCATAAATTTTTTAATACTATTTTTGTCTTCCAATTTAACAACTATAAGATAATTTTCATATTAAATAATAATATTAATAGAATAATGTAGTTCATTTATGAGTGGTGTTACATGAAACATAATCTATCAATGAAATTTAATTTTTTTTTATGAATATCAATACCATAAAATCTTGGAGAGTTAAATTCTCCCATCCTTTAATAAATTTCATCCTCTTAATTTGAAATTTCTCTTCAAAAATTAAAAGAAGATAATTCAAAATTTATTTGTGGGAAACCCACATAGAAAATAAGTTTAATAAAACATAATCATAATAATAGGGAAAGGGAAACATAGATGATACAAAAAAAATTGTTGTATAATAGGAGAAAATTATTAGAAGGTGAAAACATGGACATGGAAGAAAAATCTAGCAATCTAGTTCAAATAAAGAGTGATAGAGAACATGGTCATTAGAAATATAACTGTCAAAAAACGGTAAGTATTATATTTATTAAAATACCATTGATTTCTTGTAAATACAATTAAATTAATAAATTTTTTTCCAAAATCTTTTTCTTATAGTTTAATAATTCGTTTATATCATAGAATAATAATATGAGGAAACGTACTTGAATGACAAGTAGAGTTTCATACTTTAATCAATTTCCACCGATAATCATTTTTTCTCCAACTCATGAGTATTTAAGTTGAATTTATCATTCATGGAGAGTTTAAATCAATTTATAGAGATTAAAACTATAAAAGTATAACTATATATGCCTACTATATTTATGCATTAACCAAAACCAAAATAGTTTAGATAAGATAAGATAATTCCCCAAAAATAAAAAAACAATATATAATGGAAAACCTATTTAATCACTAAAATTAAATAGTAATACCCAATGTTAGTCATATATCATTCAGAAAAAAACTATCCATAGTAATATTCTATACTAAGATTGAAACCTAAAAAATTAGAAGGATTTGACCACATAATCTTCCAAATTAAATCAATCACTCTTAATGTCTTATACCAAAAATTTAGTTTCTTAAATCACATAATCATAAAGATATGCTAATCATTTACCATAAATTACCAGAATCACCATAAGTCTACAATAAAATCATATTTTACTCTAAAGGAAAATTCAAAGTTTATTCCTAATAATATTTAATTTACCTTAATCTTGTAGTATTCCAAAAATATAAAACATCTTCTAAAATAACATTAATCACTTAATCACAAAATATATTTGATAAAAAAATCCCCTAAAATAAAAATAACAATTATCCGTTAGGGAGTTTCACTAAAACAATTTTCATGTTAACGAGAACTTCATGTATTCTATTGGTAGGCATTGTACCATGGTCACCCTTTGGTTTTGGGTTCCAACTCCATGACCTTGATGGATGCGACATGTTGTCACCAGGTGTCGAGTTATCCTTTCTCTAAAACTATATTAATATTATCCAAAAAAAATGTGATAAGAATCCTCAAAAAAAATAACCTGACTATATTCAACATTAATGAAATGTTTTAACCACCAAGTTTATCTCATATGTTTCATTTTTTTCCAATAATATAAGTACCCATAATTAAAATAAAATCAAATACTATATAAACCATAATGGTTATCATTACTTTTAAACATATTTCTATAAAATGTAAATTCATTATTCCTTAAATATATTTTTCACACATACTAATTTAATGGGTTGTGTTTCTTATTGAATGTTTTCCTAAATATAGATCCCAAGGTTTCTATTAACTCCCATTGATACCAAATATAACTCCCTAATTGTAGAATCCTAGTGTTGGTAAATTACTTTATTAAATTGTAATGATTACAAGTAATCAAATACCGAAGTACTAATTTGTTTCATAGACTGGGAGAACTATATACATAAATGGTTTATTTATGACATTGTTAAAACATAAAACATAATAAAGGAAAATAATCTTCATCCTTAACCTCATTAAAAAATTTCATCGTCATAACCTGGGGAAAATAGAAAAATAATAAAAGTTTGATCTCAATTGATCGGAAAGGTTATGTTACGAGGAATCAAAAATGAATTAATGGGAATTAATCAACATGAAAAGTTAAACAACTGATTACACGTGCCATTTAAATAATTGGATAAGAAATAATCAATATGGCATACTAAATAAGAAAAACTTATTCCATTTAATAAATAATCTAATAATGAAATGAATCCATATATAATGTCAATTAAATAATATCAAGGCTAATACTTATAATAATTTGATTCTCAATAGAGTAAATGCTTAATTTTTGGATTTTATGTTTCCTAGGTACATTGTACCTTTACCTTCAAGACCATTCACACGATGGTTTTCCATTCAGTTAGAAACCCATATTATTTACCTAACATTTTCATCTTATGATGCTACCAATGCATTGATGGGATTAATTTAAAAGGTCTTCAACACATGTTGTACGAGTCCAAAGTAGTCTTCATATATTGAATAATAAATTTTAAACAATTTTTTTAAGTAAAATTTTATAATACCACTTTTAAACATTTTAATACCATTAATACATTCATATTTATGATCTGATATATCAAAAGTTAGTATACATACACCACATAGAAGAAATAATTGGTGGATAGGTCTTATATCTCATAGAATAAAAACTGAGATCAGAAAATCCTTACCACTTTGAAATAATTTATTTAAAAGATCATGAATTTATGATAGAAAATGTTTTATCTGAAAATAAACTTTTAAACACGTAAATTAATATTCAAAACATTATATAATAATTTTGGTGGTAAATAAAATTTTTTTTGAGTAATTTAAAAAACATTCCTTTTACGTTTGTTAAAAAAGTCATAAAGTTCCTTGTTTTGGAAAATAACAAGAATATTCCTTTTAAATAATTTTGTATAAAGTAGAAATAAGTAAAAATTGATTTTAAAATAAATGTATAATTTTAAAAAAAATGGATAATATTTTTAGAAAAAAGTAACATGGAAGAGAAATATTCTCTAGTGGATGCTTAAAAACAGACAATCCTGAGTAACAATGATATTCTAAAATAAATACTTATCACATTATAATCAGTAGAATCATATTGAAACTTAAGGAAATAAAAATATATTGAAATTAAAATACCATAATATTAAAAATGATACTCATAAAATGAACTCATGGTAATTATATACACAATAAAAAAGAATCAACTGGTGAATGTGGCATTAATGTTGCAGAAAAAAAAGTGAGACTAGAAATCCACTTACCTTGCATTTATTTCTAGGTGAACACCTTTAATACTACTATATAATTATTTTAAGCATGTTATTAACTTATACCATAACAATAATAATATTTATAATATCATATATTAACTTCTTATATAATAGCATGACCTATTTGTTAGCAATCTTCTATTATTTTCACTATTTTGGGTGTTATTTTCCTATTTTTCAAGTATGTTTTGAATTGAAACTTATTTTTACTATTAATTTGATCAGTGTTTAATTAAATATATGATTTAAAACATGATTTAAATATCATATATATTCTATATATATATTTATAACAATCCATAAAATTTAGAGATATGAAATGAATTGCACTGTTCATGGAAATGGTGTGTCGTACAAATGCATGAATTCTAATTCTATTTTTTGATGAATTAAAAAAAATTAAATAAAATATATTTATATTATAAATATAGTATCATATATATTTCATATATTTCACATGTATTTATTGATACTATCCCTTATATGTTCCATGTATGGTGTGAACGAATCACATTGCTTTGAGGAAGCGGTAGTCAACTCTTAAACAAAAGATGTTATCATATTTAAAAAAATAAACATCATAAAATTATGTGTTATATAACAATTAAATAAGTATATGGACAATATAAACAACATATATATCCTATAAAAACAATACTTCCATCATAATTCCCATCCATGAGAGGTGGTAAATAAAAAAATGAATGTCATCATCTCGTGAGGCGGTAGTTCGTTGTATCCAAATGGTATGTTCATTACCAATTTAATGGAAGTTTGTGTTGGTTTCTTTCAAAATATTATCATATAAATATATTAGTATATTTAATACATATATATATATATTATAAACATGTAATAAATATAATTTAAGTGGTTTATGTAAAAAATAAAACAAATATGCTTGTTGATGGACGTTGTCATGAACCAACCTAGGTTGACACTAAATTGGTCACTCGAGTCAGTCTGTATCATGGTACGATGGGATTTCCTGATCCCCATGGGATGGAAACTATGTTTGGTGAAATAGCACTATCGTGGGCTCCCTCAAATGATTAGTGGTTTTTGGGTACTTAGGTGTAGCAGAGTGGCTGACCAAGGTCGCCTCTCAAAGGAGAAAGTAAATTAAAAAAACTTCTTAAAGGTACTCTAAAAATTAAATAGAAAATAATTAAAGCACTACTTGAAAGTATTGGGGTTTTGTTTATTGTTTATAAAACTTGAAGAAGTTTGCTGGAAGAAGATTGTGTTTTTTTTGTTTTTAGTTTTGAAATGAAGTTTGATTAAAATGACACAATAAGAAGATGTTTTTTTAGAAAATATTTAAAAGGAATAATCGATCTAAATATACCACTTCATTTACTTATTAATCATTATAATTTAAATCAATATCCACTTAATTTTGATCCTTAATTTTTTAACCCTCGAACCCTATGAGAGTTAACTTATCCACAACGATGATCTACTTAAACCCTAGGCTAGCTTCGGAACATGCAATCACAGCACCCTGCATTGATTTTTGTTCTAAGGTTAGATTATTTTCAGTGGTTAATTATAGCATATATCCATTATAGAAATGAGGATGAATTTTTTTTAGGGATTATATTTGAACTCTACAAACTAATCATGTGTGGTCTTGTATTATCAATTAAGTTCATGCTCTGACAATTTACACAAAATCTCGACCTCGCGTGTTTTTGTGTTAATTGTTCAATTGCTTACTTAGTTTCTTATAATTTAAAAACAAAATTCATGGATCATATTATGTGAATTACAGGAGATCAATGATTCAAAATAATTAAATGAAGAGGGTAGAAGATAGATCGATCACAAAAAAAACTACTCTTCCATGGGCGGTGTGGTCATCATGGAGACATTTTGCATGAGCAAAGGATTGAAAGGGTAGAACCCAATATAGTCTCCACTCTTGATTCTAAAAAAAATTATGAAGATTAATAGAAAATTAAAATGGAATAACATAGAAGATTAATTAAAGAAAAATTCAAGGTACAAACATGAAAGAAAAGAAATACAAAGAGGAGGTAGGAGAGGAGAGCCTTTTTGGAAGAGAGGTTTTCACAAAGCCTTACTTCTTCCAAGAGTTTTTAGGGGCTCCCAAGAGACACCCTTTCATACACACCTTCCCAAATCCTCGACAAATCTTTCCAAAGAGTGAAAAAACCCCATTAAATAGAGTTTGTGAGGGCTGGGTTACATAACTTTTTTAAGTGTGAAATGAAAACTCGGCCAAATATTTTATTCCAATTTTCACTGCATAGTTGACCTAAAAAAAGTGTGAATTGGCCATCATTCTAGAAGGATTATTTGTTAATAATTATTTCCCTAAGCATCCCTCAAAATTTGGGCTCAATCCAAGTCCGGATGAAGAAGATATGACCCAAATGGTGAAGTAATGTCTAATCTGGATGGTTCTGCCCAGCTTTGTCTTCATGGCCCATTTACTCCCCACAAATGCACAATTCAGCTCTCATGTCCTAAATATAATTTTTACCCCATTAATTAACAAACACAGTTAAAAACAATAAGTCAAAATAATATACAGAAAAATAATTATGCCTGAAATAATACAGTGAATTTTAAAAGGGTAAAACTGAAATTTTCATCAAATTTGAAAATGAATGACCTAATCCCAAATATTTCATAATTGAACATATTTAGCGTAATTTGAGGAAATTTTATCATCTATTATCAATAAAATATTTAATAAAATTGTGTTTTATCAACTCCTCCACACTTACCCTTTTTCACTCCTGGGCATAACCTCATATCAAGTAAACATCAATATCAAATAAAAACGAATTTTAAAACACATATCCTTGAGATACAACAATTACACAAAAAGAAAAAAAAGACATCATTCCTCATAAAAACCATTATTTCAAGTTCTTCATTTATATCATTCAATATATTTCCACTTCATTTATCCTCCCTTGCACAAAACACTTACCTCGCTTGAATTTTATCTTATCACACAAATGTCAATTTTTAGAAATGTATTTCTCATACAAACTCATACAAGGGTCACCATAGGCTTAATAAATTACTACATCACCACCCTATGTGATTCAAGGACATATTTTTACCATGATAACTTTTCAGGGTTGTTCTGTGGCTTTTGGTTGGTAGGATTTAGATGTTAAAAACTTTGAGGCTGAATGAGGAGGTCTTGACTCTTTTTGTCATATAAATGACATATTTTAAATTTATGTTTCATATAATTTACATACTTGATTTTTAGGGGGGTTTTCCATGCATTTTTGAAGGAAATGGTGGGTTTCCAAAATTTGGGCCAACCTGAGAGCCCATTTCCAGTTTTGAAAGTAAATTTTTTTTCTTTAATAACTTCTTCGTTTTTCAACCTTTTCACCCATTAAACTTCCAAAATGACCTTCATTTAAATATTAAAACCACCAAAGAAATTTGGGCCCACTAAAAATTCATTAGAATCATGGATTTGGGTGATCAAATTAGGTATTGGGCCAACCCGAAAACCCATTTCCAGTTTTAAATTTTTTTTATTATTTCATAAAATATTCAGTTTTTATCCTTTTTTGGTGATTCCACATCTCACCTACTCCCACTGTACCTATACGCACCCCCATATTTGTTTCCCCCTCTTTGGAGATCATATCAGTCGAGAATTAGGGGCCAACTTCTCAGGTTTCTAAAATCGTCTAGATTTCTCAAGTAAGTGACTATCCTTCTAAGTTCCTTCCTTTTTCCTTAAGCTTTATCCCTTTTTTCTTGAATACCCAAATGTTTAGAAGCTAGGGATTCCTACCTAGGGTTTAATTTTTAGTTTCTTGGTCCAATATTCTGGTTTTAGGTTTGATCTCACTCCCTTGTGGTGCGGTGGTGGTGCGGTTGAAGTTCCGCACTAGGATTTGCAGTTCTTGAATCTTTTGGTAGGTGATTCCATTGTGCATGAAATTTTTGTGAATTATCTTGCTGTGTTAATGGTATTTTTATATTTATTTAATTTTAATGTTACTGAAAAAATTGGTTTTATTTTAATTTATAAAGCAAATGAATTTTAAGTTCCAATTTTTGGTGAAATTGGGCAGTTTTCAAACAAATATTTTATTGGTTCATTTGGGGCTGACCAATAATTTCTTAGTTGATTTTATTGAACTTCATTATGACTAGAAATCATGTTTTGAATGTTTATTTTTTTTGTTTTTTTCTGCAAAAGTTTGTTAAAATGGTGTTTGGGAAGCAAATGGGCTTTAAGTGCCATGTTTGTGTGAAAATGGGGGTTTTTAAAAGATATAACTTCTTGGTTCACATGGGGCTACCGAAAAACTTAATTGTTGGTTTAATTAAAGGTTATTGAACTGAAATTTTGTTTTTGTGACTTAAAAGTGTTCACATAGTGTGCAAAGTGGATATTTCGAGGAGCTTTGGGTGCAAAACAATGTGATATTTTGAGAGGTTGTTTTATTTAAAATCAAAATGTTTTGTTGTGTGTTTTAAATGGAAAGTGTGTATAGATAATTTGTTGTTTTTTTTTACCAGTAGTGGTTTTTTATTTTCAAAAGGATGTGTGTTGTTTGCTGAAATTTTTTTAGCACAAAAATGGGCATCCCGGGTACTTAGGTGGGCGGATATGTACTAGTACGGCTAGTGAACCAGATGGGTTGTATCCATGTTTCATTGAGAAAATGGATAACAACAACTTTAACTAAACTATGTGGATGATATTTGGGGACCACTAGGTTATGGTTATGTTCCCTACTAGTGTCTCGTTCATGGGAAAATATTGTGACTTGGATACTTTACACCGAGGTATGAGGTACATAGGGCCCGAGACTATCTAGTTTCCAAGGGGTGTTCCCAGTTTTGGTGATCATTGGATTTGTGTTATTTACCCTTGTATTAGGGTATTTTTGGAAGTTATTTACCGTAGTTAACATGTCTATTTAAATGTGTGAACATTCTGAAAATTTTAGCTTGAAAACTATTATCAATTGAAAGTTGCATTTCTTGGATTTTATCACTTATTTTCTTTGCGTATTAAAACTGCTTGATTTTTCACATTGTATTGAATTCTATTTGGAGTCATCGGGTGGTATCCTATTGGGCTTAGGCTACACCCCTTGGGTGTAAGTATACTTGGTTAGGTTTGACTCAGGTAAAGGAAAGGCTAAGGGTGATGGCGGTTCAGGGTGTTAGTCCCCATCCTTGGGACGGAGTTGTGGAGACGGCTTGGGGGTGATGACCCCTTGTCATGTGGAGTCCATGAAGATGTTTTGTTTCTATTTAATTGTGTCTTTGGACCTTTTTTACTTCATTTGAACTTATTTAATCAGTTCTGGATTCTTGTATAAACCTTACTGGTATGAATTTTTCAGATTCATTTTATCAAATATTTTTGATGTTTTATGTATACATATTTGGGTAAATCGTTCCCAAACCAAGATAAATGATACTCTGGAACTTGTTCCATCCCGTGGGGATAGGGAACGCCCTTAGGTCCTTGAAATGGGCTGGTTTTGGTGCCGTTAATGGTGGCGACCAGATTCAGTTTGTGACAAAATGGTATCAGAGGAGGTTAAAGTTTTTGGGTTATATTGCTATTTTGGGATGAGTCTGGATAGACAGGATCTAGGAATTTCGGGGCTCAGGGTTTTGGTTGTGAGTAGGGTACATGTCCCACACCTCTCATGGAATACCATGAGTCACCAGGGGATGTTGGAATTTACGGACTGACTTCACATCCAGGTGAGACGTGTGGGCTGCAGACCACATGTGGACATCAGGTGGATATGAAGTAGTTATTTCTTTTATTATTGAAATGTTTTTAGTTTATTTATATTTTATGAATTTGATTAAAATTTTTAGAATTGTGATATTGACTATTATTTTGTGACTGTTGCATTTTGTAGCAACATGCCTCCTTGGAAAGCTCCCATGCACCCACAGGAGGAAGCTGTAGAGAGTTCTCCCACACCGATTGATCAGAGGCTCGTGGAGGCTGTGGTTCAGGCTATCCAAGATTTGGGATAGGGACTAGATCCTATTCCTATTCTTTTTAGGGCAGAAGAGACAGGTCCTAAAAAGATAAAGCACAAGAGTTTCTGAAAAACAAGCCTCCTACCTTCCGAGGTAGCTCAGAACCCTAGGAAGCAGAAGAATGGCTTGAGAAGATCGAACATATGTTTGAGTTCCTGGAAACACCCAAGGAGCTCAGGGTGAAGTGTGACTCCTTTCTATTGGAGGGTCCCAGCCATAAGTGGTGGGAGTCGGTGCTTTAGTCTGGGAAGAATGAGCAGATGCACTGGGGAGATTTCAAGGCAGTCTTCAATGAACAGTACTGCCCTGAGGTGTTGGCTTATCCTAGGTCTAGAGAGTTCATGGAACTTGTTTAGGGGAATCTATCTGTGATGGAGTATGCCAACTATTTCACTGAGTTGGTTCAGTATGCTCCAAAAATTGTCTCTAATGAGAAAGTGAAGGCCCAGAGGTTTGATTAAGGCTTGCGACCAGAGATATACTCCCAGGTATTCTTGTTTAAGCTGAGGACCTATTCTGAGGTCGTTGATTGGGAGTTCATGGTGGAGATTTATAGGAAAGGTAGGGATGGTTTCTATGGTTCAGTATCATCATTGGGAAGTGGAAGCTCCTCAGAAAAGAAAAGGAAGCAGGAGGATCATGTGAAGAAAGGAGGTGGCAGTTTAGGCCACTCTTCCAGGCAGTTTTCTTCTGTGGCTTCTAATACGAGATCGGTCGTGTGCCAACAGTGTGGGAATATCAGGAACATCCAAACAGCATGTCCACTTCCTTCGAATCCTTGTTACTAGTGTGGAGTTATGGGGCATTTGCAGCGTTTCTGTGGTGTGGCACGTCCACTTCCGAGTGGGGCTGGGTCAGTGGCTTCAAGAGGAGTGTCAGCACAGTCTGAGCCGTCGAGGACTGGGGGATCTCAATTTGGAAGCCGTGGTGATAGGGTTGGGTCATCTTCTGGGCAGAGCCAGTTCAGGGCATAGCCACAAACTAGCAGTCTTCTTCAGGCAGAGACAGGACATCTCCATGCGGTGGATCAGGCACCAGCAGGATCAAAGGCGGGACCGTCGACAGTTCGAGGTACAGTTTTGATCGCATCTTCTATATTATCTGCTCTTTTTGATACTAGTGCCTCTGTTTCATTCATTTCTGCCCGTTTTGTGGACATGATGAATTTTCCAATTGATTTTATGTCTTTCGCGATGGAGTTGGTGACACGGCTGGGAAAGAAGAAGGAGCAGGGTCTCAGGTGCCCGTCGTGTGCGCTTTATGTGTCCGGGTTCAAGATGGATTGGGACCTCTTGGTCTTATATATGGAACTTTTTGATGTCATAGTCGGGATTTATTGGCTAGTACACTTCCAGGCACACATGTATTGCTACAGATGGTGTGTGTGTTTCACGGCACCTGATGGGAGTCGTCAGGTTTTTCATGGAGAATGGGATTCTCGGTTAGGTCGCGCAAGGCCTCCACTCCCAGAGTTGGGAAGTGTTGTATTCTAGTTATCTTTGATCATTATATAGGATGGTCTTTCCCCTGAAGGTGCACTACCTCATGTAGTGAATGAGTTTCTGGAGGTATTCCCGGATAATTTTTCAGGTTTTCCCCCATAGCGGGATGTGGAGTTTTTGATTGATCTGGCATCGGGAACACAGTCGATATCTCTTCCCTCTTATCGCATGGCCCCCACAGAGCTGAGGTAATTAAAGATATAGCTACATGACTTAGAATCCAAATGATTCATTCACCCGAGCTTCTCTCCTTGGGACGCTTCTGTGTTTTTCGTGAAAAAGGCTGATGGATCCCTCTGGTTGTGTATTGACTACCAGAAGCTGAATAAGGTAACAATTAAGAATAAATACCCTTTTCCCAGAATAGATGATTTGTTCGATCAGTTGAACTGGGAAAATTGGTTCTCAAAGATAGACATGTGTTCAGGGTATCATTAACTTCGGTTGAAAGAGTCAGATATCCCAAAGACAGCATTTCGAAGCAGGTACGGCCACTTTGAGTATTTGGTCATGCCCTTCAGATTGAACAATGCTCCAGCGGTCTTTATGGAACTCATGAATAGGGTGTTTCATCAGTATCTCGATTACTTTGTTGTGGTGTTCGTGGATGACATTATATTATATTCTAGCTTTGAGGAGGAACACGAACATCACTTGAGGGTCGTTTTGGGCACATTACGGGATCACCGCCTTTATGCAAAGTAGTCAAAGTGAACTTTTTGGATTAAGGAGGTGAGATTTATGGGGCAAGTGATCTCATAGCACAGAGTTTCAGTGGACCCTAGGAAAATTAGTGTGGTCATTTCATGGGAGAAACCAAAAAATGTGTTCGAGATCAGGAGTTTTCTTGGCTTGGCTGGTTATTATAGGCGATTAATTCGGGATTTCTCTCAGCTTGCTTCACCGATTACCACCCTCACCCAGAAATGGGTGAAGTTTTTATGGGGTCCAGAATGACAGGTGTCGTTTGAGGAGATGAAGAGGTGGTTGACTACCACCCCCATGATGATTTTTCCAGATGCTGGAAAGGGATATGTGGTCTATTGTGATGCTTCAGGTATGGGTCTTGGGTGTGTGCTTATGCAGGATAATCACGTGGTCGCATATGGATCTTGAATACTTTGACCACAAGAAAAAAACTACCCGACCCATGACTTGGAGTTGGTAGTGGTGATTCATTATTTTAAGACATGGAGTCACTACCTCTTTGGGGAGAAGTTTTGGGTCTACTCTGGTCACAAAATCTTGGCTTATATCTTCTCGTAGAAGGACCTCAACTTGAGGCAGCATCGCCAGATCGAGTACTTGCAAGGGTTTGACTTTGGCATTGTCTATACCCCAGGAAAGGGTAATGTAGTGGCCGATGCCTTGAGCAGAAGCATTCCATTGCAGTCTTTGAGGAAGTCCAGTGATGAGTGGACATTGATGGGGATCTTTTCTTAGATGCATGTGGAGACCAGGGAACGCAGTGGAGGGGAATTCTTGGCGAGCGTCCAGTTGACTCCTTCTCTGTTGGAGTTTATTCAGCGGGAACAGCCCAGTGATGAGATTTGTTAGCGGTCGAAGCTGTTTCTTCATGGTGGGGAGACATCCTCTGATTGGTCGTCGTCTCCTGAGGGCATCTTGTGCTTCAAGGGACGTTCAGTAGTGTTGTTATCTCTGTAGAAGGAGGTGATTTAGGATAGCCACCAGTCTTAGTGTTCTATCCATCTGGGTTCCAATAATATGTATTATTATTTCCTTCGGCATTGTTGGTGGCCTGGTATGAGATGGGACATAGCGGACTTTGTTTCAAGATGTTACACATGCCAGTAGGTGAAATCAGAGCACCAAAGGCCTTCTGTTTTGCTCCAACCACTACCCATTCCTACCTGGAAGTGGGATGAGGTCACCATGGACTTCATTGCTGGCTTAACTCATACACCTTAGGGTAAGAACGCAATTTGGGTGGTGATTGATCGTCTGACCAAATCATCCCACTTCATTCTGATAAAATATACATCTAAAGTGAATGATTTGGGCCATTTGTATCTTCAAGAAGTGGTGATACTCCATGGTGTACCATCAGTATTTATCTCAGATAGAGACCACCAATTCACTTATCGATCTTGGGAAGGCCTTCAGAATTCCTTGGGGTCTCAGATTAAGATGAGCACATCATACCACCCTTAGACGGATGTTCAGACAGAGCGGGAAATTCAGATCTTAGAGGACATGCTTCGTGCATGTGTCCTGAACTTTGGAGGTTCTTGGGATATACATTTGGTATTGGTTGAGTTTTCTTATAATAACAGTTACCAATCCTCAATTCGAATGGCCCCTTTTTAGGCACTCTATGGTCAGTCATGTCGGTCCCCCCTATGTTGGGTTGTGGTAGGAGAGACTTCATTGTTGGGGTTGAGCCTTGTGCAGGAGACTTCTGAGAAGGTCAAGTTGATCATGCAGTGCTTATTGACAGCTCAGAGTCATCATAAATATTATTCTTACTAGAGGCGTCGAGACCTAGAGTTTTCTGTGGGTGATATGGTATTCTTGAAAGTGGTCCCTCATCTGGGCCATCGTCGATTGGGGAAGCAAGGTAAGTTGATGACATGGTATGTCGGGACTTTTGAGATCATCGAGCATATTGGAAAGGTGGAATACAGGTTTTCCTTACCTTGTTAGTTGGTTCCCATCCATGATGTCTTCCATGTCTCTCATTTGAAGAAATACAACCCAGATCCGTCCCATGTGTTGAGTTGGGAAGAACTGGAGATAGAGCCTGACTTGTCTGTTGTTGAGAGGCCTGTGAAAATAGTGGACTCCCATGAGAAGATACTTAGAGGGAAGTCTATTCCATTAGTCTGGGTTATATTGAAGCATGGGAATGATACACATGACACATGGGAGCGAAATTCATGGGTCGAGGAAAAGTACATGTTCTTGTTTTCCAATCAAGCTTCATGTAGACTTTCCGGGGTGGAAAGTCCTTAATGGTGGAGAGAATTGTCACATACATGAAATATTTTAAAGATATTTTTTATTTAATTTACATCCTTGCTTTTTTGAGGGGGGTTTCATGCATTTTTGAAGGAAATGGTGGGTTTCCAAAATTTGGGCCAACCCGAGAGCCCATTTCCAGTTTTGAAAGTAAATTTTGTTTCTTTAATAACTTCTTCTTTTTTTAACCTTTTTCACCCATTAAACTTCAAAAATGACCTTAATTTAACTATTAAAACCACAAAATAAATTTGGGCCCCTTAAAAATTCATTAGAATCTTGGATTTGGGTGATCAAATTAGGTATTGGGCCAACCTGAAATCCCATTTCCAGTTTAAATTTTTTTTATTCTTTCATAAAATATTCAGTTTTTATCCTTTATTAGTGATTATACCTCTCACCTTCTCCCACTATACCTAACTGCAGCCCCAGCATCTTTTTCACCTCTTTGGAGATCTTATCAGTCAAGAATTAGGGCCGAACTTCTCAGGTTTCTAAAATCATCCAGATTTCTCAAGTAACTGATTATCCTTCTAAGTTCCTTCCTTTTCCTTAAGATTTATCCCTTTTTCATTGAATCCCAAAACGTTAATAAGCTAGGGATTGGTACTTCGGGTTTCATTTTTAGTTTCTTGGTCCAATCCTATGGTTTTAGGTTTGATCTCACTCCCTTGTGTTGCGGTGGTGGTGCGGTTGAAGTTTCGCACTAGGATTTGCATTTCTTGACTCTTTTGGTAGGTGATTCCATTATGCATGAAATTTTTTGTGACATAGGTTTCCATCTTCATCGTATTTTCATATTTATTTCATTTTAATGTTTCTGAAAAATTTGGTTTTATTTTCATTTATAAATAAAATGAATTTTAAGTTCCAATATTTGGTAAAATTGGGCAGTTTTCATACAAATCTTTTATTGGTTCATTTGGGGCTGACCAATAATTACTTAGTTGAATTTATTGATCTGTATTAGGACTGGAAATCATGTTTTGAATTTTTATTCTTTTTTTTTTGTTTCTGAAAAAGTTTTTTTAAATGGTGTTTGGGAAGCAAATGGGTTTTAAGTGCCATGTTTGTGTGAAAATGGGAGTTTTTAAAAGATATAACTTCTTGGTTCACATGGGGAAACCCCAAAATAGAATTTTTGGTTTCATTAAAGGTTATTGAACTTAAATGTTGTTTTGGTGACTTAAAATTATGCACATAGTGTTCAAAGTGGATATTTCTAAGAGCTTTGGGTGCAGAACAATGTCATATTTTGAGAGGTTGGTTTATTGAAAATCAAAATGTTTTGTTGTGTGTTTTAAATTGTATAAAGTGTGTATAGATACTCTGTTGTTTGTTTGTGACTGGTAGTGGTGTTTTATATGAAAAATTATTTGTGTTGTTTTCTGAAATTGTTTGAGCACAAAAAGGGGAATCTCTGGTACTTAGGTGGGCAGATATGTACTAGTACGGCTAGTGAACCAGATGGGTTGTGTCCCTATTTCACTGAAAAATGGATAACGACAACTCTAACTAAACTATGTAGATGATATTTGGGTACCAATAGGTTATGGGTATGTTCCCTACTAGTGGATCGTGCATAAGAAAGGATTGTGACTTGGATACTTTACACCGAGGTACGAGGTACATAGGGCTCGAGACTATCTAGTTTCATAGGGGTGTTCCCAGTTTTGGTGCTCATTGGATTTGTGGTATTTACCATTGTATTGTGGTGTTTTTGGCAGTACTTTACAGTAGTTAGTATGTCTATTTAAATGTGTGAACATTTTGAAAATTTTATCTAGAAAACTATTATCAATTGAAAGTCTCATTTCTTGGATTTTATCACTTCTTTTCTTTGCGTATTAAAACTGATTGTTTTTTCACATTGTATTGCATTATATTTGGAATAATTGGGTGGTATCCTATTGGGCTTAGTCTCACACCCTACTTACACCCCTTGGGAGTAAGTAAACTTGGTTATGTTTGACTCAGGTAAAGGAAAGGCTAAGGGTGTTGGCGGTTCAGGGTGTTAGTCCCCATCCTTGGGACGGAGTTGTGGAGACGTCTTGGGGGTGATGACCCCTTGTCATGTAGAGTCCATGGGGATGTTTTTTTATATTTAATTGTGTATTTGGACCTTTTTTAATTCCTTTTAACTTTTGTGTTCAGTTCTAGATTTTTGTATAAACCTTGCTGGTATGAATTTTTCAGATTCATTTTATCAAATATTTTTGATGTTTTATGTATTCATATTCGGATAAATCATTCCCAAACCAAGATAAATGATACCCGAGAACTTGTGACAGCCTGTGGGGATACAGAATGCCCTTTTTTCCTTTCCATGGGCTGGTTTTGGTGCCATTAATGGTGTCGACCAGATTCGGTTTGTGACACTTTTTTGAAGCAAAATTGCATTAATCTAATTTTCACTTAAATATGGACTCCTCATTAATACCCTTATCATCAATTCAGCTCCATCATCATGAATAGTCATGGAAATTTTACACCATTCATCATTTCAGCAACAAAAATTTCAATCTTTCCAAAATAGTTTTTCGTGAAAGCACCAGATAGGCACAACTTTCTTTCTTTTTAGAAGCTCTGGAAAGGCAGAACTTCACTTATCATGAAAGCTCCAGAAAAGGCATAGCTTTCAATAGAATGATTTTTTCAGCAACAAACACATCTTTTTAGAATTTAAATTTCCACCCAAAGTATCATATAATGATGTATCACAACACAAGATAGCTTCCCCCACACTTAAGTTCAACTATATTATGCAATTTCACTTCAAGAGTTGGTTAGATAGGGAAAATTGGCTTGTAATGTGGCTAACCTAATGGGTTGTTCAAGGATTATAAGGGCTACAAGGATTAAATTTTCAAGGTAGGACATTATAAAAAAGGATTCTTTGAAATAGGGGCTTTAATACCAGACAAATGCCTCGATAATTTATACATAAGTAACTCAAACCCTCAAGTTTTGATAGGACTAAATCAAATTCTGGTTAAATCAAGCCTGGTTTGGTTCTCTCAAGAAGTGAGGTGAATGTAAAGAATATGAAAATAATGGTTCAGAAGCCTCACAGGAAAGTGATTTCAAATATAAAGGTAGTGAGGTGTGGCATGGGATTCAAAATTCAATGTACTTTTCATGAAATTACTAAATATTTGAACTTGAAACAAAGTAATTTCAGCATCATTTAAGCTTATTTTCAAGGGATAAATTGTTTCAATTATTGATATGGATTTAAAAATGGTGATGAGAATCATTTCAGCTCCAAAGTATCAAAAACACATAGAAAATTGAAAAATAAACACACAAAATTTGAAAAACACACAAATTGTTTTTTTTACAGGAAAAAAATTGAAATTAATAAACTAAAAGGTTCCCTCCCCCACACTTAAAATATTTCATTGTCCTCAATGTGAACCCATGAGATTATATATGCACATGAAATATATAATTTTAAATAGGACAAAGAATAAAAAAGTTAAAGGGTTGGGAATAGCCTGATGTCCTCAAGTGATGATGGGGTCATGCAGTGTGATACAATCCACTAAATCAGTAGAAATTCCCTCAATTTATCTCTTCAAATGATGCCCATTGACTGTAAATATCCTTCATGTTTCCTCTTGTGTGATCTCCATAGGCATCAGCTTCATTAGTGAACTATTGAGAAGGACTTCTTCTCCAACATGAAACTCCCTTTTTAGATCATTTTTTCATGAACAGCTTTTGATCTTTCCTTATAGAGCCGTGAGTTCTCATATGAATACAATTGAATCTCCTAAAGCTCTTGAATTTGAAACTTCCTTTGGATTCCAGCTTGGGCCAAATCCATGTTGCATTTATTTATAGCCCAATAATCCAAATGCTCAACTTCCACGGGGAGATGACACACTTTCCCAAAAACAATCCAAAATGGAGACATACTAATGGGTGTCTTGTATGCTATCCTATAAGCCCACAATGCATCATCCAAGTGCTTTCTCCAATCTTTCCTATTTGGCTGCACGATTTTCTCTAAAATTTGTCTCAACTCACGATTTGAAACCTCGGCCTGGCCATTTGTTTGGGGGTGGTATGGTGTTGATGTTTTTTGTGTCACCCCATACTTCCGAAGGAGGGAAGCCAAATTCTGATTGCAGAAGTATGTCCCTTGGTCACTGATGATGGTCTTCAGTACTCCAAACCTGCAAAATATTTTCACTTTGACAAAGTCCACAACAACATGAGAATCATTATTTCTGGTGGCCTTATCCTCCACCCATTTACTCACATAATCAACAGCAACCAAAATATATAAAAATACAAATTAACTAGGAAAAGGACCCATAAAATCAATGCCCCATACATCAAAAATATTACAGAATAGTATGGGTTGTTGGGGCATCTCATGTCTCCTAGAAATTTTCTCAGTGTGTTGGAACCAGAGCATGACTTACAAAACACATGGGAATCATGGAATAAGCTAGGCCAATATAATCCAGAGTCCAAAACTTTCCTAGCTATCTGTTGGGGTACAAAGTGTCCACCACAATCAAGTGTATGACAAATATGTAAAATAGACTCAAACTCATGATCAGGAACACGCCTCCAAATAACTTGATCTCTACACGTGTGCCAGAGGTATGGATCATCCCAAACAAAAAATCTAGACTCACTATTTAACTTTTGGACTTGATGTTTCTTTAAATTTGCAGGGATTTCAGATGCAACATAGTTAACTAAATCCGCATACTAAGGATTCATACCTAAGATGGAATAAAGATGCTCATTGGGGAAAGTGTCCTGATGTGGTACCTGGTACAAGGTGTCATCCTCTAGTGTGTGAGTGAGCCTAATCATGTGGTCCACCACTAGGTTTTCCGACCCCATTTTGTCCTTTATCTCAATGTCAAATTCTTGAAGAAGGATCATTCGTCGTATTATCCTGGGCTTTGCGTCTGGCATCTTCAAGAGGTACCTCAGAGCTGTATGGTCAGAAAAAAAAACTAATTTAGAGCCTAATAAATATGAACAAAATTTATCTAAAGCGAATACAATAGAAAGAAACTCCTTTTACGTGGTTGTTTAGTTTTATTGTGCTGAATCCAGTGTCCTCGATGCATAGGAAATCACATGTGAACGTCCCTCCACCCTCTGAGATAAGTCATCTCTAACTGCGATGTTAGAGGCATCACACATAAGCTCAAAAGGAATCTTCCACCATGGGGGTTGTATGATCGGTGGAGTGTTCAAACACTTCTTTAGCTCATCAAAGGAAGTCATGCAAGAATCATCAAACGCAAAATCATAATCCTTTTGAAGTAATCGTGACATAGGAAGATCAATCTTACTAAAATCTTTGATGAAGCTCCGATAAAATCCTGTATTCCCTAGGAAAGATCTAACATCATGCACACATGAAGAATTTGGTAAGGATGAAATAATGTCTATATTAGATCTATCAACCTCTATCCCATGTTTTGACACTACATTCCCTAAGAAAATTCCATGATCTACCATGAAATGACACTTTTCAAAGTTCAGGACCAGATTCATCTCAATACAATGATTCAACACCTTTCCCAAACTACTTAGACATTCATCAAATGAATACCCATACACTGTAAAATCATCCATGAATACCTCCATAAAGGTCTCAATAAAATCCTAAAAAATACTCACCATGCATCTCTGGAAGGTACCTAGGGCGTTGCAAAGTCCAAATGGCATCCTTCAATAGGCAAACGTACCGAAAGGACAAGTGAATGTTGTCTTATCCTGATCCTACAGAGCAATAGGAACCTGAAAATATCTAGAAAATCTATCCAAGAAACAATAATGTGTTTTCCCATCAATTATCTCAAGCATCTGATCAATAAATGGGAGGGATAAATGGTCCTTGTGAGTAGATTGATTTAGTTACCTATAATCAATACACACGTGCCAACAGTTTTTCACCCTCATTAGAACTAACTCATCTTTCTCATTCTTGAAAACAATAACACCACTTTTCTTAGGCAAAAACCTGAATAGGACTCACCCACTGGGAATCTGAAATGGGACAGATAATACCTACCTCGAGCAATTTTTCAACCACTTTTTTAACAACCTCAAAAAGGGTTGGATTGAGTCTCCTTTGTATCTGCCTCACCGGTTTAGCTCCATCCTCCAAAAGAATCCTATGCATGCAAATGGAGGGCCTAATACCTGATATATCATCCAAGGTCCACCCAATTTCCCTGATGTTCTCCCTCAAAAGATTCAAAAGTTTTTCTTCATGTTCAAAAGGTATATTGTTAGCAATGATAATAGTTAATTTCTCACCACTTAACAAGTATGAGTATTTGAGATTTGGTGGAAATGGCTTGATTTACAGTGTAGGGGGTGGTTTATGGATGGATACATAGAAGGAACTGAAATATGTGCACAAAGAGAATCGGTATCAGAATATAAATCATCAAAATCAGAAAATAAAGCATCAAATCCATCAGCATACTCAAAAGCAATGTCATAATTAGAGTTCACATGATCAAAATCATAATATGATTCCATTTCAAAATCAAATATAAGAGAGTCTTGTGCATTATAAATAGGGGTGTAAGTACTCTTAGACATCAAACTAAAACCAATACTCATAATCTCCCTAATCATAGGACAATCAAATTCCATGGGGTTTTTATTTGGTGGTTCAAAATGGGAGATAACAAATGCAGAATGATCCTCTGAGGGGTACTTAATGGAATCCATAACATTAAATATCACAACTTCATCCCCAAACTCCATGGAAAGTGTACCCTCATTGACATTTATGATAGTTTTTCAGTTTTGAGGAAGGGTATACCTAAGATAATAGGATCATGATAACATACCTGATCATCCTCCGTGTTAAGCATGTATAAATATATTGGAAAGATCATGTCTCTTACCCGAACAAGTACATCCTCAAGGACTCCCGCTGGATATGTTATAGCTCTATTTTCCAACTTCACCACTACTCTCATTGGATTCATCTCACCAACCTGCAAAGAAGAGAATACAGAGTGAGGTATCACATTTGTGGAAGCTCCCAAATCATAAAGTTCATCAGAAAAGTGAAACTCCCCTATGGTGCATATGATGGTGAATGTCCCTAGATCATTGAACTTTGTTGGCATTGCTAGAGTTGGTGTAATGAGTGCTGACGCATTCCTTCCAAGATTGATCCTCTCATTTCCCTTGATCCCTCTTCGATTGGTACAAAGTTCTTTTAATAATTTCACATACCTTGGGATTTTCTTGATGGATTCAAGTAAAGGGATGTTGATCTCCACATGATTGAATGTATCCAAAACTTCTTTTTGCATCGCCTCTTCATCCATATTCTTGGTTTTTATAACTCTATTTGGAGATAGAAGTGGTTTAGGAGGAAAATCATCAATATTTTTCTTACCTTTATCTTTCTCCTTGGATTACTCATCAGTTGGTATGGAATGAGGCTTCTCCAGATTTGAAGTGAATCCAGGTGGAACAATAGTTGCAAATGTATTAGTTTTTTGCTTCCCACTTCTCAATGTGATGGAACTGACATTCCCCTTGGAATTTGGAGTAGGTTGGGATGGTAGATTTCCATAATTCTTAATTACCAATTCATGGAGGGAAGTGGAAATCTGGCTCATTTGTGTCTTCAACTCCCTCAGCTCTGAACCTTGCCTCTTCGTCTCATTATGTTGATTAAGAACAATTTTCTTCAAAAGGTCATCAGTGTTAGAATCTACCTTGGGTGAGGGATTTATTTATTGTTGGCTTGTTGATGCTTGGGCTTCAAATATCCTTTGGGGTTGTTGGAAATCCTACTGGTAAGGTGGAGGCTTCTAGAAGTTTTGTTGAAAAGGGGGCCTTTGTTGTTGTCCAAATCCATACCTCGTATCTGGTTGATCCTTCCACTCTTGGTTTTAGGTTGGAGAAAATGAATCAAAATTCTTTTGGGGGTATGTCTATTGTTTCTGTTGTTATGGTCTCCCTGGTAATACTGTTTCGCAATCCTCTGTCTCTTTCTGTTGTGGGCAATAATCAGTGGGGTGGATTGTCTTAGTGAAAATGCCACAAGGCCTTGAAGGAGAGAGTTGGGATTTCTTTTGTTCCAAATAAATATTCCTCACCATAGTTTTCAATTCTTCCAACTTTTTATCAATCAAATGACTTTTAAGAAAAGATGGAATTACCTGATGTACTCCCCTGACATGTGGTGTACCTAGATCGCCAAATTGTTGGGAGTTTTGGGCCATTTTGTCAATAAACGCACATGTAGCTACTGGTGTCTTGTCCACCAATGCTCCTCCAGCTGCGGAATCCACCATGCTTCTCTCCATGGGTGTGAGTCCTTCATAGAAGTATTGGATGAGGAGTTGGTCACTGATTTGGTCATATGGGAAGCTTGTACACAACTTCTTGAATCGTTCCTTGTACTCATACATTGACTCCCCTTGGGCTTGCTTAATCCCTGAGATATCTTTTCGAATGGATGTGGTCCTTGGAGATAGAAAAAATATCTACAATAAAAGATGTTTCGAATCATTCCAACAAGTTACATCTTTAGGTTGTAAATAATACATCCTGTCCTTCGCAGCTCCATCAAGTGAGAATGGGAATGCTCTTAGTTTGATTTGATCTTTAGAACCATTTTTGGGTTTAAGGGTTTAGAAAAACACATTAAATTATTTAAAATGTTTGTTTGGATCCTCAACAGAGAGGCCATGAAATTTTTTATGTAGGTGAATTAATCTAGATTTCAGTTCAAAGTCCGATTCAAGATTCAGGTATTCAATATAATTTGGTTGATAGTTAATATCTGGTGCAGCCAATTCTAGAATAGTTCTATTAAGTTCATTTCCATTATTTTCAACCATTGGTTCTTGTTTTATGTTTTAATTATAATTGTTTACAATTTTAATGTTCTCAGAGTGGAGAAATTCTCCAACTGTTTGAATGTTGAAACTTCCCGTAGACTGAGAATGTCTGATTCGAGCCCTAAGGATGCATTCAATCTCATGGTCAATATCTAAGAGATATTCGGGATTAGTTCATGTGATAAATCAAATAAAAATGAAAATAAGTAAAGTTTACCATAGTAAAATAAAAATTAGAAGTTTTAGTTTATGGTCCAAAGAGAAGTAGAAGAAAATAAAAGAAGAAGAAGAAAATTAGATTGGGTAAAGAAGGAAAAACAAGAGAGGAAGAGAATAAAATATAAAATAAAATAAATACCTCTAAATGGTTGAAATAATTACTTGTCTACCCAGAAATGACGCCAATTTGAAAGAGCGCCATCATGGGCGCCCTCAAATGATTAGTGGTTTTTGGGAACTTAGGTGTAGCAGAGTGGCTGACCAAGGTCATCTCTCAAATGAGGAAGTAAATTAAAACAACTTCTTAAAGGTATTCTAAAAATAAAATAGAAAAGAATTAAAGTAGTAATTGAAATTATTGGGGGGTTGTTTATTTTTTATAAAACTTGGAGAAATTTGTTGGAAGAAGATTTTTTTTTTTGTTTCTAGTTTTTAAATGAAGTACGATTAAAATGACACAATAAGAAGATGTTTTTTTAGAAAATATTTAAAAGGAATAATTGATCTAACACTACCTATTCATTTACTTATTAATCATTATCATTTAAATCAATATCCACTTAATTATGATCCCCTAATTTTATAACCCTCAAAACCTACAAGAGTTAACTTAACCACAATGATTATCTACTTAAACCCTAGGCTAGCTTCGGAACACGCAATCGCAGCACCCTGCTTTGATTGTTGTTCGACAGTTAGATTATGCTCAGTGGTTAATTATATCACATATCCATTCTATAAATGAGGATGAATTGTGTTTATGGATTATATTTTAACTCTATAAACTAATTCTGTGTGGTCTTTTATTACCGATTAAGTTCATGCTCTCACAATTTACACAAAATCTCGACCTCGTGTTTTTTTGTGTTAATTGTTCAATTGATTTATTAGTTTCTTATAATTTAAAAACACAATTCATGGATCATATTATATGAATTATATTATCTCAATGATTCAAAATAATTAAATGAATAGGGTAGAAGAGAGATTCATCACTAAAAAAACTACTCTTCTATGGGCGGTGTGGTCATCGTGGAGACGTTTTGCATGAGCAAAGCATTGAAAGGGTAGAACCAAATTGCATCTCCAATCTTGATTCCAACCAAATTAGAAAGGTTAATATAATAATAAAATGTAATAACACAGAAGATCAATTAAAGAAAAATTCAAGATACAAACATGAATAAAAAGAAATACAAAGAGGAGGTGGGAGAGGAGAGCCTTTTTGGAAGAGTGGTTTTCACAAATCCTTACTTCTTCCAATAGTTGTGAGGGGCTCCCAAGAGACAAAATTAATTTAAACCTTCCCAAAGCCTTGAAAAACCTTCCCAAAGAGTGAAAACTCAATTTAAATAGATTTTGTGAGGGATAGGGTAACATAAATTTTTTAAGTGTGAAATGAAAACTCGGCCAAATATTCTATTCCACGTTTCATTGCATAGTTGACCTCCAAACCTTGTGAATTGTCTTTCCTTCAAGAAGGATTATGTGTTCCTAATTATGTCACCGAGCGTGTCTCAAAATTTGGTCTCAATCCAAATCTTTATTAAGAAGATATGGCCCTAATGGTGAAGTAATGTCCAATCTGAATGATTTGGTCCAGATTTGTCTTCATGGCCCATTTACTCCCCTCAAATGCACGATCCAGCTCCCATGTCCGAAATAGAATTTTTATCTCATTAAATCAGAAACAAAATTACAAAATTTTAAGTCAAAATAATATATATAAAAATACTTATGCCCAAAATATTACAGTGCATTTTAAAAGGGTAAAATTGGAATTTTCATCAAATTTGAAAATGAATTATCTAATCCCAAATATTTCATAATTGAACGTATTTATCATAATTTGAGGATATTAAATCATATATTATCAATAAAATTGTGTTTTATCATTTTTTCATCAAAATTTAACAGGTGGGAATGATTTGGACCATAAATAAAGGAAAAATAAATATATATAAACTAAAAATGAAAACAAAAACTAGCAGTGAAAATAAAATAAAACTATACGTACCTATATGTGACTCTATGGGATACCACTAACCTCAAACCAACATCACACAATGGTGAAATAATCCATTAAAGAAGAAGCACCGAATATAAAAACAAAGATAAAACTATTGGTGTGAGTATTAAAATATAGTAGGTGTTCCCAGACAATCTATTACCATTTGTATTTTCTTTAAATAAAAGTTTCATCAATTTTCTGTTTAAACTAAAATATATAAAATTATGTTTTCCATGAATTTCTATTTAAATAAAATCATGTTCCATTTCCCTTTTTCAATTAAAATCAATATTACATTTTTAAGAGGCAGATGTTAGCATTTTAATGGAGGTGATGTTTATAAAAAAAATGGAAGAAAGAAATATAAAACATTTTCAAAACCTTTTTCAGAAAACACATAAAATCATTCTATGACTTTTAGAAAGAATCTATGCCACACAAGTTAACATGATCAATAAACATACAATATGGGAAATGGAAAACATCACACAAGAGTAACCAATTAGCACCTGAATCTCAATCATATGTTGCATATAACTAAGTTCTAAAAAACATGGGAGGACATAAGAGCTCATTAGTTATCTAGAACATACTATTAATTTGTCTCATCCAAAATAAAGTCCCTACCAAATGACATCATAATTCCCAAATTCCCCATTTTCGCCCTACATGACCTAAACGAGGGGCCCAATCCCATAGCAATAATAATAAAATATATCTCTAATATGGGACACTATCTAGTGCGTAATCTAAACTAGTGAAACAATCATTCACCTAAAATTCATTCATAATGATAGGTTACCATGTTAATACTAAAAGTGGGTGTGCCAATAATGTTAAACAAGCAATCCTGTCACAAGCACATCCATCACACATAATCAACACACACAACAAAGTCACCCCCTGATTCACCCCAAAGAACATGTCCCTTACCTTTCAGCTATTTGATAGTAATGGAGTCCTACATGATGGACCTCCCACAATATACACATAACCAAGGAAATAAGACCATAGAAGGAGTTTTTTTCGATGAAACCATTTTAAAAGTTCCAACCAGGCCTCACAAAACCATCACATGTCAAATCAATTCTTAATGAACCATACGCACACAAAATCATTTTCAAAGTATCAAATAAACTCTGCTTCTAATTTCAAAACAATTTAGAAACCCATTTCATAAATATATTTGAGAAGCCGACACACATTTATAACCCAATAAATTATTTAAAACCCAAAATTTACTTAAAAAGTCCAACTGGGAAATTTGATAAACACTAGCCATGAATATTTAATAAAACGGTTTCATGTAATTCAAATACAAAGAGGATCTTTCTTTATTTCACAATAATAATTTATTCCAAAAACCAAAAATTACAAACTAACAATAAATAAAATTGTAAAAAATAGGAAATCCATAATTTTTTAATTTAAAGTACAATGCAAAGGGATCCTACCTCAAACATTCCATTTTTTTGACGACGATCACTCAAACTGACCCTTCGTGCATAAACACACGTGAATTTATACATATATATATAAATACCCCTATCTACACTACACATATTACCCACACCATGAGGTACTATGTAAAAATCTGGAATATATATAGATATATATATATTCCATACCCTAGGCATACACATGTAGGAACTCTCGATACCTGTAGCCCAAAATCACAACAGCGACGTCCAATGAACTCTGTGAACATTACCAACAACTCAAAAATCAAAAAAACCCTAAAATAATATTAATCTAAAATAAACAAACCAAGATACGATTCAAAATCCAACAAAACATTTAAGAAAATCAAAGATAAAGGAAAAACTTTTTTGAAAGTATAATCTTCATTTGAATGACCATCAATGTGTGCACTTCGTGAACCTATGGATATGAAAAATCCAATGGTACTATCTGTGATTACTTGAAAACAGAAAATATAAATTTTGAAGGACCACCACATGTTTTTTTAACTAGAAACAATAATCCAAAAATATTAATAAATCTTGGATAAATTACAAATTCACACACACAACACAAACATTAAATCAAAAAATTCTATTATAATATAAAAAGGCCAAAAAAGAACCTAATTACATTTAAAAGAAAACAAGAAATGTTATTAAACTCATAAAATGAACAATTACTTAGGCATAACTCAAGATTTACTTGAAATCCTATTTTGAAAAAAATCTATCAATTCTAAAATATCACAATAAGCTAAATAGAGGTACCATTGGGGTGCGAAACATGTTTACCAATTTATCAAAAAGCACCAAAACAACATTTTATGTGAAAACACATAGGCAAAAATCATGTATTTCATCAAAAAATATTTTTAAAAAATTATACTAATTAGTAAACACCATATTATGTCATCCAAGAGTACTAGGGGTTTTCAAATCATGTATAAAAAATTAATGAAATTCTCAAGAATTAATTAGATTATATCAGAAAGGAAAAAACATGGAATCACCTACCTTTTCGGTGTGAAAACGTGACGAAACACTCGGATAAGGGAGAGAACGCCCCGTAGACCAAAACGCGCCCCATATCATCCATGAAAAATTCACAAATCATGAACCCCGACCATTAGGTTTCGGTAAAGATGAATAAAACCCCCAAAATTGAAAGAAAAAACCCACCGGAGGAGGAGGGTTCAGGCGAGGGCGGTGCGGATGGAGATGACGTCGTCAAGGGACGAATGGCTGGAGAGAAGACCTTCGGTGAGAGGAGGTGTGGCCAAAGCGGAGTTGTGCTGGAGAAAGGAGGAGCGAATGGAGTGAAGTCACACCAAATAAAGGGGTAGCACAAGGCTGAAGGGCAGTGTGAGGAGGAGAGGGCTACCAATGAGAGGGGTCTGGTCAGAGAAGTACGATGTGTGGGAGGTGGTGTGCACTAGTCAAGGTAATGAGGGGGTTGTGCCATGAGAGAAAAGGGGGAGAGGGGGCGATGCTCTAGGGTTGAAATAAAAAGACAAAAAAATTAATAAAAATCTTAATCATAATAACAATAATAATAAAATTATTATTATTATTTTAATTTCATTTCTACTAATAATAATAATATTAATAATATTATTATTAAAATATTATTCAAATTTTAATTTCATAAAATTTTATTTATATAACAAAAATTAGGCAATTGCACGGTCACCTGGGATGACCGCACAATTGCTGCTAACTGTGTTGTGCCCATGCACCAGCCTAAAACCCACCAAAATTACCAAACTTCAAAAAATTTAAACCTACATTGAACCCGAACCTCAACGAGAATACCAAATCCTATAAATAATAAGATAAAATATTTTTATAGTTCAGGGTGTGACAATTATATCCACCACAAACACTTTTTTCCCACATAAAGTCACCAAGTCAAAAGATAGGAAAATATTTTGTCCATTCCCTAATAAAACTGAAGTAAATCAAAACCTCGGGGTGACTACTCACTCTATCATTCACACCCGAGCGATCAAAAGGAATACATAGAATGAGAATGAGGGGATAAAAATATGGGGTTCTCCCCACCACACGTACTCAACTAACATGGGATATTCAAATCCCAAACAACACCACTAACTCAACCATAAACTAGGGCACTCCCAACCCGAACTAATCCAATTTCTATAAGACAAGCGAGGAAACACCACCACCAGAACTCACAATTTTCCCATACCAACTGAATCCCCCAACACTGGTGGAATCCTAAGGAAATAAACCAATCTAAAACTGGATACACCACCCATATTACCAAATACAAACACCACAAAATGATCACCACTGAACCGAAACCATCCCATACAAGGTCCAGACACACTTTAAGAAAAATGAGTGATTTAGGAAACCATATTTATAATATATGAAACCTATTGGGATATGATCAAGAAATTTTATCCCTTTACTAAAACAAAATTTTTATGTAATATAGTAGGAGAACAATAATAAGTAAACCCAAAACTAAAAAAAAGAACTGGGACAAGGTCTCACATATCCCTAGAAACCCTAACTGTCTGTGAGTTTCACCCTGAGACATGTGGCTGGGGATTTGATGGATGAAGCATCTCCAACTTCACAGTCTGGTATGAGCAACCATTGGTCATAACATCTTCTTCAGGTGATGCTTTCTGAAAGACTTCTCCTGATGACCCAAATAGCCACAATGATGGCATGCCTTCGGAGGTATGCAACATGATGGCTTCGAGTGTCTGAACTGGCCACACTGGTGGAACACATAGGATGATCCGACGAACCAAGAACCATAACCATTAAAGTAGACTCCTTAGAATCATGTCCCTTCATCATATACTTCTTTCCATATGGGTACCCTTTATGGTCATCAAGATATTTTGGATTTCTAACTACCTATACTCTGAAGACTAACTCATCTAGGAATGCTTTATCTACCAACTTATCAAAACAATTATCCTTAGAAGAAAGTAAATGTTCAATGATCTTTGGACATAGAACCCTGATTAATATAGAAGTATTCATGAAATCTTTCAACTTTACCTCTCGATAAAAGGAAACAATTTTTTTAAGGTGGTCAACTTAGGCTATTACAGACTGCTGGTTTTGTTGAATACCCATGATATCTCCCATTTCCTTTATCTTCACCTCCTTGGGTGTGAACCATTTTATAAAGAAATATTTAAAAACTTCCCACTTCATCCTAAATCTAAATGATTGTGGGGAGAATAGATCTCATTTGTCCAAATGTGGACCTTTTAATAGACCCAACACAACATGCACTGTAATAGCTTCAGTAGTTCCTAATGCAATTAAGACATGATCGACCACTTCAAGCCACATCACTAACTCTAATAGACATAGATCACTATGAAGGACAATTAACATTTTAGAAGAATCATAAACTGGGTGTGACTCCTTAGGCATTATGGAAATATTTTTGGGTGTCATTTTATGAACAACACGAAAAACACAAACCAAAAAAAACATCAAATAGAAGTGTAATCAAAAGAAACATCCTGAACCAAAATGACCTTCTCAAAAACCAAAAAAATACAAAAACAAAAAAAAATCTTTCAAAAGAAACCATTTTCATTTAAATTTCATAACATCCTTATTATAAGGACACTAAACTGAATTCCAAAAAAACCCTTTTTAACCCAAATTTCAATCTAAAAAATCTTTTCCCTTTTCGAAATCACTTTATTTCATGGATATTTTCTAAAAATAAAACCTGTTTTCACCAAATAAAATTACACTCCTCAATGAGAGACCAATTTTCCAAAACCTTTAAATTTGAAAAAAAACACCCATTGTGTCCTATGAACCATCACATGCATGTCTATCTATTTCTATCCACATGTTCCATAATTCACTTCACACACATACCCCTCATGTGAAAATGTTCAAAAAGAAAACCATGGGTCCCACTAATCCATTTACATACCAATTCCAAAAAATCACCAAATTTTCAAACCAAAGCACTTTTAATTTTAAAACCAACCTTGCCAATTTAAAACCATTTGGAAGAAAGCATTTCCATTTCCAAAAAAATCATCTTCAAAAGAGAAATTACACCAAACTATAAAAAGGAGGGGCTAGAATATATTCTTATCTCAATGACATGGTATTGGGCCTTGTCCCAAGTACGTTATATCACTAAGAGGGACTTGAAATGTGCACTTGGACTCCACATTGGTCACTACTCCATGTGGGATTAAAAAGTGAAACTGGCTCGCCTCTGTTGTCATCCCTCAATCCAAAACAAATACAAAAGACTCAAATCATGGACAACCCCTTAAAACTCAAGGTTCAAGATGAGAAAGGTTTCATGACACCCTTCCTGTAGCTACCTCCTAAGTCTCGATAGTCCTAATATCTATCTATCAGACACACCAAATAACAAGGACCTCCTCTCATTCAATTTTTTCATAAACCACCATGGTTTGACCATGAACTGGTCTCCTGGGTCAGTCTGCGGCATGGCCTGAGGGGTATTCCCAATCCCAACAGGCTAGAAAATAGTGTCAGATATCAAAATTACACATGTGGGAATTATTTAGACCATAAATAAAGTACAAATAAATAAATATAAATTTAAAAATGAAATTAAAATCAATAGTATAAACAAAATAAAACTACACATACCTCTATGTGACTATGTGGATCACCACCGACCTCAAACCAACATCACGCTATGGTGACCAAATCTGAGAAAGAAGAAGCACTGAAGTGAAAAAAATATTAAACCATGGGTGTGGGTACTAAAACTTAGTAGGCATTCCCAAAAAATATATTCCCACATTCGTTTCCTTTAAATAAAAGATTTATCAACTTTAAGATTGAACTAAAATATATAAATTTATGTTTTTCACACATTTTATCTTTAAAGAAAATTACATCCCATTGAAACTTTTTAATTAAACCCATATTTCCTATTCAAGAGTCAAACGTTATCATTTAAAAGGAGGTTATGTTTATACATAAAAAACATGGAAGGAAATGTAGAGCATTTTCAAAACCTTTTTCTGAAAACACATTAAACCATTCTATCACTTTAAGGAAGAAGGTACACTACAAAAGGGAACATGATCCAAAAACATACAACATAGGGAATGGAAAACATCACAAAAGGGTAACCAACTACCACATGCATCTCAATCATCCTCCATAGATAACTAAGTGTCAGACAACATGGAAAGATCTAGGTATCATGACTAGTCTAGAACATACTATACATGTGACTCATCCTAAAGGAAGGCCATACCTGATGACATCATAATGTCCAAACTCTGGATCATCTCCCTACATGGCCTACCTAAGGGGACCAATACCATAACAATAATAACAAAATATCCCTTTTAAATGTTCCATTATCCAGTGTATAATCTAAACTAGTTCATTAATCATTCATTTAAAATTCTCTCGATATGCTAGGGTCCCATGTTTAGACTGAAAAGGGGGTTGATCCAACAATGTTAAACAAGCTATCCATTCACATTCATATCCATCACACACAATAAACACATAAAATAATGTCACCCCTGATTCGCCCCAAGGAACAAGTCCCTTACCTTTCAATTATTTGATTGCAAGGGATTCCTACACATCAGACCACCAATAACATACACATAACCAAGGAAATAATATAATCCAATGATATTTTTCTGATGGAACCATTTTAAAAGTGCTAATTAGTCCTTACACAACTATCACATTCCAAATCACTTCTTAAAGAACCACACCCACACCTAATCATTTCCAATGTATCAAATAAACACCACTTCATATTTCATAATAATTTGGAACCTTGTTTAAGAAATATATTTGAGCAAACCAAAAGCATTTAAAACTCAATACATTCTTTAAAAACCAAAATTTACTTACAATGGCCTACCATGAAATTTGATAAACACATGGCATGTATATTCAATAAAACAGTTTCATGAGATACAAATACAAAGAGGATCTTAATTTATTTACCAGTAAGCATTTGTTATAAAAACCATAATTTACTAACTAGCATTAAATAAAAGTTTAAAAAAGAATAAATCAATAATTATTTAATTTAAAGGATAATTCAAATGGATCATACCTCAAAAATACCTTTTTTTACGATGACCACTCAAACCGACCCTACGTGCTTACACGCACATGCATTTATATGTATATATATATAAATACCCCTTGTTTCATTTCACATATTCCCCACACTATGAGTTAATATGTACAAAGAGGTAATATGTATATATGCCTTACCTTATTCATGCACATGTAGGCACTCTCGACACCCGTAGCCTAAAATCACCGCAGTGAGGTCCAATGCACTCTATAAACATTACCAACAACTCAAAAATAACAAAACCCCTAAATAAAATTAATTAATAATAAAGGAACCAAGATAGAATTCCAAAACTGATGAAACATTTAAGGAATAAAATGATAAAGGAAAACAATATATTTAATGTACCATCTTCATTTCAATTCCCATCCTGAGTGAAATCTGTACACCCATGGATGTGCCAACATCAAATCATACATTTAAAAAGTCCATGAAAACACCAAAAACCAATTTTTAAGGAACATCACATTTTTTTTCAACCCAAAACAGAAATCCATAAAAAGGCTTCATGCTTTGAGAAATTAGCAATTAATACCCACACCACCAACTTAAAATCCAAAAATTCTATTACAACTTAAATAAGTTAAAATTCACCTATAAATAACCCAATTAAATTTAAAAGAAAAAATGTAATGTTATTAAATACTTCAAATGAAAAATTACTTAGGCATAACTAAATATTCACTTGAAATCCAATTTTTAACAAAATCTATCAATTCCAAAATATCACAATGAGCTAAATAGAGGTACCATTGGGGTGTGAAAGATTTTTACCAATTTATAAAAAATATGAAATCATCATTTGGGGAGAAAACACATAGGTATAAACCAAGAATTTCCTCAAATATTTTTTTAAAAATTCTATTAATTTATAAATACCATATTATGTCATTAAAGAGTACTAAGAGTATGAAAATCATGCTTAAAAAATATTTAAACAATAAAGAATTAATTAGATCACATTGGATATGAAAAATGTTTAATCTCTTACCTTGCTGATGTGTGAACGTGTTGAAACACTCGGAGAAGGGAGAGAACAACCCAAATTCAAAACTGCACCCCTAGCATCCAAGAAAAACACAAAACTCATGAACCCCAACAATTAGGGTTTGGTCATGATGATGAAAACCCACAAAATTGAATGAAAATGCATTGAATTAGGAGGGTAACAATGAGGGAGGTGTGGCTAGAGATGGTGTTGGAAATGGAGAAACAGTTGGAGCAGAGACCGTTAGTGAGAGGAGGCACCACCTGAGTGGAGTCGCGCCACATAAACAGGTGGCATGAGGCGGAAGGGTGGATCGAGGAGGATAGGGCCGCCAGGGAGAGGGGTTAGGTAGGAGAAGTGTGTTTCTAGGGAGGTGGCGCACATTGGTCAAGGTATTTAGGGGGTTGTGTCGTGAAAGAGAAAGGGGAGAGGGGACGACGTTCTAGGTTAGAAAAAGAAAAGAGAAAAAAACTAAAACCAAAATAATAATAATAATAATACTCTTAATAATAACAATAAAAATTTATCCATTTAATTTTTAATAATAATGACATTATCATTATTATAATTATTATTAAAACATTCATTAAATTTTATTTTCATATAATTTTATTTATTTTTAAATAAAAATAGGCAACCGCACGGTTGCTGCTAACCATGTGGTGCCCGTGCACCGGTGCGAAACCCACCATAATTTACAAACGTCAAAAAATTTAATCCATAATTCAACATGAACCTCAATGAGAATACAAAAACCCATGAAATAATAAAATAAAATAATTTTAATGGTTGGGGTGTGACAATCGTTACCTATTCTTTAAGTATCATATTTAGATTTACACAAAATGACTTCATTGGATAGATTCCATACAAAAGTAATGATTTTAGGATGATGTTATAGAAGTTGGGAGCCTATTTGGGTAGGGTTTGGATTATCTAGAAGGCTCAATGGGGTGTGAGGAAGTCAGGGAGGAGTTTATCTTTTATGATTGAGGTAAGGGACAATTTTGGAAACTCTCAAAATATTAAACTAATAAAATTTAATTTCCAATTTAAAATGGATCCAACATGATTTATTTAAACTATAAGATAAGTATTGGTTTAAATACTCTCATAAAATAATTTTTATACATATTTAGGTCACACTATTACAATTATCATTTGGAATTAACACTTAGTTAAATAATTTAACTATTGTCGTGACAACATGGATTTTTACTCTTTAAGGGTTATCATAGTACCTATAAAATGAATAACGAACCATAAATGATTCATGGATGATATTATCAAATTTATCCTAATAATTTGCCAACATTTCATATTTTTAGGAATTTTATATCATTTAATAATATATTATTTGTTTTAAAATATCATTAATGTTAATTTTGACACTATTCATTTCTTGACATTTTTTAAAAATATCAATACAAAATATAAAATCAAATAAACACCATTAATGCATCCCAAATATGTCTAGTTCATCTTGAAAATTATTTTATGACATTAATTATTTGAAATTTTATTTATTGTAATATTTATAATATCATTTTTTTTATTTTTCCATTAATTAAACAAGTAATGCATCGTTAGTGTGTCACCATTTAAGGTAATTATTTTATCAATTAAATTTATAAATAAATTACCATGTTGTATAAAAAATATTATATTTAAAAATATAATTTAAAGTATAAAAAATTCCTTATATAACCCCACATTAAAAATATTTCTCTTATGAAAAACAAAAGTATGACAAAATTAACATTCCTTTAAATATAATATTATTAAAGCCTTAAAGTCATCTTTGTTACTCCAAGTGGCCATAATATCGACCAAAGGATGATTTTTTTCAATAATATATTATCCAATAAAATTATGACAAGTGTTATGGTAATTTCATATTACTTATAATATCATTTTTACCCTTAATTATCTGATTTACCCATTTCTATGGTAATTTAAAAAATACTAAAGTTACTATTTATATTGTCCAAAAATAAAAGAAAACTATTTAATAAATTTAAAACTTCAGATTATAAATTTTGAATCCATTTCTAAATATTCAAAACAAATAATTAGCTATAATTAATTTAAAATTAATCCTATTGATGGAATGAGAAAATGATTTTTTAAAGTGAAAACGTTCAAAATATTGAAATATTATTATATAAAAAATTATTGTGAAATTTATTCCAACTACCTAGATTATATTTATTAAAAATTTATATAATTTTACTTTAAAACCAATTAAAAATATAATTTAACTATATAAATTATTTATATGAGAAAAAAATTTCAATTAAAATGAAATATTTTATCACTATTCATCAAATCATGAAGCTTCTCAGAAAAAAAAATTCAACCAAAGTATTTTTTATTTTTATATTTAAAATTATATTATTATTTTTAAAATTAAATTAGATAAAATTATCAAAATATGATTTAAAATAGGTTCTTCATCAAAAGAATGTAAAACTACTTTTATAAAAATATAGGGTTTTAATGCGTAAAATTGGATTTATTTATATCATATGATTATAAAATCATTTAGGGTAATGTAAAAACATTTTTGTTAAATATATAATATATACATTTAATAAATTGTTTAATACTATGCATTCCCACCCGTTTAACCTCTCAGAGATAATATTCATTATAAATAATAATATTAATAGTATATCGTAGTTCGTTTATGCTTGGTGTTGTGGGAAACATAATCAATCAAAGAAATTGTATTTTTTTTAAACAAAACATACCATAAAATATTTGGGAATCCCATGGAAACAAATTGATCAATCCTTACAATAATTCTAGTACATTTTCTCATACATTGACTCATTCATGGAATTATCCATAGATACATCCCTGGATATATCCTGAGAAATATCTCTGGGGATCTCACTAAATTTTTCTCAACAAAATTTCAAAATGTTATCTAAAACTTTTATATGATACTGAATATAGTGAACTTATATTTTCATATATAGATATTACATATTTTTATATTAATAATCAATACATTGCACAAACACATTCTTGCGGAAAAAAAATAGTTTAGTTTCTTTGGAGACTAGGTAAACAAAATGTTAATTTGGTGAAATATTTTACCCTTTGGTACTCTTCATAAAGATAACCTCATTAGAAAAATTTATCATAACTTGAGGAAAGGAAACATAAGAAATGATGATCTTAATACTTAGTATGTGCAAATAAGGGTAAAACATAAGCATAACCTGAACATAAGGGTATGAAAACATGGGCAGAACATATAAAAACCATACAATGAATATCAAATATCATAATATTGAGTCGTGGAAAAAAGATTTGTAGTTCATACAATAGGAATCATAAGGAAATAATTGAACATGATCCATGAGAGGATAAAATTATCATAGGAAAATTAATTGTATAATACACCTAAGCATTGAGAATCATTACCATTATAGTCAAGGCTCATTTCTGGGGCTATAATTGTGAAATTGGTGCACTCCTCAAACCATCATAGTAGTCATGGTTCACCACCAAAACCATCATAATAGAAAAATTACCTTACTGAACCATGTTCACTCACTATTCCAGTCTATTTAATCTCATGAGATATAAGTCATTACCCATTGCATTATAGGGGCATATAGGTCTCATCCTTCACAAAATGGTAATCATACATATATATTCCATAATATCATTAAAAATTTATCATATCCTAACCCCTGAAATGAAATGGGTTTTATAAACATTTCATCATATCCTAACCTATGGAAAAGTGATAGGTTTAATTATCATTTTATCATTTCTTTATATAATAACCCATGGAAAAAAGAATATGGTTTCATAATAATGTTTTCGGGGTATAACCCATGGAGTATAAATGGGTTTCAAAAACAAAATGTCATCATAAACCCTTAAGTGTAGGAATAATAATAGTATAATTAGTTCATATATCTAAAAAATAATAAATTATATCAAATTATTAAATATTATATGAAGAATTTTTTTTCAAGTTAAATCACTTGGAATGTTTCTTGGGAAAGATAGTTATTCTTTGAAAATTACTTTTTAATGATAAAAATTAAAAAAAAATACATTTACTTGAAAAAAAAATAATGAAAAATATAAAGGATTTTGGAAATAAAATAATGGTTATAATGGTGTGAAATTCCATTCCTGACATACATGATAAAACAGATATTCCTTCAACATTTTCGGTAAAATCCAAAATGGAATTGTTTGGAAAATGACAAGATGATTCCATTCAAAATATGTTGTAAAAGGTAAAATGTGGGTAAAAATATTTTTAATAAATCATTTGAAGAATTGTTTTTCAAAAAATTACAACATTTTTAGAAAACATTATTCTGTAGGAAAAATAGTTTTTCAGTCTGAGAGATATGTAAGGATGATGTTTTTTATAAAAAATTTATTTTGAAATCATTAGTAAATAAAGATAAGAAAGTGAGTGGGAAAAATATATTCGCATGAAATTACCACAATGGAATAAAATTCATGAGTTTATTGAGAAATATTTTATAATATTTTATCTTCGGGAACATAATTATAAACAACCTTGATAAATGATGAGATTGTAACATAAAATCTTTACTGCGTTGGTAACATTGAAATATATACACAATGAAAGAGAGATCCTAAAATATATATTTAAATTACAATAATTTTAAAAATTATCCTCATAAAATAAATTTATGTGTAGTATATACATCACATAAAAAATAGGTGGTTAAAAAGGCACGTTTCTCATAAATGCTAAAAGTTGGATGAAAATCCCTTAGATCTTTAGTAATATTTTTAATAGTAATCCCCAATAAATAATTACATAAAATAAATCTTTTAGTATAATTAAAATTATGAAATTAATGATATAAAATTTTAAGGGGTAAGTATATACACCATAAAAAAGAAACCAATGGTGAATTTACATTTTTATCCCAGAAATAAAAGGGCGAATAGAAATCCCTTACCTTAAGTCTTAACTTTATCTATACATGTTCAAACCTAATTTATAATTAATATAAGTTTTAATACTAATAATATAGTAACATACAAATATATAAATAAACTCATTAAACAGCATTATCTCTTTTTCAGGTATCCTCCTTAAGTTTTCACCAATATATTTTCTAGGATAGATTTACACCCAAGATAAGGCTTCCTGTATGAGAGTAGGGATATTGGGATGTTCTTTGGGAAGGTATTTACTGAACCAAAATGGGTTTTATGGTGTGATGAAGTGAGGAGAGTGGTGGAATTTTATAAGTGAGGAGAGTGGAACACCTGTAATGTTTAAAAATAAAAAGGTATACCCACATTTTTTACATTTACAAAAAGTAAAAATGGAGTATTATAGAGACATAGAAATTATATGGTCTAAATACTTCCAAAAAATAGATTTTAGAAAAGTTTTTACATCATATTAACTCATATCTTATTAGTTTAGCCCCATGTAAATCCTTTTTTTCCTTAACTACAGTAATTAATTTTTAATGTCTTCAATATTGATTTTGATAAAAAAAAATTAGAATAACTTATTTGAAAATATAATTTATTTCTATTCCAGATATGGAATCGATTTTTCCAAATTTAATTCATAGAAGTGGAAATTTTTAATTTAAAATTAATAATGCATATGGGACAAGAAACCTAGTTTTAAAAGAGAAAAAGTTCAAATGTTTGCAAATCTTTTATATCAATTTTAAAAAAATTATTAAAATGGCCAAAATTGATTTAATATATATATATATATATATATAATTTAGTTAACTTAAATTTTAAAACTATTAAAATTATAATTTAACTTTATAAATAATTTAAATGAAAATACAGTTTTCAATTAAGATTCTAATTTTTCAATATTCATCAATAATTTAATATTTTATGAAAATTATCAAAAAATAACCATAATATAATTTTGAAATGATAATTTAAAAAATGAAATTCATTTTTTCAAATAAATGTTTTAAAAGTGTCAACAAATTAGTTCTAAATTTAGTATGCAAAAAAATTGATTAAACTTGTTTTTAGAAAATACATCTTTTAAGCATTAAATTGGATTCACTATTATCACTTGTCTAGAAAAAATATATTTTGAATGATAAATTTTTAATTGAATATAATATATATATATATATAATTAAAATCATTCACTAAAAGTGGACTATTTAATGAATTATAGTAAAGTGTGTTCGTGTGGATAAAAATATTTTTTCAGAACAAGATTACATTTATTTCAAAATAGATTTTTTTTATTTCTATTTAATTATTCAACAATTAATTCATTTTATATAAATGTTTCAACTATATATTTTTTAAATTTATTTAATCATATTCATACCCATTATTTTATTTTCTAGTTCCTAACTATCAAATAATAATATGACACATTTCATTTAAACTTAGTTTTGAATGTAAAATAAGATATACTTAGTGTTACGTGTAACAGAAAATATTGAAAAGATGAAATTCATGTGAAAAAATATAAATCAAATAATCTTGGGGTGTTACAAAAGACATTATGGGTGGTTCTGAAATATCATGCTGGCTATGAAACCCAACATTCATTATTCTCAGTACACCTGGGTAATTAAAAAAGTCTTTGAGGGATTTTGTTTTACTTACCTAGGATGGTATAGGTGGATCCTCTACTAGACTATACCATTTTTTAAATTTATATTGGAATCTATTTTTTATATTCTAATGGTCACTTGGGTTTTATGTTGTTTTAGTAGTTTGATCTTGTAATATTTTTTATTGACTTGTGGGTTTATAATTAACCTTGAAAAGTTTCATTCATAAAAATAAAAGAAATTTAATGTCTCTATGAGAGAAAAATGAAATGAGAATAAAAATTATAAATGCTATAGATTTTACCATCAGATCTCACTAATAAATTATTAAATTTCATGGAATGGAGGAAGGTGAGAACTAAAGTTCACCTGGAGGACTCTATGAGGAAAATCGTAAAATCCCAAAAATAAGGTGAGTCTTAAAATCCACAATAATATTTTTTAGAATAAATAATGGAGGGTTTTTAAGTGTTCATGTAGTTACAATTCATGTTCTACTAGTTATAAAATTATGAAAAAATTATTTTATATTCACTATTAGTCTACACATTCCCATCACATAGTTCACTGGACCCTATAATAGAATCATACATCATGGTAAAAGTCCTAAAATCTCTGAATTTCTCATCTAAACACTATGAAACTCAATTAAATAAAGAGTAAATTAAACAATAATATACAATAATATTTTTTTGTGTCATGTTTCCTTCCATAATTATACTTTCTTCTAGACAAATGTTGTTGAAATTTCTCATTATAAAATATATAAGTCCATTAATATTTCATTATAGATTCTCTTTCCTATGTTTAATGATTTTTCTTTCATACTTCCATAGCACTAAATTTAGATGAATTTATTTACCATACAAAATTTTATTCTAATCATCAATAATCAAACTAAGTTTCTTTATAAATGTATTATCTTTCTCTAAATTTATATCTAGTTAATTAATGACATAAAAAGGATCGATATAATGATTATTTAACTACAATACATTGAATAAACAAATAAGAGATGTCATTTAATGAGGTAATGATATCTAATATTTTAACATTAAATGTTTTTATACAATTTTAAATAGACTAACATATCTCAGAATTAGTTTCCATTTCTTTGATAATAACCTATATTTTATTCGAGTTGAAATGATAAGAAATACGTGATCAAAAATCAGACATTCCATTTTTCAATATTTTTGAACCATATGAGATTTATGGTGAATTTTAGTTGTCATAAATACTTTCCAAATCTATATGATCTTAATAGTCATATCTTATAAATTACACATCCCTAATAATAAATATTCACCCACTCCATACCAACAAAAAAAGGAGACCAATAGACACAGAGAGAATGTTCTTAAAAGGGAGACATATTATTTGAGGTTTAATCCCTATCATGAAAATAAAATTCAATTAAGGATATATGTGTCTCCCATAATTATAATTTCCCATCCTTTCTCACTTGGTACGTGATAGAGAAAGATACACTATCTAGGCTTAGGTGTGCCTCCTGATATGACTAAGGCTTACAATAAGTAGAAAGGGATTATTCCTAACATTGAGGAAACTATACCCTTGTTATCTCAATAAATCAATAAAAGGTAAATAACTAAACATAAAAGAACATAATGAATTCATAGTATTCAAATTGAATTGTAGGTATGTGCTAACCCTAACCAAAATATCATAGATGCATGTTATATCAATGGAATATGAAGTTCATACACCACATAAATAAAAAATGATAACTCATTAGGATTATCATATAAGATATAAAAAATATAAATTCTATGACCCTCTATATCTCTGAATCTAGAACCTTACCAAGTTACTCTATCTTAATACCTTATAAAACCTATTCATTGACATTTATTTTACACCTAAAGTTTTCTATGTACACCAATGTTCACATGCAACGTGTGTGAGAGTAAATCTTAGTTAAAAACCATAAATAAGGCCCCTAATATATTTCATGATATACCAATGTATGTTTCATAAAGTAAATAATGTATTATTAGATAAAATTGAAGTAAAAAATCTGGTCATTGTGCAATAATTTTTCTAACACAACATCTGACCCAACCTACATTACCCAATGCTAGAAAATCAATATTTTGTATTTAAATAAACCATTTATAATTGATTAAAATGAATCTATTGGAAGATATAATACTACAGAAAAATACAACACATGTTTATTTTCCAATATCCATAAAAATCGGACAAGAATATGAGGGGTGTATTAGGAAACACCATACTCAATAATGGCCTATGTACATTATAACAGGTGACCATATATAATAATTTGAATACTTTTGACCACAACAGTGTAATAATAATTTGTAGTAATGAGAATACATCTCTCCATAACAATGGGAAAAAAATCGACACTAATATGAATAATTATCTATATAATGACTCGATGCGAATTTGTAATAATAAGCATAAATATATACATAATGTTACATCTATAATAATTGGAATAAATATGATAGTAATGATGTAGAATTAATTCATATTAATTGGAATATAATAAGCATTACCTCATGTGAATAATACATTAAACCAAGTTAGTATTTTTAAAAAGAAAAAAAATTAATTCACTTCACATGATATAGACCACCATAGTTATTAGAATAATTGGTGAATCTATTATATTAACTCAAAATATAGTTCTAGTAAGCTTTTATATAGAAATAATTCTCTATAATGCAACCCTAAAAAGACTATATAACATACACCATATTCCTCAAAATACCACACCGACTCATAAGTTGTTTGAGCTGAACAAATCAGGTATTTCATCAAACTCGAGGGAAACTAATCCAATGTTCCCTATAACCTACCCTAGGTCCTCATTAATTTATAATAACCCATATATATAAATTACCTGGTAATTACACTTCTTATAGGATATAATAAACCTATTATAAATTGACCTACCAAATTTTGACTTTCCATCCCATATATTTTTATCTATTACTATAGTGGTTATAGAAATCTAAGTGACACACCCAAGGTTAAACCATGACTTAAATAAATTATTGAAACCATCTCCAACCTAACCCCTCATCCTTTAAAAAATTACTATTTTTTCTCATTATAACTAGTCCATACTATAATTTGATTCATCACTATGACTTAAAATATCAATTAATCTCTCAATATAGAGCCAATATCTATAATCCCTTTTTTCCTCACAGAATATCTAAATGATCCCATGAATCCAAACCATCATTAATCATTAACCCATAAATTTTTTTAAATAAACTAATCATTAGAGATTCTAAAAACATGGTAGGTCTATCCAACTCAAAATGATACCCAATTCTTAAATAATCTTTTAATGAAATATTCCAAACAACTCGCATAACTAATTAGTTTTTTCACTAATAAAGTGAGATATATAATCTATCTAGTTCCCTTTCAATTACTATAGAGATTCTGTCCTAGTGTACTTATAGTTTATCCCATGATAAAATACATATTCAAGGACCCCACACAAAATTATCACTCACACCCCTTGGAATCCTTGTCTTTAGGGGATCCTATAATAATTAAACCTAAAGGAGAATACCAATATTTTTTGTTAGGTTCTCTACTTTATCGATCAATATAATTAAAAACAAATAGTTCCTAGTTCATATCACCCTATCAAGAACCCCCATGTAATCACGGTCCACTAGATATAAAAGATTTGATATATATCTTAGTAGTTAAATGTGTTTCTACCTCAAGATCATTATAGTTACCACATCCAATATCACCAACTAATTCATCTTTGTTAACCTAAAATCAAAGTCGTAGACAAATAAGACCAAATTGGGGTTTAATAATAAAATTTATATTTAGAAAATATCAATAGTAATTATGGTGTTAAGTAATGCCTTAGCCTCCCTCGTTGTTTTATATTTCTTTAGAGGATACATCAATTAAATATTGGACATAGCACCTGTAGTCATTGGATGAAGAGGGAAGCGACGGAAATGAGATGGAAATGTCTCATGGTCTATTTGGTTTGAGATAAAAAGGGGTAGGGGTATTTCATGTTATAATTTCAAATATTAATTAATTTAAAAAATAAAAATAGTTTCCCAAATGTCCACTAAAATACCAGTGTCCCTCTAACTGACTCACATTGGCTTATCAGTGGATCATATGCCACTTCCAACCCCTGTTGTATTTTTGGTTTGACACCAGTAGCCTTCTATTAGGGACTGATTTTACCCATTTGATGGATTTTAATTTAATACGACCTAAAAACTTTATTTTGACCATTTTTACATTTCTACCTTACCTATAAAACATCCCTTTTCAAAGTTTAAACTTATCAAAAATGCACCTCTTTCAAACAAACTATCCAAATTTAATTTCACACTACAAATAGTTCTAATATATTCTGTCTTTATTCACAAAATTTATCATTTAATAATTATATAGTTCATTAAGAACTACCTTATATATGGATTCCCATCCTAGAGAAGCATCCATGACCATCTCCCAACTTCCAATCCATTTATTGGAATTTTATGTCACCTCTTACACTCATTTCCCAACTACATTTAATTATATGGTCTGCGCATTGGATTTAGTTTACCTTTATATACTATAAAATTTTTCCCCTTTGATCCAAAGGATAAAATAGAAATTTTCAAAATGATTTATCAGATTCAAATTCAATTTATCATACCTTATTACACACACACAAAAAAGATTTAGTCATCCCTCTACTACATAACACCCTCTGAAAACACCATATACCTATGCTCAAGATTGTCATCACTCCATCCCAAAATTTTTTCCTTAACTCTAGATACGTTAAAAAAATACCAGACTACACATAATTGAGTTTAACCCCAATTCATAGTGTGATTCATTGAAACTATTCTAAATTCAGAAAAATAGTTGATGCATTCTTTGCATGAGTACCAACGCACTCCCAATTTGAGCCCCTCATGAACTGTGAATTGATTCAGTCACCAATGATACCGCATATCCCATAACACCATGAATGGGTTCCAAATATATTATTTACTATATAACCAATAGGATATATTTCAATCAAATCATGTTAGTCAAAAAAACTTTGACCACCCACTTATCAATTCCATTACATAGGTAGACATTAATGGTCACTAGGACCATCTCAATAAAAGGTTCATATTTCATGTGGCCAATAATATACTCCCCATAAAATGATTATCCATTTCATCATCCTACCAAATTCATTACACCCAATACTGAACAAATGATTAATTTAAATTCCACAAACACTAAAATACATATCATTCTAAGGATCATGTAACATTCTAGTATGATTTCTAATAAACATGCATAATTAATTATGGAATACCCTAACCAAATGAAACTTCACCCTCTCAAATTCATGCACTCAAATTAACCTCAACCACCCATGGTATAGGTTTATTAGTCTTGTTTCTCTCGAAATCCAATAAATTTATTCAAAAAGCGTATTACCCTTAGACTATATGTGGAGAAATACAAACCATATGAATTTTTTTTCTTCCCTCTATGAAATAAATTTCCTAGATATTTTCATCACTTGTGCATCATAAAATATTATACATAGTTATTCCATTCCTATAGACCCATCCTGTACATCATGATAAGTTCAAACATTTCATAACATTTGATGTTATTACTATCAAATAATTTCAAAAGTTTTTCACCCCTATTGATGGGTATAAATGGAAATACCCCATAACTAAGGAATATAATAATTATCTAATGACTATGATGCTTCTATTTATTCTAAACACCACATATTCCCATGATAAATCATGAAATCTCGTTGATGTCCCATCATTTTAAAACCAATATTGTCGATTATCTCACTTCATAATATAAACCTCTATAGGACACTCTTTAATTTGTATCAAATAAAAAACATATCTTGAGATGGTCCTCATTACTCTTAGGACCATAATATTACCATAGTGGATTTTATTTCATATAGATACCATATTAAAAAATGTGGCTATTCACTGAACTGAAGTGGATCCCTGTGATATATTTCTTGATTTTATGGGTACTAAGGAGTCCTAGAATCCATTATAACTTTATAACATGACTTGGTTTCTATAACCAATATAGTTATTAAAATCCAACATGCATCCATGATCTATACAACCCACCTAAAAGGGGAACATCACATAAAATAGACATGAATTAGTTATTACCTTATTAATTCCCTATGTCATATAAAAACTCAATATCATTCTCCTATAGTATAATAAAATCCAAAAAAAACATTCTCATTATATTCCTCAATATTTATAAATTATATCCCATTATATCTATAAGAGGTAATAAACATTATACCATCCTATTATACATCCCAAATACAGCTTCCCAATGATTTACTCCATCATATAAAGTACTACATGCCAAATAGAGAGACCATGCACCTCTTACATATCTAACACAAAAAACAAAATAAAGCCAAAACTTTTCTTTTATTACATGAATACCTAAGTCAACATTATTTATAAAACTATATACATGATCACACATCACTAGTGTAAAATTCTAATTAATGTTGAATATACCATTTCTGAATTCAATTAAAAACATTGATTTATGTTTACCTCCCATATCATATTACACTCCATAACATTCATTCATGAAAATAAGAAAAAACTAATTTGATAATTGAGAACTCACAAATAACTACATTACTAGTATATGAATGATCTATTCCATTTAGATTGCCTAAAAACCACCATCAAGAGTCATACCATTACACCATGTGGTAATAACACAACTCAATCCAACTCACACAAGGTTACAAACCAACCATGCATCCCATTTTAATAATAGTTCATGCCTTGAGGCATCTGATTCAATAACCAATTAATAGTTATAACATCGATGTCTCACTAAACTAACAAAGGTATATATCACCTATATCAAACCAGACATATAGAATATAATTCACCAAACCAAACTAACTATATGGTTTTCATACACCATATGCATATACTTAAATTATAATTTTATCAAAGAAGTAAATATAAGAAAAAAATATCCATTGATTTTAGTTAATCAAAACACCCTTAATTAGTTATTTTGGAAAACACTAAATAAATAATTATAAATGTTTTAATTAACCAAAACCCATCAAAAAAAATTTCTTTCCTATAAATAGTTTTCCTTGTCCATTATAAATTACAACATTAAACATACCATTGGAAGTTGTGAACATGTCCAATAGAATTGTATAATAAGTATGATTCCTTAACAAAAAATGTATTTCCACCTTAATTAAGGAGTAAGTTAATCAACCAGTAACCATAAAATCACTCCTCAATATTAAAAAAATATTGAAAACAAAAAATCACATACCCATAACCCTGGTAACTTGGACTTTCACCTAAAAAGTTTTCATAAAGAACAATCATGATTTCCATCCCCTATTCCAACTAGTATTATCACCATCTTATATATATAAAATCATAAAATAAAGGAAAAAAGATATAATATTTCTTATAAATCCTTAGACTATTTAACCTAATCATTGATAAATTTGGAGATACTATCCAAACTCAGTAACATCTCTTTCTGCACTAGAGGCTATCGACTAGATTTAATGATCATTGACTAGAATTTAGGATAAAATACATGTTATATTTAAAGAAAAAAAGTAGCTAAATAACTAAATATCCAAAATCATAATAAAATTAAATTATATAAAAACAATTCAACTATGATATTACTATAACAAAAATTAAATACACCCATTATATAGTAATGGAATGTGTAGGTCATACGTCATATAAATCAGAAGTGATCTCCCAATATGTCATTCAAATACCAAATAAAACAAAAAAAGTAAAAAATATAAACCCCATATAAAATTTAAAATCCCCTCTTAGTTATTGTCTCATACGTCTTATAGACCTTCTATATCCTTATCTTTTATACAACTCATTCTCTAACTAACATTATATATATAATGTCTACCCATACATTAAAGTTCACGTGAAATGAGTGGGAATGAATCCCAATAAAGAATAACTAATAGTATCCTAATATATTTAGATATATATTCATGTAATTATAACAATGTAAACTAATGTATCATCACTTATCATGTAAGAAAACAAGTCATGTGATTTTATGTTATCCTATAAACCTCAAAATCTGAAAAAACCTACTTTGTAAAATTCTAATAAATCATTATGTCATATAAATGGAAAACCTAGATAGAAAATCATGAAAAATACTTTGGAATATAATTTACTATATAAACATGGTATATTTTCTCATTCTAAAATGTCTATAATAATAGGATGTGCATATTAGTGGTAAATCAAGACACACCGTGCATTGAAATGACATGTATCAATGATAACAGTATAATTTTTCATAATAATAGGAATACTTATGTTACTAAAAATTGGATAGTGTCTATAATAATTATAATAACTATTTCTATAATAATGGGATGATTACCTGTAATAATAAGAATAACTTTTTACCTCATAATGGGTCATCCAAATTTAATACCATGAATAGATATATCAATAATAACAGGATGAACATCCATAATAATGGAAATAACTCTATCTATAATAATGGGGATTATATTCACAATAATCAAAATAATTATGTCTATAATGATGGGATGTGAATTCATCATGAGAGGAAAAGTAGAATCTTCACCTCATGAGCACACTACATTGAACTATAACTGGTTGTTAAACTAAACACAAATGGAATGCACTACCCATAATCTATAACCCTTATAATATTTTCCCTCAAAGTGTGTTCTGTATTCTAACTCAACATCTATCATTATTCACCTCTAAGATATACCACTTTACCCATAATTAATCTAAACACTAACTATGTCAAACACACCATCTTATTTGTAACAAAAATTGAATCATAATTCATCTAAGTTGAAATAATCATTTATTACATATCACTCTTGGGAAAAAAATTCACATAGTACCCTAGGACATACCCAAAGTCCTCACTCAATTGTACCAACCCATATCTATCACCTCAATTTTCATTAAATTTTCCATAGGTTTTTCCAAATTCATTCTCAAATAACTTATGAAATTATAACTTTTAATCCAAAATAATCTCATCCATTTCCATTATGGTCACAATAAACTAAGGGCTCCACCTAAGTTCAAACTTTTCCTTAACCAAGTTTGTGAACCCATTTATATGAAAACCCATTATTATTTCCTCAAATACCATGTTCCCATATTCTTATTAATTAATATTAGGGTATTCTTATAGTATATTACATAGCACACCAACTATCTCTCTCAAAAGAGATCCAAGATATATAGTTCCTTTTTCCTCACCCACCGATCCCCCATAGTGCCAATAATGTGGAACCACATTCAACCATAAAAAATTTAACCACACTTTAAGGACTTCATTTAGTATATTCATCATGAATTGTAAGGATTATACTATTAAAAATGATACATAAGACTTTAATCATACCTTAATGTGAGATTTCCAATAACACGCAATAATAACTAGTCACCTCACACACAAAATAGAAGATATAATGCATTGATCATGATCCAAATCACCTAAATGTTAGTCACATCATTCGACCACATGACTATAGTCATAATATCCAACCACCATATGCTAGATAACATCAACAGGAATCTAAGAAACATTAGTGGAATGAATTTTTCAGATTGTGATAAATATAATGAAAACAAAAGATGAAAATTACTAACAAAATGAAATTGATGTCATATATTAGAATAACATATCCAAAGTGAGATAAAAAAATTAAAATTATTATTATATACATGTGGATAATATCCCAAAAAATCTCAAGTCACCATCTCCCACATCGAGTGAAACACAATTCAACCCAACAAACGTCACGCATAGAAATAATAATTAATCAATATATCTTCATGTACCTATAGGTACCTAAAAAAATATACCATGGATATTTATATCCATTGGATTTCATATAGAGGGTGTGATAATAACATACTCTACAATAAACCACCATTATTCCATTATATACTAAAATACACTCAGGTGTGTACTTTAGATTAATCTACTCATTTAGTTAAATGTATAAGATAATTGATTTGAATTTATTTATCACCCAATTCACAATAAAATAATATAATAATGCTTTTATAGATCATAATTAACCATTGATGATATCTCTATATAGAATATGAATCCATACATATCAAACATTCTTTCATCCTTAGCTTAGGATTCCAGACAAATTAGACAAGTAAATATTATTGTCATTCCTAATTAATAAGCATAATGTTGTCTGGGTTTAATACCCATACCATAAGGGAAAAGGGATCGCATATTCTCATGTCAATGTGATATATTATCTTATACCATTAGAAATAGGGGAATGGGAATAAAAGATTTAGGTTAATCTTTCATCTCATTCTGTATATTCAATTAGGACCCCACCAAGTGGGTAACTACATATTTTTTATAAAGATGAAATACCAATAGAAGGTTTACTTGGTAATATTTTTTTTACCAATATATTATATACCCACTCTGATTTAATGATGAGACATGAAATTTCAAAAACAAATCTGCAATTTATGATTAAAATATCCTCAAACTATTCTAAAACTAAGGTGAATTTTTTATTTTGGATGATTTATTAGAATATAAAATAAATTTTTTAAATGGATAAAATCATTTATTAATGTTTTTATTCATTATTTTATTTTTCAATATAGGAAATACATTGATATTGCATTGGAGAATTCATTTTTATAGGGTTTTAAGTATAATTTAATTGTTGTATTCTATTTTTTAAAAATATGACTAAATATAATGTTGAAAGAATTCAATTTCATTATTTTGAGGGTAAAATGACAAAGGAATCATTTTATGAATTTTTCCTTGCACATCATAAATATTTTCCCCATATTTCAATACATCAGGAAATTTCCATTATTGGAGTAGCTACCCATTATAAATATTTTTGAATAATGATGTGACAATTGGCCACAAGTCTTGAATCTACTATGAGGCTTAATCACTTGTTCATCCCATCATTGACTATGGGAATCTACTGCATTACTGAAACTCATTAAAAAGAAGGTGACTAAGAAACCGTTCAATCACTTTGATCAACTATATGATTGAATGTGCATGGAAATTTAGAAAATTCATTAAGTTACCACGTGTTATATTGAAGAAACATCATGAATATTTTGAGCCACTGAAATCAAAATTAACCAAACATGTGAATTATAATCAAATTTATAATTTTCATCAAGTCTATTCTACTGCATGGAAGAATCCATCCAAATGAAATCACCCCAAGCTATTCTGGGTGAGTGAATTCAATTTTTCCTATGCATCCCCTCATGCTACGTAAGGTTGAATGGAATATGCATTGGTGTCATTGGCATACCAAATAGGCTACGTAAAGTACTGACCATTCTTAGGAAAGGGTACATCCCTCTATTATGAGGCTTGTCAAAGGTAAAACTTTTTTATAGAACCTACTTAATAGACACCCCCGGGCAGTGAATGTGTGTATGAGTAATTCATCCATTTCAAAATCCATTTAAGGGTATCCCCATAATAGAAAAAAGTATGTAAGAGTCATCAATCCATGCTCATATAAGTGTATATTCAGGTGTTTAATCACATCACCATATGATTAAATCTCATAGTTCCCAAAAAATGGCCAAATATGACAAATATTAATTAATTAAACCTATTGTCAGACAAATTCATGAACAAGATCCAACTAATTATCCATGTGGTGATCATCCAAGATAAAAATGTTAGTAGAGATCATGAAGGAGTATTGAGAATGATCTACATGATTTTAGATTCCCTGAACATTGATCACAACCCTCAAATTCTTCATGTGTTAGAGATCAATGAAAAATAATCATGAGTAATGAATTTGAAGAATCATCCCAAGGTGATGAACTACAAATTGAAGCATCGACTCACTAAATAAATAGATAATTATTCATTTGGGAGATGGGGTAGTAAGAAAAACAGTTAGATCGACTGGAGAAACTGATTTTTTTTATTTCTATTTGTTGTAATTATTTTATGATGGCACATAAAGCTATTAGTGGTATAGCTAAGGAGAATTGCCTCATTCTCAAATCATAAATTCGATTAATTAATTATTAAATTATCGTTCTCTTTTACCAAGATGTTTTTAATTTCTTAATTAGTTTATGGTTTCTACTGACCTTTTATTTTAACTAATTCTTCTCTCATTCTCATAATTTCACACATAAGCAACACAAATTCACTAAATTTTATAAAACAGTGATAAATGGGTTGAATTGGTGGTGATTTCATATATATTATCACTAGGTTGGGAATATTAGAGGATGCAAGATCATTTTACTCCCTTACACAATCTAAAATAACCATGTGAGAGTAATAAATGAGATCATGTTTGATTTGGAAATAGTATGGAAACAACTAGAAAAATGGTTAAATAGGTGAATAAGGGAATGATTGAATATTAGATAACTAGTTACAAAATTAAATTTTAAAATAATCAAATTAAAGAAAACATTTCACACATCACAGCCAAACATTTTTTTATTTTCAAATAAAAAACATTATGGTTCAGTGAGAACCATACAAGAATCACATTAAGGTTAAGTGAGAACCAAAATAGGAACCACAAGTGAGACAGTGTGCCCAAGGGGATCCACCATTGAAGATAGGAGTCAGAAAAAACCCAAAACACAATAATAGAGGAACCAAAAAAAATAAGAATCTGCACAAGAACCATTAAAGTATAATGATAAATGGAAAGGGATTCATCAAAATTGAACATTAATGAGGAACCATAGGACTGTCAAGCCACACATTGAACCCATTAAACAAGATAATAACACACCCAAAACACTCTCTTCTTCAAAGATAAACTTATTACACTATGACTGTATTATTTAAAATTCTAAATATTAGTTATTAATGTCCCTTGATATGCCTATTATTACCTAAAATATATCATTTAGTAGATATAAAATAATTATTGATGATTAATGAACATTACTAGTTGCAGAAATTAGATTTTTCAGTAAACAAAGTAGCAACAATACAAATTATATTTATGTAATAAGCACACAAAAGTAAAAATTTCATCATAAAAATTTCAATACTCAACATGGAAATATATAGTTTTACCTAAATAAGATGAACTAGTGAATATATAAACTAAACAAAATTCCAAGTCATGAAAGGTTTCAACATAACATGAATAACCCCTAATTAAATCGTCAAGGGATTCAAACATAAATAAAAAATTTCACGAGAATTTGTTAATATTATTTTCAAATTATTATTTATTCATATTAAATGAATATAAATTTATTGAGTTTAAGGCATTTTAAGGTTCATTAAAATCCTTATCAAATGAGTATTTACTCATATAAGGGAAAGTCAAACTAGTGGATCACTAAGTGATAAACCAAATATAGGGTTTCCCAGGTCTAACACATTCAAGAATTATCTGAGTTTAAAAGATAAATAAGGTGTTAGTATAGAACAAAAAACATTTTTTTATGAAAGTTTTCATCCTAAAATAGGTTTCTCATACATATATTTATCTTAATGGGGAGCACATGTTCAAATTTTACTATTATAAAAATCATTACTCTAATCCTTAGACTTATGAAAAAGTTTTATAAGACACACTTTGAAATGAGGAATGGTTTAATAAAAAAATGTGTTAAAAAGGTTTTATATAAAATAGAGAATGTTTCCAAGGCATTACAAAAAATTCATTAAGTAACGATGTCCAAAATAAAGTGTTCAATTCAGATTGGGTCTCATATAATAGAACTAAGAAGGAATAAATATCGCATAAGTCCCTTCCACCTAAAACAAACCTATCCATACCATATCCCCTGAAGAAACCCTTTAATGGAGTTATGTTTGGATTATTGACCTATATCTCTTGAAGGTTAGAGTGGGAACCAATGAATTTAATATAATTAATATCAAAAATTTATGAACAAATTCTTCTATTTATGGGATTTTCACACTTCCCATATTTTTAAACATACTCCACCAAGGAAATTATTTCCATAATCATCACGGGATAATAAGGGTTCTATAGGACTAGTAAAAGATATATAAAAATATATATAGTTTTTAGAAGTTATCATTTAACTAACCTGAACAAGAAGATTATACACACTCTTAGGTGTATATGTGATGCTTTAGATTTCCAAAATAGTGGTTATTAAAGGTTTCAATAACATAGAAGACATTTAATATCAATTTAATTCATAGCCACATTACTAAGTGAATTTATACTCAATGTTAAACTCATTTATTGAAGACTAGTGGATTAACCACTTTATGGAACATTATCTCTACTTATATTTGATGTTATAATAAAAATGAATGTAAAGGATATCAATATCCCACATCATGAATGTATAACATGGATAAAAATATTAATATGAATGTAAAATCCCCATGTTCCAAAAAAAATCATTAAAAAACATAGAACTACTAATTTTATCAATAATCATTTAAAATATATTTTAAACCAATATGTAGATTAAAAATAATTATAGGAATTAAACTGTGTTACCAAATAAAATTCACTTCCATTTCTAACTAAGGGTTTGGTTAGAAATTATTCATTTTTATATTTTCAAAAAGAATGTTTTTTCATTATTAGTTTAAGAAAATTAGTTAAAGATTATTACAAATAAAGTACTAAAAATTATCATAGGGGTAATACCCATAAAATATTCATTTTGAATTTATGATTCAACACTTGAACTTCAACAGAATCATAATATCCTCAAAAATAAATCAAAATATAATCTATAAACATTTATAAGAAATATATAATATAAAAAATCACCAAATATATAACTAAACTCTTCCAAGATAAAACGAAATCATAATATAAACAAAATAATTTGTCTCATCAATATATATAAAAACATAATTATATTAAATGTAATATAATCTAAATAAAGTTCTGGAATCCAAAAACATATGGAAAATTTCTATGAAAACGATCCTTATTAAAACAATGAAACCCCACCACTAAACACTAACTTTGGAATCCCTTATACCATGAAATAAGGAATAAAGGTGATTGAATGGATTTTAATATTAATTTGGGTAAATCATAAATCAAATAACACATTTACAGTATAATGAATAGGGGTAAAACATTAACAAAAGAAATGATAAGTAGATAATAATAATTTCTAAGACTTAATCATGGAATAAATCACATCAATTTTCCCCAATTAATGAGAAGAGGTAGGATTTAATAGAATGGGGAATGGGATATCATGGTATCATTCAAATGACTAGAGGGTAATAAATCCTAGATCCCCTCTTTAGGGGTATGAAAATTTTTAGTAGAAATTAAAACATAGTCTATTTGGCCATAGTTTTTATAGAACCATTTTGGGGTCAATATAATCTCAGTGGCATCCAAATTTCTTCTTATGTCTCCCTAAATACCTGGTGGATTCCCATCAAGATTCTATTGGATACCAGCGACCACCAACTCACTAGTTGTCCCATGGGGATCTTGGTGGCATGGCACTGGGAGTCTGTTGAAATATTGATTGGGTTCACCATTTCTTATCTCTTCCACTAAATATAGTTTTCCTCTCACAATTTTTTTACCTCTTCTCATTGTCAAAGAACTCTATGTTTCTTATACCACAATACATACCCTTACTCTTAACCTAAACCAAAAACTCAAATTCTCCTAAAATTTCATTATTAATTTTATTCAAAAATATAATGACCAAGGTCAGCGTCATTACATATATTCTTATTATATCCCCAAAAATCTACCCCAATATCCTATCATAAGTTATTAAAAATTTACCAAATGATAAATGAACCATTAAGTATTTTGAAACATAATTAGTAATTTTTCACTTACTGTGATAGTTTTTTTGTAATCCTAAAATCAATAAACCTAAAATAGAATACATGTTCTTGTTTAAGAGTCTCAACATAATCTATCTCTCCAATTGAATAACTCTGGATCCTAATAAAAACAACCCCATCCTGAAACCCATGTAAGAAATCACCATCACATATAAAACAAGTGATATATGGATTAATATATACAGTACCCTACCTCTTTCTCATTGGAGTTACCTAATCTAGTATCTCAAAATGAGGTGACTCTATTTTCCTAAAATCAAAAAATCATACAAGCATGCCCATATTTTTGGATCTATCTAAAAATCATGCAAGATAAGAGAATGGGTGAGAGGGAAATTAGTGATTTGCTTAGCCTATATCATAAGTGTCCATTATCATATATGGAATATCAATAGGATGTTAGATAGAAAACAGAGAAAAATTTGACAAAGCAAGAGATGTATATAAATGGTAAGTGAGGGCTTCTATGTATATATGAGTTAAACCAATAAGAGGGGAGTGGTATTTTAAGCTTTAATATAAAATTTTAATAAATTTATATTTAAAAATAATATCCAAAAATTTCATTAGAATATCTTTTTCCCTCTACTGATCATATGATAAGACACCAGATTATTCATGGCTTGCTACCAAGATTTGGATGGTTTAACAATTTCTCTTATACCACTACTTACATGCACCTTATATTCAATGCTACTCACACCATAATTTTAGGGGGGAATTATTAATAAAAATTTAATTTTTTTAGATTTATAATAAACTGAAAACTTTATTTGGGTTTTCTTGGACACTCCCCACCTCCAAAATAACTCTTTTAACATTTTAAAAATGAAAAAAATGGACCATATTTCAATATTAATATACAAATAATTTATTCCACCATATTTAATTGCATTAGAGTATAGGAAATTATTAAAATTATTCCAATAATAATAATGGGGTTCATTACAATGATACCCTAAAATTAAGAAAACTATAATGAATTATCATATTAATAATTGGAATAACTCACTATGTCTGACCATTAATCTAAGAATGATATATCAGGCTATGATTAAACTTAGTGTTTATGGCCACATAAAGGCTCTTATAAAATCAATAGATAAATTGAGGATATTAGTTATATTTAATAGAAAATATAATCCTTTACAATTTTACAATCATTGGAACATATAAAATTCCTTAATATTATACTTTAAAACTCTCTTTAGTATGAAGGAAATGGATTGACCTGGTTATTTGATCAATGATCACCCATATCACATTATTTCTAGGAGGTGATCAAAGCAATATGATAATAATTTTCATAGAAACCCCATCCCACTTACATATAGGAATAATTATTATTTTAAACTAACAATATTTTGGGGCTCAAGCAACACTTTCGAACAAGTGAGGAAATGGGATAAAAATCAATTAATTATTTATCCCATCTTATATCTCTGATATTTATGTTTAATACCATAAATAATATTGGAATCACCCATATTTATAGACCATTTATACTGATAACATCAATGAAGTAATTCCTATCTTAAGGAAAGTGTGAGTACCAAAACATTTTTTAAATAATTGATTCCATTAAAAGAATAAAATTATTTATTATTTGAATCCAAATAATTAAAATTATCATAATATATTGGAATTTAGAATATAATATCTACTTATATCAAATATCATCAATTAGAGAAGGTGTAGAGTTAGTGTTAGATAATAATAACATTTTTTCTTTCCTCATATACAAATTAATTTCTATAACGATAATAATTTATTTCTATTTATCATGAGAAAAATTCATTGTCTCTTCTCAAAAAATCCCATTGAGGTCACCAATGATCACATGTCCTTTACCTGTTGTGTAAGCTAATCCAAAATCAAAATTATATGACTATTTCACTAAAAATATTTTCCTAAGGATAAAATCATACTGAGAAAATATGTTCTTTAAAAAATTTTGATCCATAACTATAGTAAATTTTTCACAGGATTGATGGTATCACTAGTATATTATATCATACATTACAAATTCTAGTTCAAAACCATTGGTTGGGTAATTATTTTCAACTAGGGAAAGTGGATGAGAACCATACACCATCACATTATTATTATACATGAGAATAAAAAAGTACCAATATTAAAGGAATCAAAATAAATAGTGTAATATACCCCAAGATTATGTAAAATTAGAATAGGTGGAAATTTCAACCACTTCTTCAATTCCTATAAATTTTCACACAATTATCACTCCATCTATACTTTACTGCCTTATAAGTTAAATCATTCAAGTGATAATATTATTTTGTGAAATTATGGGAAAACTACCTAAAAACACCTAATCTTAGGAAACTTAAATTTCAAAAATAGTCTTGGGACTGTCCCAAGAAATCATCACATCAATATTATTATGGGTAATTTATATTAGCTTTTTATAAAGACACATAACCAAAAAAAATTATTATTATATTTATAATTGGAACATAGATATTTTAGTATATAGGTGATATAGAGATCTAGGCTCATCATACATAGATATTGCATCATTTTGATGAATATTTTCTACATTACACAAACACATGCTTAAGGACCATAAAATTTTAGTGTCTTTGGAAACTTGTAAACACAACAACTATTCCATATGAAAACTACATCATCTCCCACTGGTATCTTCATAACCAGCAACCTTGATAGAAATATCATATGTAATAAATATCTTCATAACATAGGGAAAGTAAATATAATAAAGTGTGAGATAATATTCTCAGTAAGGTTAAAAAAGGATGATATATAGGCATAACATGAACATAAGGGTATGAGAACATGATAATAACATTTGAAAACCATACCCTGTATATCAATGATCATAATCTTGAGTCATGTAAGAAAGATTAATAGATTATAAAACATGAATCATAAGTGAACAAAAAAACATGATCCCTAAGAGAATAACATTGGATAAGATATTGATTTTTTTATACACATAATAATATAAAATCATTTCCATATTGGCCAAAGGTCACTTACAAGGCCATCAAAATGGACAATATCCTTTACTGTATCTTTTTGAATACTTGTTCTAACCCTATATTACTATTTCAGGTTCACTCCTCATTCCATCCTTATCTTACTATACTGGGTTAAATTTCCATTCCAACCATGTCTATCTCATGAGATATATATTTATCTTTACTTAATTCATTGGAGGGAGATATTTGTCCAAACCGTCTAATAATGAAATCCATATTTATTTATACCACATGATCATAAAAATTCATCATATCAAAACCCATGATATGAAATGGTTATCATAAACATTTCATTATATCATAGCCTATGTACATGAGGTAGGTTTCATAATCATTTAATCCTAGAATAACCCACACAAAGAAGCGGGTTTTATAAGAATCTTCACATGGTATAACCCATGGAAAAGAAATGATTTTCATTAATATCATTCAATAGAAAAAGTAAAACATTTAAAGAAATAATATGACTAGTATCTTTGGATAATATCCCCAATAAGGCATAGGTAAAACCATTTTATGTTATCAAATATAAAAAATAATTTTTAAAGACAATTTAAAACATTTCTTTAGGAAAATATCCTATCCCCTTTTAAAGAAAATAAAAATATAAAACCTTTTTAAAACCATTTTATTTGAAAATAAATTTTAAAACATATTATGGAATCTTTGATTAAATTATTGGTCATGGTATCTAAAAATTCTATTCATACTATACATGTTAAAAAGAATATTCCATTCACATTTTCGATAAAAGAAAAACATGCATTTTTTTGGAAAACAACAAGAAGATTAATTTCAAAAATAATTCAAAAATTAAAACATGTGTAAAAATTTCTTTCAAAACCCATATGATAGTAATAAAATATTTTTGAAAATATTTTTAGAAAACATGGTTTTATAAGAAAACCATTTTCTGACTAAAGAGAGTAATAAAGTCATATTTTCATAAAAATAGTTTATTAATTATATTAAGTACCGAAGGGTGGGAAAATGGTAATATATCATGACTAAATAAAGGAGAATAAAATAAATGGGAATTATTGATAGGTATAACATGAAATTTCACCAATGGAGACTTAAAAACAAACAATCCTGTTAAATGATAATATTGTAGCATACAATCTTTACCACTTTAGAAATATTGAACCATAATCCCCATAAATGAATAACATAAATTGAAAATTGAAATTTACTGAGGATGAATAAATTCATGATATTAAATTTAAATTGGGCTTTATATAACTCATATGAAAGAACATAGGGGCATAACACAATATACATATCAACAAAGGAAAACTGAGACAAAAATCCATTACTAATTTGGAAACATTTCAATAATAAACCCCATGAAAAAGAAATAATAAAATAGATATGTTAATTTCCCTAAGTTTAATTTCAGGAAACATAAAATAAATTAATTGGAATTATATTCAGAACATAAATAAAATATTTGTTTAATATAACATGTGTCTCACATGATTAAAAAGTGAGACAAAAATCCAATACATTAAGTATTGAAATTCGTTTTACTCATTAAAATCTAGAGTATATTAAATATAATTTTATAATAAATCTAAAAACAAAAAAATTATTATATATCATAGAATATATTATTTTTTATGACTTTACATTACCCATTTGTTAACAATTCCATGTTAAAGTTATGTTTTGAGTATTAACCGCTTTGTTTTTCATATATGTTTTGACTTGTTATTCTTGGTCCTCTTACTTAAATAATGATTTCATCATATAAAAAATTTAAACCATTATATAAATATCATATATATTTAGTATATATGTTTTTATTGTATTCCATAAATTTTTTTGATATGAAATGAAATGTACCGGTTATGGAGATATTATGTCATACGTATACCAGAACATTGTTCCCATTTTTTTATTGAAAGAAAAAAAAGTAAGTGATATATATTAAAATTATAAAATCATTTTTATGTAATATATGTTTCATATTTTTATTAAACTCGTAATTAATACATTACATTTTATGCATGAATGAATCACATTACTCTCCATGGTGGTAGCCCGTTGTATAGACGAACAACATTATCATATTCCCACAAAATGGAAATCATGAAGGTATGTGTGATATAATTATAATAGAATTATAATAACATCATAAATATCATATATTTTATAAAAAAACTATAAATCCATCATTTTTTCCAACCTTGAGTGGTGGTAATGGAAAAACAAATGACATTGGTTCATGAGGTGGTAGTCTTCCATACACGCGAATGTTGATTTCATAAACCATTTGGTGGAAGTGTGTTCCATTGTAAGTCATAAACTTAACATAAAATCATCTCGGTATATTGAAGATAATTATTTTATTATATTATCATGTTATAATTATAATTTAATGGGGGTGAAAGATATAAAATAACAATTTATTTTGATAAACATTACCCCTTTTCAGGTATCCTCATTAGGTTTGCACTAAAATCCATCCTTGGTTGGATTTATGTAAAAAAATAAGGCATTTAGTATGAGGGGAGGGGATTTTGGCATTGATTTTGTAATTTATTGTCTAAAAATATGGTGTGAATGTGTGAATAACGGAGGAGAGGGTGTAGTCTTTTATAAGTGGGGGTGAGGACACACTTAGTATTTTTAAAAAGAAATAAGCACAACCACATTTTCTACATAGAACAAGATTCTAAAATAGATAAAATTATCTCCTTAAAATATATAAGGTATTAAAATGGAAATAAAATATTTTTAGAAAATTTTATAGGTAAATTTGACTACTATAATTCTACTTTAACCCCTAGTAAACCCATTTTTACCATAACACCGGTAATTAAGTTTTACTGCTTTCACTATTCATTTCGGTAAAAAAATTAATTTTACATTATTAGAAATTATAAATATTTAACACTCAAAAAAATTAATATATTTTCCTAAATTCCATTCACTGAAGTGTAAAAAATTAAATTAATATCAATCCCTTAGACATGATGTAAATGTGAGATTTTAAATTAGAAATGATCAAATGTTTGCAATGTTTTTATATCCAATTTCAATATGAAATTGATTAAAAAAAATAAATCAGTTTAATAGATTTATAATTTAACTAATTTAACTTTAAAAATAATTTAAAATATATTTTAACTTTATAAAAAAATTATGTAAAAAGGAAGTTTTCAAAAATATTTTCTTTTCCCAATTCATCAAAAAAGTGAAACTTTTTTGAAAAATACCAAATAGTCACCCTAAGATAATTTTGAAATTATTTTTCAAAAATTATGTTTTTTTAAAATTATTTTTATAAATTTATCAAAAAATAATTTAATTATTGTTCAGAAAAGACATAAAAATTAGTTTTTTGAGAAAAAATATTTTCAAAACATATAATGACTTTTCAAAAAATTAAGTATTTTATTATAATTTTTTTATATAAAAACAATATAGATAATATTTAAAAACTATTTATTACTATTTATTTTACTAAGTTTAATTCAGATCTTTATAAATTTCACATTCGAATAATATTAAAAATATATCATGGTTTTGTTAAAACACGGTGTTGTGTGTCACACAAGCTGACTGAGTGTTGCATGTAGTGAAAGAAAAACTATAGTTGTGTGTAATTGAATATTTACTTAGTTTTTTATGTGACTTAATCCATCAATTAAATTTAAACAAAAATATATATTTCATAAAAACTCAGGGTGTTACATTCTACCCCCCGTAAAATGAATTTCACCCTCGAAATTCATCCCTTTGATAGAATAAAAAAAAGAGAAAATACCACCTTATCATATCCTAAACATCCTAATTATCTTCTCCAAAATCATGGTTTATCCATAAAACATTGACTAGGTGGATGGTCTTGTTTCATTAAACTTGCTATGTACGAACCAAAAACCCCACCGATTTTTCCTCATAATAAATAATCTGCTCTGATGATATGACCTATAAGTTCAGTACATGTGATGGGTAAGGTATTTACTTCCTTAATAGATATACATGAAACATGTCATGGTCTTGATAGAGGTTTTTTGGATGCACTAAGTGATTGGATACCATCCAGATACAATAATGAATTTCAAAAGGACCGATATACCTTGGGCTTAGTTTCCATTTCTTCTTGAATAACATTATCTTCATACATAGAGAAATTATTATAAAAAACATTTCACCAACTTCAAATTCTAGATTACATCATTGATTATCATTATAAAGTTTATGCCAAATTTGAGCTACCTTTATGTGATACTGAATGGATCTAACCTTCATTGTCATTTCTTTAGCTATCTCAGGTCCCAATAGATTTCATTCTCTAACTTCATTCTAACATGTTAGACCACTCCATTTTATTAAATAGAGGGATTAATAAGGAGCCATATCAATTATTTAATCAAATATATTATTGTAATAAAAGTCAACTAGAAAAATATTTTGTTCCCAACCACCACTAAAATACAAAGAATATGATACTGACATATCCTATAGGGTATGAATTTTTTTTAGACTGGCCATATTTTTATGGATAATACGGAGCACTAAAAATAAACTTCATATCAATAGATTTATGAAGACTTCCCCAAATAATTTAGGTAAAACATGAATCTCGATTCGATATAATGAAATTTGGTACTCCATGCAACCTTAACACTTCCTTAATGTGTATCCAAAAAAGTTGTTCCAAAGAGAAGTCTTCTCTGATGGTGAAGAATTGTGTTAAATTAGTGAGGCATTCAACTGGAACCAATATATAATTATGAAATTTAGATGTTTTGGGGTGTCTAATGAAAAAATACATGGTGATTTTTCCCATTTCCATTTTTTTATGTTTAATGGATGCAACATCCTCTTAGACTTTTTTCTTTTAGCCTTAACTTTCTAACGTAAAAATCATTGAGATATAAACTCTACAATATCTCCTTTCCTGATATCCCACCAAAAGTATTCTTCCAAATAATTATACATCTTTTTACTACACATCTGAATAGAGAATGAATAAATATGATCTTCCTCTAATAAATACTTATTCACATCTGGTGTAGAAGGAATGCATACATATTTCTTTAACCTTATCAATTCATCATGATCAAGGTTAAACTCGGAAAACATTTCAAACATTCAATTGCATCTCTACATATTCTTTCTATACCTCATTAATATTCACTTAGATAGATGGTTTAACATTCAATTCAAAAAGATAATATTTTTCCTTACTTTATGATTTCTATATCTATCCTTTGAAAATACATAAATATTGGATAATTTTTTATCCTCATCATGGATAAGCTAGCATGATGCTTTCGACTCAAAGCATCGGCCACATTGTTCTATTTCTAGGGTTGATAATGTATTGAGAATTCATTATCCTTAATTATCTATAACCATATTCCTTTCTTCATATTTAACTTCTTCAGTATGAATTTATATTTTAAAATTTTATGAGAAGTATATATATATATCACACTATTTTCCATAAAGATAATTACTCCATATATTTAATGAAAAAATTTCCATAGATAACTCTAAATCGTGATTTGGGAAATTTTTATCATGAATATTTAGTTATAATTAGGTATTATCTAAATCCAAATCATTATATACAAGAAATATTCCCAATACTTTCTTGGATTCACCACTATATATTCAAACCCTTCTCCACTATAGGTTAAAGTAAAACAAGTTCACTGACTAGTCTTCTCTTTAGTTCCTTGAAATTTTCCAAATATTCATGTGTCTAAAGGGAATTGGATCCTTATGAGTTAACTTGTTATGATTATTAGATATTAATGAGAGATTATCCACAAACCATGGATAATATCAACATAAACTATGAAAATTTTGGATCACAGTCATCATAGTTGATCTAGGATTATATTAATAGCCATATTATTTGATGGATAAACTGATATACTATCTCTTGTGATTATATGACCCAAAAATAAAACCTTTTGTAGCCAAAATTCAAATATTGTAAATTTTTCATATAGTTTCTCCTTCCATAGGGTCATTAGTACAATTATCATATGGTCTTCATGCTCTTAATTTCTCTTTGAGTAGATTATAATATTGTTTATAGTGACTACCATAAAATTATCAAGGTAATATCTAAATATTATACTCATTAAATCCATGAAGATTCCATGATAATTAGTAATAGATAATAGATTCACTATATATTCATAGTGTCTATACCTTGTATGGAATGAATTCTTGGGAATATAACCATTATTAACACTCAATTTATGATATCCAAAATGAAAGACAATCTTAGAAAATTATTGATCTCCACGAAGTTGATAAAATAATTTTTCAATATGGGGAAGAGGATACTTGTTATTAATTGTGATCTTCTTCGAAACTCAATAATCAATGTAGAGTCACATTGATATATCTTTCTTATTAAAAAAATGAATAGGTGTACCCCAAGGTGACACACATGTCCGAATGAGTCCCTTGTCATGGTTTTTTGAGAATTTTGTCTATAATTATTGTAACTCAATCAAGTTTATTCTATAGGGATTATTTGAAATTGGTGAGGCACTGGGTATGAGTTCCATTGAAAACTCAACTTCTATTTTTGGTCTATGACTAGGTAATTCTTCTATAATGACCACAAACAAATCATGTAGAGTAGTAATATAATCAATTTTGAGTTCCTCCCAAAATATTTGAGATGAACACCCTCTTAAATGGTGATTATGACCCATACAATGGATGTGATCTCCAACCAAAGCTCATACTTATCATCACATTGATATATGATCATAGGTTGGTCTATAATATCAAATGTGACATACCTTCCTCAAAATTTTGTGTGGGATTTATGTATATAAATACAATCAATACCTATGATGACATAAAATTTAACTAGGGTAAGAATAATAATATGTATAAGAAACACATTCCCACCAAATTCAAATGGAGAGTAAAAATAGACTTGATGTGGGATCACTATACCATTAGTGGTTTTCACTACTTATTCAACACCTTCATTTTAATCTATGAAGTATTAGTTTTATCCTAAGTCATTCATTTTAATCTTCTACATAAATCCTTTATGATGGTTCATAAAGAGTTTGTGAATTTCCAAATCATATCCCCTAGTAGTTTCAAACTAGGTGTGAAGGAAGTCCCATTATTTGTCACCGGTTCTTGATCGATTCTTGATCAATACAGTGTTTTTGAGGTTTTTACCCCAATTTAAATCTCTTCCAGAGCCAAATCCGCATGTAGTATCCATAAAGGGATTTAATTACTTTGATACCACTCAATCTATCCTCTTCCAAAATTCTATGAAATTTTTCTATACTTTAACTCATCCTTTGAATTATCCTTAGACATGTCCTTTGTGATTTCACTATGGTTTTACCATCCTAGTTTCCTAAGGTTAACTAAAATTATCCTATGATAAAAACAATAGTAAACCATTCTTATCGTACATAGATATTACATCATTTTGATGAATATTTATTAAATTACACAAACAATTGACTGAGGACCATAATTGATTAGTGTCTTTGGAAACATGGAAACATAACAACAGGTCCACTGGTAAACTGCATCATCTCCAACTGGGATCTTTATAACTAGAACCATTTTTTGACATATCATATGTAATACATATATTTATAACCTAGGTAAAGGAAACATAAGAATTAGTGATATCGGATGTTCATAAATGTTAAATAGGGGAGATGCAAAAGAATAACATGAACATTGGGGTGAAAGAGAATGAACATAACATTTATAAACCATACACTACATATCAATTATCATAATCATGAGTTATCAAAGACATATTGGAATATCCTAAGACATGAATCATAAGGGAATTAGATAACATTATCCATGATATCATAACATTGGAATAATTTAGGTTTTTTGGTGTAAACATAAGAATATATAATAACTTCCATATTGGTAAAATCTTCCTACTAATTCCATCATAGTAGAAAATGTATTTTACATTATTGAGTTCACTCCTCGTTCTATCCCTATCCTAATAAACTCATTTCACATCACATTCCATCCCTATGATATTGTACCAGTTTCACTCCTCATTCCATCCACTTATAACTCATGTGATATATAAATATTTACCCAATGAATTGGAGGGATATATATGTCACACCAAACCGATAATGAAAACCTTATTTATGTGTTCCATAAGATCATAAAAATTCATCATATTATAACCCTTATAATGAAAAGGGTATCATAGGAAATTTATCATATCATAACCCTTGTATAAGAGATAGGTTTTACAATAATTTAATCATATAATAACCCATGATAAGAAGTGTGTTTCCTAATCATTTCATTATGGTATATCCCATGGGAGAGAAACAGGTTTCATAAACATTGGGAACTAAAAACATAAACCATTAAGAGAAATAATACTAAGTTTATATGTGGATCATATCCTCATTAAGGCATGGGTACTACAAATAGATGTAATACTATATTGAAAATAATTTTGAAATGTCATATAAAGCATTTCATGAGGAAAATATCCTTTCCCCTTTTAAAAAAACATTTTAAATCATAAAAAAAAATTAAAAGATTTTTATTTTAAAATATCTCCGAAAACTTATAAATGAATATTTGAATCAATGTTTGTTCATGGTGTTGCAAAATTATGTTCATGTCATAGATGTTAAAATGAAAAATCCTTCACATTTTCAATAAAATAAAAAAGGAAATTATTTAGAGAAATGAAAAGAAGATTTATTTTAAAAAATTAAAAATTAATACATGGTAAAAATTTCTTTTAGAAATAATAATATATTAATAAAATAATTTTGAAATAATTTTTAGAAAAAATGGTTTTGGATGAAAATAGATTTCAGACCCAAGAGAAAAATAAGGTCAGATTTTATTAAAAAAATATCCTAATTATCATAAGTTACAAAGAGTGAAAAAATGGTACCATTAATTAAAGATATAATGATAAACTAGATAGAAATAAAATTTATGATAATTCTTGAGAGTTAGATCATGAGATTTCAATATTGGAGACTTAATCATAAGTAATCCTGATAAATTATGAGATTATAGAAAAAAATCATTACCACTTTGGCAACATTGAATCATAATACTATTTAAGGAATAAAATATATTGAAACATAAAGTGTCATGAGGATGAATAAATTCATGATATTACATCTCATAGGGTCTATATATACACCTCATGAATGAATATAGGAGCATAACATAAATTACATCTCAAGGAAGGAAAATTGAGAAGAAAATCCATTACTGTTTGTTAACAATTGAAATGTAAAACCAATGAAAGAGATATCCAAAAATGGATATGTAGATAGAAATAAATTTAAGGATATAAAACATAATATAAATTCATGGGAATTATATACACCACATAAAATAAATATATGGTGAATATGACATGTGTCCCATGGAAGTAAAAAATGACATGCAAATATCTTACCTAAAGGCTTGGATTCTGTTGTACTCATTAAAATATCATGTATATAAATATAATATTATTATAAAACTATAATTGGACCATATTAATATAAATAATAAAATATATTATTTTCTTAGGACCTTATATTCCCATTTTATTAACAATTCCTTGTTAAATTTATATTTTGGTTATTAACCACTTTGTTTTTCATATATGTTTTGACTTTTTATTCTTGATACTCTTACTTGAATCATGATTTAATCATATAAATTAAGTAAAAAATTATATAAATATTATATTCATTTATTATATATTAATTTATATTAGTCTATTAAATTTAGTTGTTAGAAATGAAATGCACTGTTCATAGAGATGGTAGGTTGTACGTACACATGAACATTGTTTCCACTTTCTAGATTGATTGAAAGAAAGAAAATTAAATGATAATATATATTAATATTACAGAATCAATTTTATTTCATATAAATAACCTTTGTTTATTAAACCCATCCTGAGTAAATTCCATGTAAAGCATGAATGAATCGCATCGATTCATGAGACAGTGGTCTACTGTACACACCAATGACATTGTCATATTCCCATGAAATAGAAAGCATGAAGTCATGTGTGATATAATAATTATATAATGATAATAAAATAATAAATATAATATATTTAATATATTTAATATATTTAATATATATTAATAAATCCAATGTTATTCCCATCCTTGAGAGGTGGTAATGGAAAAAAGAATATCATCGGTTTGTGAGATGTTAGTCCTCCATACATATGAAGGCTGAATATACATATATTATTATATCATCATGTAATAATAGTAATTTAAATTGGTAGAAGAAGATATTATATAAAAATGATCACTGATGAACATTATCTCTTCTTTAGGTATCCTCCTTAGGATTGCACTAAAAGCATTCCATGGTTGGATTTATGTAAAAATTAAGGATTCTAGGAAGATGGGAGGGAATTTAGGATGTTATTTTGGTATTTATATCTCTTAAACATTTATTTTTTAGTGTGTAAAGAAGTTATGAGAGGGGGTGGCCTTTTATAAGTGGGTGAGAGGATACATGTTTTTTTTTTTGAAAATAAATAAGTGCCCCCAAATTTTTTATAGTGAAAAAGGGTCCAAAATAAGTGAAATTATATTCATAGACATTATAAGGTAGAAATATGGCCATCAAATTTTTTTATTCAAGTTTATAAATAATTTTTACCCTTATTTTTTTACTTTAACCCCTTGGTAAACCAATTTTTACCATAACTACAGAAATTGTATTTTACTTCAATCACTATTCATTTAAGTCAAAAATTAAGTTAAACTTATGTGAAATTATAAATTATGATGATTTTGAATATGTAATATTTTTTAAAATTACATAAAAAAAATTATAAAATTTTAAATTAATATCGATCACACAGATGTTATGAGAAAGTGGGATTTTAAAGAGAAAATTAGAAAAAGTTTACAAAGTTATTATATCTAATTTAACTATGAATTTAATTAAAATGAGATAAATTGGATTAATAGATATATAATTTAACTAATTAAACAATAAATATAATTTAAAATATAATTTCTCTTTATAAATAGATTAATATAAAAGGCGGTTTTCAATAAAAATCAATATTTTTTACTATTTATCAAAAAAATTAATCTTCTCATAAAAATCCCATAAATTCAACCGAAGATAACTTTGAAATTATGATCTCAAAATTCATTTTTTTCAATATCATTTAATAAAATTGCATTGAAAATATAATTTTAATTATTCATCCCAAAAGTTAAAAAAGAAATTTTTTTGGAAAAAGTATTTTTAAAACATATAAACACATTACCAAAAATTATGTATTTTATTTCCTTTAAGTTTACTTTATATGAAAATATTATAAATTATATATAAAAATTATTTATTACTATTCTTATTAAAATGTTGAATGGATAGTTATATAATGGTTTCATTTGAATAATAGTAATAATAAATCATGGTTTTGTTAAAACACTATGTTGTGTGACCACATGAGCCTCATCCTGGTTGGTGAGGACTCTCCAAGTGCATCAACAAGACCAGAGTTCGATTCAGAGAAGAGGTATAATTATGTGGTAATTGTATCAGTACTATAGTAGGTACAGTTAGGTACTATAGTAGCCAGAAATATTTACCTTCGGGCGACCGGTTTGGGCCTAGAGTCCTTAAGAGCTTCGGACCACCCATTCCTTCTGGTCAGTAAGACTTTTGGGATACCTTATGGTCCTTATGCCACATAAAGGCCTTCAGTCCGCCTAATGTTAAGATGAAAATAGGATAAATTATACAAGGGAAAAGCCCCAAAAATGATTTAGAGTAAAGGCACATTCACTATATAAGAGCTAACAGATTTGGAAGAATGAGAGGGTATGTCATTTTCCATTGGTACTAGGCATGTGCACCTCTCGACAAGATAGCTAGTAGAACAATAATGAGAAGGTAGAGGGGTGATCATGATGCAGATGCTAAGGAGGGTCAATTTCAAGTAGTTACAGTCTATAATGAATTCCTTTAAGACCTTCGGGTCCTGTAATGTCACAAATCCTACAGGCCATGTAAGGGTTCCCCTTCATCCCTTAAAATGTGGATTATTAAAAATGAATAAAAAATGAAGGCCTTTGATCCATAAAAAATGTTTTTTGTGTCAGGAAAGCTAATAAGTGTTGTGTATAGTACAAGATAACCCAAGGTGGATTCTAGAAAAATAAATCAATGAAATTTAATTGATTTGAAAAAAGTTAAACCATAAAATATGAGGGTATTATAGGAGACTCTCCCCAAGTGTCCAAAATATGGTATCAATAAAATTCTCTCGAACTTCATTTAACATATAATAAAATAAATATCATTTATAAATATCTCAATAAATGTGTTAAGATATTTATGGAAGATAGAATTTATTATGTCCATAAATACTATGGAAAAATTCATAAGACCAAAGTGGAACACAGTAAATTCATAGTTCCTATATGAACCTTTAAATAATTCTATTGAAATATCATCTTCTTTCACCCAAAATGTTTGGAATCATGATATTAATTAAACATGAAAAGGCCATATCACCCATATATATTGATCAAAGTGGTCATGAATTTGAGGTAAAGAGTACTTATTATTTACACCAACCCAGTTGGGGTTCTAATAATCAGTGTATATATAAAGGATTTAATATTCCGTTATAGTATGGGAAGAAATATCTCCCTAAGGTAATATACTTTGGAGAATAAAACCATAACTCTCATGACCCAACCCAAACCGGGGCTCGAACAACAAATAAACCAAATATTCCTCCAAAGGCTAGGGGTAGAGACCAGTGCTAAATTCATATCTAACATGGGGAGGCCTTTTCCTAAGTATTTATACACACACACACATAGTCATCTCAATGCATAAGTTTATAGGGAAAGTGTAAAATATTTAAAATACCTAGAAAGTAACCCAAGTATGCATAACCTCTAGGGTTTGTAAGAATACAATAATAAAAATTGAAAATTAAATGGGAAAAACATTCCCAACTAGAAATGTGTCCCAAAATTAAAAAACTAGAAAATTAAACTCCTGAGAGAGAGAATAACTCCTAATCTCCAATCTGTGACCATTTTAGGTGGTCTAAGAACTAGGTATCCCTTTGTTCCTCTGAATTCACCATCGATATGTCAATAATATTCATAAGACGCGAAACATTCAGGAAAATCCCATTTAAGGGTGAATATATACAAACCCAGTTGGACACCCTAAAATCTAAAGGGGGAGTAGTAAGAGATACAATAGGAATACAATCAAATAGAACAGCTCAACCCAAACCAAGAGTGAAATTAGAACCGTCAAAAAACAAGGTTCTTGATAAGATAATTATAGGAAATACACTACAATTATTTTCCACTTATAGAAGGATATTAGACTCATCTGATGATAAGAAGCTAAACATAGAAAGCATGTGGCCTAACTCACGCGCCTTCACCTCTCTTAGAAGTAGAGTAACCAAATACGAGGCTATGGATACATAAAAATGTATATATATATATATATACTTAGTTAAAATAATCCCAAATGAGAGAGTAAGGGTATCACCATATCACAACTCATCCAAGGAAGAAGAGTATCCAGTATTTACACTATTCCATAAATGATTCCTAGTATCTCATGCCTCTTCCCAAAAGTAATTTTGCCATCCAAACCACACATTATCATTATTCCCCATAATCTAGGGGAAAACTCAAAGTAGAGGACACATTCCTTAGTATGTTAGATGGATTCCACTTAATATAATCCATATAGGAACCACACCCATGTTCATGGGGGGATGCACTTTGTTCTCATGAGAACCCTCACCCTATCTAATAGGGGTTCCACTCGGCAGATAGAGGACCCATGCCCAAACTGATGTGGGCTTCCACTCAGGTGTCATGATGAACCACTCCCTAGTGTGATAGTGGGGTTAAACTCTAGTCATCAAGGACTCACACTCTATGTGATAGGGGATTCCACTCAGATGGTAGTTCTAGAGGATCATCATCCATGCTGATAGAGGGTTCCACTCTAGTGGTCGAGGAAATGAAACCTAATGTGATAGGGGGTTTCAATATGGTCATCTAGGACATACTCCCTATTTGATAGGTGGGTTCCACTTTGAAGAATCATCTGGTGATTATGTTTTATCACTACCATCATTGGGTGTCACCTCAGTAAGCATCATGCTCATAACTATTCACATCATATCTCGAGAGCCACAATGGAGGGAACCATTGCATTCTACATGAAAAAATAATTAGGATAGGCTATTAACAGGATAAAATATGTGTTCAAATAAAGAATATACATAACCTTGAAGTTTCTTAAAAATGAACCAAGGGATTCATGGTGTGTGAGGGAACCCACAAGGAATGTGGTCTTGGTCCACTGCCTGATCATGTCCTTGGATGGCAGATGACTCCAAACCCATGTAGTATTACACGACGTGTCATTATACTACATGGCGTGTCTAGAATAACTATGACCAAGACCTTTGATTCTGGTCATGCCTATGTACTGACCTCATGTATGTGTACATTTGTACATAGAATGTTTCTTTACTTGGGGTACCTCTTGTGTGATCGATCCATGTTTATATACTTAGGCACACAGCTGTGTACTAGGACATGTACCTCCACATGTGATCCCGACTGTGTGGTCGTAAACATGGGTTTCCCATTTGGGGATGGGGTACATGGTGTGTAGTATGGATACATGTTGTGAAATCCTTAAAATTTCCAAAAACCCTATCTTCCACCACAGAGGGGATACACACTGTGTGTTCATCCCTATACACGGTGTATATTCATGATTTCTCCATTTTTTCAGATTTGATCCATGTTCCCTTAATCTGAGAATTTGGATTCAATTTTTTCCCTATCTCCGACTGAAATTGGTGGTCCTAACCATAAATTTTGGTGTCTGACCGTCATTCACCAAAAACTAGTCTCCGATGCTCTACAATTGTTCTATCACTCAACTCATATTCATTGAGCCTTTGGACAATGATGACATGTCCATAGGTTATTTAAATGATCAACTACAACCATAAACATCCCATATCTATCTATACTTCATCAATTCTTTCCTTATTCGTGATTTATTTGTGATTTTACCTATCTGATTAGGTTTGGTACCACCCAAAAAAGTTGAACAGGGACCGCATAGTCCAACTGGTGAATAATGAAAAGAAGATGAAGGATAAAAACACAAAACAAATGTTTTAAAAATCATTAGAAAAGAGTTCTTGTACAATGATCATGAATAGGCATCTGAGTTTAGGAAAAAATTGAAAATAATTATTTTTCTATACACAGGCACATGAAATTGGCCACAATTGGTGTAGATCCAAGAACAAGGATCTATCTTCTGAATATAATAAATTAGATGTCATAAATAACCAATTAATGATTCCTACCTGGAGATTGTATTTTTCTACATCGAAGAATGTTCCCAATAATGATTGAGAGGATTTGTTGCATTTAATGCATCCTGATCTTCTTTGATCTAGTGTTGCATCATCGCCTGATGTGATTCAGAAATGAATGAGGACTAATGATATTTGGAGTCTTTCTAGGTTTAATATGAATAACCAAGGAGGATTATCCACAATTATATTTTTATATAACATTTTTCTATGTTAAAATTAATTAAATATTTTGATAATTAATTAATTAAAAACTTGAACATACCGCCAATGAGCGAAGAGTCTGATCGCCCCGCACCAAACCATTTTATATCGCACATAGGGTAAAAATCTCATTCCAGACTCAATAGAGGTCTTAAATTTATAATATGAGATTTTTTTTAATAGTTATCATGTATTCTTTAAGAATAATTGTGTGTGAAATATAAATATATTTATTATTTTTATAAAATTAATTTCAGTCGCATCGGGACTTAGAATCACATGCTTTCTTAGTGCCTAGATTTGGAAATACATTTAGGAATATTTCAAATCCTTACAATGGAAAAGTAGGTCTCTACATCAATCCCTCCTTCAGGATTTTTGTCTTTGAAAAGTAAAAATAAACAAAAACTTGGGATATTAAGCCCACACCTAGAACTTCTACTCCCAGGATCTCTCATGCACGTTTATATAGTTCCACAACATGTGAACCAAGTTGATGGTCTATTCACGTAGGACCCTATATTTATTATCCTTGATTTCCAATGGGTTCTCCGCAAAGTGGGAACCATAATCAATGTCTAGCTCGCCCCATATGATGATGTTCATAGGGTCATGAACTTATCTCCTCAGCTGAGATACATGGAAGATATCTTGAACCTACTCCAGCTATGGGGGTAGGGGTAGGTGGTAAGAAACATATCCAACCCTCTACGTGATCTTGGACAGCCCGATGAACCTCTGGGATAGTTTTTCTACCCATCCAAGCCTCTAAAATCCACATCATGGGGAGATTATCATGAAAACGTGGTCTCACTACTCAAACACCAAGGGCCTATGACGGTGGTCTATGAATGATTTATATATACTCTAGCTCATACTCATCTTCTCATGGTTGACATGGATATTATCCATCAAAACATTCACCATCTCTAGGACCACAAAATATATCTCACTGATCTCTTTATAGCATGAGGGTGACCTACAACGTCTCCCATATAAGTCCCCAAAAGGTTGCATGTTAATGTTAGGGTGATAACTATTGTTATACTAAAAATATATCAATGGAAAGTGATCCTCCTAACCCTAGAAAAATTTTATAATGCAATCCCTCGTCATATCCTCCAACACATGGATAGTTCACTCGGTATTCCCATTAGTTTGGGATTGAAAGGATTCAATCGTCCTAATTTGGGTCTCAAATAACTCCTTTAAGAATATCTATAATTTTGGTGTAAATCGCATGTCAAAATCAGATACATTCATGGTCGTAATCCCATGAAGGTGAATGATATCTTATACATACAACTATCTCAAACTCTACATTTACCTCTACTCCCTCCTAGAAAGGAAGTGTGAAGACTTTGTGATTTGTTCAAATATTACACAGATGGCGTCATGGACCTTAATTGTGTGTAGAATGCCAGACACAAAGTCCATTGATATTCCATCCCACTTAAACTTCAGAATCTCAGGTGATAGTAACAAACCTATCAAAACTTTGGGATCATCTTTCACCTACCTACAGGTGAGGAACTGAGAGATGAACTCACCTATGCTTCATCTCATTTTGGACCACCAAAACTTCTGGTTAGGGTCACTTTACATCCTCCCCACATTGAGATGCATAGCTAGTAGATAAGGGTGGAACTCTCACATCACCTCCTCCCGTATCATGAGTAGGACCATCGTTCATCTGTAAAAAAATCTTACATGATTCCCTCCTTCATAATATCCATATATTGAGTCTCATGTGGATATGTAATCATGTAATACCTTGTTGTATATGTCTCTCAACTCTAACTCTCTCACACCCCCATGAAGTGAAGGAGTCAACACCATTGACTATAGAAAAGTTGTACCCTTCTCTTCCACTAGGGCCAGTTGTAGGGAAGATAACTACTACAAACCTTCTTGCAATAAGTGATTATAGGAATTCCTACTAAGGTAATATACTAATAAGTTTCCCTTAACTAATGTATATTATCTAAAAGTCATTGTCCTACAATAAATATAGCTATTGTGAATATCTTAGGTTTTGTTCCCTCTAGGTAAAGACATAACTGAGACTCTGATGGTATAAGGAAACCATAAGGTGCTCTCCCAAAAGGTAGTTCATCCATACCCTCATGAAAAAGACTACTATGACCAGATCAAGGTAATGAGTCGCATAGTTCTTTTAATGGGGTGTCAACTACCTTAACTCGTCTGTGATAACTTCCATCTACTACATCAATGTGCAGCCAAGCCCACCACCTGAGGCATTGAAATACACTATGAACTCCATGATATCCTATGGTGGTATAAAAACTAGAGCACTCATCATCCTCACCCTCCACTCCTCAAAGTCCCTTTGGTAATTCTCATACCAGTGAAACGGCTACCATCTCTAGGTTAGGGCGGTCAAAGGGGATGCAATTTTTTATAATTCTACAAAAAAACCACTTGTATTTCCCCCTCCAAACTAATAATGGATGCACTACATTAATCCAAAGAATGGAACTAATGCACTAAATTGATCTTCAACAGGTCCACATCTAAACCATGATCCGAAATGGAATGCCCCATAAAGTGAACCATAAGAGTCCATAACTGGAACTTCAAGATATTTTCAAAAGGATGGTGCTATCAAAGAAAATATAGAACCATCCTAAAGTGATATACATGTTCCTTATCTGATGCAGATTATATTAGTATGCCATCGATGAAGACGACTACAAACTAGTCAAAGTATGGCCAGAAAACCTGGTTCATCAAATCCATAAACATGGTGATGGAATTATTAACACCAAAAGTAATCATTAGAAACTTATAGTGTCTATAGAGACATTAGAATACCATATCTATAATATCATCCCTAAGAACCCTCAACTAGTGGTAGTTGAACCGGATATCATTCTTCAATAACCATCCCATGCCATGCAATTGGTAAAATAAGTCGTCAATCCTCAGCAAGGGGTACTTTTTATTTATCGTGGTCTGATTCAAGTGATGATAATATAATAAAAGTCACAAAATATCATCCACCTTTTTCATGAATAATACTAGATCTACCCAAGGGGAAACATTGGGTATGATGAAAACTTTTCCTCAAAGGTCCTCTAACTGAAACCGTAGCACTCGGAGATCGGTATGGGCCATATGATATGAATCAAAATATATAGGTGTGGTATATAGATGAAAAACTCCATATCTTACATTAGAGGTATTCCTAGAACATTCTCAGGAAAGGAATCCAAATAATCCTCCATGACTGAAAGAACCCAGATACCTAATGAACCTGCTTCACCAAGTGTTATACATTCTAAATAATGGTTGATGGGTTTCAACCTCATCCATACAGGACCCACTTGTCTCTCCATGATATCTCTCTCACCAAAAAAGGAAAATAACATCCCATTAGTGTGTAATAATCTAACTTATCTATAGTGATAATCAATTTGGGATAGGAACATGGAAAAAAATCCATACACAGGATTATTTCATATGGTTTCATTATGAGGACCAAAAGGTCCCACGTGAACCTCTCTCCCCCATGTGATAGAATGCATAGATAGTGGAAAAAATATACATATGAATCATTCCTTATGGGAACCTCAAGACAAAGGTGTTGTGCTAGAACCTCAACTTGGTGCTCTAGATCTCACACAAATATTAAAGAGATGAAGTAATGTCTACAACATGCTTCTAATAATACTAAATCAAGAGTAGAAAACACACAGATTGTACCCATGATCATCTCGTGTGTTGTGGGGTCATAAACCACTAGAGCCTATATCTGTCCTCTGACCCATCTTCTAGATCCACGATATTGACATGGAACACCTATTTGTGGTGGTGTAAGGATCTCATAACAGAGTCCACCTATAGATCCTCCTTCTCCTCTTCAATCTCTACCTCCCTATGGACCACCCTTCCCTCCCTTGGGAGATTTGTGATCATAGAATTTCTTCCACTAAGGTGGTATATAAACTATCTACATACACTACTCGGCACATCTGGCCAATTATTCTCATGTCATGTGACCATTATAATAACTTGTAAAGAAACACCCCTCTTAAAGAGGCCCTAGTTCTCTATGTTTCCATTAACTATGTGCCTGAGTTTGATCATAGGGATGTCTCCTAGGTTGAGATCCTAGAACCAGTCGACTGTTAGTTATTATAGATTACTAAGCTCTATGATACCCACTTCTAGATCCAACTATATGGAATCCCTCTAAAAAAAATTCACTATTACTAATTCCAAATCTAGCACCCTGACATATGTGGGGCTACACAAGGGAACCACACTGGTAAATATCTATCAGCAGAGTCCATGATCAAACTTCCATAAACCGAAGTAGCCATCATGGATCATATCAAGGGAGTAACTCATAAGGTTTTTTAACCTCATTACATACTCATACACCATCACCACTCCCTACTGTAGCTCTAGAAGTTCATGAATATGAACAGATCTCAAATAGGAGGGGTAGTACTCACCAAAGAATATCTACTGGAAGTTAGGACATGAGAGTGTTGACTCATCATGAATCTACACAAAAAAGATCCACTAGTTCCCATCTGGTCCATGGAAATGGATAGATTCCATTATAGAAACTTGATCTATCAGTTTCCATATGAGCCTGAAGACACTGACCACCAACTCCAACCAATACTCTTCCGCCTAAGGATCTGGCACACTGTGGAACCTTGGTGGCCTTTGGCACTACAACTCACAGACTGCACTATGTATGTGTGCATCATCATCCTTCTCTAATGGGACAATATGCTACATAACATGTAGAGGTGCTACTATCATCCCACCTAGATGAAGGGAGCATGGGATGGACCCCGAATAGAGGCCTCATTACTCATATAGTCATCATCATCATCTGGAACTAGTATCCAGGATAGCTACCATCATGGAGGCATATTGATATTTTTATCAAGGTGTTCCGTAGTCATATCAATATATATATATATGTGTGTAACAAAAATGGGGATATGAATCAAGAAGGATACTTAAACACTCAATTCTATACAATTAATGCATCATTCTACCCTGTAACCAATTCCTCGGTATGCCTATTAGAAAAGGAGTTAGTCATGGTCCTTGTGAATGGATGCATCAACTGTCAGACCATCACTGGACCCCCTTTCCTAAGATTCTCACTTGAGACACTTTGAAACTCTTTCCCTAAAACCAACCAAATCCTCGTATGGGGAATAGTCCAAACAATGTCCTAAGGAATAAACTTTCTTTGATACCAATATGTCATGACCCAACCTAAACCATGGATCGATCCATATCTACCCCAAGCCCTCCTCTATAGGCCTGGGGGTGGCGACCTGCACTGAACGCATATCTAGTATAGGTATGCCTTTTTTTAAGTAGATTTATGAACATACACAACCAACTCAATGTCTAAGTGCATAGGGAAAGAGTAAAAGATAAAACACTTCTAGAACTTAACCCAAACATGAATAACCTCTAGGGTGTACAAGAGTACGACAGTACAAACTAAATAGTAAAGTTGAAATATAAAATCCCAACCATAAATGTGTCCCAACCTGAAAAAATTAGAAAAGTAAACTACTAAGAGAGAGAGAGAGAACAGCTCTTGATCTCCATGTTGCAACCACCATATGCAGTCCCTATACTTGGTATCCCTAAGATCTTTTGAAGCCACCTCCAATATTTCTATCATCTAAATGAGACATGAAACATGTGAAAAAGGCCCATACAGGGGTGAGTATATACATACCCTATATGATTCCCTAAAAGTTGAATGGGATGTGGTAAGAGATACAATAGGAATAGAAAGGTATTTGATGAAGGATATAATCAATGAGAATAGCTCAACCCAAACCAAGAGTGAAATTAAACTTGTTTAGACACTGAGGACTTGACATGGTGAGTAGATGAACTACATGTCAGTTATTCACACCTATAGTAGGATATTAGACTCGCCTAACAATTAGAAGCTAAACACGGAAAGCACGAGGCATACCCACACATCCTCACTAGTCCTGGAAGGACAGTAACTAGTAGAAGGGTATGGATATATAATAATGTATGTATATATTCTCTAAAAAAATAATCCCATATGAGAGAGTAAGGGGATCCCAATTTCATAGCTCATCCTAGGAATTAGATTATCCAGTTTTTTCAATGTTCATTAATGATTTCTAGAATCTCATAATTCTACCTAAAAGTAACCATGCAAGAAAACCTATTCTTTGTCATTGTACCACACAATCGAGGGGGCACAAACTTGATTTTGATAAACCATGCCCTACTATGTTAGTTAGCTTCCACTCTATAGTATATGAATACGACATGCACCCATTATAATGGGGCATTACATTCTAGTGTCATGTATACTCATTAACAATCTAATAGGGGGTTCCACTCGAAAGGTAGATGTAGAGGACCTATGCTTAAGATGATGGGTGGTTCCACTCTAGTTATCAAGGACCTATGCCCTGTTGTGATAGTGGGGTTCCACTATGATCATTAAGGACCCATGTTTTATCTGATGGGGGTTCCACTAAAAAAATCCTCTGGTGATCCTACCTTATCACTTCCATCATTGGGAGTCACCTCAATTAGATCCATGCCCATAACATTTCACATCATATCTCAAAAACCACAACAAACAAAACCATCACATTCTACATAGAAAAAACATTGGATAGGCTACTTGCATGTCAAAATATGAGTTCAAATAATGGGGATACAGAAAATTAATGTTTCTTAAAAATGAACCAATGGATGCATAGTGTGGGGGGGACCCCTCGGCGTGTGGTCCCACTCCACTACCTAGTCGTTTCCTAATCCAACACACAGCTCCAAACCCAAGTAGTAGTACACACAATGTATTTGTACTACACAATATGTCTAGACTAACCGTGATGGGGTTATGTACAGTTAGAGTTGTCATTATACTAACCCTATGTCTATGTACTTTGGTACACTTCATGTTGCTTCACATGGGGTTCTTCCCATGTGATCAAGTTGTGTCTGCATACTCAGGTACATTGTTGTGTACCTGGTTGTATACATCTACAAGGGATCCCACAAGTCTGATCCTTCAAATAGGTTCCCAACCTAGGAATAGTTACACAACTTATAGGAGGGCTACATGTCATTCCATCATTAAATTTTACAAAAAACCCTATCCACCACCACTGAGGGACTATAAGTTATACATTCATCAATATACACTGCGTGTAGTCTAGTTTTATCTAGTTTTATAGATATAATCCTCACACATTGAATCAAATCTTCCAACTTTGATCTTGGCCCTTTATATGGCCACAATTGGTGGATCTAGCCAAATATCATGGTTTCCAGCTGTTGTTCACCGGTAATTGGTCTTCGGTGGTCTGTGGGGGTTCTGTCACTGGACCCATACTCATAATGTCTTTAGTTAATGATGATTCATCTTCTAGTTGTTGAAATTATCAACCATAACCCATAAAAATTCCATATCTATCCATACATCATCAATCCATTCCTTGTTTAGGATTTCATTGTGATTTTAGGGGTCCAATTAGGCTCAGTATCACCTAGTAATGTCAAACCAAGACCACATGTTCCAACCACATAAGAACGAAAAACATATGAGGGAGAAAAGAAAAAACAAAATGTTTATTAACAATTGGACAATATTTTTTCTCCAATGATCAAGACCAGGCATCCGAGTTAGAAAACAACAAAAAAATAATTATGTTTATGTACAAGTACGCATAAAATTGGGCACAATTGGTGCAAATCCAAGAACCAGGAAAGATCTACTCAATCTATTTAATTAAAGGGATTAAAGTTCCAATTTAAGATTCTTATATTGATATTAGATCATTATTATTTGATGAAAATTCTATTCAATGATTGACATGAGTGAATACATTCACTATATCTAGATCTTCTCCAATATGGTGTTTCATTGTCATCTAATGTGACATGCTAATGAAGTAGGAAGAAGGAGCTCTAAAATCCTACCATAGTTTATTTGTCTAACCTTAGAGTATTCTCCATGGTGATGTTTCTATTGAAATTATATCTTCATTAAAATGAAATAAATAAATAATTACTTAATTCACTTAATTTGTCTCCAGTAAGAGAGGAGTCAGAATTCTCTACACTGACCCATTTTATGTTGCGCTTGGGGTAAAAACCTCATTCTATACTCAACCGTAGTCTTAGATTTCTAATCCAATAATTTTTTTAAGAGTTATCTATATTTCTTTAATATTCTATATATACCATATATAAAATATATTTAATATTTTTATAAAATTAATTTCAGGAACATCAGGCCTCAAAATCACACTTTGTCTCTATGCCTAGCTCTAAAAAAATATATAAGAATATTTCAACGACTTGCAAGGAAACAACTAGTTCATAACATTAAATTGTAGATATTCCATCTTAATCATCAACTACATAAATTACATGGAACCCATATAATAAGAGGGTAAGGGGATGATACTCATTCCTAGAAGTAAATTAATTGAGATTTACACTTATTTATTAGGTGTAAATCAAGGTAAATCCTTATGTAACACATCTAGAAAATTATTTTCTAATATAAGAAGTTTATTTCCAATAAGTATCTATATGGAATAAAACATTAAGATTGATGATTGATAAAAAAGGAGTAAAATTATCTTCAATTAATAGTCCTTCTCTCCCTGATCTTAGATATCACTCACCATGAAATCCATGGGTTGGTAGAAAAAATAAAATTTCAATAATTGAAACATTTTTTTTGAGAAAACCATAAAATCCATCAATGCGATAAGATAAAAAACATTAATTACATGGAAAAGGATTCTCATGTAATCTAGGGATCAAAATGGATATTAAAATCCCTAATCTCCCTTCCTTATTAATGGAGTAGTGATCTCCAGGAAATATGGAATGTGTTTGATTTTATAAGATATTATTTTAAACTAAATTAAAATATATAATGAAAATTGAATCACTAATATCATATAAAAACCATATAATATGGATTTAGAGTAGTACCATGTACTATCATAAGTTTATATTTAAATTTAGTGGTTTCGTGATCTATAAAAAATAATCACCCAAATTGGGGTTATCCCTAAGATCTCCCATCAAGATATGAATCAAATTTCATAGTAATATTTCCCTAGGTGGGATCATTTTTTAAATATATCTATATCAGGGATTATAGGTAACTTAATAATTATCACATTATAATGGAAATCCATTTAAAGTAGTAGATTCATAAGAAGAGGATTCTGGAAAAAATATTGTGAATTTAAAAATCAACAATAGTGATGGCTTGTATTTTTTTATTTTAGATAATTGATATTAGAATTTTATAAAAAAAATTAAAATAATACCAATGTTTAACATCAAGATTAAAATATGGGGAAAATTAAAATTATTTCTTTTTCAGTTATGCTACATCCTCACTTCAACACCTCTCAGCTCATCTTATAACTAAAGGAATTACTATTCTTCCATCTACAATAAAAAAAATTAATTCCCTAGTTTTTCATCCATAAAGTATCTACCTCATACTTTACTCTATTATTGACTACATTTTCATACATGGTCGGGAATAAGAGAAAAATTCTCAATTGGATATTAGGTTACAGGACTATCTCAATGTGATATGCCTTTAAGGATTTATTTAAGAGTAGATTGATTGAAATCTCAGTAACTTAAAAAAGAAGGTAATATACTTTATTGTTATAATTTCACCCAGTTGAAAATAAAAAAACTCACTAACAGTGACTACTTTTAGGGTCTACAAAAACAATTAGCAGTTACATAGATATTTTAAGACCTTCTTGGTAAGTTCCTCATTCATCATGGATTGATCAACTAAATCCTACCATTTTTTCTCAAAATATCCTATATATGTGTAAAATTTCACGTAGAAATTTTTATGCATATTTGGGTTATTAAAAATTCATTCAATCTTCTCTATCCAGTCTTTAGATTGTTAAATATCCTTGTCTTTAAAAATTGAAGGTAGGTTCTACCTATTAAATTCATGGTCTCATTCAATAGATTAGGCTAAATTCCAATCATCCACTCATCTCAAATACATGATAGTATACAATAAAATATCTACTATTTTTATATCGATAATAGGTCTTCCTCATTTAAAATTATCTACAGCCTTAGCCTAAGGGTTCATCAATGATATTCTGTGTGTCATTTTTCTACAATGTAAAAAATAAAAATTTCGTCAAAGCATATCCAATAATCCCAAAATAAAATAAATAATATAATATCATTAAAAAATAATATCATAATATCCTAAAAATATCCTAAAAGAATCATAATCATAATTTAATTTCTCCAAAAAATCATATAAAACCATCAGAAAAGAATTAGAAAAAAATTGTATTCACCCCAACATAGTTTGGTTTCATGGTCTATTTTACTATGTATACAATTTTATATCACCAAATAGATTCTCATAGTGAGTTGAATATTCAACAATCGTGGTCTGGAACCCTTTTGTAGATGACATGTAACTTTTATTTTCCTATATTTTATCACCAAATTTTTTTATTTTCCAAAATTAATCCATTGAAAAAAATTAAAATATAATAAAAATAATTTATCACAAAATTAAAAAAATTAAAAATAATATTAGATTGAAATACACTTTCTAGACATGTAATGGATCAATTCATTTTAGGTTAGTATTTTCTCTATTTTTTCCTTTATTTGTTAATATTATTAAACTTTGAGTTTTGAAAAGATTGGAGGAAATCGAGGTAAGTAGTATGTAAAAAATGGGAATTTTGAGGTTCAAGGTTAGTATTGGGTACCTAGTGGAATGTTTCCAGGTACCACATGGTGTCTGGAGTGGGTATAAAGGGTACCCAGTAGAATCCTAATATCTTTTCTTAATTTGTGGGGAAATAGTCAATTTACTTAAATAATATGACCACATTTAACCCATTTATTTATGATATACCATTTCCAAGAAACTATAACTCATCCCTTAGTTAGATCCATCATCTTCTTTTCCTCTTAATGGAATCAATATTAAAGGTTGATCTAGATCAATGTCATGCCACCACATGATTACATCATCAATGAGGATAATGTGGGAGATTCCCTTATTCTTTTGTATTTTCTTATTTCTTCATGGAATAATGTTAAACTCATAAATCACTATCATTTACATATCATGAATCCATTACTGAATTTCATTATTCGTTTATCAATAATAATATGGTTCACATAGTTGGTGATCTTAAGGTTGGTTATCTTTCCTTAGTTTTTATTTTAGTTCCTTTTTATGTAGTGAGTTCAAAACCAAGATTTCTAAATTTTAGGATGGTAAAATCCTATAATGTTTGGAATACCATATTCCTTTGATATATAGATTAAGTTTCAATAGTCTAATAAATTACCATTCTATGATATCATATTTCCATTGTATAGGGTTTTTAGCGACATTAAATAGAGTGAAACTCAACCAAAAATGGTGGTTTTCTTATTCATAAATATTTTTCAAAAACAAAATTATAATATAGTTATGGTTTTATTGAATTATGTTTTCTATGATATTATCTATGTTGTGTTAAATTGAATTTTATTAGTTATTCTTGATTTATCTCATTAATTTATTTATGTAATTTTGACATATTAATTTTATATACCCTTTTTTTATTTTAATAATATGTGTTTGTATTTTAAAATTATTCTAAGTAGATGGAGGGGTTATTAGTTTTTATAACTATTATAAGTAACCACTCAATTAATTGTGACTACATCAGACTATATGGGGGTGAATTAGGAACTTGATACATTATTTATATTCCATTATATGGGTTTTCATGTTAGAACAAGATTAATATATCCCTTTACCTATATTAATGGTCCTTGTGAACATGATTAATGTTTTTTATAGTTATTTTAACTATGAGTATATTTTTTCTATTGGTGGACATGTACTTTAACACCAATATGGATTCAATGTTTGGAACAATAATGGTATATTCAGTTTCCATTAAGTTTTTGGAGGCATGAAGAAATAAACACTTAAGATATAATAGATTATTTATTTTAGCATATACATAATACACTGAATATAGTTTAATATTAAGTATGTGCCTAATTTATACTCGTACTATATACACTTGGTCTTATGGAAAATGGGTAGGCGTTATGTCAATATAACCTACAATGTACAATGTACTCACACTATACACATTTCCATATAGGATTCATGTAGACATTCTTGTTCATGGTCTAGAAAAATACCACACAAAAGAGATCTTATGTTTGAGTGCTTGGATTTATTGTAGATCTTTTAGATTTTTTCGATAGATAAATAAATCTAAGATGTCTTTTAAAGGTTTTGGTTTACATTTATAATGTATCATATATGAATATTTATTTTACACTTATATATTATTTTTTTCTTCAATTTATTATATATATATATATATGGATTCATTTGTAGTTATTTTTTTCTATTGAATTGTATCCATGTTTTGGTCATGATTATTTTAGACAATATACATATAGTTTTTTGTATGTATTATTGAATTGGTAAAGCAAGTACCCTTGGTTAATAATATTATAATTTTATAATTTATATCATTTGAGAAGATCATGTATGTTTTCTACTAAAAATCCAAGTAATATTGGTAAATTCTAATGAGATAAAATAGTCCCTCACAAAATTAAATTTGTTATTAATTTTTTGTAAAAACATCTAGAAGAAAATATGTAAAGCTTTAGTATTTTGGAAATTCAACTTGGACCCTTAGGATATATATAGGGTTATTATAAAATGGTATCAGAGATCAACTAGGGTAATTGGGTTTGGGTTTAGCCAAGAAATAGGATCCCACCATATTTCTCCCTGAATTATTATTGTCATTGATCTACATACACTCCATTATAATTTAGTTTAGTCTAAAATAGTAGTCAAGTTATGATATAAGAAATAATTATTCATAGAGCCTTGGATTTATTACCATATGGGTGGAAAACATCAAGGGAATAAAGCTCTTTCCAGTGAATTCTGGAAGATCATTTTAGAGATGATACTTTGGTAGTAATGAATACTTTTCATCACAAGACCTTCACCATTGAAATGAGGGCTATTAAAAAAGGTAATGTTGATATGATAATTATTAATAGTATGTTGTAATGTGTTTATTTATTTCATAGGGACACTAGGATTTCTACACAAAAAAATAGTCTGCAGTATTTTTATGCTCACACCAGTACCTGTGGAATGTGTATAAAGACAACCATTATAAAATGTGTAAGGATTTGAATGACTGTGTTATTTCTATTACAACTACTAATAAGTACTCAAGACTTGGGAATAAAAAAATCATATAATTAGTAATTTTAGGAAATTTTATTTTTTTAGTAATCAGAAGGGTAGATCATCTAGTAGGGATGCTCCCCAAACCATGATTGGGAAATCTCTCCCACTTTCAACCTAAGAAAAGTCATCAATGGTTGGGGTATGATTGGAAATTTAGTTTCCATACTAGTTTTATCACATTGGAGATATTTTTATTTTCATAAATATACTAAGGGGTAGAAAAATGGTAGGGATCTATATGAAAAAGAAGTCATACCAGGAGAATATCTAATATTATGGATTAACAAAAGAATCAAAGGTTGAGACTATTTAAGCCAAGTAATAACATGATAATGGTGTTGGAATAGATGTGGCTTAAAAGGTCTAATTGAAGTATGAAGAGGATACTCTATATAAATATTAAAATTTATTAGGAATAAATAATAGAAATATTTGTACACTTTTCATGGTTGAATATAAATTTACCTCAGGGAAGAAATACAAATCTCAAAAAGATTACTCTAACTGTGGTAATCCTATAAATACATGATCGGTGGGTAATGTTTCTAGATTGAAGAATATTATTCATACGATTTATGTAAAATTTGAAAAGGATAAATATACTGACTAAGGAATAATAAAAGGATCTATAAAACCTCAAACTCAAGATTTAACTCATCGATAGGAGGCTTTTATATTAATCTCAAAGATAGTGGATGAAGGCCTAAAAGTATCGTTAAATGAGGACTTCCTATTTTCTCGACACTTCTATAGTATAATGTGAATAAAATTCCATGACTATATAAAGGAATATCTTGAAGAATAAAAAAGATCCAAATATAATAGAACTAATTTGAAACTATTGGATAATGAAAAATTATGAAGGTATAAAGATACCCAAGGCCTCAATTAAGAGATAAATTAATTATATGAATCTCATATTGATATAACTTTTCTAAATTTACTAGATCTTATTCCCCACGATGAATACATAGTCATTTCTGAATTCATAGTTCACAAGATTTTTAACACCCTAATAAATCACCCCAATATTGACATCTAGGATCTAACGAGGAAATATTGTCTTAGCACTTGTTCATTAAAGTAAAATATGTCCAGAACTTATACTTTGGATTTAATGTAATTTTTAATATCAAATACTACAAGACTAGATATTGTGTCTAATGTTCCCCACCTTCCTCCAAATTTAAGGTCAATGGTGGTGGATCCTGATTAAATAGTACAATAAAAGAAAGGGTAATTTTTGGGGAAAATCTTGGATATTTCATTATAGGATTTAGTATTTTTTACCATCATGGTAACCTACTACACATAAAAGCCAATTCCTTGTTTAGTGGACTCTCAATTTGAATTGATAGGTGATTTTCATTGTAAATGGATGAATCCAAATCATCTTTGATCATTATTTTACTAAAATGGTCCATCTAAACCCATAGTACATTAATTATATCATTAAAAATTGAAAAAAAACACTCATCCATAATGTAGTGATCCATAATTCATGTCATAAAGGAAAGTATGTGGAAAAAACTAGCTTCCAAAGGATATATTTCAATTCCTCTCATTAACTTTTCTTATTTATCATAGCTTCCTCATGATTTTAATTTGTAAATGGTAAAGAATACTCCTAGACACCACCATAAAAACTTCCTTGAATTATTTTTGTTATTTTTTCCTTTAAATAAATTTATTTTGTATTCATGTGTGCGTTATCACAGTACCATTAAAAGTTTTTTTTTAAATTATTTGAGTCTCATCATGAATTGTGTTAAAAGATATATCATGGATGGTATGGTTTTTGTTAGTGTTGTTGTTGAAGTTTTATATATATTTGAAATGGAATGTGTCAATTATTCTATATTGTCTTTATTAATATATTATATTTTTTTATTTATTGTTTATGTATCATATTTAACATGGGGGTTAACCTTTTGAAGCTTTAAAATTGATAATCTAGTTGGTCTAAGTTATTTCATGAATTTAAAATTCTCATATTATATCATAATTTCTATTTCTATAAAGAGGTATTAGTTTTTTTTATGAATAGTTCAAATTTTAAAATTTTTAGTTATTTAGTTAAATTTAAAATATGAATTTTTAGGACTATATCCCATATAATATATTTTTTTTAATTTCAAAAAAGTTTTCAAATTGGAATTTTTGTTGTTTTGTCTATGGTATTTTTAAATTTATTCTCCCATAATTTGTAAGGTTCCCACATATCAAAAAAGTAGTTTATTCAAAAATAAAAAAAATATATAATTTGATGAAATATCCTTATAACACATAATTATGGTTGATTATTGCATTACTAAGGTATTCTAGGTTCTATTTTTATTTCCACCTATATTAAAAATAATTCCCTCAAATATCATGCATCATGTGTAGGCCTTTATAGGTGGGTACTTAGATAAACATAGGTCATATTGTGTGTTTTTTTGTATATTTTTAATTTATTATTCAATTTTATATTTATGTTAAATAAAAAATCAAGAATAAATAAATAATGTTTTTCTAATAATTTTTTATCGATGAATATGTTAACAATTATTTTTTACTAATTCATTTTACTTTTAAATCCCTTTTATTATTATTGACATATATATTTTAAATCCTAATTTAATTAACTAACAACTCTTAAAATATTTTTATTTATGGTTTAAAGTATGAAGGATTTTTAATAAAGGTAAAAATTGAGATATTAATGGGGTTTTAACTATACTATTTCTATTTTAGTGATGAATAAGTTAACATCAATTTTTAACTAATTTATCTGACTTACAAATACCTTTTTATTGTTATTTTCATATATATTTTCAATCCTAATTTAATAAACTATAAATTCTTAAAATCTTTTGAGTTATGGTTTAAAGTATGAAGTATTATTAAAAAAGGGAAAATTGAGATATGAATGGGGTATTAATGATACTATTTCTATTTTATCATCAATTAAACAATTCTTTTCTTCTATGAGGGTGGATCTACTATGATTCTATATTTTGATGTAGAGTATTCCACCCAGATAATCTCATATATTCATAAAGGATTGGGATGATGAGAATTCTCCATCCACTGGACTCATTGTATGTAACAACCGGGTCCCAGTGACAGAACAGACACCCTGTATTAACATGGCTATCAGGTCTTGGCCCACTAGGTAACACCAGTTCCCCCGAAGACACATTATATGTAACAACTGAGTCCCATTGACTACACAGACACCCTGTCTTAACATGGATGTTAGGTCTCGACCCGATAGGTACCACCAGTTGCCCCGAAGACACATGGTCCCCACCATAGGTCTCACCCACGTGCCTGAACGGTTCATCTAACTAATGACAGTCCCCACAGGCTAACACATGTCCTTTTCAGTGTGCTTTTTCCTCACTCACACACACCCTAGGTAACTTCCTAGAATTTCACACTTCCTAATCACTACTCCAGGCCAAGCATGCTTAATTGTGGAGTTCTAATCAGGAAGGCTCCTGAAAAAGAAGATTCACCTTATTGACATGAGTCGTATCATTTATTTATTTTTCCCTTAATCATTCTGGGGTGTTATAATCACCACCCCTTTATATCAAAACGTCCTTTTTGTAGACCCTACATCTCAATTGAGATAGTGCCCTGGACATAAGGCTGGGTTCCTCCTCTGATATCAACTATGATTACCCAGCCTTTTCTTATACTACTATTACATAATTTTACTGATAAAAAACATAAAAACATTAAACAATTAGGATCAAAAGGTTTAGTGTCTTGGGAAAACTAGGACCATACATAGCATTTTCAACATAAAATGTAAACATTTATTTAATCCATTCTTCTCTAGCTTCTTATTGTCCCTTGAAAACTCCTTAGCACACATAATCACCTGAGGATATACATCAAAAAGGGGTGATCTAAAAAACCAGTAAGAAGATAGATATTAACAATATATCAATGGGTGAGAATAATCATAACATATCCAAAGGATCATGAACATGAGAGGAAGCATTAATAAAATACTTGAAATGTGGAAATGCATAAAGATGAAACATCAGGCCTTAGTGGTCAACTACCACACATAGTTGTGAACAATTCTAGAATCATGTTTATGCATCATTCCCATTTGACTCATTATATTCATCACTTTACCTAATTAATTGGAGCACTTTATAATTTTGGGTGCACCCATCACATCATAACATTCATATTGCGCTATATAATTATGGGTGCACCTGTCACATCATAACATTTACATTATCATGCATGACACATAGAAAATATGTAAAACATAAACATATAATAACCCATGGAAAGTAATGGGTTTCACATAATAAATAATACATTAATAAAAATTTGGATCCCAAAATAATTAGGGGATAACATTCTTGATAGATAATTATCAATGATGAGTGAAGTACTAACTATCTTTGAGAAGTAAAAAAGAGGGTGTATATTTGTAAGTAGAGTTATTTTGGAAGAACATTGGGTTTGTTATAAACTCAATTAGAAAACATGAATATCACATAATTGTTAATATGGGGATGATGAAATGATTTTTAAGGAATATCCATACAGAAAATGGGTTGAAAGAGGGAAAACCCAAAGTGTGAGAGTTGGGTTTGAGAATTTCCCCTAACCTTGTATTTGAATGCTTTCTTCAATTTAATGTACTATATATCGACATTATATTAATTAATTAACAATTAAATAACCTTTTATACATTAATAATATTCATTAAGGTTTTATTAAGTACATTTATTGACTTTTGTATGAGTTATACTATTTAAATTCATTGTTTGGGAATGTTCATTTTTATAGTTTTTTTTTTGAACGGTTCACTTGTATTCATGAATCGATGTTCATTTAAAACATGTATAAACATAAATAATTGTAATTATATGTTATTTATTATGTTACTGAACTTGAAATTATCTTATAAATAATTTTTTTATATACCATGAGAATGAATCATTACATAAGAATTTAGTGATGATCATTTGGGTTAATTCGGGCAGTTTTTCGACCACAAAAAACTTGTTTTGTTTAATAATTTAGTAATATGTACATAAGTTAGTTATAGAAAATTAAATAGGATATAATACATATAAAATAATCTGGTTCAACTATAAATATGCTTTCATGACCTGATCTGAAGGTGGTAAAGGAAAATGAAACATGTTGTTCTTAAAGGTGATAAATTAACATCTCACGAACAACGTTTTCCTTTCTAAAATAAAAAGAAGGGGAGGAGGGGGTTGGATAATTAATTATAACATTAGTATAATAAAATTACATTATATGTAAGATAATTTAGTTACCATACCATGTGGATGGGGATAGGTGGGGAGAGATTAAGAAAAGGACTTGAAATTGAAAGGAAATTAAAGGAAAAGAGAGGGGGAATTACCTCTTGAATCCTCCTTAAGGAACCTTGGATTAGTCTTTTGATGATACCAAAAGATCTTTGACGGGGGGAGGGGATAGGGAAGATTTTTGGGAAGAGTTTAGACAATGATTGAATCTTGAGAGGTGTGGGGAAATGAGGGTGTGAAGGGTGGTATTTATAGTGGAGGGGAGAGGGGTTTTCTCAATATTATATTCATTAATTTATTATTTCTCCACAAGACAAGTAATAGTGATGATTACATGAAAACTAACAATAATAAGTTCATTTTATTTATAACTAATTGGGTTTAAATTATCACAACATCATACATGACTCTATAATTAATGTATTTAGCATATTTTGTAAATTATATTATTTCACAATTCATCAAAAATTCAAGTATTTCAGAAAAAAACCAAACATTCACCCTAAAATTTTTTCAATGTGTAGAATAAAAAAATGAAATAAATTTTTTAAAAATAATTTTCTAAATATGATTAATTTAATTTTTAATTAAAATCATAATTTACTTGAAAAATAGATATTTTAAAATTAAAACAGATTTCATAATGCTTTCAAAAATTACATAAGTTCTTATAAAATTATCTTAAAACCATAAGAAATACAATTGTTAATTTATGAAAACATTTTAGGAAAATAAATTTTATTTTAAATTAATTAATTAATTTTATTTAATTATTTATGACTTACAAAAATATATATACTTTTACTATGGTCAAATTGTCACTTATAAGATGGATAAATTTTATTTAATCATTCATGGGTAAGGTTTCAATTATTTTGGATGATGTACTATTCATAAGGGTAATATTTATATTCATAAGGGTAAGTTACTATTCATAAGGGTAGGTTACTATTCACAAAATATTAATTTTGTCCTATCAAACTCCAAACATCTTACTAATCGCAACCGCGTATGTCATATTTTTGAAATTCAATACACAAAAGTGGAAAAATTATATTTAATGGTCACATAGTATTTAGTATCATGATATGTCATTGTTCTTACTAATGTGATTATGATATAATTCATAATTATAATAAGGGAATTCCATTGATAAAATTTTGGGTCGTTACATTCTTCCCCCCTTATGAAATTTCTCCCTCGAAATTTTGTTTTACATAAATAGGTGAGGGTACTTCTCCTTCATCGCCTCCTATAGTTCCCAGGTTACTTCTTCATACATATGGTTCCTCCATAAGAATTTGACAAGGTGGGTTGTCTTGTTTCATAGAAACTTATCTCTCCAGCCTATAATCTTTACTGGTTTCTCCTCATATGAGAGATCATCTTCCAGTTGTTCCACCTCTGAGTTCAGTACATGTGAGGGATCTGGTATGTACTTCCTTTAGAGTGATACATGAGACACATCATGAACTTGAGCCATATTTGGAGGAAGTACAAGTTGATAGGCCACAGATCCTATGTGGTTAATTATCTCAAAGGGGCTAATGTACCTTGGGCTTAACTTCCCTTTCTTTACAAAACGCATGACTCCCTTCCATGGTGATATGCAAAGCAAGACTTTATCTCCAACTTCGAACTCAAATTCCCTTAGAAGGTTGTCAAAATAGCTCTTATGCCGACTCTTAGTAGCTTATATATGTTTCTAGATGACTTGAACCTTTTTTGTCATCTCTTTCACAATATCAAGTCCAAGTAGCTTTCTTTCACCAACTTCATCACAATGGGTTGGAGTTCTACATCTCTTTCCATACAGAGCTTCATACAGAGCCATCTGAATACTCGAGTGGAATCTATTATTGTATGAGAACTCAACCAATGGGAGATGATAAAACCATCCACCTTTGAATTTTAAAGAGCAGGATATTAGCATGTCTTCAATTGTCTAAATAGTCCTTTTAGATTGGCCATCAGTTTGGGGGTGATATGCCCTGCTGAAATTTAATTCAGTACTCAATGAATGTTGAAGACTCCTCTAGAATTTAGATGTGAAACAAGGATCACGATCAGATAAAATCCATAGTGAAACACCAAGAAGTCTCACCAATTCTTTCACATATATCTTTGTAAGTTGTTCAAGAGAGATATATTCTCAAATAAAGATAAAATGGGTAGTCTTGGTGAGTCGGCCAACCACAACCCATATCGCATTATTTCCCTTCGATGTCTTTAGGAGACCCGTGAAAAATTCCATAGTGACATTCTCCCATTTCCTCATGTGTATAGGTAATGTTCTCATCATCCCTTTGGACTTTTGTTGCTTTAATTTAACAAGATAACATAATAATAACCTTGAGATATATTCCTCAATCTCCTTATTCATGTTATCCCACCAGAAGGTTTCTCGGAGATCTCAGTATATTTTGGTGCTACCAGGATGGATAGAGAATGTTGAGATATGTGCATTGTCTAATAGCTCATTCTTTATCCCAGTTGATGAAGGCACATAGAGACTCATTCCTAACTGAATCACACCATCATTGTTGATATTGAACTATTGTAGCTTCCCTTCCTTTACTGGATTCACCTTCTTTTGTATCTTCAGATCATCCCTTTATACCCCTTTAATCTTCTCTTGGATAGATAGTTGAGCAACCATTTAGGAAAGGTATGATGTATTACATTCCCTTATGATTTTCAAATCCATACTTTAAATATCCATGAATATAGGATCTTTCTCAATCCTCAACATGGATAGAGTAGCGGGTTCATTTATAATAAGAGCATCATCTACCTTGTTTTCCTTTCCAAGATGATAATGAATAGAGCAATAATAATATTTGATTAGCTCTAACCATCTCCTTTTATTAATGTTTAACTCCTTTTGTTTGAATATATACTTTAGGCTCTTTTGATCAGTATATATGTCATACTTATCACCATAAATGGTAGTTCCACATGCTTTTCAAGGGAAAAATCACAGATTCTAGCTCCAGATCATGCATCGGGTAGTTATGCTCATGGATCCTCAACTACCGTGAGGCATAGGCTATCAAATTATCATATTTCATGAGTACACAACCCAATAATTTCTTTGAAGAATCATTTTATATCACAAAACTTTCTCCAATCCTCAGTAATGTGAGTACAAGTGCAGTGATCAGCCTTCTCTTGAGCTCCTTGAATCTTTCCTCACATTCATCAGTCCAAACATAATTCACCCATTTCATTGTTAACTTAGTTAGTGGGAAAGATTGTTGTGAGAAATTATTCACAAAATGTCATAATACCCAGTTAATCCAAGAAAACTATGGATTTCTGTAACACTAGAGGGTCTGGACCATTCCTCAATCGCCTTTGTTTTTGAAGGCTCTATAGAAATTCCCTCACTTGTGAACACATGTTCCAAGAATGTGAATTGATTTATCCAAAAGTTACACTTACTGAACATGGCATAAAACTTCTCCTTTTTCAATGTATCCAACACAAGCCTTATATATTCTTCATATTCCTCCTTGATCTTGGAGTAGATGAGAATATCATCGATTTTCACTACCACAAATTTGTCAAGGTAATGTCTAAATAATCTATTCATAAAATCCATAAATATTATAGGGGAATTAGTAATTCTGAAGGGCATCACAAGAAACTCATATTACCTATACCTTGTACAGAATGTAGTCTTCTGAATATCTTCCTTCTTCACCTTTAGCCGATGATATCCATAATGAAGATCCACCTTTGAGAAGTATTGAGATCCTCTTAATTGATCAAACAAGTCATCTATACTTGTAAGAGAATACTTTTTTATGGTGATCTTGTTGAGTTCCTAATAATCGATACATAACCGCATTTTTTCATCCTTATTCTTCGCAAATAGCACTAGCACATGCCATAGTGATGCACTAGGGAATATGAACCCTTTTTTCCAAATGATCTTGAAGCTTCTTATTTAACTCCTCCAGTTCGGTAGGAGCCATCCTATAGGGACACTTTGAGATAGGATTAGCTCTGAGTATGAGTTCTATGGAGAACTCTACCTCATGATCTGGGGAGGGGTATTTCCAAGTAGCCTTATTCTGGGATTTTATCTTCTTTTTGTGTTGAAGTATCTATGTCCTTGAAGTCATTTGAGGTTTGCCTTCTTTTTCCTTAAAAGGGGGTTTATTCAAAAATCAATAAAAAAATTAAGCCTTTGGGCTATTTAGTCAGTATTCCCTCATGATGGGAATTTTTGCGAGGTTGGAACTTTCCTTCGACTCAACCATTTGAGCAAGGTATGCCTCTTAACAGGGAATCAAAACCCACACCGTTGAAGGATTTTTCAAAGGAGATTCATGATCTTCCTTGAATTTGTAGAGGAGCGTGGGATGGTTCAGAATATGAAAAGATATTTCCTTTTACCAACAATTGATATGTGCTCTATATAATGATATCCAATACATTCCCATTATATTTTCTAATTCCACCAAGGGAAGTATTATGAGATTTTCTACAAGAATCTTCCCACATACACCAATAAGAGAAGAGTCGAACACATGGGTTAAAATAACTGCACCACTTGGTGTTATTATTTATATCTCTACTTCATGGTTTTAGGGATTCAATTCTATAGTTCTATCAAACTTTCAAGATATAAAGGAATGCATAGAACCAAAATCAAATAAGAATTTTTCCATTCTTGAGTGAATGTGAATTGTACCTTGTATGACTTAATTTTCTTGCTTCACTTCTGTAGAAGTTATGGAATAATCCTTCCCTTGTTCCGTTGGATTTGGTGGTTGCTAACACTTATTACCCTCAAGGACTTGAGGATTAGTGCACTGGCTTGCATATTTCCCTTTCTCCCTATAATTGTAACATCATACTATGGGTGGTTCTCTCCTTTCTTCCACCACATTCTCTAGCCTTCTCATGTATTTTTGATATTCATGAGCTTGGTGGCCTTCATTCACACACTTGAATCATTTACTTTTCCCTTTAAGGCAGTTCCCATGATGTATCTTCCCACATTTTTGGCATGTGGGCGGTTCAGTTTTCTTTCCACCTTTATCATTAGATCCTCTAGCATGAAACTCCAACTTTCCTTTCTTATCACGATAGCCATGGGACCATTCTACAAACTCTATCTCTACTTTGAGATCACACTGAACAACTTATACATAACTTCCAAAGTCTCAAATTGAATGAGCCTTTAGAAGGTGTGGTTTTAATACACTACAGAATCTATCAATTTTTCTATCATTGTTGATAACAAAACCCAAACCGTACCTTGAAAGACTTGTGAAACTCTCTTTGTAGGTTATGACAGATTATCCTTCCTTTTTAAATTCTCTCTTCATCATTATATGAAGAGTTCGTGGGAAATAATTGTTAAGAAACATGATCTCAAAGTCTTCCAATTCCATATCTTCAAATTTATCTCTTGGTTTGGTGTTCTTAATAAAATCCCACCATTGGTCGGCCTATCCATTTAAATGATAAATGGGCAGAGCCACCTTCTCTTTCTTAGAAAAGTGAAGCACAGAAAAGATCTTCTCCATGGAGTTGACCCATTTTATTATGCAACTAGTGGATCAGAAGATCCACTAAACGTCGGTGGTTGTTGCTGCATAAAACACTTGATAGCCATATAATCCATCTTAGGTGAAAGAGTATGTTCCCCATTATTCTAGTTATTATTCATAACCTAATATAGTTGGGTAAGCATCTCCATGATGTTTTGAACTCCACCTCTCAAAGCATTGGGGATGTTGTTCGGGAAATCGTTGCATTGGCCCTCACATGGGTTGTTGGCCTGGTTTCTCCTATTTACCACCATTTTATAAAATATAAAAGGTTATAACAAAACATAATTCAAGAATTAATGAATAAATTATTCATTTTTACAATTTACACAAAAATCATAACTTATGTGATCCCTATGTAAAGCTTATTGTTTGCATATTTGTACTTAGTCTCATGCTAGAGGTTTTCTCTAGGGTTCACTAATCCTAATTATCAAATTAACTAAACCTTACCTCTGATAACAAATGTAAAAACTGGGTCTCTGTGACAGCACATACACCTCACCTTAACATGGTCGCCGGGTTCCGACCCGCTAGGTACCACCAGTTTCCCTGCAGACACAGCCCCAACCCTGGCCCCACCCACGTTCTCAAACAGGTCATCTGACTAATGATAGTCTCCATGGGCCAACACATGTCCTTTACATTTTTCTTTTTCCTCACTCACACACACCTTGGGTAACTTCCCAGAAGTTCACCCATCTTGATCACTACTCTAGGCCAAGCACACTTAACTATGGAGTTCTAATCAAGCAGACTCCCGAAAAAGAAGATGCACCTTGTTGACATGAGTCGTGTCATTTAGTCATTTAACCCTTCATCATTCTGGGGTGCTACATTCACCCCCCCCCCCCCTTAGAGCACAATTTCCTTGTTGTGGACCCTACACCTCAACCCAGGTCGTGCACCACACTTATGGATGGGTTCCTCCTCTAATACAAATTATAGCGACCTAGCCTTTTTTACACTACTATTATATCATTTTAATGATAAACAACATAAAAACATTATACAATGAGTATCCAAAGGTTTATATTCTTGGGAAAACTAGGACCATACATAACATTTACCGTATAAAATGTAAACATTTATTTAATCCATTCTTCTCCAGCTTCTTATTATCCCTTGAAAACTCCTTAGTACACATAATCACCTGAGGATATACATCAAAAAGGGGTGATCTAGAAACCCATTAAGAAGATAGATATGAACAATATATCAATGGGTGATCACAATCATAACATATTCAAAGTATCATTAACATGAGAGGAAGCATTAATAAAAGTCTTGAAATTTTGAAATGCATAAAGATGAAACATCATGTCTTAGTGGTCATATACCACACATTTTTGTGAACAATGCTAGCATCATGTTCTCACATCATATCCCTTTGACTCATGAGATTCATCACCTTAACCAATGCATTGGAGCACTGTATAATTATGGGTGCACCTATCACCTCATAACATTCATATTGTGCTATATAATTCTGGGTGTACCCATCACATCATAACATTTACATTATCATGCATTCCATATAGAACATATATCAAACATAATCATATAATATCCCATGGAAAGGAATGGTTTTCACATCATAAATAATACTTTAATAAAAATTTGGATCCCAAAATAAATAGTGGATAGAATTCTTTACATAAAACAATCAACGATGAGGGAAGTAGAAACAATCATTGAGAAGTAAAAAAGAGGGTGTCTATTTGTAAGTAGAGTTCTTTTTGAAGAACAATGGGTTTTTCATAAACTCAAGTAGAAAAAAAACTATATCCCAGAATAGTTAATATGAGGGTGAAGAAATTATTCTTAATACATATCCATACTTAAAATTGGTGGAAAGAGGTAAAACCCAAAGTATGAGAGTTGTGTTCGAGAATTTCCCCTTACCTTGTATCTAAACTCTTTCTTCATTGTAGTGTCTTGTATAACCACATTAGATTCATTAATTAAAAATTATAGAACCATTTATACATTAATAAGAATCATTTAGGTTTTATTAAGTTCATTAATGGTCTTTTGGATGAGTTATAAAGTTTAAATTCATTGTTCGAGAATGTTCATTTTTATCGTTTTCTTTAACGGTTCACTTGTATTTATGAATATAAGTTCATTTAAAACGTGGATAAGAATACATAATTGTAATTAACTTGTATTTATGATTTTAAATAACTTTAAATGAACTTATAAATAATTTTTTTTATACCATGAGAATGAATCATTAGATAATAATTTAATGATAATCATTTGGGTTAATTTGGGCAGTTTTTCGACCACAATGAACTTGTTTTGTTTAATAATTTATTAATATGTACATAAGTTAGTTACAGAACATTAAATAGGATATAATACATAAAAAATAATCTAGTTAAACAATAATAATGGTTTCATGATCAGATCTGAAGTTGTTAAAGGAAAATGAAAACATTTCGTTCTTGAATGTGATAAATTAACACCTCACGAACAACGTTTTCCTTTATAAAAAAAAGAGGAGAAGGGTTTGGGTGATATATTATCCCATTAGTATCATAAAATTGTATTATATGTATGATAATGGAGTTACCATACCATGTTTATGAGGATAGGTGGGTGATATTAAGAAAAGAACTTGAAATTGAAAGAAAATTAAAAGAAAATAAGGGGGATTACCTCTTGAATCCTCCTTAAGGCACCTTGGATTGGTATTTTGATGAGACCAGAAGCTTTTGGATATGTGGGAGGGGATAGGTAATATTTTTGGGTAGATTTTAGACAAGTCTTGAATCTTTATAGGTGTTAGGAAATGAGGGTGTGAATGGTGGTATTTATAGTGGAGGGGAGAGGGGTTTTCTCAATATTATATTCATTAATTTATTAATTCTCCACAAGACATGTAATAGTGATGATTCCACGAACAAGAATAGTAATAAGTGAATGTTAGTTCTAACCACTTGGTCTTACATTAGTAGAAATCATACATGAATCTATAATTAATGTATTTAGCATATTTTGTAAATTATAATATTTCACTATTCATCAAAAGTTCAAGCATTTCAAAAAAATCCCAAAAATTTACCCTAACCATTTTTTGATGTATAGAATTAAAAAAAGAACTCCATTTTTGAAAAATAATTTTCTAAATATAATTGATTTAATTTTTCATTAAAATCATATTTTACTTGAAAAATAAAGATTTTAAAATTAAAATTGATTTCATAATGCATTCAAAAATTAAATAAGTTCTTCTAAAATTATCTTAAAACTAAAAGACATAGAATTGTTAATTTATGAAAAAAAATTTAGGAAAATACACTTTCTTTTAAATTAATTAATTAATTATATTTAATTATTTATGACTTAAAAAAATACTAATTCTTTTACTATGGTCATATTGTCACTTATAAGATGCCTAAAATTTATTTAATCATTTATGGGTACTGTTAATATTATTTTATAATATTTACTATTCATAAGGGTCATATTACTATTCATAGGGGTGGGTTACTATTCATAAGGGTAGGTTTCTAATGACCAAAAATTATGTTTGTCCTACCAGACTCCAAACATCTTACTGGTCGCAACCGCATATATTAGATTTTTGAAATTCAAAACAAAGTGGAAAAATTATATTTAGTGGTAACATAGTATTTAGTATCATGATATGTCATTGTGATTCATAATGTGATTATACTCTAAGGAATAATTATAATAAGGGAATTCCATTGATAAAATGTTGGGTCATTGCATTGTGGACATGTACATCCTTGAGGGTCTGCAGAGCCACATTAGGTTGTAGGGTAGGGATCACCTCAATAGGGGCCTAATTCTTTCAATTGCTTACAATACATTCATTTACACTTCCCCCAACCTTTTAGGGTGATGGATCACTAAAATAAGTAGAGGATTGGATTTATTTTATTCATTGAATAACCAAGATAATTATCACTCATAATCGATATAGGTTTTATTTCAAAACATTTATTCTTGGAAAAGGTTTTTTGTCGATGGTGGGATATCATGCTAGAAGCTAATAAGGATTAGTATTCAGAATGTAAGGGAACAAAAAAAATTACATTATAAATTATACTTTGGTACTCTTCATTATCTAAAGTTTTAAGAATTAATATATTAATCATAGGAGATGATGATAATGATAGAGTACATGGCTAAATTTACTCACCCACTCCAATTAAAACCCTACATGGTTGGGGTTAAATAACTGAAATCATGGTGTTTCAAAATATGATCGAGAGAACCCTTTTTGATATATAAAATGATGTTCAATATAGTAATATTATATGGGGTTATAAAGAATTTTATCCTAGCTAAGTATGTCTCTAATGTAGATACATTAGTATGGGTGGAATTTCTTAGAATTTTACATGAGAAGTATTGTCTAGAGGGAGGAAGAATAATCAAGAGGAAATGAGAGGGGGTGGGCCTTTTTGGTTTAGTCAGTGTGGTAGTCCTCATTATACTCCTTTATCTAGGATACATCCAGTGAAATGATACCAGTATGGATTCTAAAGACACAATAAGACACATAGCACCTGTAATGTAAAGCAGTGTCACATTTTTTGTCATTTTGGGAATTGTTAATGATTTTATAAAATGAAAAAAAAAATAGATAGTCTCAATTGGTGACCTCAAAAGAACCATTTATCTCATGTTAACTATGGTGTCTAGTCAACTAGAAAATATTAAACACCTACAAGTATAACTTTTCCAGGAGTTGATAAAGACGGTTTGACTCAACAACTAGTTATACCTTCTAATTAGGATTAGTTTTAGTGCGTAGGTAGATCCTATATAGATAATTAATCTATATAAGATATAGGGGTAGGCCATTCTATAGTGAGAGTTATTATTTTACTTTCATATACACATTATATTCCAATATTTTATATATAGTTCCATCAATATTTTAAAAATGATAAATTTTTATCACTTAGAGGGATGAATGTAGAGTTGTTTTCAATGCTTATGAGGATTGAAGCTTCCCTGGAAAAAAGTGTGGAAATAAGAAAAAAGTGACCATATTATGCTATAGTGGTATGAATATTCAGGAATATTCTATATTTCATTACCATTTATATAAATTATTTTTGAATTTATTATCAATATAAATTGGTTAACTAAATTTCAATCCCATATTGATTTTTATTAAAGGAAGGTATTTATCTCATATATAACTTATATTTAGTACAATATTATTAGATAATGGGAGTTAAAATATGGAAAATAAGTATTCAATCTAGGTAAAGTTTATTGAATTATTATTTAAATGTAATTTATTTTACATGGAGTAATTTAAGTTAAGTATAAGATGATATTTTTCTTATGTAGTAGTCCTCTTCATTGATTTATTTTCTCAAAATTTATCTAGGATACTTCCAAAGTGAATGATAGAGTCTTTTATCATTATATTACCTATAAAAGTGTTGATTTATTTTACAAAATATCATAATCAACTGAATAAAATGAGATAATTAAAAAACCAATTAGAAGAGGTCAATGAAATGGGTTTTATCAGACCTGACACTTCTCCTTGTGCTACCTCAGTTCTTTTTTCCAATAAAAGAGATGAAAATATATAGTTATTTTTAGACAATTTAATCTTGAATTAGGATAAAAACAATTAATATTATCCATTACCTTCCATTTAATTTTTGTTTAATCAATTTAATAGAGAAAAGTTTATTTCAAAGATTGATCTACACACTTGGTTTCATAAACTCTGAGTCAAGGTGGACGACATTATAAATAAAACATTTTGATGCTCGTATGACCAATTTTAGTATCATATTATTCCATTAATATTGAATAATACCCCTATAGTTTTCATGGAATTAAATAAAATCTTAGTTTATCCATTCATATACTCCTTTATGGTATTATTTTTTAATAAAATTCTTGTTTACTCAAAATCCCTATATTAATACAGTAAAAAAATTTATATCATATTGAATATATTAATAGAACACTGGATTTATGCTAAATTTTAAAATTTTATTTCTATATTTTATATGATAATTTACCTAAGAATTTGTTTTTGGAATATGGAATATTAGTTGATACTAGAAACATATAGGTTATCTTGTCCTAGAATATACCCACGAATATATTTGATATTAGATGTTTTCTAGAAATTATATGATACTAATATAAATTTATTCTTGGACATTTCTAGGATATTTGATCATATGATAACCATGACTTAGTAGGGTTGTAATTTTATTTAGTTTAATAAATATGTGAAATCATTTTAAGAAGCATAATATTACCTCAAGAAGAAGATAGAGTAAAGGATTATTGTGTTACCTTTTATAGTACATAATTATGTAGCAATTCTAGATGATTGTGTGGAGGAATATGGGTCTTGAAAACTCAACCCCTATAAAAATAACTACCTCATAAATGACCATATATTGGCCACTATTGTGTGTAAATTAAATTTTTGGAGGTACTTTTTTAGAGAAATTAATTGTGTATATTAACCATAAATTCCTTGTGTACATCATTTATCCATACGATGTAAATATATGGTAGTGTTAGTGGGTTGAATGCCTTTTATAATTTTATTTTGAGTTCATTTATATCATATGGAAGTAAAATTTATTTTTAAATTCTCTTGGTTGAAAATACTGGCCTAAAAAGAGTAGGATTCCAATGAATAGTGGAGAAAAATATCTCGGATGACTGAGGTTCACTTGGATGTCACTAAGGATCAAGATGGGGTATATTTATCCCACATTGAATTTATATCATCTATTATAGATGTTACTAATGAAATCTGAATACTTGATCATGATTATTTTATTATTTGAAAAAGACTTAGTTATGGGAGGATACATGAAGTTTTGTCTCATGATTTTAATTTTACCCTTTATATTCATGGTGGGAATGTTCCTAATTCCAAAATTATTTTATATTTCATGAAGAGTATAATTATTCTAGACGGTTCTCTTACCCAGCAATACTAAATATGTATCTTGATATCCATAATAATTTTAAGTTGCCTAACATGAAATGGTAAATCACTAGTTTCATTTCCCAATTCCATACATATTAATATGATAAGGTTCAATATTAGTTACCTTAAAGAGTATTATATCCACATCATCTACTTGTGTGGAAATTGGCTGATATTACAATGGATTTCAATACTAGGATACTAAGATCACTGAAAGGTCGAGATGTTTTTTGGGTAATTTTAGACCACTTAACTAAGATGGCTAACATTTTACCTTTCTTGGAATCTTATTCTATAGATATTATTGGTAAATTACATGTGAATGAAATGATGAAGCACGGTAGGGAACAAAAAAAGAATCATTTATAACTATGAACCAAGATTTACTTACATGTTTTTACAAGGGTTGAAATTATATTTTGTTACTCCAGTCAAACTGATAATAACGCCTCAACCCTTGATTAATGGCCAGTAAAATTGGACCATTCGTGTACTTGGAGATGGATTTCCAAATCAATTTGATTTAGATATTTCTCATATACTAGAACTATGGTTGAGTTTTTTCCTAGGGTAGTTTTATACCAGTTAAAAATATATGGGGTATCATAATAGACAAATTATGTCAATAGTATCATTATAGTAATAATTATAGTGCATCAAAATTGACTACCAAGGTAGTGGAAAATACATTTTTCCATTTCTTATGAGATCCACCTACCCTGGTCATACGACATAAAATTTTATGGTACTCATGGAAATTTCAAAACATGGGTATTAGTTAACTAACTCTACACTAGTTGTAAAATATCAACCCAAACCGTCGATTCCAAGCTAGATTCAATGTGACCTCATGTCTGTCTCCCCATACGCAAGAGGATGGAAACTAGTAGAGAGGTAATAAGACCTTCCATTAGGAGACTATACCCTCAGTATCATGCCAAAGGATATATAATAATATATAAACAAAATAATAAATAGTTAGATTAAATATTAAAACTGAATAAATTAAATACATATAGGAGCTCACAAAGTAGGAATAGTGTCCTTAGTATAATATGTAGATAATAAAATGAAAATTAAATAAAAAAATGTGTTCTTCTTTAGTGTTTCCCCCAGTATTCTCCAGCTGCATACCCCACTACTCAACCATCAACCATAGGGATCTTTCCCTTCATAGGATATATGGTCATGAAATCTACAAGTGAACTAAATTTTTTGAGTATGGTGTGTGTAATGGAATTAGTAGGACACCACCAATGTTATTTTACCATAAGTTCACAATATATATATAGAAATATATATCGGGACCTAGAAAAACCTCAATAAATAAAACATGTGCATAGTCATTGTGCACCGACCCAACCAATATGAACCCTTTCCCCACTAGTTTTGGCTCATTTCCAGTAATAATTTACAAAAAACAAATTCCTCCATGAAGGTCTCATAGATAACCCAACCTAGTCAGTGGTTGTTGTAGAAACATCACATGTTCCACCATCTAAAACATCTCACCCCACCCATCTAGTGGTTTTCACCAAAACTCCACACATTCCATTAGGTTCATCCCTAGTCCACATATCCTTTTAATCATCCATGGCCATAGTCTGTAGGAAGAAATGAACTATATATTTTATTTAGCCACTATGATTTCCCCTCTATAGGGTTAAATACTCCCTCCCTTAAGAAATTTAGTAATACATCAATTTGGAAAATAATATATTGATTCTTTCTCAACTATAGGGGTAGTGATGACCACATTTAAGGATGTCAGAGGCACATAAATCCAAACCTCAAGGCTCCACCTGAATATCTCTATCACTAAATCACAATTCCATAGCCTATTCAACAAAAAAATATATATGTCATAAGACGGAATAATAAGGTACACCATGATCAATGTTAGGATCTACACATAATCATAAGGTCATAATTTAGAAAGAACATGACAACTCACACACCCACATGCATCTTATAGCAATAATGAAAAATTAATCATAAATATCACATCATGATAAACAATATATATACATGGCCCATAATGGTAAGTAACCTCCCATATCACAGTTTCCCAATTCAAAATGGAGGTTTAGCAATGTTTTATCACCCAAACCATGCTCGCACCCATCCAAAAAATGATCACACTTCAAAGACTCCTTGAACCATCCCTATTTTGACATTATTTTGAATTATTGTTATCATTTATAATTAAAAATATTAACTCATCACCTGAATATGAAAATATTCTATAGAATATTCCAATATGTATACAAGTATTTTACTATTTGGTAAACCAATTAAAAGATTTATTAAGTGATTTTTAATGAAAATTTAAATTTTCACATAAAATACACCTAAATTATTAACAAATAGGGTTTTATTATCCTTAAGAATTTGAGGATGTTACAATACTCCCCTTAAATTTACTTCTGATACTTGAGAAGTAATTCTTCTATTCTTGTGCAAACAACAAAGGCCACTGATTATGAATATCAGAGTCACACTCCCATGCCACTTATTAGATCCATTCAAAATACCATTGAATCTGGATGAGTGGTATTATCTTTCCTTAGAGGAAATTCTCACTCTGGTTTAATATATACATCAGATAATCCCCATATGATGCATCTATTTTTATATTATCCTCCTTATAGTATATAACATGGGTAAGATTAGGTGTGCACCTCTAAAGCTAATAAATATGGAACACATCATGCATTCCTTAAAAAATAGGAAGGTCTAGACAATACACCACTTTCTCCACCTGTCAATTGATGTCAATGGGTCCTGTAGAAATTGGCTATGTCTTTCCATTATTCCTTATATGTTGGTGCCACCAACCAAAGAGTCACTCACAAGAAAAATTTGACCAGCCATATAAAAAAATAAAATTCTCCTCTTGTGGTCAGTATACAATATTTTTATCCTCTGAATAGTGATCAACCTCTTCTATATCAGTTTCACTCTCTTGAAAGTCTCTCTAACCAAACTGGGCCCCACAAATATGGCCTCTCCAACCACATTCCATCAAGGCTATGAATGAGACAACCTCCTATAAAGAGCCTCTTAAATTTATAAGTCTATGTGATTATTCCACTCTTTATTAAAGTCCAGAAATAGAGACCAAACCATATCCTCTAGTATGTGTATTGTCACACAATATTTATGTCATAGGCTAGAATTTTGTTCTCAATATTAATTGAGTTCCTAGGGATTTGTGAATGTCTTACTAAAAACACAATTTAAAACATGTGTGACTTCCTAAAAATCATTAGGGAAACTTGTGATCATAATACCTCATGGAAGTAAATATTTTTATGTTTTGATTACTAGGTAAGTCACATTGATTGGTAAAAATTGGGTTACTTTTTTCATCCAATCTAAAATCACTCAAATAATGTAACAACTATTTTGGGTCCTGGGTTACCCTATCAGAATTCTCTCATGAAATCCCCCACCTAGTGATATGTAATTCCGTTATCATTATACCGCTTATTAAGCATTGACTACCTCTCTTTCATATATTATGGCTTCACATCATTATACATTTACTGGTTAGAGAAAGGTATGTTAGGGAAACAAAACTCTACCAAAAATTCAGGTCAGGAAATAGCTCACAGATATAATAAAAACACTACTACTAAATAAGTAAAAAGATCAAAATACATGTTTTATTCCATACCTAGTACAGTAAAAAGATATTTATCACCATTTTTTGGAGCTTGATCTAATATATAGACTTGGAATTCAATATATATCCAAGACCTTGTCTACAACCCTCCCAACTTTTTATCATCTGGTGAGTCTGTACCCTCTTCTAGGTTCCTCTACTCCCAGCATGTCCCAACCTCTTAGAACACCTGTGGATAACATCAAGAAAAAGAGTAGAAGTTGACCAGCCTTTCCACACTATTGGAATTCCACTACTAGCTTCCTGTAAATTTTCCTATAATGACCTTGTAGAAAACTATTGTAGCACCTATCTCCCATAGAGGGTAAGGATGTTCTTCTCTAACCCAACTATTGGGAACACTAATACTCATGTTTCACCTTTCACTTCATACTATCAGAAATATCTCTTGTGGTAGTAATGGAAAACTCATTCATTGGCCTGCATTGAGCTGGATGTAAGCCTGCTACAATTTCCTCTTCTAGCCCATTCTCAAAGTTCATGACCTTATGAAGAACCTATGAGCATGTCCTCAGGTAAAATCCCCTAACCTGACATATGAGATCCAATTGAAGGCATATCTGAAATTTTCTATATTTAGGATAATCGTTTCCTTCCAACAAAGGATAAAAGATAATGAACTTCATAATATTCACTAAGTATATAGTGATAATCATATAAATTTTTCATTACTACATGAACTCAAGGGAACCGTCCAACATTATCATGTTTATAAATTACTTCCCAAGAAACAACACTTGAAGGTCATCCAAGTAATACCCTCTCGTATCCAAGCCTGACTCAAGAATTTTCACCACCTTCTGAAAGGTTCTTGGAACATGAATGAATTTAGAATAACTCATCCTTCTTCATGAATCTATACTCTCTCAAAGATACTATTAGTGAATTTTATCCATTCCATTACATCCTGTGGGCCACCAGTACCATATAATTTTAGAGGATGATGAAGCTAAAAATATCAATCACGGTTAGTCATAGCCTGTTTCTTTTTTCTACCTTGGATTGGTACTGTCTAAATGAGTCCCAACTAAACAGGATCTACCACATGGATCATCTATGATCATATATGATCTTGCTAGGGATCATTCACCATTACCACGGGTGGTGTCCCTCTATTGTCCTAGGTTTCCCAAACTGGTGGTCCCATCAAACATATTCGAGGTGGAATATCTATATAATTAATTTCATTAGGAACATAACAATTCCTAACTAGTCTATAAGATCACACAATGGATTTTCTAGGATTCTACCCTAAACACAAGTTTTACCCCTCCTAGAACTAATGTTGGTTTCTATCCCTTCACATTAGTCTAAGTAATCATATATATACAAACAAAAAATCATTCTCAACACAAATAATTAATGCCTATGTACGTATATCACAATAGCAAGAAAACACATATATATCACACAATAAAGAAACTATCGTAAAAAGATAGCATGAATCATGGTATTTTATTAAATAACTACTATGCAACACAAAATAAGTGTATATATATATATATGGAATTTAAACTTACATTCTTAGTCTTGGTGCTTGTGCATACCCAAAATCATAGATAAATATAATGGGCATCAACAAAGGTGATTTTAAATAAATATAATAGAAAAACATAAATTCTCATTTATGGTAACTTGGAGGTCTAATATACAGTGTTGTCTTGACACTGTCATAATTACCTTACCTAAATCTCAACTGTTCTAAACCCATTCTATATTCTCCCAAATCAAGGAAAGAGAAAATATAAGTTAATGAAATTCCTAGCTTCCTCTAATACCATTTTTTTAAATTCCTTACATGAATCGTTGGGTCCAAGATAGATACTTTGTGACCACGTGTGTGCCTTCCTGTATGCAGGAGCCTACCGGATAGCAATGAGGGTATAAGAACATCCATGGGGAGACTATACACTTAGTATCATGTCATATAATTGATTATAATTAGTAAAAATATAATAAAAAATCATATTAAATTAAGAAACTGAATAAATGAAATATGTATAAGATCTTCCAAACTGGTAATCATGTATAAAGTATAATTTTTAGATAATAAAATGACATGTAAATAAAAAAACATATGAAAGGTCCTCTAGTGTCTTCCCCAATCATCTCCTGCTCCATGTTATATTGCTCAACCATCCACCATAGGGCCTTTTCCCATCGCAAGATCTATGGACATGAAATTTATAAGTTCATTGAAATGTATGAGTATGATGTGAGTACAAGAATCCATAATAAACCACCAATGTTTCCTTACCATAAGTGAACAATATATATAACTGTATATATCATGACATAAGTAAATTCTTAGAAAAGATACATTTTTTGAGTCATAGTGTGCTGACCAAGCCACCATGAAATCCAACCCCACCTAATTCATCTCATTACTTGTATTAATTTCCATAACACACGTACCTTCAATAGGGTCTCCTAGATCACCCCAATACAATTGGTGGTTCTTTTAGGAATTCCACATATTCTTCCATGTCAAATGTCTCACCTCACTCATTTGGTGGTTTTCACTAGAACATTTCATGGTCCATTAGGTTTCTCCTTAGTTCGCTTAACCTTTTAATAAACCAAGGAAAAAGTCCATAGGAATCCATGATTGATATCTTCCATATATCCATTATGATTTCCTCTCTATAGAGGTATCCATTCCATCCATTAAGGATGTAAAGACTACATCCAGTTGGGTTACCAGAAATAGATTACTTCCCTTCTATAGGGGTATCTACACCCATATTTAAGGATGCTAGAACCACATAACTCCCAACCTCAATGCTCCACTTGAATATATCTATCCTTGAATCACAATTTCATAGGATATGAAATAAAAAAACAATAAATGTCATTGAAAGGAACTATAAGGAACCTAAATATCAAAATAAGGAGCCACACATAATCATAAGGTCATAATCAAGAAATCACATGACCACTCACACACCAACATGCATGTCATAACAAGCATGGGAAAATCAAACATCAACATCGCATCATGATAAAAATCATATATACATGGCCCATAATGATAAGGAACCACCTACCTCATGGTTGTTCAAGTCGATGTTGCGGTTTACCATGGAATTTTTCACCCGAACCATACTCGTACCTGACATGAAATTGATCACATGCCAACAAATCCTTGAAAAATCCCCATTTTAACATTATTTAGAAATATTTATGTCTTTGATAATTAAAAATTTTAAGTAAAATCTAAAAAATTAAAACACAACTTTTGTAAAAAGAATTACGATTAAATTTTTTCTCATTGAGATGAATCCAATGAACTAATAGAATTTCAATCCAATTTGTATCGCAAGAAATATCAAATAAAGAATATTGGATAAAATAATGAAATAAAATAAAATAATACAAGAGATAGAGAGTGAGTGAGAGAGAGGTGTGAGTTTGGGAAAGGAATTACACACTATAAATTTCTTTAGGTACCCCTATCTTTTATTACTTTTGATATATTTTTTTATTTCATCATTAAATGGTTATCTTTTAATTATTACCTACATTATTTAATTAAAATTTCACATTAACTCCATGCATCTCCTAAATACATTCATTCATAAATTCCTATTTTAAACACATTTTAATATTATTTAAAATATAAATATTAATGTCCCTCAGGTACATAGTATTTCCCAAAAGTAATCCCTAGTCATGTGACACATTACACTCAGTATTTTTATTCCAAAATTAAATGGAATGTTTGTAAAGACCCGTATTTTCCATGTAATTTTTTTTAATTATATGGAATTATTACGAGTCTATGAAATTTGACGGTGCGTTATTCCGAGGCCTGGTGTGCTTGGAATGAATTTCTGAACTTTTTTTCAGGTACGTTCAGTAAACGCATGAACAGAATTTTCTAACTTTTGAACCGTTGCTCGGATTAAAAATCCAAGGGCAGTGTTGAATCTGCAGTGCTGGGATTCGCTTAAGGGAGGCTTTACTTTTACCACAGTAGGTCCAGAGAAAAATTTAAGTTTTGAAAATTTTTAAATAAAATGAAATAAAATAATTTTTGTTATTTTAGTTAATAAACCTCCAACAGACCAATTAAAGGGTGGGTTCGGTGGTGTCTCAAGCCATTAAATGGCTTGACCTACCAACCTTAAGTAATGAAAACGTTGGGGAAATTATGAAGCTTCCTAATTATTGAGCCTCATTATTTCCCCATGTCATTACCTACCCTCCCCCTATCCTATATATATGAAGATAGGGAAGGGGTATCGGAGAGCTTCACCAAGTAGCAAACTATTGAAGGAACACTGCGATGATAGACCCTTAGAAGATGAAGCCGACCTAGCAGGAGGTGACGGACAACACTGAACCAAAGGTCGACATGCGAGTGGCATCTCTGGGAAATGGTTGCGGGAATGAAGAATGTGATCCACCTTCCATAACAGATGTTCCTCCGATGTTTTTAGGTAGGGGTTATTTCATTTATGCTTTTTCAATGATTTTCCTCTTCCTCGTTCTTGAATAACAAAAAGAACGTGGGTCAACCAACTAACAGGTTAACCTGCGATTCATTCGTTTTTGCAGGAGGATAGTTGTGGGGAATCTTTGTGGGGTTTATCTTGTTATTTAATTCATTTTATTATTCAACCCCTTAATATCCTCCATAATACGAGCTAATGCGGAGGGAACGGGCCTAACGAACCTGGACCAAACCCTCTGCTATCTTGCTATCCTTGTGCCACCTTGGAAGACTGTGAGCACGTCGACTCATGACGCAAGAGGAAGGTCGCGGCTCATCAACTACAGTGAATGGAGGAGGTGGCCAGCCCGATGGCCAGCCACGGGAAGGGAGGTGGCATGACCACCGTGCCGTCGGCGAATGGAAGTCGCGACAGAGGATGAACCTGCCTCCAATGGGTTCAGCGGGGTCGCCGCCTCACCAACCGAATGAACTTCAGGCTGTTTGGGAATCCAAGAAATTTGGGGGTTACACCCCCCGCATTGGACCGAACTGGGTCGCCGCCCTCAGACCGGGCCACCACCCTCAAGTTGGGTCACCACCCTCGGACCGGGCTGCCGCCCTCGAGTCGGGCCACCACCCTCAAGCCAGACTGTTTCCCTCAGACCAGGACACCACCCTCTAACTGAGTCGCCGCCCTTGGACCGGGTCTCCACCCCTGCCGCCTGCCGCCCCCAGGCCAGGCCACCGCCCTAGCGGGTCGCTGCCCCATGCGGGCCATCCTATTCTGGTCGGGCCACCCTTACGGGCAGACCCTCTTGCAGTCCAGACCAAACATTGGCCTAGCAGGCTGAGACCACCTCAGCATAGCCCAGACCATGTCGGGTCGGGTCAATCTGACTGGGTTGGATCAGATTCGGGCCCAGCTGGGCTCAGAAACACTCAAAGGACCTTATCTTGAGAACTGGATGCTTGTTTTATGAATCGTCTATGGAGTTGGGACTCTTATAGTGAGAATATCCTTTTGAATTTATCCATTATAATTTTAGAGAAACTTGGAGTTCTTCTGGGTCGGATTGCAACCGAATCTAAACGGGCCCTTGACACTGAAATGCCAATAATTCACAGACCGAGCGTCCGACTAACGCATCGTCTATTGTGTTGGAACCCTTATGAAATGGCAGATCATCGGGTTACTTCTTTATGAGACTTAATGTTGGTTGAGATATGAATGATGGCTTGGGGAGCGGTTATCCCAAGCGCACCAGGTACTGAACCCTGCGACTGGCTGAGACCTGACGACTGCTTACTGTTCGACTCATAGTGACTCGACAACCACGATGGGGAGATTCCATGGTACGTGTTGGGGAGGAGTACCTTAGAAGACCGCATTGGAGGGGGACGACTCTGTGTGAGCCGGCAGACCCACGGTACATGATGGGGAGGAGTACCTTAGCAGGCCGCAGTGGGGAGCCGTCGCGGTACGCGATGGAGAGGAGTACCTTAGCTGACCGCGTTGGGGAGGGACGGCTCTGTGTGACCCAGAATACCCATGGTATGTGATGTGGATCAATACCTTAGTAGTTCAAGGTTAGTGGGAAGCACCTCTGTGTGATGCGGCAGGCCCACTGTACTCGATAGATGAGGAGTTCTCCAGTAGCCGAGGTGTTTGATGATGTGACAGGGGATTTTACTTGTTACTACCCCTAGAATAAATCCTGGTGTGATCTGTATTTACTTTGTACTTGTGATTGAGGTTGTGTTATGTGGTACTTTACCTGTGTGGTAATTTACCTTCATGGTGTTACCCTATGGTTTTTATTTGTGGAACTCTAGGAGACCTTCGGGGTCTCGGGGTCCCTACTGAGTATCGTTATACTCACCCCTGGACAGGCTTCGCCTGCACCTTATTATTTCTTGTGCAGACGATGAGCAGTTGTGCTGAGGTTTGAGGGAGTTAGGACCTAGTGGTACGCGGAGGATATGGACGGACGTGGATTTCTGAGGAGGCAATATGTACCTACCCTTTAGGTAGGATATGGGGTGGACTGTTTGGTGTGATGTGACATAGGGACTACTGATCATGAGCTATACTTTCCCTTAAGGTAGGATCTGTGGTGGACGATCTATGAGCTGCTTTTCACTTTTCAGTTGTTTTTTACTTTTCAGTAGTACTTGTACTCTTACAGTTGGGCTTTTTTCTACCCCCTTTTACTTTCAGCACTCTTTTGTTATAGCAGTTTACTTCACAATTTCTTCTTGTTGTGTTCTCAGACCATGTGTTTGTATAGGTTAAAGGCTATGCCTTCCCATTTTAGGGAGTACGCCTTTTGGTGATAGTCTCCATCCCCTGGCCTATGGAAGGCAGGCTTGGGGTAATCATGACATGAGCCCCGGGGATGGGTTGTGACAAAGTGGTATCAGAGGAGTTCAGTTATACCGAAGAACTAGGACTCTGATCCTTTCTATGTGGTAATAGTGTTAAGTTTTTTGAGTGTGGTTTTCAGTTTGGGGAGCCCAGTGTTGGTGTGGTGGCCGACGTATCTATACACTAGGACCCTGAATTCTGATTTCCAACTCATCACACGAAAACACTGATTGCATGTGTTTTGAAAAGTTTTCTTTTTGATCTCTTGAGTAAACTCACTAGGTTTAACTTTTAATCGTCGAACACCTGTTTCTTTTTAGGATTCCACCACGAGGATAGACACCCAGGTTCCCTGAGAGATTATGCGATGAAAACCCACCGAGCAATGAGTCCTCAGTGCAGGGCCCCCTTACGGCATTGGCACCTTCGGGTGGTGTACCAGTAACACCACTTCCCGTTGGACAATCCTTGCCACCATCCCCACCAGCATAGGGTATACGCCGACTAAGCGTATTTCATGAGTTCCAGTGGTAGAGGCCTCCAAGGTTCCGTGGAGAGACAGAACCACAGGCGGCTGAGGATTGGCTGGAGGCTGTGGCCAGAGTTTTCCACTTAGTTGGGACACCAGTTGATTTTATGATGATCCTAGCAGCCAGCCTTTTTTAGGAAACAACAGGGAGATTGTGGAGCCTGATGCTCTAGATACATGATTAGGCGACCCTCATCTAGGTGGAATTCGAGGGCCTTTTCAAGGAAGAGTTCATCCCAGCGACCTTACACTATGTGCATATACAGGAGCTGCTGCACTTACTGTAGGGCAGCATGACATTGGGCTAATACTCGGCGAGGTTCACTGATCTCTCCCAATACTCCACCGACATGGTATGGGAACCTTTCTTTAGGGCCCAGAACTTTGAGTAGGGTCTCCTACAGAAGATCATAGCATCTATGGTATCGCTCAGCATTCTAATGCAGGCTGGGGTGCTTGAGTGAGCACTTTTGGTGGAGAGATTCTTAGCTGAGTGGTCACTAACAGCAAGAGATGCCACCGGATGACAGGTAGTCGAGTCATCTATATTAGGTAGTAGGAAGATGACACAAAGGTCCAAACAGACTATACCTTCTGGTGAACAACCCCAGGATACAGGGTTAAAGGTGCAAGGCTCACAAGGTAGAGAAAGACGAGCGAGGGACACACAGTGTTACATGTGCGGCGGGCAAGGTTATATGGCTCGTGACTGCCCGACCCGCCGTACTAACGACCAGTAGATGGTCTAGGGACCGCCTAGTCAAAGGTAGAGGTTCAAGTGAGGAGGTTCGTAGGGTGGCGGATGTGGAAGAGGAGTTAGCCATGCAGCAGTTGGTGGGTGGTGTTTCTAGATTCTACCACCACCACTACTAGGTGGTCCACCCTGACCACAGAGAGTAGGAGGACAGGGATGAGCTCAGCTCTAGGTAGCTAGGTCCTATGACCACGGTGCTCCATAGATGATTAGAGGTATGATCTTCGCCTACTCTACCTTAGCTGCAGTACTTATATACACAGGTGTCAGTCACTCTTTTATTTCCATGGCCCTTGTTAAGATCTCGGAGATTCCGGTGGAGTCGTTGGCTCAATCCTTAAGGATAGAGACACCTACAAGAGAAAATTTGACAGTTAAACACTGGTTCTGGTAGTGTGAGATTACTCTAGGAGGCAAGAGCTTTGGCTAGGATCTCCTAGTATCAGTGTCGAGGCCTTATGAAGTCATCTTGGGTATGGACTGGTTATCCACAGTCCATGCTCAGATTGACTGTATTAGGCACAAAGTGCGGTTTTTTCACATGGATAGGACCAAGTTTTCCTTCACTATAGATAAGGGAACCTTTGCATCACAAGATAGACTTACCCAGAGGAGGGTGCAACCGATTACTCACCATTTGGCAAGCCTTACCCTCAGAGCAGTTGATGTTGAGAGTCTGAGATGTCTTGTAGTGGTGGACTAGTATGCCGATGTCTTTCCTGATGATGTTCTAGGACTACCTCCGTGTAGAGAGGTAGACTTTTACATCGAATTTTACCCTAGAACGACACTAATATATACACTAGCATATCGGATGGCTCCCATGGTGCTTCGTGAGTTACGTGGATATTTGGAGGACTTGTAGGGAAAGGGTTTCATAAGACCCAGTGTTTCTCCATGGGCAGCCTTAATTTTATTCGCCAAGAAGGCATATGGGAGTTTGAGACTCTGTGTGGACTATCGGTTCCTAAACCAGGTGACCGTTAAAAACAAGTATCCACTCCTTAGGATTGATGACCTTTTCGATCAGCTGAAGGGAGCTCACTGGTTTTTAAAGATAGACCTCCGATCAAGATATCATTAGCTCCAGATACAAGCTAAGGATGTGCAGAAGATGGACTTCAGATGTCGGTATGGACATTATGAGTTCTTGGTTATGCCTTTTGACATGACCAATGCCCCAACAGTGTTAATGGGACTCATGAACTGGATATTTCATCCATACCTCGATCACTTCGTGGTGGTTTTCATTGATGACATATGGATATACTCGACGAAGAAGTAGGAGCATGCCTATCATCTACAGATAGTTCTGGATACACTCCAAGATCACCAGCTTTATGGTAAACTCTTGAAGTTCTAGTTCTGGATATGAGAGGTCCACTTTCTGGGACACATTATCTCATAGGCTAGATTTGTAGTGGATCCAGCAAAGATAGAGGTTGTGCTAGCTTAGGAGCCACCCAAGAGTGTGACGAAGGTGAAGAGATTTCTAGGGTTGGCTAGATACTACCAGAGATTCATGCTTGATTTTTCCAGATTTGCAGCACCTTTTTCATCTTTGAAAAAGAAGGGGTAACCTTTTCGATGGACGAATAGATGCCAACAGAGTTTCTAGGATCTGAGGTAGAGACTGAAGAGTGCCCCCATCTTGAGCCTTCCAGAAGAGGGTGTTGGGTATGTAGTCTACTAAAATGCATCAAGGACCGGACTTGGATGTGTCCTGATGTAGGAGAGAGCAATTATTGCTTATGATTCACAATAGCTGAGACAACATGAGTATAACTATGCTACCCATGACCAGGAGTTAGCAGCAGTGGTTTTTTCCTTGAAGATATGGCGACTTTACTTGATGGGCAAATGTTTTATAGTGTACTATGATCACAAGAGTCTCAGATATATCTTCTCTTAGAAGGACATGAATATGAGATAGTGGCGATGGCTAGAGTTCCTCCAGTACTATGACTTTGAGATAGTCTATACTCTTGGGAAGGGGAATGTGGTAGCGGATGCACTCAGCAGGAGGTCTGGTCTTCAGTTGCTGAGTGAGGGGACAAAGAAGCTAGCCGCATTGCAGATATCCTTCGTGGATAGAGATGGAGCAGCATACCTCCAGTCTATGACAGTCACACCCCCACTCCTTCAATGAGTCAAGGAGACTCAGCTTGGGGACAGTGACTGTGAGGCTCAACGTGCTCAGATATCCTCAGGTTAGGCACCTAATGGATTTTCTGAAGGTGGGGAGCACATCATCCTCTTTAGAGGACGTACCATGGTACCAGTGGCGCTATGGGAGGAGGTGTTGAGGGAGTTCTGGCGGTACATCCTAGTGTGGAAAAGATATACCAGGACCTCTAGTGTCATCACTAGTGGCCAGGGATGAAGAAGGTTATAGCGTAGTTTGTTTCATGATGCCTCACTTGTCATCAAGTGAAGGCTGAGCATCAGGTTCCAGCAGGCTTAGCTCAGCCACTAGAGGTGTCAGAGTGGAATTGGGATGGGATCTCCATGGAATTTGTGATAGGGATTCCACGTATGTCTATGGTACATGATTCCATATGGGTGACCATTGACCGACTCACCAAGTCAGCCCACTTCCTACCTATCCAAGAGTAGGGATCAGTAGAGGGCTTTGGATGCCTCTACATACAGGAGATCGTGCGACTTCATGGGGTTCCATCGATGATTGTCTCTGACCGTGACACATGTTTTACATCCCAATTGTGGAAGGGATTGTAGGAGGAATTCTGGACTCAGCTACATTTGAGAACCGCCTTTCATCCTCAGACGGATGGTCAGACGGATCGGACCATTCAGATGTTAGAGGACATGCTTCGTGCATTCTTACTATATTTTGTCCACATTTGGGAGGATCACTTTCCCTTGGTGGAGTTCTCTTACAATAATAGTTACCACTCCACTATGGTATGGCACCATTCGAGGCCCTATACGGATGACCCTACAGATCACCTCTATGCTAGACAGACCTAGGGGAGTCAACGCTTATGGGTCAAAAGTTGGTACAGGCTACCACTAAGAAGGTTCATATCATCTAGGAGTGGATGAAGACTGCACAGAGCAGACAGAAGTCATATGATGACAGAAGACGAACACCTTTGGAGTTCCAGGAGGGGGACCATGTTTTCTTGTGAGTCTCTCCTCGACGGTGACTACGGAGATTTGACCAAGGTGGAAAGTTATCACTGAGATTTATCAGGCATTTTTTAATACTTCGGAGGATAGGTGAGGTGGAATACGGATCTGCACTTCCACTGCAGTTGGAGAAGGTGCACGACGTCTTCCACGTATCTCAGCTGAGCATATACGTGCACAACCCATCTCACATCATCGACCACGGCGAGCTGGACTTAGACGATGGGGTGACTTTTATAGAGGTTCCAGTAGAGATTGAGGATTGATAGGAGTGGGTCCTTCCTGGGTGGTTGATACCTCTGGTGTGCGTTCTCTAGCAGCACGGGAACCTCCAGGAGAGCACATGGGAGCGGGGGGCTCAGATTCATGCCCAGTACCCCCATTTGTTTCCTTAGTCTATGTTGTGGATTTTGGGGACGTAAATCCCTAAGGTGAGGAGAATTTAAAGACCCAGATTTTTCATATAATTTTTTTTTAATTATATGGAATTATTACGAGTTTGTGAAATTTGACAGCGTGTGATTCTAAGGACCGATGTACCCAGAATGAATTTCTGAAATTTTTTCCGGGTACGTTCAATAAATGCGTGAGCGGCATTTTCTAAATTTTGAGATGTTTATCCGATTAAAAATCTGAGGGCATCATTGAATCTGTAGCGCTGGGATTCTCTTAAGGGAGGCTTTACTTTAACCTCAGTAGGTCTGGAGAAAAGTTTATGCTTTGCGAATTTTTAAATGAAATGAAATAAAATACTTTTTTTATTTTATTTCATAAACCTCCAACATACCAATTAAAAGGTGGGGTTGGTGGTGTGTCAAGCCATTAAATGGATTTACCTTTTATCCTTAAGTAAAGATAATGTTGGGGAAATTAGGAAGCTTCCTAATTATTGAGCCCCATTATTTCCCCATGTCATTACCTACCATCCCCCTATTTTATATATATGGAGATAGGGAAGGGGTATCAGAGATATTCACCAAGCAGCAAAGTTCTGAAGGAACACTGCGACACCAAACCCTTAGAAGATGAAGTCGACCCAGTGGGAGGTGACGGACAACACTGAACCAAAGGGTGACGTGCGAGCGGCGTCTTTGGGAACTGGTCGCGGGAATGAAGAACACGATCCAACTTCAATCACAGACATTCCTATGACGTTTTGAGGTAGGGGTTATTTTTTATTCTTTTTGAATGATTTTCCTCTTCCCCGTTCTTGAATAACATGAAGAACGCTGGTCAACTAACTAACGAGTTGACATGCGATTCATTCGCCTTTGTGGGAGGATTGTTGTGGGGAATATTTGTGGGGTTTATCTTGTTGTTTAATTCATTTTATTATTCAACCCATTAATATCCTCCATAATACGATCTAACATGGAGGGAGTGGACCTAACAAACCTGGCCCTAAAACTTTGCTATCTTTCTATCCTTTCCCCACCTTGGAAGACTGGGAGCACGTCGACGCACGCCGCAAGAGGAAGTTCGCGGCTCATCAGCCACGGTTAACGGAGAATGTGGTCGGCATGACGACTGGTCGTGGGAAGGGAGGTTGTGCGACCACCACACCGCCGGTGAACGGAATCCGCAGAAGAGGCCGAACCCACCTCCGGAGGGTTCCGTGGTGACCGAGCGGTGACCACGCGGAGTCGCCACCTCGCCAACTGAACGGCCTTCAGGCCATTCTAGAATCCGGGAAACCGGGGGATTACACCCCCCACATCGGACCGAACCAGGCCACCGCCCACGGAGAAGGTCACCGCCCTCGAGCCGGGTCACCGCCCTCGGATCAGGCTTCTTACCTTGGAGTAGTTCGTTGCCCTCACGCCGGGTCGATGCCCTAACGCCGGTCTATCGCCCTCAGAGCGGGCCACTTCCCTCGATCCGGTCCACCGCCCTCGGACTGGGCCGCCCCCCTCAGACCGAGCCGACGCCCATAGGCCAGGCTTCCCTATTCAGGCTGGGCGACCCTTGCAGGCTGCCCCTCTTGCGGGCTAGACCAAACATCATCCCAACGGGTCAAGACAACCTCGACCCAGCCTAGACCAGGTCGGACCAGACCCAGGGCCAACTGGGCCCAGAAACACTCAAAGGACCTTATCTTGAGAACCGGATGCTCATTTGATGAACTGTCTGTAGAATTGGTACCCTTGGAGAGAGACGATCCTTTTGAATTGCTCCATTAGAGTTTCAAAGAAACTTGGAGTTCGGCCAGGTTGGATTGCACCTGATTCTAATCGGGCCCTCGGCACTGAAATGCCAATAACGCACAGACCGGGCGTCTGACTGACACGCCGTATGTTTCATTTGAACCCTTATTACATTTTGGATAATTGGGTTACTTATTTTTGATACTTTATGCTAGTTGAGATACAACTAATGTCTTGGGGAGCTGTTCTCCCAAGCGCACTATGTACAGAACCCTACGACTTGCTGAGACCTAATAACTGCTGACTTTTAGACTCAGAGTGACTCGACTGCCATGGTTGGGAGCAGCCACGATATGCGATGGGGAGGAGTACCTTAGCAAACTGCGTTGGGGGTAGCTCTGTGTGACCCGGAAGACCCACGGTACGTGATGGGGGGGAGTACCTCAGTAGGACACGATGGGGAGCGCTCGCGGTACGCGATGGGTATGAGTACCTTAGTAGACCGTATTGGGGAGGGACGACTCTGTGTGACCCGGAAAACCCACGGTATGCCATGGGAAGTAATACCTCAGTAGTTCAAGGTTGGTGGAAAGCACCTCTGTGTGATGCGATTGGCCCACTGTACTTGATAGAGGAGGAGTTCTCCAACAGCCAAGGCATTCGATGATGTGACTGGGGATGTTACTTGTTACTACCCTAAGAATAAATCCTGGTGTGAGTTGTCTTTACTTTGTTCTTGTGATTGAGGTTATGTTATGTCATACTTTACCTATGTGGTACTTTACCTTCATGGTGATACCCTATGGTTTTTCTTTGTGGAACTCTAGGAGACCTTTGGGGTCTCAGCGTCCCTACTGAGTATCGTTATACTCACCCCTGCACGGGCTTCGCTTGCACCTTATTGTGTCTTGTGCAGAAGACGAGTAGCTGGGCTATGGTTTGAGGGAGCCAGGACCTGGTGGTACGCAGAGGAGACGGATGGACATGGAGTTCTGAGGAGGTGATCTGTACCTACCCTTCAGGTAGGATCCGGGGTGGACTGTTTGGTGTGACGTGATGCAGGGACTACTGATTGTGGGTTGTACCTTCCCTTTAGGTAGTATCCATGGTAAATTATCCAAGAGACTCTTTTCACCTTTTAGTTGTTTTGTACTTTCCAGTTGTACTTGTACTCTTACAGTTGGGTTTGTATTCCAGCCCCTTTTACTTTCAGCACTCTTTTACTACAGCAGTTTACTTCACAGTTTCTTCTTGTTGTGTTCTCTAACCATGTGTTTGTACAGGTTAAAGGCAATGCCTTCCCATTTTAGGGAGTACGCCTTTCAGTGCTAGTCGCCAGCCCCTGGCCTATGGAATGCGGGATTGGGGTAGTCACAGAACGGGCCCCGAGGGATGGTTCGTGACAATGTTGTCCCTCTACATGGAATATACCCCCAATGAGTACCTGGTTTTGTATCCTAACCCCGCGTGGCATATAAAAGAGTTGAGTACACTTCGTTTAATGCTTGTACATAGTGTGAAACCCCAAATGGGTACCTTCTTGTGCAACTAGGTATGTAATATTCCTAGGAATGTATGCATGCACAAGGTTAACCCCATATGAGGATTGTTTGTGTACCCTAAATGGCTATGTACACCTACACAGGGTATATGGCCAAGTACTCATCCAAACCACATAAGAAAACTACACGATGTGTACCCCCAATAGATGGATTCTAGACCCAAAAACCCATTTTCTCTAAGCTGGAGGAAATAACTTTTAGTGATCTTTGAACCACATTTTGTGTACATGGATTTCCACGAATGATAATTCCCTAAAACATTCCAAAACACCTGATTTTCCCAAAAAAATCCATGAATAGGCCCACTAGGGGACTCAAAAAACCCCATTTAAGGATTCAAAAACAAAAAACAACTTATCTATGGGGATTTGACAAAAAAATGAACCTACCTCCTGGTTGGAACCACAGAAATTTCATACTGATCCATGTTATACAGTTTTTGTAGGACCATCATGTGTGACCCAAGCTCCACAACAGCACCTCCTCCTCTCCCTCTCCACATATTTCCTCCCTCTCCCTCTCTTGGACAAGTTAAAACCACAAGTGGGGAGGATCAACATATGAAAAAACCAAAGGATGAAGAAAAAAAGAAAAGGAGGCAATAAAAAAGGAAGAAAAAATAAAAAGATAAAAGAAAACAAGAGAGGTTTGCCCCCAGCACCCAACATAGGGTCATGCCTTGCCTAGGAAAAATCCCTCATTCTAGACTCAACCACAAGGATGGAATTTAAATCCTATTATTTTTTTAAAAGATACAACTGAAAAAACATGAAGGAATAAATTAATATTTAATTAATTATATTTATTGTATTCTGTGAAAATTTGAACAGCTCGAGTTTTCACCAATATCTTATCCTAGGGAAAACACCCTATTTTAGGATCAATGAAGTGGTTAAAAAATTATTTTAGAGGATCTTATAGGAGAATATATCATTTTTACTTTGAAAAAAATCCATTAATAAATATTAAAACATCCCATGATTTTCAAAACTCATGGTGATGCAGGTCATCACATGTCATTTAGATTGTGAAGCTGATCAATTGTGGAATCTTTTCAAGAATTTAAGGAAATATATGGTAGTTGATTCCATTACATTGGAAGAGTTTAAGAACATATTTTTCAATAAGTATTTTTTCTAAACTCTTCACATGAAAATGGAAAGGTAATTCTTGGAACATAATCATGATGATGGTGAATCAAATATTAATTATGATACAAATTTCAAAAATCTTTCAAGCTATACTTCCGATTTTATCATTGATCATGAAAGAAAATTTGACTGATTCTTTAGTGGATTAAGAAAAATACCCTGAATGTAAATGGATATAAGATACTTTTATAGCTATGAATGAATTATTCAATGTGATCTCAAGATGTTAATAGAAATTATGGACTCTTTATATCCTCATGGTTTTTGGGAGAAAAATATATAGATGGAATTTTAAGGAAATTATAAAATAATTATCAGGGAGAAAAGAAAATTAGTCATCCTTCATCTAAAAATTGTGGATAAAAATATGGAGGAAATTACCTTATAGTATTTGGAAAAAAAATTAAGTGTGAAAAAAGGTTATTAAGAAAAATAATGTTAAATTGATGTGAAGAGGCCAATTGAGGACAGGAACTATGAAAAATCTCAACCTAATGTTCCACCAAAACTCCAATGCTATATTTACAAGGAGTACAAAAATTATTCTAATTAATGCAAGAATATGAGGTTTAATGGTACCAATCGGCATCATCAAAATCTTTATCCAAAAGAGAATTGGAAATATCATGGAATCACAACTAGTGAAGTGAGTCATAAGTAAGAACAAGTGAATGAGACACTTACCATCCACTCTAGAACTGCGTGTTCTTTATTTTAATCTAGATCTTACCACTCCTTTATATCTAAATAAATTTCTAATGGTACTAGGTCACCATTTCAATGATTAGATGTTGAGTTTGAAGTAAAAACTCTTAATGGAGTTATTATCACATATAATTTCTATAGCTCATCTACGATAAAAAAATTATTTTAATTTGTGTCCATAAAATCTAGTGATTCTCCCTATAGCTGAATTTGATGTCATTTTTGGAATATATTAACTTTATCTATATGTTTACCATATCAATTTTAGATAAATGGAATTATTTTTTGATATTCTAAATCAACCTATGAATTTATTTCTATGCAAGTATGAATATGAACTTCTAATGGATTTTAATTTTTTTCTATGGGTCTTACTACCTATACATGAGGGATATTTATCTTAAATGGTTAAAGATATACTCAAAATAAAATATATTCCTATTATCTGAGATTATAGTGATGTGTTAACTGAGGAATTTCGTATTCATCCCTTAAATTATAATGTTGAGTTTTCAATTGAAATAATATATGGTGTTTCACCCATTTCAATGATTTCATATATAATAAAATTGATTAATTTTTTGAAATTGAAGAAGAAACTCCAAGATAATCTTGTTAAGGGATTCATACTTCCTAGTGCTTCACCATGGGGTCCTTTAATTATTTTTGCTAAACAAATATGGTTCAATGATTATTTATATTTATTATCAAGATCATAACAAGATCACTATCAATAATAGGTATATTATACCATGTATTGATAATTTTTTCATCAACTTCATGGAGGTAAATACATTTAAAATATTAACCTTCATTCTAGATTTCATCAATTGAGGGTCAAAAGGAGGATATATCTAAAATATCCTTCCATATGAGGTTTGGAAATTATCAATTTATAGTGATTCCTTTTTTACTTACCAATTCCCCTACTATATTCATTGATTTAATGAATAGAGTCTTTAGAGACTACCTTGATTAGTTTTTGGTAGTGTTTGTAAATAATATTAATATATAGTCTAAATTTAACAACCCTTGTTTTTATGAATATTCATAAGTAAATTAAATTTCATTTTTTTTATTTGTTTTATATGTAACTCCATGTTAAGATTCCAATATATTCAACACTAAGTTAAGCTTTTTCTACATGCAATGTTGTCTTGGCTTGCGTGACACTAAGTTTTAACCAAAACCATGATATTCTATTAATATTGTTATTTAAACATTAAAATTATAACCAAGAATTTAAACATAGAGATATGAATAGTATAAATTATTTTAAATTATTAATTATAATGTTTTTATATAAATTAAAAACATTTATAAAAAAGGAACATAATTTTCTGTAATGTCATTATAAGTTAAAAAAATGTTATTTCCAAAAAATATATTTTAATAATAATATTAGTTTTTGAAACTTTTAGAAAATTAATTTTGTAAAATAAAATTCATTTTATAATTCCGAATATGAAAATTATATTAGGGTGAATTTTCGGAATTTTTCTGTAAAGATCCATTTTTTGATGAAAAGTGAAAAATACTGAATTTCAATTTATAACTACCCTTTCATTTAATTTTTTTATAAATTTAAATCATATTTTAAATTGGTTTTTAGGTATAATTAGTTCAATTATAAATATATTAATCCAATTTAGTTCATTAGAAACAAATTCATATCAAAATTGGATAAATAAATATTTCAAACTTTTTAACTTTTTCTCTTAAAAACTCACTTTCTCATAGCATCTATGAGATTATTTTTTAAAATTGAATTATTCCACTTTAGTGAATGGAATTTAGATTAAATATTTAGAATAAGAATAATTTATATTATCTACCAATGTGAAATTAATTTTTTACTATAATGATTAGTGAATGTAGTTAAAATTAATTAACATTATTAAGGTCAAATGGAGTATTGTGCATTACATGCATTTGTTTCAAAATTAATTTTCCTCGGGAATATTTTTTTGTTAAAAATTGGATTTCATATCTAGAAATATTTTTTTGAAATTATATAATAAATCTATTTTAATCATAGTATTAATGGATACATTATATATGTAAATAAAAATATATAAGTTACCTTGGTAAAAACTATGATGATAAATTTGAGTATAAATAAATATTAAGGAATACCTTGATAAAAAATGTGTTTGTTTTGTTTGGGGGAGGTTTTACTCAAACAAATTATCCCATAAATTCATTATTAATAAATTTTGTAGATGCATGAGGTGTGATTTACCCCCAAGTAGTGAATGTTTTTGGATATTTATAAAAATTTCACTCATCCTCAATTGTGAAAGCACACTCGCTACCCTCCCTTATTCACACCACTCAATAAATTTGATGTGATAAAACCATGAATTAACCACTTAACAACTTACCAAACCTCATTCTAAAATCCTTATTTCATGTATATATCCATAAAAGGAAGAGTTTTATCGCAAACCTATGTTGGATATCTAAATAATAGGTAATGATCATCAATGAGCATTTTTTGTTTAATTTCTTCCTCCACCCCCATAAAATCCTATTATTTAATGCATATATAATAACCATATAATATTAAATATACTTTAATTTTGTTATTTTAATATAATTACTAAGAACCATCTCCACTTCCATCAAATGTGTTATGAAATATTCATTCATGGATATGGTGGACTACCACTATGCAAACCAATGTCATTCGTTTTTCCATTACCACCTATCAAGTCTGGTCATAATGATGAATTTATTGTTAATATATGATATTTATGATATTTATGATGTTATTATGATTTTTAAATTATTATATCATATATAAATTCATATTTCCCATTTTGTTGGAATATGGTAACATCTTTCATGTGTAAGGAGGACTACTGTCTCGTGAAGCGATCTGATTCATTCACGCAAAATGTTCAATGTATTAAGGATGAGTTTAGTAAAAATATGTGATATATAATTCATAAAAATTACTATAATTATAATATATATCATTTACTTTTATTTCATTAAATTCGAAAAGAAAATGGAAATAGTGTTTATGTGTATGTACGGTCTACCCTCTCCAAGAATGTTGTATTTCATTTACTATCACTAAATTATATTAATCACTCTAAATAAATATACACTAGATATATATGATATTTATATCATGTTTTACATTTATATTTTGATGAAACCATTATCAAAGTAAGATATCCAAAAAATAGAAAATCAAAACATATATGAAAAACAAAGTGGTTATACCTAAAATGTAACTTTAATATGGAAATGTTAATAAAAAGGTAATAAAATGAAATAAGAAAATAATATATGGTATGATATATATTAATAGAGTTATATAATATATTTATAATAAATTTATATTTATTATACATGAGATTTGAACATGTATGATGGAAGTCAATACATAAGGTAAGAAATTTTTGTCTCAATTTACCTTCTTTGAGGCGTACATTATGTTATGAACCTTTATTATTCCATTAGTTTTATATAGATTCCATTGTACATGTAATATCATTAATTTATTCATAATAATACTATTTTAAGTTCAATTTTATGTTATTCCTTTAGGGGGATTATGATTCATTGTTACCAAAGTGGTAATGATTTTATGTTACAATCTCATCATTTATTAGGACTTTTTATGATTAAGTCTCCAATATTTATATATCATGTTATACCTCTCAATAAATCTCATAATTTTTCTTATCCTCTTTCAATCATGATATCTTCCCATAATAGTACCATTTCACACTCTTTAGTATATAAAATAATTTATAAATTTTTTTTCATAAAACCAGACTTTATTTCTCTCTTTGGTCGGAAATATATTTTATTTATAAACCATATTTTATAAAAATGTTTTTTATTTTAATATTATTTTTAAAATAAAATTTTACACATGTTCTAATTTTATCAAAAACATTTGAATTTAATCTTCATTTCATTTTATAAACAATTCATGCTTGGCTTTTACTGAAAATATGAATGAAATCTTTCTTTCAACATGTACAACATGAACAGAATTTTCCAACTTCACCACCAATCATTTATTTGAAGATTACATTATAATTTTTGAAATTTATTTTCAATGAAAAAATTTCTCAAATATTTTTATGTTTTAAAAATAATTTTTCAAAGTGTAAAGTATATTTTCCTTAAGAAATGTTTTAAATGAACCTTTCAAAATTATTTTCCATCTAAGATTTAATCTATTGGTGTTAACTATGAATGACCGGGGATATGATCCAATGATACCATTCATAATCAATCTCTTAATGGTTTATATTCATATTTCATAATGTTGATGAAACTATTTTTCCATCCATGGGTTATACCATAAGGAAATTATTATGAAATGTTCTTCTCTTTATGAGTTATTCAATGAGGAAATGATCATGAAACCTGTATCCTTTCATTAGGTTATGATATGATGAAATTTTTAGGATAACCATTTAATTTCATGGGTAATGATATGATGAATGTTTTTTTATCTTGTTTAAAATATATTTATGAGTTTCATTCTTTGATAGGTTAGACCTATATCTCTATACAATGCTTTTGGTAATGATTTATATCTCATGGGATACATAGGACTGGAATGGGGAGTGAACCCAATTCAGTATGATCGGGATGGAATGGAGAGTGAACCCTAATTAGTAATACAAGTCTAGAATGGGGATTGGACCTAGTTCAATAAATCAAATTTTCATCTGTGATGGTCTTTGAATTGAGACTTTCTTAATACGAAAATTATTTTCTATACTTATGTGTATACCACAAATTTCCTGTATTATGCCAATTTTATGCTCTCATGGATCATGTTCATTGATTCCCTTTTGATTAATGTATTATGTACTGCCATATATTATACCATGACTCGATATTATGATCTTATATAGGTAGGTTATTGTTTTCAATTGTTATACTCGCGTTCTAGAGCCCTTATTTTAATGTTATTTATATATATCTCCCTTTTTATCCTTACAGAGCTTCTGATCTCACCCTTTATTATGTTTTGTTTCCCTAGGTTATGAAGACATGCATTATTTATGATATTTATAAGAAGGGTGATTGTTGTAAGAACATAGTGGGAGATGATGTGGCTCACTTATGAACCAATGTTTATGATTCCAAGTGTCTGAAGGCAATAAACTATTATAGTCCTTAGGCATTTGTTTGTGTAATGGAATGAATATTGATAAAAAATAATGTAATATATATGTATTAAAATCCTTAGTAGATATATTTATTAATAGAATATATGATTAGATAAATATTGTAAACTACGATGAGATACCCTTAGTGAGACCCCTATGGACATGTGTAAGGATCGTTACAAGGATGTGTCAATGTATATGAATATGTACTAGAATTTTGGTAATGTATAGAGTGAGTAGCATCCTAGAAATAAATACTTGTCTAGATACTAAAAGATTTTTTTCTCTTTAAGAGATGTACCTAGGATTAAAAACCCCAAAAACACTATATTGATCTATACTCGATTGGGAACTTTTTTACAATAATGGGCCTTACTACACACCTTGTTTGACACTCTTGGGGGATATGATTTGGGAATTCAAAAATTCTTTATAAACCATCATGAAGGATTTAAAAATTATATGACTATGAATAAACTAGTATTAACCTATGGTTTCATATATAAAAAATAAGGTTTCATGATTTAGACAACCTATAGTGTACTTCATAATTATGTTGTTCCCCACTATGATTATTGTTTCTTACTCTATACTTTTCATTTTTAGTTAGTGGATGGAACCAAAAGAAACTATTTTCAAAATAAGTGTGATATACAATGAAATTATTTTCCTCCTGAACATATAAAATTTATTTGGGATAGAATACAAAATCTCATTAATATTATCACACAACTTTCTCAAGTTATGAATCATGTTCGACTTCAAAAAAAATAGAGGGAACAACAGTTTTTCAAGTAATTCATGAGACAAATTCCATTGTACCTTAGTTGATATTATGATTACCTAAGTGTTGGGAAAAGGATCAGTACCAAATAAAAGATATTTTCCATTTTCCAATGTTTAGGGCATGAAAAATTCATTTTAGTTTTCTACCATTTGGAAGGTGAAGTAGATCAATGGTGGACTCTTATCAAGAATATAAGGAAACATGATAAAATTTTCTCTTTGGATCAGGATGAGTTCAATAACTAATTTTTCAATAATTTCTTTCCTAATACTATATATATTAATATGGAGAATATTTTCCTTGAGATAAATAAAATAGATGATAAGTTCATTGGTACCTATAAGAAAAAAATTACAATACTTGTGAGGTATGTTTTGAGTACTATCATCCAATGTAAAAGTAAGTTTGATTTATTCATCAATAGTTTAAAATAATGTCTCCAAAAGGATTTATCTATAACAGACTTAGAGAACTATAAATAGATTTTTTATGTGAAATCAATATGTAAATAGTGGTTAGAGTTATGTAAAAATATCATTTTTTTACTAGAAAATAAAGATAGAGTTCAATGTAAAACCAAAAACCCATGGAGAGAATAAGATGACATTTACATTAATTTAACAGTCTGGTTAGAAGCATGGAGGAAATTTTTTGGGGGTAACTAGTAATTTTTTTATGTTTGTAAGGGAAGTTCATTGGTCAATTGATCTTCAGAGTGATAGGAACAAGTCAGTTAACAATGAGAATAGAGATAAAGTTGCACTAAATTCACCTCTCACACATCAGTACTTCAAGTTTAAGGAGAATGGGAATTATTCTAACCAATACCCAAACATGAGGGTTAATGATGATAATCACTTTCTGAATATTATTATGCTTGGGGGATAAGGTAAATCTCATTTGATCACTATTTTAAACATGGGGTGCGATAATGATTTGTTGAATGGTACAATTACCATCCCCTCTATAATTGTTGATGTATTTTTTGACTATAGATCTACCCATTCATTTGTATCTGAATATTTTTCTAAGGGTATAAATATTCCACCCAAAATATTAGATGTAGAATTATTAGTGAAAACCCCTAATGGTATGATTATCACAATTCATGTCTATGATTCATCTCTGGTTTAAATTGGTTGGAATGTCCTTCTTGAAAATCTTTCAATTCATTCTTGGTTGAATTTTATGTCATCTTATGTATGGATTGTATTTACATTCATAAATATCACATCAATTTTCATGGAAGGGAATTTTTAATTGATATTCAAAATCTACATATGATCATTTATCCATGTGATGACATGTATGAACCTTTGATGGAGATTATATCCATTATATATGTCTTAATTCCAATTCATAAAGTTGTTTATCTAAGATGGTTGGGGGATATCGTGACATCGAGGACATGTCTATTGTGTGGGATTTTTTTATGTATTTTTGGAAGAATTTCCTATACTTCCACTAAAAAATGAAGTTTATTTCTTAAACAAAATCTAATATGGTGCCACACTAATTTCAAATACTCCCTATAGAATGGCCCCTATTGAGTTGTAGGATTTAAATAAAAAATTACAAGAAAACCATGAAAAGGGATTAATTTGTCCAAGTTTGTCACCTTAAGGTGAACCTGTACCTTTTGTTTAAAATAATTATGGATTGATGTGAATCCACCTTCATTGTTGGGAGATGAACAAGATCATAATTAATAACAATTATCTGCTTCCCTATATTGATGACTTGATTGATCGACTATGTGGATCCAAATACATTTCCATGATTGGACTTCATTATGGATATCATCAATTGAGGGTCAGGAAGGAGGATATACCCCAAAAAGTATTATGTACATGGTATGGGAACTTTGAATATTTAGTGTTTCCATTTGGTCTTACTAATTCCCCTTCCATATTCATGGAATTAATGAATAGAGTCTTTAGAGATTACCTTGATAAGTTTTTCGTTGTCTTTATATATGATATTATTATCTATTAAATGAGAAATTAATAACAAGAAGACCACATAGGACTTTTACTAAAGACCCTATGGAAGGAGAAACTGTATGAAAATTATAAAAAAGTGTGATTTTTTATAGAAAAGGGTTTCATTTTTTTGGTCCTATAACAAGAAGAGATGGTATATCAGTAGATCCATCAAATATTGAGGATATAAAATTTTCACATAGACCAACCAAAGTGACTGAGACCCATAGTTTTTATGGTTTATATGGAAATTATTAAAGGATTGTGGAGATTTTATCCTGACTATCTAATCATCTGGCCATGTTAACTCTAAAGGGATCCAAGTTCCTCTAGATAGGTGACTGTGAGGAAATTTTCAAGGAACTGGATAGAAGATTATTTATTGCATGTGTTCTTACATTTACCTCTAGTGGAAAAGGTTTTGAAATATATATTGATGAATGCAATAAGGTATTGGGATGTTTTGTCACACATAATGACATGGTTATATCTTATACCTCATGAAAATTGAAGGTTCGTGATAAAATTACCACACTCATGATTTGGAGTTAGCTACAGTAATAAGTTCATTAATGAAATTCATGAATTTTCATTATCGAGAAAATTTTGATATATATAATGATAAAAAAATATAATGTATATATTCACACAAAATGGATTGAATATACCCCAAAGAAGATGGTTAAATTTGATTAAAGATTATGACTCCCCAATACATTACTAACCTGGGAAAGGAAATATGGTGGTTAATAATTTGAGTTGAAATGGTCATGCTAACTTATCCATGATGAGGATCAAAAAATATCCAATATTTTAGGATTTTCAAATGATGGATCTAGAGATCGTGATGTAAGGGTAAAATCATATCTTGATCAATTGAATTATCAAATATCTATCCAAGTGGAGATTATAGAGGTGCAGATGGAAGAAGTGTTGATGAAAAATATGGCTATAAATTTTTCTAAGTTTAACTGTGGTCATAATGAAATGATAATGTTTAGGAACCATGTATGTGTTCTATCCATACCCTAATTAGAGGAGTTGTAAGAGGTATCCCATAGTACATAATTCTTCATTCATCCTGGATGTTTGAATATGTATACATATTTTAAAAAATACTTCTGGTGGAATGGAATGAAGAAAAATATTGTAGAGTTTGTATCCCAGTGATCATTATGTCTATAATTTAAGGATGAAAGTAATAATACTAATGGTATGTTGCATCCATTACAAATACTAGATTTGAAATGGGAGAACATCACCCAATATATTTTCATTGGAGTCCCCAAAAAATCTAAGGGGAATAATGATATATGGGTTATAGTCGATCATCCTACTAAGACAACACATTTAATCGTTATCATAGAAGACTTATATATGTATCAACATTCTAGGATATACATTAAATAATTAATAAGTTTTCATGGAGTACCAAATTTTGTTATTTCTAATCAGGATCCATGTTTTACCTCAATGTTCTATTGAGGAATTCAGCAGGCTCTTAATATGGAGTTGAGTTTAGAAACTATGTATCATCCTCAACCAGATGGTTAGTTTAAAATAAAAATTCCAACCCTAGAGGATATGTTGAGATCATTTTCATTAGATTTAAAAGGTAGTTGGGATAAACACCTTCCTCTAGTTGAGTTTTATTACAACAATATAATTAATACAACAAATCAGAAGGATCCTTATCAAGCCCTATATGGAAATAAATATGGAGCTCCTACATGATGGAATGAATTTTGAGAAATAAAGATATTGGGAACTGGGATAAATAAAGATATGGTAGGCAATGTTAAATACATTCAAAAACATATCAAGGAAACTCAGAGTCTCTAAAAAATTTAAGGTGAGAATCACTGGTGTGATCTATAATTTGAAGTTGGTGATCGGGTGTTTCTAAGATTTTCTCCATCAAAGATGGTTTTGACATTTAGGATGAAATGGAAACTAATACCTAGGTATATCGATCCATTTGAAATTCTTGATCTTATTATAATGGTATAAAATCTGTTGAAAGTTCCACCAAACCTCTCTCATGTTCATTATGTATTCCATTTTTCTCTCCTAATGAAGTACATACCTGACCCTTCACTTGTACTAAACTCATAGGTCAAAGCGCTGGAGAAATATATTTCTTATGAGGAAAAACTTAAGGAGATTTGAGATCATACATGGAATTTTTTACAAAAAAAATCACTCACTTATTAAATATTTTATGGAAAATAACAAGTTTTTGGAAGACACATGGGAACTTGATGATATGATGAAGTAGAAGTAACTTCATTTTTTTATCAGAAGGATGAATTTTACGTGAGAAATTCATTTTAAGTGGGGTAGAATGTGACACCCCATGTATTTATGAATTATTTTTTGCTATTAAATTAAATTTATTTCATTTATTACATTACATGAAACACCCTGATAATATTTTAGTATATGAAACACCATGTTTTTCTTGTGCTAAGTACGTCACTGGCTTAGCTTGAAGGATAATGTGTTTAATCCAAAACCATGATATTTTATTATTAGAGTTATTTAAACACATATATTATAACCTAGAAGTTAAACATAGAGATATTAATATTATTAAATACATTTACAATATAAATTATAATGGTTTTATATAAAGGAAAAAACACTTTTTATCAGGAAACTAGTTTTTAATAAAGTCATTATGTGTTTCAAAAATACTATTTTCTCAAAAATAATTTTAATATTAAAATTCATTTTTGAAACATGTATAAAATTATTTTGATAAATAAACATCATATTTGAACTCAAAATTCAAAATTATCTTCTAGTAATATTTTTTTTAGTTTCATTTTTTATGAATAGTCAAAAATACTGAATTTTAATTGAAAACTACATTTTAATTTAATTTATATATAAAGTTAAATTATATTTTAAAATTTTTTTAAAGTCTAATTAGTTCAATTATATATCTATTATTCCAATTTAGTTCATTGGAATCAATTACATATTAAAATTTGAGATAAAAATATTTTAATCTTTTGAACATTTTCTCTTTAAAACCATGCATTCTCATCGCGTCTGCAATATTATTTTTAATATTTAATTATGACACATATATGAATGAAATTTGGAAAAAATTATTTCATATTTAGGATAATAATAATTTATATTCTCTAATAAGGTAAAATTATTTTTTTACCATAAATATTAGTGAAAATAGTTAAAATTAATTATCATGATTAAGGTTAAAATGAATTTTTTCGCATTACATGTGTTTGTTTCAAAAATAATTTTCCTCACACATAGTATTTTGTATTTAATAAATAAGATTTAACATCTATAATAATTTGGTTTAAATTATATAATAAATATCATTTAATCATATTCTTAAAGGATAATTTACCTAGGTAAATAAAAAGATACATGTTATCTTGGTAAAAATTAAATGGATAAAATTAAATATACTTAAAAAGAAAGGAATAACATGAAAAAAAATGTGTTCATTTCTTTAGTAAAGGTGTGTACTAACCAATTATATCCTACCCTAAATTATTCATATATTTTGGATCCACATGAAGTAAGAATGACCTCTCATTAGTGAATGATTTTTGGTATTTATAAAAATGTCACTCCTCAATTATAAAAGGACTCTCAGTACCCTCACATTATCACACCTATCAATCCATTTTCCTCGACCAAAACCTTGAAATTAAACTTCCAAAATTCCCTCACCTCATCCAAAATCATTATTTAGGGTATAATTCTATCCTAAGAAGTCTGTTAGGGAAAACCTTATAAGGATACCTAAAGAATAGGTAACATTCATCAACAATAGTTTTTTGTTTTATTTCGTCCTTGATTCTATTAAATTAAAATTATATCATTATTATATAATAAAATTATAATATTCCCTATAATAATATTTTTTTGTTAATTTCATGACCTACAACCATCTCTAATTCCATCAAATGGGTTATAAAATATTCATTCGTGTGTGCGATGGAGTACCGCCCCATGAACCGATGTCATTCGTTTTTACATTACCACCTATAAATTTTTTTCATCATGATGTATTTATTATTTATATATGATGAATATTATATTAATGATTTTATTATTATATAATTATTATATCACATATACCTTCATATTTTCTATTTCTTGGGTACACGATAACATCATTCATGTGTACGGCAGACTACCCCTTAGGAAGTGATGTGATTCATTCATGATTTACATGGAAGGTATTAATGATGGGTTTAATAAACATATGTAAAATATATTAAATAAAAATTATTATGTAATTTTAATATATATTTCAATTAATTTTCTTTCTTTCAATTCAACAAGAAAATGGAAACAACATTCATGTGTACGTACGACTTGTCATCTCCATGAATGTTGTACATCATTTCTTTTCACTAAATCTTATAGACCACTATAAATAAATATATTCTGAAAATATGTGATATTTATATCATGTTTCACATTCAGGATAATATAAAAACATTATCAATGTAAGAATACCAAAAAAATAACAAATCAAAAAATATATGAAAAACAAAGCGATTATTACCCAAACGAAACATTAGTAATGAATTGTTAATAAACAGGTAATAAAAGGAAATAATAAAATCATATATGGTATGATATATATGAATTTTTTTCTATAGTATATTTATAATGAACTTATAATTATTATTCAATAGTTTTGAATGTGTACGACAGAAGTCATGTCTTAATGTAAGGGATTTTGACTAAATTTTCTTTCTTTGAGATGTATATTATGTTATGCACCTATATTAATTTAATAGGTGTGTATATATATATACCATTTTATTTTTAATATCATGATTTTATCTATACTCATGATATTTTATATTCCATTTAATTTTATTCCTTCATGGTGATTATGATTCAATGTTAAAAAAGTGGTAAATATTTTATGTTATAATCTCATCATTTATCAGGATTATTTATTAGTAAGTCTACAATATTGAAATATCATGTTATAAATATCATTAATTATCATTAATTTTATTATCCTATGGTTATTCATGATATATTAGATTAAGGGTTCCATTTTTTCACTCTTTGGTACTTGAAAAAATTGAAAGATTTTTTTTATAAAATATGACTTTATTTCTCTCTTCGATAGAAAATATATTTTATTCTGAAACCATGATTTCTAAAAATGTTTTCAAAAATATTTTTTTATCCTCATATTATCCTTAAAATACATTTTTACCTATGTTTTACTTTTCTCAAATAGAATTGAAAGTAATCTTCGTGTCATTTTTTAAACAATGCCCATTTCAATTTTACCATAAATGTTAAATATATCTTCACTTTAACATGTATGACATGAATAGAATTTTCCAATGTCATGAAAAATCATTTCTTAAAATATTCCTTCATATTTTTTCAATGAAATTTTCAATTAAAGAAATTTTAAAAATATTTTATGTTTAAAAAATTATTTTTCAAAACAAAAGAGATATTTTCCTCAATAAATGTTTTCAATGATCCTTTTAAAATTATTTTCCATATAAGAGGACACCTATTGGTGTTTCCTATGCCTTACTAGGGATATTATCTAGGGATACCATTCATATTATTTCACTCAATGATTTATGTATTGGTGGTATGATGTTTATAAAACCCATTTCTTTTCTATGAGTTATATCATGCGAAAATTATTATGAATCCTGATTTTGTTCTTAGGTAAATCTATGATGAAATTATTATGAAACAGTTCTATTTTCCATAGTATATTATAGGGTGAAATTTTTGTGATACCCATTTCATTCTATTGCTTATGATAGTATGGATGTTTTTTCAGTACTAAGCACACAATAGAAACCCTAAAAATTTGATTTTAATATTTTTCACTGACGTTCAAGATGAACTTGTCAACGTCGGGGAATCGCTTCTTAGTTTATTCTGAGGATCTCACATGAAGAGTTTTAAGCACAAAATGAAAATCGTAAAATAGCTGACTTTGATCTAAATCAGCACACAATGTTTGCTCATCATTGGAGATTATTGTTTGAATAATCTGAATTTGAATTCCTCTATATCATCCACACAGACTCAAATAAACTGCGGGAGCGACGGTCATTGTAATTTGGGTGTGACTATGGAATTCTGACACTGCCTTCGATGCTCTGGCGATCATTGAATTTCTTTGCATTTGATTCCTGAGAGAGTGATCCATATGAGCACTTGGATCCAGAACTTCTCTATCTAGATCATGGGAGAGAGGAGAGGAGAGAGAAATACCATGAATAGACACCGGTGGGAGGCTCTCCTCTTCTATATATAGTGTGTAATTAAAATTCCTGGAATTGACTCTTCAGCCCTCGAATACTTAACGCACTATAAATGACATGTTATGACTACTAATCTGAGTCAGAAATATTATTATCATGTTTCTATAATATGCTAAATATATTATGTGATAATAAATGATTCATTAACTCTACTCATCATTCCCAAAAATATTTATTGAACCACTATTATTTTAATATTCATTCAAATAATATTTTTCATGAATTTAAAAACTTGTAAATAAATTTACTAAATAAATTAAATACCCTTTATTTTTAACTTGAATAATATGAATTTATTTATTGTACTGGTGATTGTTTAACCTTAGACAAATTCTGGACCCCAGTGGTGGGGTCCACCATGTCCAAAACTCATATTCAACTGAATTTGGTAGATTCTAGAATACGCTATTGTGTGTCACCCTATAGGTCCTTATCTCAATATCAGTGAATAATATTCAAAGACCAATAACAGGATCTAGCAACCCATCATGGCTCCTAAAAAGATAAGGATTGTCACAACAACAACAACCAACCTACCAAAACTCACTGTGTAATATAATCTCTTTATCTTTAAATATCTTATAAAGAAGGATGCACACTCATTTAATCACCCATTTCGTTCTTTTAAATTTGTTGATCTAACTAGATGGAATTACCTTGGATGACCATGGCCATGGAATTATCAAGGTACTACACCGTCCCGATCAACATGGCCTGAGATGTATAACTTCCTTAACCTGGAAGTGAAAAATTATGTCTTGATCATTAAACCAATGTCATGCCACTAATGACTTACCAAACACAAACTACCTCTCCAAAATTTCAATATCATTGATTTCATCTTGCATCAAATTGTATGATCGAATGGAATACATTGGCAATGATCTCAAGTCCAGAGGTCATTACACATGATCATAGATAGGAACATCCAATGACACCTGAAACATGTGGTTTTCCTATTGGAAGGCTTTCCCTTATGATCTCACTACTAGAATTCACCAAGTGCAAACTTCATGAGAAGAAGTCTCAATGCTTATGATCCCCCAGCACCTGATATTCAAACATCTACATTATCCAGTTAGTAAGATACATCTAGACCATAGGACCTTTGTTTATTATTAATGTCATAGTATCTTGGGGCTCTCATTATAGCATGGAATCTTCTATAACCTTTCGATACAATAGTTAATCTATCAAAATTACTATTAAATAGTGTATATAGAAATATCTACACTATAATGGTAAGAATACATCATTTATAACTAAATGTATACATGATATGGTAATCAAAATTACAAAATAGTTGGGTCTAGGGAACCCACAATTTCAACACTCCCACTTTCACTAGATCTGACTTGCTAACCCAACATTGTAGCTACTCATATTATAAAGATCATGTTTCTATTAAGTCATATATTTAGATGTTGGGCCTACCACGGTTCTTCCACATGGCGATTCTGCTATAGAGACCTCATCTCCTTGAGTAAAACTTCTGAAGAGATGGTATCCCTAAGTATATCCCTTTTTACACCATCAAAACTTGACATCATGGATATTTAGAATATCATAATTTATATTATGATAGTACGTTTCATACTAGGTTGTATTCCAATAACTGAAACAAATCATTTCATATAACTTCTTCTTAGTTACTTTAGATGTTCCAACGTACTCGGTAAATGTATATATGGATACCACTAGATTGTATGAGCTTATCTTTCTCATCACCTTAGCCTAACTGTGATATTAGATCACATATAAGGAAGACTAGTTTGTGTCCCCTCAAACTAGTATCCTTTCTTCTCCACTTACGAGGTGTAGATTGATTGTACTTGTCAAAGTATAATTATATAGTTTGGATTGCTTCACTTACAGTTCTCCTATGTATAACTGATAATTTCCCACTATAAAGTATATCTTGGAAATATCTATTTTTGTACATATCATGGAATACATGATTGGTCCATCTCTTAAGTGTATGGACTTCAAATCACCCCGTTTATCTCCTCCCATATACTAAACTTGTCAACCTGGAGAGATAATGCCATGTGACATAGGTAACAATTCCTCTCTTGTATTGTACTGGTTTGTATTTTTCAATACCATGTCACTATATGTATGATTGACTAGATCGAATAAACCTTTACATCCACCTCTGTAGATCTTGTTCCCAAGATCATAGGTTTCTAATTTAAGTCAATCACTATAGAATAGATTTCATCATGGTCTCAACTAACTTGAAAACCAATCTGTTTTCCATATGTTTTCAAACATATTGTACTTATAAAACCTTAACAATCACATTGACCTCTCGTAGACACAATCCAACCATTTATTAAAAATGTATATTCTATGATATCATTGATTACTTCAATCCTAAACTAGATATCAGTAATGCGCAACCATTATTAGCATTCTATGAAATAACCATCCCTTTCTGGTTGCGTAGAATATACACCTTTCACGATTGGTGGTCATGGCATCAAATGCATAATATAATTATCACTAAAATTAGATATTACAAGTAAAATTCTAATGGATTTAGGCATACCAACTTGTTTTGACCAATCGATATTTATTGGTACTACACTTTTACCTTCCATGTATCAAATCATTTAAAAACCCACCATAGTATTCAAAAATATAGTCCCCTTTACAATGTGATACATGGAATCCATTATTGAATTTTAGTTGGTCTTATCAGTCTTAGAAAGATTCCATACACTTCTTACTTGTTGTAAATATTATTCTCATTGAATAATATATCACCGATTGTGGTGAATACAAAAATCATCACCATGGTTTTATCCTTCCTACTCAGTATGTGTCTCTGAAACATACTTTGTTCCACATACGCTTGTGTCACGAGTTCTTATTCCAACTATTTTTGCATCGGAAACATTGACTAAACCCAATTAAATATAGCTCCCACTGTCTCAAAAGAGATGTTCACCCTTTTATAGAAATTTAGTCTATAAATTGACTATATCTTTTCTATCTTAGGGATTTTTATAAAATCATATGGAACTGTTAGGATGATTACAATAGATTCACATTGTGTTTTTTCTTGATTCAAGTTTTTTATGTCCTATCAAACTTCTTGCATCCAAACACATGTCTATATGACATAATGGATTTTTCATTATACTATGACTCATATGATATATATTTATCATTTTAGTTTTCATATTATTATGGTATTATTCCATTATTTTCAAAGTACATCATGAAATATAATAGAATTTTCTACAAGTTACAACATTGATACAACTTACATTAATACTTTGATGTATAAAATGGGCATTTAAGAACTAATCCAAGCTACATTATGTCAATCAATGTTAACATGTAAGACTTCATCATCCATCCTCCTCATTAACATCAATCTCGTGATGTTGACAGGGTAATATGCATTAAGGAATTACTCCACACTGCATTATCATGATTGATGATTGCATAGTCAATATATTCTTTGGAATGTCGGCTCGAAGCAACTCATATCTTCTGATCATGCATATACTTCACTTTACCATTTAATAATTACATAAAGGATTCTAATGAAGTATATATACCTATAGATTATTCTTGAAATAGTTCACGCTCTCTTTCTAAACTAATTCCAAATTCTTTATGTCATAACTTTATCTGTAAAGGACTCTTTGTCCAAACTAAAGACTACACTAATAACAAAGGTTTTCATCTATGTCGAACCTAAATACCATACTAGGTATACTCTTAACGTACACTTTTAGTGTTTCTTGACAAAGAATTGTTTTTCAACAACTGGGTATAATTATTACATTTTATATATTCATCATTTATTACTTATGCTTCATGTATCACTGAACTATTTGTTGAGTATGATACATTGTTGGTCGAAGTGGATACTCAAGAGGGGGGTGAATTGAGTTCCTATTAAAAATTTCTATGTAAAATATGTGTTTTGAAATCCCCCAATTCATAAAAAAAGTTAAACTATAGTGAATTTATAAAGATTTTAAGTGTTCAATAAGTTTCCCAAAGATTTATTATTTCTTAGTTAAATTAATCTGAAGATTAAGCTAGCTTTTGAAACTAACTTACTAGCTAGAAATAATTACAAACACTTTCTAGTTCAACTATTAGAGTTACTTAAAAACAAATTTGAATTTCAAAGTAATTAGTAGCGGAATATTGAATATAGTTTAAACTAAAATAAGATGCACAGCAGTTTTAACCAAGAGGTTCAGTCTCAAGTTGAGACTTAGTCCTCTAGAACAGTTTATATAAAACTTTGATCCACACCCAGGATCGGGGTTTATAATAGTACTCAGACTGTCCAGGTCCTCTGACCTCTACCACAGTTCTACGTGGGAAAGAAACAACAATAGCACATAGGTTTTCCAGGTCCTCAGACCTCTACCATAGTTCTACGTGGGATAAAAAGGTATAAAGAGTTTGTTGTGAGGATTTTAGTATCCTCCAGTTCAGCTTAGGAGTTAGTGTGTGTCCAAACAGACAGAAGCACACACACTGCTCGTAATGTAATAAAAATGATCACAACAGAGCAATAATATGGAGATGAGTTTAGAATGCTCTTGTGTGATGTCAATGCAGCTCCGGACTCCTTTGGATTGAATCAGATGAAGCTTTGAGTCCTTCTCTGAAAGTTGTCTGGAAAACAGAGTGTCATGGTTTTTGTTCCTTCACTTATAGTACAGGTGTTCAGCTTGAATGTGAGAGTATTCCTTGTAGCGCTTGAACCTCCTCTTTGAACTTCTGTTCTTGATGTGTATGAGTGTTATTCGAGTTCTTCAATTTCTTCGAGTTCTTCGAGTGTTCTTCTCTGCATGTACATGTGTATCTTCTTCTATGTGTCTCATATGTATCTTCTATTCTTCCATACATATATGTCTATTTATCCAGTTGCTCGATATTCCTTTTATTCCTTTTTCTCCAGCAATGGGAATGATTACCTTTTAGAGGTACGAGGTACGGTTCCTAGACATGCCAACAACCCACATTAATTAATAGAATTTTCATTGAATTAAGAAAATATGATCATTAACATTATATTAATAATATTAACAAAGTATAGAGTTTGAGTAATAGTGACTGGTTAACACTCATCTTCCATCCGTAGCTCTCTTTCAGTAGACTTGTAACAGTAACTCTTGTAGCAGTAGATCATGTATCAGTAACTCCATGTGTAGCGGTAGATCCTTGTATCGGTAGCTCCATCTATTGGTAGCTCTTTGTAATGGTGTACTTCTGTCGGTATCTCTTCGTAACGGTGTACTTCTGTCGATAGCTCTTCCTCACTATCATTATCTTCCTCTATCGGTAGCTCCATTCTATCAGTAGCTTGTATCAGTGGTCTTGTATCGATGAACTTTTATATCAGTGACCTTGTCTATCAGTAGACTTAGTCTATCAGTGGACTTGTCTAACAGTGAACTTTTAGCAGTGAGCTAGTCTGTATCAGTCAGAATTATAACTATCAGTGACTTAAGAACTTAAATTATTACAAATTAAATGTTCTATGTATATTAGTTCTAGATTGAATTAATATCATACTTCATCATTGTTAAACATAAATAAACATTGATTAATATACTCCATTATATTATATGATTCTTTTGACATCCATACTAACTCTAGAATATGAAGGAATAATTATGAAACATAATTTTTATATATATAAGGATGATTTGGGATTATCAGAACATATCTAATCATATTTTAGATTATCAAAACAGGTGAGTCCAACAATCTCCCCCTTTTTGATAATCACAAATTATGGCATTATAATCCAGAATAATCATTAATGTATCAGTATAAAACAAATTTTTTCTCACTTCAAAGTGTGTTCAAGTCATAATTCTCAAATGTATGAGATCTCAAATTTATCAGAGTTAAACTATGGACAAACATAAGAGTAAAAAGAAATAGAATATTTATTTTTTACAAAGAAACATATTATAAATGTATCCCCCTTAGTGTAATTTCTTCCAAAATGGTAATTTCTCCCCATATTATAAATTTTCTCCCCCTTTGTGATTAGAAAAAAGAGAAAAACAATGGTTCAGAGCATAAAATCATAAGAGAGAAAACAGACAGATTCATTTCAAATGACAAAGTTACATGAGATAGTACAAAAGAAAGACAAGTACAAAGATTCATATCAAAATATCTAACCTCATTTAATCAACCTCCTATATGTATAATTTAGATTTACCTTGAGGATCAGAGGACTGAGGTTGGTTAGGGTGAGATGTAGGCTTGGGTACTCCACTAATTATCAAAGGTGTTTCAGCTAATGAAACACTGTCAGGTCAGTAATGAGTACTCCTCTGTGTGATCATAGGAGTCAGGCTTCTGATTTCCGGAGCATGAGTCATTGAGGTGTGGAACCTGCAGAACTAGTGGAAGGTAAGGTAGGAGGCATGATGATAGGTGTAATGTCCACATGCAGGAATGGTAGTAAGGGATTCTTGAAATCCATTATGATACCTCCCCCTCTCTCCATGGCAGAGATGAAATCATCCTTGTTCTCCATTAATTTTTCCAAAGTAGGGGTCAACTCCCTGAGCTTACTAACTTGTTCTTTAAAGGCTTGAGTGACTGGGGGCAGTTTCAGATTCTCTAATAGCAGCTTGAAATGATTCGTTAGCTGATGTTTGGTGTACACTCTTTGAAAATAATAATCAATTTTGTCTTTGATTTCATTTTGGGCTGCAGTAGCATCTCTCATATAATCTTGGACAATTTTTCTGATATCCCTGGTGGTAGTAATCACCTAAGAATCAGATAAGCTACTGGCACTAACTTGACCCAGTTCTTATTTCTGCATAGATCTATACTATTCCACATCAACTGATACTTTGGATGCAACAAGAGGTGCTACAGTAAAAGCTATTGTTTCTTTGAAAGACTAAGTCAAATTACTTATCAAATTTTTCACAAAAAAAAATATTGAGTATTGACATGCATTTTTATGGTCTTCTAAAAATCTTCAAACACGTCCACAAACTGTTTCACTACACCTCGAATGTAGTTGATGTTAGTATCAACTTGATATTTAGAACTCATGAAGGTATCAAATGAAGCAACAGATATTTTCAAAGAATCAACAGCCTCTTTCAAACTCCCAATCTGATTTTGACACGGTTTCACTTATCCATCACTTCAGTCATAGCACTTGACAAAACACTTCTTAGAGAAGATACCAAATAACTTTCCATCTTACATAGCTCTTCAACAAAGTAGGTTTTCGAATCAGATTTCAGTGCCTCAAGATCTCCTTTTCTCACAATGTCTTTAGGCAGAGCTAGAGGAGCTACTGGTTGAGCAGTAACTTCCTCTAAGAAAATATCATAAGACACAGGATGCCTTTTAATGGGTGTCTCATCATTAGAATCAGAATATTCTAGTCCCAATACAACAAATTTGGGATCCACAGACCAATCTTACACTTCATAGGTCACAGAAAATGATCCTATCCTTACAGGTTGCCCCCCCTCAACCTAAGCTTCCTCCTCTTCAGTAGAGTCATCTACAAACATATTTATATCCAAACCAGGTGGCATAGGCTGGGGTATATTAGCAATAGGTACTGGTATGTCTACCTCAAGAACCTCCACACCAGGTATAATAGATCTCTCAATCAGAGGACTGAGACTCAAACAGGTACTTCCATTTTCAGATACTTTTTCTTCTTCATCATTACTACTAGAATCTGGAGCAGTCTCCTTATGATCTCATCTAGGCAGGTCTTCCTCATTTACAGAGATTTCTTCAACACTTTCTCCTAGAACTGCTTCCTTTCTAGGTAGGGTCATAGGTGGACTTGCCTTTCCATATGATACCTTTTCACCAGCTGGGCTTGGAGGAAAATCAGGATCCCCTCCATCTTCTATAGAGGTATCCTTCTCAGCATCATCATCACTGTATTGAGGTTCCTCCTTGTCAGGTCCTAGACCTGGATCCCTCACATCCTTTGGTCTGAAAGGATGGTCCACAGGATTGAAATTTTCATACAACTTCCCTTCATCACTGACCCATTCTCTTTTCCACAGGTTCCAGTTAATCTTGATGTATTTGAAAACGGTTTTGGTGATACATTAGTTTTCCTTAACAACTACAGTCTCATCTTGAGACCCAGCTATTCCATTTACTTTAATCATTAAAGATATCAACTTGGCAAAGAACAGGGCATTTGTTTTTGATTTCAGCTGAGTCATATCTTCGATTTGTACCATTATCATCCTACACAGATTTAATTTTACTCCATTTCCTAACAGATATAGCAAATAAATTTCTTGAAACCTTAGATTTGAAAATTCTTCTCTTCTTGGACTTAACACATACTGGATAAATTTGAACAGCAACAGGTTTTCTCTATCCATTTCTGTAGCAACTACTTTTATTGGTGTGTCATCTCCAGTTAGATCTTACAAAGCAATTTCATACTCAAAAACATCACTAATAGGGGGTACAGACTTTGAATAGAAATTGAAGATACATTCATGTTGTACCCTCAGACAATCATCCAATTCAACCGAGGAGAATGAAACTTCCTTTCCATTAACAAATGAGAATACTCGATTCTAATTATCCAGTTTTTTAAATTTTAGAAACTCATAGAAAGTTTTAAATAATTTAGGATAATACGGTCCACTTTTGTTTGAGAAGCACTCAACCCATTCCTGATTTTCAAGCACTCTTAGAATTAATGACTTACTTGTCATCAACCATTCCGCGCATAGCTCTTTCTCAACTACTATTTCAATTTTCATGGGATGTGGGTTTAGAGGTTTCTTTACTTCACCGCCACCACTAGACTCTCCTTTGAGTCACTTGCCATTCGGCTCATCACCCTCTTCACTAATTACCAGTCTCTTCACTCGTTCCATTCTGTGAATCTTGAGGTTTAGGGTTCGAGAGAAACGAAGGTTTGGGAGCTAAGGTTTGAAGGTAAAGGCTTATAGGTGGATTAAAATGAGGTTAAGACTAATGTTTTATCATTTATGAATCAAGAAATAAAAAAAACATAATAAATATAATACAAATGATACAGATTATGGCGGCTAAAAAATAGGAAGTTTAAAAAAATGTAAACTATCGGTAACATATTCCGGTGAGAATTCCTAACGGTGAGGTACACTAACAGTGAGGTGTAACGGTGAGGTCCATACCAGTGAGTTATAATGGTGAGGTTCATACCAGTGAGGTATAACGGTGAGTTCCATACCAGTGAGGTATAACGGTGAGCTGTTAGGAAAAATTTATCATTCCTAATTCATGTTTGATGTAATTTAACCTCTATGAATTTAAAGGTTTGGTAAATATATCATCCAACTGATGTTGAGTGCCAATGAATTCGAGATTTATATCACCTTTTTCATTAATGATCTCTCAAAAATTTTTGTCTTACATCAATGTGCTTAGTCCTAGAGTGAGACACATGATTCTTGGAAATGTTGATTGCACTGGTGTTATCACAATTTATAGATACATGTCAAAATTGATATCCATAGTCCAATATAGTGTGTTTCATCCACAGAATTTGTGCACAGCAACTACCAGCAGCTATGTACTCTACTTCAGCAGTAGACAATGTAACATAATTCTGCTTTTTACTACACCATGATACTAAGGATTTACCTAGAAAATGACATGTTCCAGAAGTGCTCTTCCTATCTAACTTGAAACCAGAAAAGTCAGCATCTGAATAACTTATTAAATCAAAATATTTTCCTTTTGGATAAAATAATCCTAGACTGGTAGTATGTTTAAGATATTTGAAAATCCTTTTAACAGCAAGTAAGTGTGATTCTTTGGGATTAGCTTGAAATCTTTCACACATGTACACACTAAACATGATATCTGGTCAACTAGCAGTAAGGTAAAGTAAATTCCCAATCATACCTATGTAATTTTTTTGATCTATTGGTTTCCTAGCTTCATCAATATCCAATTTACATATGGTACTCATAGGTGTATCACATCCCTTATTACTATCCAGACCAAAAAATTTAATAAGATCCTTTGTATATTTTATTTGATTTAAACAAATACCATCATTATTTTGAAAAACTTGAAATCTAAGAAAGTATTTGAGTTCTCCCATTAAACTCATTTCAAATTCACTTTTCATGCTCTTTGAAAAATCAATACACAAATAATTTTTAGAAGATCTGAAAATAATATCATCAACATAGATTTGTACTATCTAAACATATTTGGAAATCCTTTTGATAAAAAGAGTTGGATCAACAATCCCTTTAATAAAACCTTTTGAAATAAGAAAATTACTAAGTCTATCATACCAAGATTTTGGAGCTTGTTTTAAACTATATAAATATTTATAAAGGTTAAAAACTCAATTTGTAAAATGAGGATTAGTAAATCCATGTGGTTGTTCAACAAAAACATCATCAATTATAAAACCATTTAGAAAATCACTTTTAACATAAATTTTATATAAATTGAAATTCATATGAGCAGCATAAGAAAGTATAATCCTAATAGCTTCTAACCTAGCTATAGGTTCAAAGGTTTCCTCATAGTCTATTCCTTCTTCTTGATTATATCCTTGTGCAACTAGTATTTCTTTGTTTCTAATGATATTTCCAGATTCATCAACTTTGTTTCTAAACACCTATTTAGTGCCTATGGTCAAAGTGTACTTAGGTATATCTACTAATTCCCAAAATTTGTTTCTTTCAAATTGATTAAATTCTTATTGCATATCCATTACCCAAAATTCATCATTGATAGAATCATTGATATTTTTAGGTTCTGTCTGTGAAAGAAAGTCTTGATGTTCAACCTGATTTCTTATAGAAGCTCTATTTTGTGTTCCTATACCTAAATCTCATACTACAGCTTCTAAAGGATGGTTTTTAAGGGTCCTAGTTGGTCTAGAAAAGGTAGGTCTAGAGATTTTAGGTTCATTTACAGGTTCGGGTTCAATAGAAATAGGTTCTGGAAAATTTCTAGAACTCATTGTCTTAACAACAGGTTCACTATTTTTGTCATTAAGGTTTAGAATTGACATATCTTCTTCAAGATTTTCAAGAGGGGTATTAGTTTCATGTGGATCAGTTTCATCAAATTTGATGTGAACAGACTCTTCCACACATTTGGTCCTCTTATTAAATACTCTATAAGATTTGCAAGATATAGAGTAACCTAAAAAGATTCCTTCATTGCTTTTGGATGAAAACTTATCAAGATTATATTTATTATTGAGGATGAAGACTTTGTAACCAAAAACTCTAAATTAATTAACCTTAGGCTTCCTATTATTCCACAGTTCATAAAGGGTCTTTTTGAGAATTGGTCTAATTAAGACTCTATTTATAATATAACAGGTTGTATTGACAGGATCATCCCAAAAGTAAATAGGTAGATCATATTCATTAAGCATAGTTATTGCAATTTCTTGAAGTGTTCTATTTATTCTTTCTACTACACCATTTTGTTGAGGTGTTCTGGGGGCATAGAAATTGTGACTATAGCCATTATGTGAGCAATAATTTTCAAACTCATGATTTTCAAACTCACAACCATGGTCACTTCTTAGGGTCTTAATCTTAAGTCCACTTAGGTTTTCTACAAACTTGGAGTATTTAATGAAATAATAACAAGCTTCACTTTTGTGAGCTAGAAAGTATACCCAAGTATATCTAGAAAATTCATCTACAAGGACATATACATAGTGCTTCCCATTTAAGCTAGAAACTCTAGATGGTCCAAATAAATCCATATTAACCAACTCGAGAGGTTGAGAATTTGAAACTTCTTTATTTGATTTGAAATAAACTTTATGTTGTTTTTTCTTTTGACAAGGATTAAAAACTTTATCTGTTGGGAATTATAGTTTGGGAAGGTCTCTAACTAAACCTTTCTTAGTCAGTTTTCTAAGTGAATGAACTTTGCAGTGTCCTAATCTTCTGTACCATAGCCAAGATTCTTTATGAAAATCATTTAAACAAGTAACATTTTATTTAGATAAAGAATTCAAATCTACAGCATATACATTTTCATTTCTTAATGCAGTAAATACCAAAACATTTTTAGAATTAAAAACATTACATAAATCATTTTAAAATTTTACATTGAATCCATCATCACCCAACGGAAAAATACTTTACAGATTGTATATTAATCCATCAACAAATAATACTTTAGAAATTAAAATTTAATCAGTGTTACCAATCTAGCCTAAGCCAATGATTTTTCCTTTTGATTTATCCCCAAAGGTGACATTACCTCCATCAACTTTGATTAAGCACTTAATGCATGAGTAATATCATGTCATATGCCTTTAAAAACTCTTATCCAAGTACCATATCTTCCTACAAGAAATTTTCAAGCAAGTTTCCTACAAAACAGATTTAGACAAAAGATAATTTTGGTGCCCAGATTTTCTTAGGTCCAGAAAGGTTAGCAAGTAAAACTTTAGGCACCCATATTTGTCTAATGGGTTTCCTATAATTAACAGATTCAAAATATTTTGTTAAACAAACTTTGTTTGGTCTATAAGAATTTGAATAGCTAGATAAAGCATAAGAATTTCCAGAACTTGAACTAGCATCATACTGTCCAGATTTTGGAATGAATTTATTTTTGATAATCTTTCTCTGTACAGGCTGGTAACCTATACCAGTAGTATATATTGGTTCAACTTTTTTTCCAAGAATTTGAGTTATATTATTCTTTCCATTTGTGAACTTTTCTAAGTTGCTCATTAGACAATTTAAGTTCAGTTTTTTCCTTTAACAGTTGATAATTATTTTCCTTTTCTATATTAAGATCAGATTTAACACTACTAGTCAAGGCATACTGTTTCATTAATGATTTGTACTTATCTTTCAACTCATTACAAGTATCTTCTAACATATTAAAATTTTCAAATAATTCATATTTAGATATATTATCATCATTATTTTAATCACTTTCATTCCCAGAATAATAATCATTGTGCATAGGGTAATTAAGTGTTACCTTAGATGTTTCAGTCATAAAACACATGTTGGCATGATTCTTTTATTCAGAATCAGAAGATTTAGATCCACTTGAGCTGTCTTCAGAAGCACTCCATGTAGCTTTCATGGATTTCTTGTATTTCTTATACTTATAGCCATACTTTTTCTTAAATTTTAGTTTTGGACAGTCAGCTTTGACATGCCCTTTTCTTTTACACTCATAGAAAACTATTCCATCATCTTTATCAGTTTTCCTCCAGTCTTTCTTCCAATTTCCTCATCGATCATACTTACCCTTATAATCAAATTTTCTAAAGAATTTATTCTTTCTATAGAATTTCTTGAATCTCCTGGATATCCGAGCCATCTCTTCATCACTGTCTGAGTCAGAATTTTCACCTAGTTGAGCTTTCTTCAGTTATCTGAACCTTCTCTTTGTCCTTGGTCTTTGAAGTAGTAGACATAAATAAAACTGACTTCTTCTTAGGTTCATCATCTTCCTCTCTATTCACTTTTATCTCTTATTTATACATCATCAATTTTCCAATCAGCTCCTTGATAGGTATCTAGCCAATGTCACATGATTCTCATTAGAGACAGAGGTTCCTCTCCATCTGTCTGGTAGGAATCTCAGTATCCTCATGATTTTCTCTTTTGCTGGAACAGCTTTTCCCAGGGATCTCATTGAATTAACTATCTCATTAAACCTGAGATACATATCAGAAATATATTCATCATATTTAATTTTAAAATTATCATACTTAATAGTGTATATATTTAGTCTTATTTCCTTAAAATTGGTTGTTCCCTTGTGGGAAAAAACCAAAGTATCCCAAATTTTATAAGTAGTTTTACAAGAAGATATTCGATTAAATTATTTATCTACTAAATCACAATACAGAGAATTCATTTCTTTACAATTATTATTGTAAGCAGCTTTCGTAGGTTCATCCCAAGTAGTTCTAACAGTTTCCGTAATCTTATACTGAGTCTCTATAGCAGTCCAGATGTCAAATCCCATACTTTCTAAATGAATTTTCATTTTTATTTTCAATTGGACATAATTTACACCATTAAATAAAGGTGGCATATTGGTATCTATGCCTTAAAATTTGTTGTCCATAATAACTAAGTTTTAAAAGGATATATAAAGATATAAAAATTTAGAATTAATAGAAATTTTGAGATCTTTAAGATACAACTAAAATCACAGTTGAAAACTTTTCACAAGAGTGTTTCGAAAAAACTTTTATCCAAACCCTCTGATACCAAATGTTGGTCGGAGTGGATACTCAATAGGGGGTGAATTGAGTTCCTAATAGAAATTTTTTTTTAAAATATTTGTGTTGAAATCCCCCAATTCAAAAAACAAGTTAAACTGTAGTGAATTTATAAAGATTGTAAGTGTTCAGTTAGTTTCTCAAAGATTGATTATTTATCAATTAACTTTATCTGAAGATTAATCTAGCTTTTGAAACTAACTTACTAGATAGAAATAATTACAAACACTTTCTAGTTCAACTATCAGAGTTAATTTAAAACATATTTGAATTTCAAAGTAATTAGCAGCGGAATATTGAATATAGTTTAAACTAAAATAAGATGCACAGTAGTTTTAACCAAGAGGTTCAGTCTCAAGCTGAGACTTAGTCCTCTTAAATAGTTTATATAAAACTTTTATCCCCACCCTGGATTGGGGTTTACAACAGTACTCAGACTGTCCGGGTCCTCAGACCTCTACCGCAGTTCTACGTGGGAAATCAATAACAATAGCACACAAGCTGTCCAGGTCCTCAAACCACTACCATAGTTCTATGTGGGATATAAAGGTATAAAGAGTTTGGTATGAGGATTTTAGTATCCTCTGATTCATCTTAGGAGTCAGTGTGTGTCTAAATAGATAGAATAACACACACTGCTCGTAATGTAATAAAAATGATCACAATAGATCAATAATATAGAGATGAGTTTAGAATGATCTTGTGTGGTGTCAATACAGATTTGGACTCCTTTTGATTGAAGCAGATGAAACTTTGAGTCCTTCTCTAGAAGTTTTTTGGAAAATATAGTGTTCTGGTTTCTGTTCCTTCACTTCCATTACAGGTGTTCATCTTGAATGTGAGAGTATTCCTTGTAGCGCTTGAACCTCCTCTTTGAACTTCTGTTCTTGATGTGTATGAGTGTTCTTCAAGTTCTTCGAGTTCTTAGAGTTGTTCGAGTGTTCTTATATGCATGTACATTTGTATCTTCTTCTATGTGTCTCGTATGTATCTTCTATTCTTCCTTACATATATTTCTATTTCTCCATAATCTTGATATTCCTTTTATTCCTTTTTCTCCGGAAATGGGAACGATTACCTTTTACATGTATGAGGTACGGTTCCCTGACATGCCAAAAAACCACATTAATTAAAATAAGTTTCATTGAATTAAGAAAATATGACCATTAACATCATATTAATAATATTAACAAAGTATAGAGTTTGAGTAACAGTGACTGGTTAACAGTCATCTTCCATTTGTACCTCTCTGTCAGTAGACTTGTAACGATAACTCTTGTAGTAGTAGCTCATGTATCAGTAGATCCATGTGTAGTGGTAGCTCCTTGTATCAGCAGCTCCATCTGCCGGTAGCTCTATGTAACAGTGTACATCTATCGGTATCTCTTCGTAATGGTGTACTTCTGTCAGTAGCTCTTCCTCGCTATCAGTAGATTCCTCTATCGGTAGCTCTATTCTATCGGTAGATTGTATCAGTGAACTTGTATATCATTGACATTGTCTATCAGTAGACTTAGTCTATCGGTGGACTTGTCTAAAAGTGAACTTGTATCAGTGAGCTAATCTGTATCAGTCAGAATTATAACTATTAGTGACTTAAGAACTTAAAAGCTTACAAAGTAACTGTTCTATGTATATTAGTTCAATATTGAATTAATATCATACTTTTTCATTGTTAAACATAAATAAACATTGATTAATATATTCCATGATATTATATGATTATTTGGACATCCATACTAACTCTAGAATATGAAGGCATAATTATGAAACATAATTGTTTTATAGATAAGCATGATTTGGGATTATCATAACATATCTAATCATATTTGAGATTATCAAAACAGGTGAGTCCAACAATCTCCATCTTTTTGATGATCACAAATTATGGAATTATAATCTAGAATAATCATTAATGTATCAGTATAAAACAAATTTGTATTCACTTCGCAGTGTATTCAAATCATAATTCTCAAATGTATCAGAGCTCCTCAAATGTATCAGAGTTAAATTATGGACAAACATAAGATTAAAAAGAAATAGAATATTTATTTTCCCCAAAGTCACATATTATAAATTTCTCCCCCTTAGTTTAATTTATCCCAAAATTGTAAGTTCTCCCCATATTATAAATTTTATCCCCCTTTGTGATTAGAAAAAAGAGAAAAACAATGGTTCAGAGCATAAAAGCAGAAGAGAGAAAACAGACAGTTTCATTTCACATGACAAAGTTACATGAGATAGTACAAAAGAAAGACAAGAAGTAAAAATATTCCTATCAAAATATCTATCCTCATTTAATCAACCTCCTGGATGTCCACTTTAGATTTACCTTGAGGATCAGAGGATTGAGGTTGGTTAGGGTGAGATGCATGCTTGGGTACTCCACTAATTATTAAAGGTGGTTCAGCTATTGAAACACTACTAGGTCGGTAATGAGTACTCCTCTGTGTGATCATAGGAGTCAGGCTTCTGATTGCCTGAGTAGGAGTCATTTGAGGTGTGGAACCAGCAGAACCAGTGCTAGGAAAGGCATGAGGCACGATGATAGGTGTACTGTCCACATGCAAGAATGGCAGTAATAGATTCTTTAAATCCATAATGATACCCCCCCACCCTCCATGGAAGAGATGAAATCTTACTTGTTCTACATAAATGTTTCCAAAGGAGGGGTCAACTCCTTGAGCTTACTAACTTGTTCTTTGAAGTCTTGAGTGACTGGGGGTATTTTAAGATTCTCTAACAACATCTTGAAATGATTGGTTAGCTGATTTTTGGAATACACTCTTTGAAAATAATAATCAATTTTTTCTTTGATTTCCTTCTGGGATATAGTAGTATCTCTCATATAATCTTGTAGGATTTTTCTGATATCCCTAGTGGTAGTAATCACCTGAGAATCAGATGAGCTACTGGCACTAACTTGACCCAGTTCTTCTTTCAGCATATATTTAAACTATTCCACATCAATTGATACTTTGGATGCAGTAAGAGGTGCTAAAGTAAAAAATATTGTTTCTTTGAAAGACTGAGTCAAATTATTTATCAAATTTTTCACAAAAAAATCTTGAGTACTGACATGTATTTTTATGCTCTTCTTAAAATCTTCAAACACATCCACAAACTGTTTAACTACACCTCGAATGTAGTTTATATTAGTATCGACTTGAGATTTAGAACTCATTAAGGTATCAAATGAAGCAAAACAATTTCTTAAAATAATCAACAGCCTCTGTCAAACTCCCAATCTGATTTTTACACACTTTCACTTCATCCATCACTTATATCATAGTACTTGATAAAACACTTCTCATAGAAGATACCAAAGAAATTTCCATCTTACTTAGCTCTTCAACAAAGTAGGTTTTCAAATCAGATTTCAGTGCCTCAAGGTCTCTTTTTCTCACAATGTCTTCAGGAAGAGCTAGAGGAGCTACTGGTTGAGCAGTAACTTCCTCTGAGAAAATATCATAAGACACAGGATGCCTTCTAATGGGTGTGTCATCATCAGAATCAGAATAGTCTAGTCCCAATACAACAAATCTTGGATCCACAGACCAATATTCCACTTCATAGGTCACAGAAAGTGATCCTATCCTTACAGGTTTCTCCCATCAACTTGAGCTTCCTCCTCTTCAGCAGAGTCATCTACAACCATATTTATATCCAAACCAGGTGGCACGGGTTGGGGTATATTAGCAATAGGTACTGGTATGTCTACTTCAAGAACCTCCTCAATAGGTATAATAGAGCTCTCAATTAGAGGACTGAGACTCAAACAGGTACTTCCATTTTTAGATACGTTTTATTCTTCATCATTACTACTGGAATCTGGAGCAGTCTCCTCATGATCTGATCTAGGAAGGTCTTCCTCATTTACAGATATTTCTTCAACACTTTCTCCCAGAACTGCTTCCTTTATAGGTAGGTTCATAGATGGACTTGCCTTTCCATATGATACCTTTTCAATAGCTGGGCTTGGAGGAAAATTAGGATCCCCTCCATCTTCTATAGAGGTATCCTCCTCAGCATAATCATCACTGTATTGAGGTTCCTCCTCGTCGGGTCCTAGACCTGGATCCCTCACATCCTTTGGTCTGAAAGGATGGTCCACAGGATTGAACTTTTCATACAACTTCCCTTCATCACTGACCCATTCTCTTTTCCACGGGTTCCAGTTAATCTTCATGTATTTGCAAACAGTTTTGGTGATACATTAGTTTTCCTTTACAACTATAGTCTCATCTTGAGACCCATCTATTCCCTTTACTTTAATCATTAAAGATATCAACTTGGAAAATAACAAGGCATTTGTTTTTTATTTCGGCCTAGTCATATCTTCCATTTGTACCATTATCAGCCTACACAGATTTACTTTTATTCCATGTCTTAGAAGATATAGCAAATAAATGTCTTGAAACCTTAGATTTTCAATGTCTTCTCTTCTTGGACTTAACACGTGCTGGATAAATTTGAACAGTAGTTGGTTTTCTCCATCCATTTCTATAGAAACTACTTTTCTTGGTGTGCCATCTCCAGTTAGCTCTTCCAAAGCAATTTCATACTCAAAAACATCACTATCAGGGGGTACAGACTTTGAATAGAAATTGAAGATACCTTCATGGGGTACCCTCAGACAATCATCCAATTCCACCGAGGAGAATGAAACTTCATTTACATTAACAAATGAGAAGACCCGATTCTCATTATCGAGTTTTTCAAATTTGAGAAACTCATAGAAAGTTTTAACCAATTTAGGATAATATGGTCCAATGTTGTTTTAGAATCATTCAACCCATTCCTGATTTTCAATCACTCTTAGAATTAATGATTTACTGGTCATCAACCATTCCGCGCATAGCTCTTTCTCAACTACTATTTCCCTTTTCATGAGATATGGGTTTAGAGGTTTCTTTACTTCACTGCCACCACTAGAATCTCCATTGAGTCTCTTGGCATTCGGTTCATCACCCTCTTCACTGACTACCTGTCTCTTCACTCGTACCATTATGCGAATCGTGAGATTTAGGGTTCGAGAGAAACGAAGGTTTGGGATCTAAGGTTTGAAGGTAAAGGGTTCGAGGTGGATTAAAATGAGGTTAATATTGATGTTTTATCATTTAGTAATCAATAAATAAATAAATAAAACATAATAAATATAATACAAATGATACAGATTCTGGTGGCTAAAAAACATGAAGTTTAAAATAGTGTAAACTATCGGTAACATATACCGGTGAGGATTCGTAACGGTGAGGTCCGCTAACAGTGAGGTATAATGTTGAGGTCCATACTAGTGAGGTATAATGGTGAGGTCCATACCAGTGAGGTATAACGGTGAGGTCCATACCAGTGAGGTATAATGGTGACCTATTAGGAAAAATTTATCATTCCTAATTCATGTTTTATGTAATTTAACCTCTCTGAATTTAAAGGTTTTGTAAATATATCAGCTGACTGATGTTTAGTGCCAATAAATTCAAGATTTATATCACCTTTTTGAAAATTATCTCTCAAAAAGTGATGTCTTACATCAATGAGCTTAGTCCTAGAGTGAGACACAGGATTCTTGGAAATGTTGATTGCACTGGTGTTATCACCATTTATAGATACATGTCTAAATTGATATCCATAGTCGAATAGAGTGTGTTTCATCCATAGAATTTGTGCACAGCAACTACCAGGAGCTATGTACTCTACTTTAGCAGTAGACAATGCAACATAATTCTGATTTTTACTACACCATGATACTAAGGATTTACCGAGAAAATGACATGTTCCAGAAGTGATCCTCCTATCTAACTTGCAACCAGCAAAGTAAGCATCTGAATAACTTATTAAATCAAAAGATTGTCCTTTTGGATAAAATAATCCTAGATTTGTAGTATGTTTAAGATATTTGAAAATCCTTTTAACAACAAGTAATTGTGATTCTTTTGGATTATCTTGAAATCTTGCACACATGCACACACTAAACATGATATCTGGTCGACTAGCAGTAAGGTAAAGTAAAATCCCAATCATACCTCTATAATTTGTTTAATCTACTGGTTTCCCAGCTTCATCAATATCCAATCTACATGTGGTACTCATAGGTGTATCACATCCCTTATTATTATCCTAACCAAAACGTTTTATAATATCCTTTGTATATTTTATTTGATTTAAACAGATACCATCATTATTTTGAAAAACGTGAAATCCAAGAAAGTATTTGAGTTCTCCCATTAAACTCATTTCAAATTCACTTTGCATAATCTTGAAAAATCAATACACAAATCATTTTTAGAAGATCCAAAAATAATATCATCAACAGATATTTGTACTATCAAAACTTCTTTGTAAATCCTTTTGATAAAAAGAGTTGGATCAGCAATCCCTTTAATAAAACCTTTTGAAATAAGAAAATTACTAAGTCTATCATACCAAGATCTTGGAGCTTTTTTTAAACCATATAAAGCTTTATAAAGCTTAAAAACTCAATTTGGAAAATGAGGATTAGTAAATCTAGATGGTTGTTCAACAAAAACATCTTCAATTATAAATCAATTTAGAAAATCACTTTTGACATCCATTTGATATAAATTGAAATTAAGATGAGCATCATAAGCAAGTATAATCCTAATAGCTTCTAACCTAGATACAGGTGAAAAGGTTTCCTCATAGTCTATTCCTTCTTCTTGACTATATCCTTGTGAAACTAGTATTGCTTTGTTTCTAATGATATTTCCAAATTCATCAACTTTGTTTCTAAACACCCGTTTAGTGCCTATGGTCAAAGTGTCCTTAGGTCTATCTACTAATTCCCAGACTTTGTTTCTTTCAAATTGATTTAATTCATCTTGCATATCCATTACACAAAATTCATCATTGATAGCATCATTAGTATTTTTAGGTTTTGACTGTGAAAGAAAGGCTTGATGTTCAACCTGATTTATTTTAGAAGATCTAGTTTGTGTTCCTCTATCTAAATATCCTACAACAGCATCTAAATGATGGTTTTTAAGGGTCCTAGTTGGTCTAGAAAAGGTAGGGCTATAGATTTCCATTTACAGGTTTGGGTTCAACAGAAATAGGTTCTGGAAAATTTCCAGAACTGGTTGTCTTAACAATAGATTCACTGTTTTTTTCATTAAGGTTTAGAATTGATATATCTTCTTCAAGATTTTCAAGATGGGTCTTTGGTTCATGTGGATCGGTTTCATCAAATTTTACATGTACAGATTCTTCTACACATTTTGTTCTCTTATTAAATATTCTATAAGATTTTCTAGATATAGAGTAACCTGTAAAGATTCCTTCATCAATTTTGGATGAAAATTTATCAATATTATCTTTAGTATTGAGGATGAAGACTTTGAAACCAAAAACTCTAAATTAATTAACCTTAGGCTTCCTATTATTCCACATTTCATAAGGGGTCTTTTTGAGAATTGGTCTAATCAAGACTCTATTTATAATATAACAGGATGTATTGACAGCTTTATCTCAAAAGTAAATAGGTAGATCATATTCATTAAGCATAGTTCTTGCAATTTCTTGAAGTGTTCTATTTATTCTTTCTACTACACCATTATATTGAGGTGTTCTGGGGGAAGATAAATTGTGGATATAGCCATTATGTGAGAAATAAGTTTCAAACTCGTGACTTAAAAACTCACGACCATGGTCACTTCTCAGGGTCTTAATCTTAAGTCCATTTAGGTTTTCTACAGACTTGGAGTGTTTAATGAAATAAGAACAAGATTCACTTTTTTGAGCTAGAAAGTATACCCAAGTATATCTTGAAAAGTCATCTACAAGGACATAGACATAGTGCTTCCCATTTAAGCTAGATACTCTAGAAGGTCCAAATAAATCCATATGAACCAACTCGAGAGGTTGAGAAGTTAAAACTTATTTATTTGTTTTGAAAGAAACTTTATGTTGTTTTCCCTTTTGACAAAGACTAAAAACTTTATCTATTTTGAATTTTAGTTTGGGAAAGTCTCTAACAAAACCTTTCCTAGTCAGTTTCCTAAGTAAATGAACATTGTAGTGTCCTAATATTCTGTACCATAGCCAAGATTCTTTATGAAAAGCATTTAAACAAGTAAAAAAAAATTTAGCTAAAGAATTCAAATATACAGCATATAAATTTTCATTTATTAATGCAGTAAATACCAAAACATTTTTAGAATTAAAAACATTACATGAATCATTTTCAAATTTTACATTGAATCCATCATCACAAAACTGAGAAATACTTAACAGATTTTATTTTAATCAATCAACAAATAATACTTTAGAAATTAAAATTGAATCAGTGTTACCAATCTAGCCTAAGCCGATGATTTTTCCTTTTGAGTTATCCCCAAAGGTGACATTCCCTCCATCAACTTTTATTAAGCTCTTCAAGCATGAGTAGTATCCTGTCATATGCCTTGAACAACCACTGTCCAAGTACCATATCTTCCTACAGGAACTTTTCAAGCAATTTTCCTACAAAATAGATTTAGACAAAAGATAATTTTGGTACCCAAATTTTCTTGGGTCCAAAAAGGTTAGCAAGTAAAGATTTAGGCACCCATATTTGTCTAATGGGTTTCCTATAATTAACAGATTCAAAATATTTTGATAAAAAAAACTTTGTTTGGTCTACAAGAATTTAAATAGCTAGATGAAGCATAAGAATTACCAGAACTTGAACTAGCAGCATACTATCTAGATTTTGGAATAAATTTATTCTTAACTGTCTTTCTTTATCTAGGATGGTAACCTATACCAGTAGTATATTTTGGTGCAACTTATTTTCCAAGAATTTGATTTAGATTATTTTTTCCATATGTGAACTTCTCTAAGTCTTTTATAAGTTTCTCATTAGACAATTTAAGTTCAGTGTTTTCCTTTAACAATTGATCATTCTTTTCCTTTTCTATACTAAGATCAGATTTAACATTACTAGTCAAGGCATACTGTTTCTTTAATGATTTGTACTTATCTTTCAGCTCATTACAAGTATCTTATAACATATTACAGTATTCAAATAATTACGATTTAGACATATTATCATCATTATTTGAATCACTTTCATTCCCAGAATAATAATCATTGTGCATAGAGGAATTAAGTGTTACCTTGGATGTTTCAGTCATAAAATACATGTTGGCGTGATTCTTTTCTTATGAATCAGAAACTTTAGATCCACTTGATCTATATTCATAAGCACTCCATGTAGCTTTCATGGATTTCTTTCATTTCTTATCCTTATAGTCATACTTTTTCTTAAATTTCAGTTTTGGACAGTCAGCTTTGACATGCCCTTTTCTTTTGCACTCATAGAAAACTATTCCATCATCTTTATCAATTTTCCTCCATTATTTCTTACAATTCCCTCGTCGATAATACATACCCTTATAATCATATTTTCTAAAGAATTTATTCTTTCTATATAATTTCTTGAATCTTCTGGCTATCTGAGCCATCTCTTCATCACTGTCTGAGTCATAATTTTCACTAGTTGAGATTTCTTGAGTTAGATGAACCTTCTCTTTGTCCTCGGTCTTTGAAGTATTTGACTTAAATGCAACTGACTTCTTCTTAGGTTCATCATCTTCCTCTCTATTCACTTTTAGATCGTCTTCATACATCATCAATTTTCCAATCAGCTCCTTGACAGGTAGCTTTCCAATGTCACATGATTCTCGTATAGAGACAGAGGTTCCTCTCCATCTGTCTAGTAGGCATCTCCGTATCTTCATGATTTTCTATTTTGTTGGAACAGATTTTCCTAGTGAGCTCATTGTATTAACGATCTCATTAAACCTGAGATACATATCATAAATAGATTCACCAGATTTCATTTTAAAATTATCATACGTAATAGTGTATGTATTTAGTTTGATATCCTTAACATTGGTTGTTCCCTCATGGGAAATAGCCAAAACATCCCAAATTTCATAAGAAGTCTTACAAGAAGATATTTGATTAAATTATTCATATCCTAAAGCACAATACAGAGCATTCATTTCTTTACAATTATTATTGTAAGTAGCTTTCGTAGGTTCATCCCAAGTAGTTCTAACAGTTTTTGGAATCTTATACTGAGTCTCTATAGCAGTACAGATGTCAAATCCCCTACTTTCTAAATGGATTTTCATTTTTATTTTCCATTGTGAATAATTGAGACCATTAAAGAAAGGTGGTATGTTGGTAGCTACACCTTATAATCTGTTGTCCATAATAACTATGTTTTAAAATGATATATAAAGATATAAAAATTTAGAATTAACAGAAATTTTGAGATCTTTAAGATACAACTAAAATCACAGTTGAAAACTTTTCACAAGAGTGTTTTGAAAAAACTTTTATCCAAACCCTCAGATACCAAATGTTGGTCGGAGTGGATACTCAAGAGGGGGGTGAATTGAGTTCCTATTAATGTTTAAAATATTTGTGTTGAAATCCCCCAATTCATAAAACAAGTTAAACTATAGTGAATTTATAAAGATTTTAAGTGTTCAATTAGTTTCTCAAAAATTGATTATTTCTCAGTTAACTTAATTTGAAGATTAAGATAGCTTTTGAAACTAACTTACTGTCTAGAAATAATTACGAACACTTACTAGTTCAACTATCAGAGTTACTTTAAAACGGATTTGAATTTCAAAGTAATTAGCAGTGGAATATTGAATATATTTTAAACTAAAATAAGATGCACAAAAATTTTAACCAAGAGGTTCAGTCCTAATCTAAGACTTAGTACTCTCAAAAAGTTTATATAAAACTTTTTTCCACACCCTGGATTGGGGTTTAAAACAGAACTCAGACTGTCCAGGTCCTCAGACCTCTACCACAATTCTATGTGGGAAAGCAACAACAACAACACACAGGTTGTCCAAGTCCTCATACCTCTACCATAGTTCTAGGTGGGATACAAAGGTATAAAGAGTTTGACGTGAGGATTTCAGTATCCTCCAGTTCAGCTTAGGAGTCAGTGTGTGTCCAAACAGACAGAAGCACACACACTGCTCATAATGTAATAAAAATGATCACATCAGAGCAATAATATGAAGATGAGTTTAAAATTATCTTGTGTGATGTCAAATCAGATCTGGACTCCTTTGGATTGAAGCAGATGAAGCATTGAGTCCTTCTATAGAAGTTATCTGGAAAACAGAGTTTCGTGGTTTTTGTTCCTTCCCTTCCAGTACAAGTGTTCAGCTTGAATGTGAGAGTATTCCTTGTAGCGCTTGAACCACCTCTTTGAACTTCATTTCTTGATGTGTATGAGTGTTCTTCGAGTTCTTTGAGTTCTTCGAGTGTTCTTCTATGCATGTATGTGTGTATCTTCTTCTATGTATCTTCTATTCTTCCTTACATATATGTTTATTTCTCCAGTAGCTCGATATTCCTTTTATTCCTTTTTCTCTGGAAATGGGAATGATTACCTTTTTTAGGTATGAGGTACGGTTCCCTGACATGCCAAAAACCCACATTAATTAATAGCAGTTGCATTGAATTAAGAAAATATGACCGTTAACATTATATTAATAATATTAACAAAGTATAGAGTTTTAGTAACAGAGACTGGTTAACAGTCATCTTCCATCCATAGCTCTCTGTCGGTAGACTTGTAACGGTAACTCTTTTAGCAGTAGCTCATGTATCAGTAGATCTATGTGTAGTGGTATCTCCTTGTATCAGTAGCTCCATCTGTCGGTATCTATTTATAATGGTGTACTTCTATCGGTAGCTCTTCGTAATGGTGTACTTCTGTCGGTAGCTCTTCCTTGCTATCAGTAGATTCCTATATCGGTAGCTCCATTCTATCAGTAGCTTGTATCAGTGGACTTGTATTGGTGAACTTGTGTATCAGTGACCTTGTCTATCAGTAGACTTAGTCTATCGGTGGACTTGTCTAATAGTGAACATGTATCAGTGAGCTAGTCTGTATCAGTCAGAATTATAACTATTAGTGACTTAAGAACTTAAATGCTTACAAAGTAACTGTTCTATGTATATTAGTTCCATATTGAATTAATATCATAATTCATCCTTTTTAAACATAAATAAACATTGATTAATATATTCCATGATATTATATGATTATTTTGACATCCATACTATCTCTAGAATATGAAGGCATAGTTATGAAACATAATTTTTATATATATAGGCATGATTTGGGATTATCAAAACATATCTAACCATATTTGATATTATCAAAACAGGTGAGTCCCACAATCTCCCCCTTTTTGATAATCACAAATTATGGAATTATAATCCAGAATAATCATTAATGTATCAGTATAAAACACATTTGTTCTCACTTTGTAGTGTGTTCAAATCATAATTCTCAAATGTATCAAAGCTCCTCAAATGTATCATAGCTAAACTATGGACAAACATAAGAGTAAAAAGAAATAGAATATTTATTTTCCCCAAAGACACATATTATAAATTTCTCCCCCTTAGTGTAATTTCTCCCAAAATTTTAAGTTCTCCCCATATTATAAATTTTCTCCCCCTTTATGATTAGAAAAAATAGAAAAAAAATGGTTTAGAGTATAAAAGAAGAAGAGAGAAAATATACAATTTCATTTCACATGACAAAGTTACATGAGATAGTACAAAAGAAAGACAATAAGTAAAAAAGATTCCTATAAAAATCTCTAGCCTCATTTAATCAACCTCTTGGATGTCCAATTTATATTTCCCCTGAGGATCAGAGGACTGAGGTTGGTTTGGGTGAGATGCAGGCTTGGGTACTCCACTAATTATCAAAGGTGGTTCAGCTACTGAAACACTGTTAGGTCGGTAATGAGTACTCCTCTGTGTGATCATAGGAATCAGGCTTCTTATTTCTTGATCAGGAGTCATTTGAGGTGTGGAACTAGCAGAACCAGTGGCAGGTAAAGCAGGAGACACGATGATAGGTGTAATATCCACATGTAGGAATGGTAGTAAGAGATTCTTGAAATCCATAATGATACCTCCCCCTCTCTCCATGGAAGATATGAAATCATCCTTGTTCTCCATAAAATTTTCCAAAGCAGGGGTCAACTCCCTGAGCTTACTAACTTGTTCTCTGAAGGCTTGAGTGACTGGGGGCAGTTTCAGATTCTCTAATAATAGCTTGAAATGATTGGTTAGCTGATGTTTGGTGTACACTCTTTGAAAATAATAATCAATTTTGTCTTTTATTTCCTTTTGGGCTATAGTATCATCTCTCAAATAATCTTGGATGATTTTTCTGATATCCCTGGTGATAGTAATCACCTGAGAATCAGATAATCTGCTGGCCCTAACTTGACCCAGTTCTTCTTTTAGCGTAGATCTAAACTGTTCCACATCAACTGATACATTATATGCAGCAAGAGGTGCTACAGTAAAAAGCTATTATTTCTTTTAAATACTGAGTCAAATTACTTATCAAAATTTTCACAACAAAATCATGAGTACTGACATGCATTTTTATGGTCTTCTTAAAATCTTCAAACAAATACACTAACTGTTTCACTACACCTCGAATGTAGTTGATGTCAGTATCAACTTGAGATTTATAACTCTTGAAGGTATCAAATGAAGAAAAAGATTACTTCAAAGAATCAATAGCCTCTGTCAAACTCCCAATCTGATTTTTACACACTTTCACTTCATCCATCACTTCTGTCATAGCACTTGACAAAACACTTCTCAGAGAAGATACCAAAGAACTTTCCATGTTACATAGATCTTCAACAAAGTAGGTTTTCAAATCAGACTTTAGTGCCTCAAGATCTTCTTTTCTCACAATGTCTTCAAGCAGAGCTAGAGGAGCTACTGGTTGAGCAGTAACTTCCTCTGAGAAAATATCATAAGACACAGGGTGCCTTCTAATGGGTGTCTCATCATCAGAATCATAGTCCCAATAAAACAAATCCGGGATCCACAGACCAATCTTCCACTTCATAGGACACAAAAACTGATCCTATCCTTACAGGTTTCTCCCCCTCAACCTGAGCTTCCTCCTCTTCATCAGAGTCATCTACAACCATATTTATATCCAAACTAGGTGTCATAGGCTAGGGTATATTATCAATAGGTACTGGTCTGTCTACTTCAAGAACCTCCTCAACAGCTATAAAAGATCTCTCAATCAGAGGACTGAGACTCAAATAGGTACTTCCATTTTCAGATACTTTTTCTTCTTCATCATTACTACTGGAATCTGGAGCAGTCTCCTTATGATCTGATCTAGGCAGGTCTTCCTCATTTACAGAGATTTCTTTAACACTTTCTCCCAGAACTGCTTCCTTTCTAGGTAGGGTCACAGGTGGACTTGCCTTTCCATATGATACCTTTTTAGCAGCCGGGTTGGAGTAAAAGCAGGATCCCCTCCATCTTCTATAGAGGTATCCTCCTCAGCATCATCATCACTATATTGAGGTTCCTCCTCATCAGGTCCTAGACTTGGATCCCTCACATCCTTTGTTCTGAAAGGATGGTCCACATGATTGAACTTTTTATATAACTTCCCTTCATCACTGACCCATTCTCTTTTCCATGGGTTCTAGTTAATATTCATGTATTTTCAAATGGTTTTGGTGATACAGTAGTTTTCCTTCACAACTACAGTCTCATCTTGAGACCCAGCTATTTCCTTTACTTTAGGCATTAAAGATATCAACTTAGCGAAGAACAAGGCATTTTTTTTATTTCGGCCTAGTCATATCTTCCATTTGTACCATTATCAGCCTACAAAAATTTACTTTTTCTCCACATCTTAGCAGATATAGAAAACAAATGTCTTGAAACCTTATATTTACAAAGTCTTCTCTTCTTGGACTTAACACATGCTGGATAAATTTGAACAGCAGCCGGTTTTCTCCATTCATTTCTATAACAACTACTTTTCATGGTGTGCCACCTCTAGTTAGCTCTTCTAAATAAGTTTCATACTCAAAAACATCACTAGTAGGGGTTAAATACTTTGAATAGAAATTGAAGATAACTTCATGGGGTACCCTCAGACAATCATCCAATTCCACCGAGGAGAATGAAACTTCCATTCTATTAACAAATGAGAAGACTCAATTCTCATTATCCAGTTTTTCAAATTTGAGAAAATCATATAAAGTTTTAACCAATTTAGTATAATACGGTCCATTGTTGTTTGAGAAGCACTCAACCCATTCCTTCTTTTCAAGCACTCATAGAATTAATGACTTACTAGTCATCAACAATTCTGCACATAGCTCTTTCCAAACTACTATTTCCTTTTTCATGAGATGCGGGTTTAGAGGTTTCTTTACTTCACTGCCACCACTAGACTCTCCTTTGAGTCTCTTGGAATTCGGATCATCACCCTCTTCACTGACTGTCGGTCTCTTCACTCGTGCCATTCTGCGAATCGTGAGGTTTAGGGTTCAAGAGAAACGAAGGTTTGGGAGCTAAGGTTTGAAGGAAAAGGGTTTGAGGTGGATTTAAATGAGTTTAAGACTAATGTTTTATCATTTAGGAATCAATAAATATATAAATAAAACATAATAAATATAATAAAAATGATACAGATTCTGGAGGCTAAAAAACACGAAGTTTAAAACAGCATAAACTATCGATAACATATACCCGTGATGATTCCTAATGGTGAGGTCCACTAACAGTGAGGTATAATGGTGAGGTCCATACCAGTGAGGTATAACGGCGAGGTCCATACCATTGAGGTATAACAGTGAGATATTAGGAAAAATTTATCATTCCTAATTCATGTTCGATGTAATTTAAACTCTCTGAATTTAAAGGTTTGGTAAATATATCATCCAACTGATGTTCAGTTCCAATGAATTCAAGATTTATATCACCTTTTTGATAATGATCTCTCAAAATGTGTTATCTTACATCAATGTGCTTAGTCCTAGAGTGAGACACAGGATTCTTGGAAATGTTGATTGCACTGGTGTTATCACAATTTATAGATACATGTCCATATTGATATCCATAGTCCAATAGAGTGTGATTCATCCACAGAACTTTTGCACAACAACTACCATCATCTATGTACTCTACTTCAGCAGTAGACAATGTAACAAAATTCTGCTTTTTACTACACCATGATACTAAGGATTTACCTAGAAAATGACAGGTTCCAGAAGTGTTCTTCCTATATAACTTGCAACCAGCAAATTCAGCATCTGAATAACTTATTAAATCAAAATATTGTCCTTTTGGATAAAATAATCCTAGATTGGTAGTATGTTTAAGATATTTGAAAATTCTTTTAACAGCAAGTAAGTGTGATTCTTTTGGATTAGCTTGAAATCTTGCACACATGCACACACTAAACGTGATATCTGGTCGACTAGCAGTAAGGTAAAGTAAACTCCCAATCATACCTCTGTAATTTGTTTGATCTACTGGTTTCCCAGCTTCATCAATATCCAATTTACATGTGGTACTCATAGGTGTATCACATCCCTTATTACTATCCAGACCAAAAAAATTTATAAGATCCTTTGTATATTTTATTTGATTTAAATAGATACCATCATTATTTTGAAAAACTTGAAATCCAAGAAAGTATTTGAGTTCTCCCATTAAACTCATTTAAAATTCACTTTGCATACTCTTTGAAAAATCAATACACAAATCATTTTTAGAAGATCCTAAAATAATATCATCAACAAAGATTTGTACTATCAAAAAATCATTGGAAATCATTTTGATAAAAAGAGTTGGATCAAAAATACCTTTAATAAAACCTTTTGAAATAATAAAATTACTAAGTCTATCATACCAAGCTCTTGGAGCTTGTTTTAAACCATATAAAGCTTTAGAAAGCTTAAAAACTCGATTTGGAAAATGAGTATTAGTAAATCCAGGTGGTTGTTCAACAAAAACATCTTCAATTATAAAACCATTTATAAAAGCACTTTTAACATCCATTTGATATAACTTGAAATTCAAATGAGCATCATAAGAAAGTAGAATCCTAATAGATTCTAACCTAGCTATAGGTGCAAAGGTTTCCTCATAGTCTATTCCATCTTCTTGACTATATCCTTGTGTAACTAGTCTTTATTTTTTTCTAATGATATTTCCAGATTCATCAACTTTGCTTCTAAACACCCATTTAGTGCCTATGGTCAAAGTGTCCTTAGGTCTATCTACTAATTATCAGACTTTGTTTCTTTAAAATTGATTTAATTCTTCTTGCATAGCCATTACCCAAAATTCATCATTGATAGCATCATTGATATTTTTAGGTTCTGACTGTGAAAGAAAGGCTTGATGTTCAACCTGATTTCTTATAGAAGCTATAGTTTCTGTTCCTCTATCTAAATCTCCTACTACATCATCTAAAGGATGGGTTTTAAGGGTCCTAGTTGGTCTAGAAAAGGTAGGGATAGATATTTCAGGTTCATTTACAGGTTCGGGTTCAATAAAAATAGGTTCTGGAAAATTTCCAGAACTGGTTGTCTTAACAACAGGTTCACTGTTTTTGTCATTAAGGTTTAGAATTGACATATCTTCTTCAAGATTTTCAAGAGGGGTCTTAGGTTCATGTGGATCAGTTTCATCAAATTTGATGTGTATATATTATTCCACACATTTGGTCCTCTTATTAAATACTATATAATCTTTTCTAGATATAGAGTAACTTAGAAAGATTCCTTCATCGCTTTTGGATGCAAACTTATCAAGATTATCATTAGTATTTAGGATGAATACTTTTCAACCAAAAAACTCTAAAGTAATTAACCTTAGGCTTCCTATTATTCCATAGTTCATAAGGGGTATTTTTGAGAATTGGTCTAATCAAGACTCTATTTATAATATAACAGGTTGTATTGATAGCTTCATCCCAAAAGTAAATAGGTAGATCATATTCATTAATCATAGTTCTTGTAATTTCTTAAAGTGTTCTATTTATTCTTTCCACTACACCATTCTGTTGAGGTGTTCTGGGGACTGAGAAATTGTGACTATAGCCATTATGTGAGCAATAAGTTTTAAACTCATGACCATGGTCACTTCTCAGGGTATTAATCTTAATTCCACTTAGGTTTTCTACAAACTTGGATTATTTAATGAAATAAGAATAAGCTTCACTTTTGTGAGCTAGAAAGTATACCCAAGTATATCTAGAAAAGTCATCTACAAGGACATAGACATAGTGCTTCCCATTTAAGCTAGAAACTCTAGATGGTCTAAATAAATCCATATGAACCAACTCGAGAGGTTGAGAAGTTGAAACTTCTTTCTTAGATTTGAAAGAAAAATTATATTGTTTTTCCTTTTGACAAGGATTACAAACTTTATCTGTTGGGAATTATAGTTTGGGAAGGTCTCTAACTAAACCTTTCCTATTCAGTTTCCTAAGTGAATGAACATTGCATTTTCCTAATCTTCTGTTCCATATCCAAGATTATTTATGAAAATAATTTAAACAAGTAACATTTTGTTTAGCTAAATAATTCAAATCTACAGCATATACATTTTCATTTCTTAATGTAGTAAATGTAACGACCCAAAGTTTCATTAATGGAAATCCCTCTTGATCTAATTAAATGTATCTTTATGTTTATATAAGATGTCAACTTCTTTGGTTTTATGTTAAGAATTTTGACCGTGTCTAATACAGTCTTTGAATAGTGATCACATGATTAGTATAAATATAGGACTTTAACAAATCCAATTTACTCAGAAAAAGGAAGCAATGGCCTCATCCAGTAGAATTGACCCATACGAAGCCCATTTGTCGGAGCTCGGAAAAGAGGTGGCACATTTGGGCTTCGCCCTTGACCAATCCCAAGCTGAGCTTCATCATGTCAAGCTCGAACGTGACCATCTATGGGAAAAGTGGAAGTTGATTGAAATTACCACTCGAGCGATGTTATTTGAGCCACCCCAAGAGTCTGTCACCATCGCACACCTTACCCTTAGGTCTTATGTGGCTGTTTTAAGGGGTTATGTAACAAATAAGTAGTACTATGTTCATGTACATTATTTTTGTATATAATAATGAATATAATTTCTAGTCATTTTTGATACACTGTAAATAGTTTTTAAAGTACAAATGGTGTTTTTAGTTATTATTTAATTAAGAAATATATTTTATTAAATTAAGGTATTTTTGAATTAAATAGTATTTTAATAAAGTAACATTATTATTATTAAATTAATTTTTATTAAATATAAATTATCTTATAATTTTATGAATGCAATTAAAATTTTTATTAAGGTTTGAAAGCCATTTCTGTCAAAACCTGTGGATTTTCGATAAATGTCGGTTTTTATTTTAAAAGTGAAAATTAAAATATTTAGAAAATTATTTAGATAAAATAAATTTTATTTCTGGAATCAGGACGTCGAAATTATACAACAGTTAATTTTTCATAATTTTCTGAGACAGTCAAATTTTTGGGTAAAAATTAAATACCGTTTAAATATATAATGTGTTTTATGAAATCATAATGACCCAATAGTGATGTAATAAAATACTATAATCCTTATGTTCGGCCAATATATGTTTTACCATTAAAATAATGTGATTTTGGGTTTTTTTGACTTACTTTTCAAAGCATTAATGGACCCCTCAAGACTTATTCAACACCTTGCCTTTTTAAATTAATTTCCATGGGAGTGTGACTCACCTCCACATAAGCAACCCTAATATTTTAAGAAGTTCGGACCTTGGCCTTATAAAATATTGTTTTCCTCTTCCCTTTTCCAAAAACCATGGGCAAAAACCATGGGATGGTTTGTGGTTTGGATTAATTTAATGTAAGGGGACCCAAACCTAAATAATAAAGAATTCCCTCACCTTTCCTATATAAACCCACCCAATATCCCACTTCATCCTCACTCAAAGCATTTTTAGTTCATCCAACCTCTGCCAAACTCTCTCTATAATCCTCCCAAGGTGCCCCAATCTCCCAAGAAGCCTCTCACAAGCCTCTCTCTAGCTTTTGGAAGCACACTTCCAAGTAAGGGTTTTTTCTTCCTTTCTCATTTTTGTCAATTTCATTTCATTTGTATTGCCCTTTTAATTTCAATTATTAATGTTGGGGGATACTTTAGAACCTCCCGCATACTTCCCTCTTATTTTTTGAATGATGGTATACCCCTTTATCTCTCATTAAATGCCTCCCATATACACCTGTTACTATGCTGAAATTCCGAAAGGAACTTCTCTCTCTTCTTTTACATTCAAGAAATAATTTTGTATCATGAATCTAAATTCCATTAAAATTGTTGGGACATGTATCTATATGACCTCCTTACTTTCCATTACATGTAAATATTATGAGGAACCCCTTTCTCTCTCATCAACCATTTTTATGAATTCTTATGTCACGCTGTTATGCTACCGAAATCGCACCGATTTTCTAAGCCAATGTCATTGTGTAGTGAATACCATGCCCATTTCTCCATAAAGGATATTCACCTTTATGCACATTTACTTATTGATTGTAAAGTTTCATGTATTAATTCCACATTACTTTATCATGGAATAAATTATTATGTTTTATGAATCCATGTTTTATGATCCATGTGGCACACTTATGCATGAAATGAAATGTTTAAGAAGGGTGTGCCCTTATAGCGCTCCAATGCACTGGGTAAAGTATAGTATCATGATACGTCATGTTCAATGGTTGTTGACTCATACTAATTCAAGTGCAACTAGTGTTTAATCGTGATTTATGTTCAATGAGTATTTACTCATTCTCCATGTGCAATGAGCCTTGGCTCATGCTAATTCCATGTTAAGTGTTGTTTCCACGTTTCCATGTTATGATTATCATGATTTATCATGACTTTATGTTCATGTTCCTATTATTATCTATTGATATGCCTATTTACTAACATTTATTGTACTACTCATGTTATTCCATGTGTATTCCCTTACTAGGCTTTATAGCTCACCCTTTTCTTATGCATGTCCTCAGGTTATCCCATGCAATGCTAAGTACGAAGGAATGTAGTGGTCATGAAAAGGAAGTTTTAAATAAAGATGTTGTATTTCATGTTTTAAGTTTTTATGTAATGATCCTAATCCCCAAAGACACTAAACCTCTTGATCTTCTTTATTATATCAAGTGAAGTTTTATGTAAAAAATCATGTTTAAGTTGTAATAAAAAGCAGGGTTGTCATAGTTGGTATTAGAGGATAGGTTTAGTTATTTTTGGGATTAGGAAACCCTAGTAAAGCCTTAGATACAAGACTAAGTATAATAAAAACATCCCTAAGTTTTGGTAAGTACTGAGTAAGTGGTTTATCAAACAAATACATCCCTGTCTGGATACGAGCAGGTAGAGGCGGCTCTGGCACAGATATATCCTAGGGGTAAAACCCGAAAACACCGCTTTGAGCTAGACTCAAACGGGAATTGGTGCACGACAATAGGCTTTGCTGCACTCTTGGTTATGACACTCCCGGGGGATATGTTTTGATAAATTCACAAGCTTAGTATGAACCCTTATTAATGGAATTAAAGAAAATTCCCCTAAGAATATATGTTAGAAAGTAGATCATGAAAAGCCTAGATTGAAGCCTATAGACTCATGAGTTAAGGAAAGGAAAGTTTATTTATAAGTCATCAACTTTTGTATTTAGATTACCCATTATGTGTTACCCCTAACTTTCCTTTTATTCCAGCCAATGTCCGGTAATAGGAGGACTCGGGCTAACAACCGTTGTGAAGATCAGTGTGATGACTGTACTAATGAAATGCCCAATCCAATGGGAGTGGGAATCGTGAACTTTGTCATGCTTCTCTCTCAACTAACTCAAGTTTTGAATAGAAACACGAGTCAAGAGGAACGTTCAACCCCCCCTAAGAAAGAACAAGTCGCTATCGAGAGCTTCATGAGACAAAGGCCTCCTACTTTTAGTGGATCATCCGATCCCACAATCGTTGAACAATGGATCAACTCAATTGAAAAGATATTCTACATACTTCAATGTTCTGAACAAGAGAAGGTTCTCCTAGCGGCTTATTGTATGGAGGGTGAAGCTGATCAATGGTGGACGTTGATCAAAAATACGAAGCCTGAGGAGGAGATCGAGGCATTGGAATGGAAGGATTTCCGGAAGATGTTTTTCGATAAATATTTTCCGCGCACCCTTCGGCTTAAGATGGAAAGGGACTTCCTTTACTTCAAGCAAAAAGTTGAAGAATCTGTTGGAGTGTACAAGGAAAAATTCACAAGGCTTGCACGATACGCTTCCAGCTTTGTCGTTACCCCCGAATTCAAGGTTGACCGCTTCTTTGGTGGGATGAAGCCTAGCTTGTGGAAAGAATTAGCGATCCGTGACTTCGACAGCTATGAGGAAATTGTCTGATGTGCCCTCAAGGTCAAAATGGAGATTGGGGAATCACAGGGGTATCATGGGGATAAGAAGCGTAAGGTGGAATTCAATGCTGGTGGGATGATGGATAAATCCAACGGTGCTAAGAAGATCCAGCACCCCACTTGCCAAAAGTGCCGAAAGAAGCACCTTGGAAATTACCTTAAGGGGACGAGGAAATGCTTCAGGTGTGGAAGGTAAGGGCACCTAGTTGTTAACTGTCGGCAAGAAAGACCTGTGGCTGCGACAGAGGAGAGGAATGCTCCGTTCGAACCTCAACGCATTGTTCAATGCTACAAATGCAAATAACCGGGTGATTTTGCAAATCAGTTTCCTAATCCAAGGGTTTTCGGAGATAACCAACAACCTCCAAGGCAACAAGGAAGAGATTTTTCCATCACTTCTGCCGAAGTGAACCCCGACAATGAAGTGGTGACAGGTACGCTAGTTATTCATTCAAGAATAGAAAACGTACTTTTTGATTCAGGTTCTACGTATTCTTTTATATCTCTAAAGTTTAGTAGAACAATCCCAGCACCACCACAAATCATGGAAGTGAAGATGTCGGTGAGTACGGAAAATGGGGAAATCATTGCATCCCATGAGTATAAGTCCTCCCCTGTTATAATATGTGGATTGAATTTCCTGACAAACCTCGTCATACTCCCTCTGGTGGAATTTGATGAAATTCTTGGCATGTATTGGATTTCCTTATATAGAGCCAACATAAATTGTCAGGAGAGGGAAATCACACTCCATATGGAGAATCGAACCATGATTCTTTACAAGTGTCAGGAGGAAGATGAATCTCCTTTAGCTCCATCATCTCAAGCATGGATATTACTGCCTTATGAGCACGCGTATCTGGCTCAAATGATTGAGTCCAAGGAAGAAACCATCCTTGAAGAAATGCCTATTGTGAGGTAATTTGCGGAAGTGTTTCCCGAGGAACTGCATGGTCTTCCTCCTAGAAGAGATGTTGAGTTCTCAATTGAACTTATACCTGGGGCACTACCAATATCCAAGAATCCATATAGAATGTCTGTTTTTGAGCTTGAAGGGCTGAAGAAACAACTACAGGAGAATCTGGATAAAGGGTTTATACGCCCAAGTGCTTCACATGGGGTGCATCAGTCCTCTTCGTCAAGAAGAAGGATGGGTCAATGCGGCTTTGCATCGATTATCGTGAACTTAACAAAATCACGATAAAGAACAAGTATCCTCTGCCACAGATCGATGACTTGTTTGATCAGCTTCATGGAGCACAATACTTATCCAAGGTGGACTTGCGGTCGAGACATTATCAAGTAAGGGTGAAGAAGGAAGATGTCCCCAAGACTACTTTTCGTACAAGATACGGGCACTATGAATTCATAGTAATGCCTTTCAGACTCACCAATGATCTATCAATATTCATGGACTTGATGAATAGAGTCTTTAGAGATTACCTTGACAAATTTGTGGTAGTCTTTATAGATGATATTCTAATATACTCCAAAACCAAGGAGGATCATGAGGAGCATTTAAAAACTGTACTAGAAACTTTGTGCAAGGAGAAGCTCTATGAAAAGTACAGAAAGTGTGAATTCTGGTTGAAGGAGGTCTCATTCTTGGTCCATATCATCACAAGCAATGGGATATCTGTGGACCCCTCTAAAACAGATGCAATTGAGGGATGGCTGAGGCCAACATCGGTAACGGATATCCGTAGCTTCTTGGGGTTAGCTGGATATTATCGACGTTTTGTGAGAAATTTCTCACGATTGTCCAACCCTCTTACCAAGCTAACTAGGAAGGTAGTAAAGTTTGCTTGGAGTGATGAATGCGAAGAAAGCTTCAAGAAGGTGAAAAGGAGGCTTATCATTGTGCTCGTGCTCACTTTACCCACAAGTGGGGAACTTTTTTCGGTATTCAGTGATGCTTCAAAGAAGGGCTTAGGTTGTGTGCTGATGTAGAATAATAAAGTGATATCCTATGCCTCAAGGCAGTTGAAAATACATGGGAGAAACTATCCAACGCATGATCTGGAGTTGGCGACGGTGATCTTTGACTTGAAAATATGGCGGCATTATCTCTATGGAGAGAAATGTGAGATATATACTGACCACAAGAGTCTTAAATATATATTCACACAGAAAGATCTTAATATGCGCTAGAGAAGATGGATAGATCTCCTCAAGGATTATGACTGTTCAATCCATTACCACCCTGGGAAAGCGAACAAGGTGGCAGATGCCCTAAGTAGAAAGGATCCAGTGATTCTATCAATGATGAGAATTGAGAAGGATCCAATCTTCTTAGACTTGATTAAGATGGACGTGGGAATCATAAAGAATGGAACATCATCAATCCTTTCACAAATTATTGCTCAACCATCTCTTTTAGAAAGGTTAAAGGATGCTCAAAAGGATGATGTGGGAATTCAGGAAAAAGTGGAAGCTATCAAAAATGGGAAATCCTCGGAGTTTAATGTTAATGAAGAAGGAATTGTGCGGTTTGGGAAAAGACTATGTGTTCCATCAAATCTGGAGCTGAAGAAGGAACTTTTAGATGATGCACATAGTTCAAATTTCTCTATTCACCTAGGGAGCACAAAGATGTATTGAGATCTCAGAGAAAACTTTTGGTGGGATAATATGAAGAAGGAGATTGCTGAATATACATCAAAGTGCCTGGTGTGTCGGAAAGTGAAGGCAGAGAGGCAGAAGTCTAAGGGGATGATGCAACCATTTCCCATACCAAAATGGAAATGGGAAAACATCACCATTGAATTTGTCACTGGACTTCCGAGGAAATCAAAAGGCAACAATGCAATATGGGTTGTTGTGGATTGTCTTACAAAGACTGCACACTTCATTGATATTTGGGAGGATTTCTCTTTGGATCAACTGGCACGGATATATATCAGGGAAGTGGTAAGGTTGCATGGAGTACCACTATCTATTATGCCTGACCGAGATCTAAGATTCACCTCTAAGTTTTGTAAGAGTCTTCAACATGCTCTGAATACTGAACTGAACTTTAGTACGACTTATCATCCTCAAACTGATGGCCAATCCGAGCGGACTATCCAAACACTTAAGGATATGTTGAGAGCGTGCTCAATGGACTTTAAAGGAGGATGGGATCAACATCTTCCTCTGGTTGAGTTCTCTTATAATAACAGTTTCCACTCAAGCATCCAAATGGCACCATATGAAGCCCTGTATGGGAAAAGGTGTAGAACACCGGCATGTTGGGATGAGGTCGGTGAACGTAAGCTGCTTGGACCAGAAATGGTCGAAGAGATGGTGGAGAAGATGAAAACCATTCAACAGCATATCAAGGTAGCCCAGAGTCGACAGAAGAGTTATGCGGATAACCGTCGACGGGACCTTGAGTTTAAATTTGGATACATGGTGTTTCTACGTATATCTCCATGGAAGAAGGTCATTATGTTTGGAAAGAAAGGGAAGTTAAGTCCAAGGTACATCGGCCCCTTCGAGATTCTTGATCGTGTCGGGGTTGTGGCCTATCGACCAGCACTTCCACCTACTATGGCAAAAGTACATGATGGATTTCATGTATCCCTCTTAAGGAAGTAAATACTAGACCCTTCACATGTACTCTCTTCTGAGGTGGTACAATTGGAAGACGATCTTTCTTATGAGGAGCAACCAGTGAAGATCTTAGATCGTAGAGAAAAAGTTCTACGAAATAAGACAATTTCCCTCATCACGGTATTGTGGAGAAACCACAAGTTTAAAGAAGCAACTTGGGAATCAGAGGATATGATGAAGCTGAGTTACCCACATTTGTTTTAGTGTGGGAAAAATAAAATTTTGAGGGTGAAATTTCTTAAGGGGGGAATATTGTAACGAACCAAAGTTTCATTAATGGAAATCCCTCTTGATCTAATTAAATGTACCTTTATGTTTATATAAGATTTCAACTTCTTTGGTTTTATGTTAATAATTTTGACTGTGTCTAATATAGTCGTTGAACAGTGATCACATGATTAGTATAAATATAGGACTTTAACAAATCCAATTTACTCAGACAAAGGAAGCGATGGCCTCATCCAGTAGAATTTCCCCATACGAAGCCCATTTTTCAGAGCTCGTAAAAGAGGTGGCATCTTTGGGCTTTGCCCTTGACCAATCCCAATCTTAGCTTCATCATGTCAACCTCAAACGTGACCATCTACGGGAAAAGTGGAAGTTGATTGAAATTAACACTCGAGCGATGTTATCTGAGCCACCCCAAGAGTCTGTCACCATCGCACACCTTACCCTTAGGTCTTATGCGGTTGTTTTAAGGGTTTATGTAACAAATAAGTAGTACTATGTTCATGTACAATATTTTTGTATATAATAATGTATATAATTTCTAGTCATTTTTTATACACTGTAAATAGTTTTCAAAGTACAAATGGTGTTTTTAGTTATTATTTAATTAAGAAATCTATTTTATTAAATTAAGGGATTTTTGAATTAAATAATATTTTAATAAAATAATATTATTATTATTAAATTAATTTTTATTAAATATAAATGATCTTATAATTTTATGAATGCAATTAAAAATTTTATTAAGGTTTGAAAGCCATTTTTGTCAAAACCCGTGAATTTTCGATAAATGTCAGTTTTTATTTCAAAAGTGAAAATTAACATATTTAGAAAATTATTTAGATAAAATAAATTTTATTTTTGGAATCAGGACGTCGAAATTATCCAATGGTGAATTTTTCATAATTTTCTGAGACAGTCAAATTTTTGGGTAAAAATTAAATACCGTTTAAATATATAATGTGTTTTATGACATCATAATGACCCAATAGTGATATAATAAAATACTATAATCTTTATGTTCGGCCAATATATGTTTTACCATTAAAATAATGTGATTTTGGGTTTTTTTGACTTACTTTTCAAAGCATTAATGGACCCCTCAAGACTTATTCAACACCTTGCCTTTTTAAATTAATTTCCATGGGAGTGTGAATCACCTCCACATAAGAAACCCTAATATTTTAAGAAGTTAGGACCTTGGACTTATAAAATATAGTTTTCATCTTTCCTTTTCCAAAAACCATGGGCAAAAACCATGGGATGGTTTGTGGTTTGGATTAATTTAATGTAAGGGGACCCAAACCTAAATAATAAAGAATTCCCTCACCTTTCCTATATAAACCCACCCAAGATCCCACTTAATCCTCACTCAAAGACTTTGGAGTTCATCCAACCTCTGCCCAACTCTCTATAGAATCCTCCCAAGTTGCCCCAATCTCCCAAGAAGCCTCTCACAAGCCTCTCTCTAGCCTTTGGAAGCACACTTCCAAGTAAGGGTTTTTTCTTCCTTTCTCATTTTTTTCAATTTTCTTTAAGTTGTATTGCCCTTTTAATTTTAATTATGAATGTTGGGGGATGCTTTCACACCTCCCCCAAACTTCCCTCTTATTGTTTGAATTATGGGATACCCCTTTCTCTCTCATTAAATGCCTCCCATATACACCCGTTACTATGCCAAAATTCCGAAATGAACTTCTCTCTCTTCTTTTACATTCAAGCAATAATTTTGTATCATGAATCTAAATTCCATTACAATTGTTGGGACATGTATCTATATGACCTCCTTTCTGTCCATTACATGTAAATATTATGAGGAACCCCTTTCTCTCTCATCAACCATTTTTATGAATTCTTATGTCACGTCGTTACGCTGCCGAAATCGCACCGATTTTCTAAGCCAATGTCATTGTGTAGTGAATACCATGCCCAATTATCCATCAAGGATATTCACCTTTATGCACATTTACTTATTGATTGTAAGGTTTCATGTATGAATTCCACATTCCTTTATCATGGAATAAATGATTATGTTTTATGAATCCATGTTTTATGATCCATGTGGCACACTTATGCATGAAATGAAATGTTTAAGAAGGGTGTGCCCTTATAGTGCTCCAATGCATTGGGTAAAGTATAGTATCATGATACGTCATGTGCAATGAGTGTTGAATCATGCTAATTCAAGTGCAACGAGGGTTTACTCGTTCTTTATGTGCAATGAGGATTTACTCATGCTCCATGTGCAATGAGCCTTGGCTCATGCTAATTCCATGTTAAGTGTCGTTGCCACATTTCCATGTTATGATTATCATTCTTTATCATGCCTTTATGTTCATGTTCCTCTTATGCTCTATTGATATGCCTATTTCCTAACATGTATTGTACTCCTCATGTTATTCCATGTGTATTCCCTTATTGGGCTTTATAGCTCGCCCTTTTCTTATGCATGTCTTCAGGTTATCCCATGCAATGCTAAGTACGAAGGAATGTAGTGGTCATGAAAAGGAAGTTTTAAATAAAGATGTTTTATTTCATGTTTTAAGTTTTTATGTAATAATCCTAAGCCCCAAAGACACTAAACCTCTCAATCTTCTTTGTTGTATCAAGTGAAGTTTTATGTAATAAATCATGTTTAAGTTGTAATAAAAAGCAGGGTTGTCATAGTAAATACCAAAAAAAATAGAATTAAAAACATTAAATGAATCGTTTTTAAATTTTAAAATGAATCCATCATAACAAAACTAATAAATACTTAACAGATTGTATTTTAATCCATCAAAAAATAATACTTTAGAAATTAAAATTGGATCATTGTTACCAATCTGGCCTAAGCCGATGATTTTTCCTTTTTAGTTATCCCCAAAGGTGACATTCCCTCCATCAACTTTGATTAATATCTTAAAGCATGGGTAGTCTCCTATCATATTCCTTGAATAACCGCTATCCAAGTACCATATCTTCCTACAGGAACTTTTCAATCAAGTTTCATACAAAACATATTTAGATAAAAGATAATTTTGGTACCCTGGTATTCTTGGGTCCAGAAAGGTTAGCAAGTAAAACTTTAGGAACCTATATTTGTCTAATGGGTTTCCTATAATTAACAGATTCAAAAGATTTTGATAAACAAACTTTGTTTGGTCTGCAAGAATTTGAATATCTAGATGAAGAATAAGAATTTCCAGAACTTGAACTAGCAGCATACTTTCCAGATTTTGGAATGAATTTATTATTAACAATCTTTCTCTGTCCAGGCTGGTAACCTATACCAATAATATATTTTGGTGCAACTTGTTTTCCAAGAATTTGAGTTGGAGTATTCTTTCCATTTGTGAACTTCTCTAAGTCTTTTCTAAGTTTATCATTAGAAAATTTAAGTTTAGTGTTTTCCTTTAACAGTTGGGCATTCTTTTACTTTTCTATACTAAGATCAGATTTAATAGTACTAGTCAAGGCATACTGTTTCTTTAATGATTTGTACTTATCTTTTAGCTCATTACAAGTATCTTCTAACATATTACAGTATTCAAATGATTCATCTTTAGACATGTTATCATCATTATTTGAATCACTTTCATTCCTAGAATAATAATCATTGTGCATAGGGGAATTAAGTGTTACCTTAGATGTTTCAGTCATAAAACACATGTTGGCATGATTCTTTTATTTAGAATCAGAAGCTTCAGATCCACTTGAGCTGTCTTTATAAGCACTCCATATAGATTTCATGGATTTCTTGTATTTCTTATCCTTAGAGTCATACTTTTTCTTAAATTTCATTTTTGGACAGTCATCTTTGACATGCCCTTTTCTTTTGCACTCATAGCAAACTATTCCATCATATTTATTGGTTTTACTCCAGTCTTTCTTCCAATTTCCTCGTTGATCATACATACCCTTATAATCAGATTTTCGAAAGAATTTTCTCTTTCTATAGAATTTCTTGAATCTCTTGGATATCTGAGCCATCTCTTCATCACTGTATGAGTCAGAATTCTCACTAGTTGATCTTTCTTCAGTTATCTGAACCTTCTCTTTGTCCTTGGTCTTTGAAGTAGTAGACTTAAATGCAAATGATTTCTTCTTAGTTTCATCATCTTCCTCTCTATTCACTTTTATCTATTCTCCGTACATCATCAATTTGTCAATCAGCTCCTTGACGGGTAGATTGACAATGTCACATGATTCTCATATAGAGACAGAGGTTCCTCTCCATCTGTCTGGTAGGCATCTCAGTATCCTCATGATTTTCTCTTTTGTTGGAATATCTTTTCCCAGTGAGCTCATTATATTAACTATCTCATTAAACCTGAGATACATATCAGAAATAGATTCATTAGATTTCATTTTAAAATTATCATACTTAATAGTGTATGTATTAAGTCTCATTTCCTTAAAATTGGTTGTTCCCTCGTGGGAAACAGCCAAAGTATCCCAAATTTCATAAGAAGTATTACAAGCAGATATTTGATTAAATTCTTCATCTCCTAAAGCACAATACAAATAATTCATTTCTTTACAATTATTATTGTAAGCAGCTTTCGTAGGTTCATCCCAAGTAGTTCTAAGAGTTTCTGGAATCTTATATTGAGTCTCTATAGCAGTCCAGATGTCAAATCTCATACTTTCTAAATGGATTTTCATTTTTATTTTCCATTGGGTATAATTGAAATCATTAAAGAAAGGTGGGTTATTGGTAGCTACACCTTCTAATCTGTTGTCCATAATAACTATGTTTTAAAAGGATATATAAAGATATAAAAATTTAGAATTAACAAAAATTTTGAGATCTTTAAGATACAACTAAAATCACAGTTGAAAAATTTTCACAAAAGTGTTTTGAAAAAAAAATTATCCAAACCCTCTAATACCAAATGTTGGTCGGAGTGGATACTCAAGAGGGGGGTGAATTGAGTTCCTATTAAAAATTTCTGTTTAAAAGATTTGTGTTGAAATCCCCAAATTCATAAAACAAGTTAAATTGTAGTAGATTTATAAAGATTGTAAGTGTTCAATTAGTTTCTCAAATATTGATTATTTCGCAGTTAAATTAATGTGAGGATTAAGCTAGCTTTTGAAACTAACTTACTATCTAGAAATAATTACAAACACTTTCTAGTTCAACTATAAGAGTTACTTTAAAACAGATTTGAATTTCAAAGTAATTAGCAGTGGAATATTGAATATAGTTTAAACTAAAATAATATGCACAACAGTTTTAACCAAGAGGTTCAATCTCAAGCTGAGACTTAGTCCTCTCAAATAGTTTATATAAAACTTTGATCCACACCTTGGATCAGGGTTTACAACAGTACTCAGACTGTCCAGGTCCTCAGACCTCTACCACAGTTCTACGTGGGAAAGCAACAACAACAGCACATAGGCTATCCAGGTCCTCATACCTCTACCATAGTTATGCATGGGATACAAAGGTATAAAGAGTTTGGTGTGAGGATTTTAGTATCCTCCAGTTCATCTTAGGAGTCAGTGTGTGTCCAAAAAGACAGAAGCACACACACAGCTCGTAATGTAATAAAAATGATCACATGAGAGCAATAATATGGAGATGATTTTAGAATGCTCTTGTGTGATTTCAATGCAGCTCTGGACTCCTTTGGATTGAAGCAGATGAAGCTTTGAGTCCTTCTGTGGAAGTTGTCTGGACAACAGAGTGTTGTGGTTTTTGTTCCTTCACTTCCAGTACAAGTGTTCAGCTTGAATGTGAGAGTATTCCTTGTAGCGCTTAAACCTCCTCTTCGAACTTATGTTCTTGATGTGTATGAGTGTTCTTCGAGTTCTTCGAGTTCTTCGAGTGTTCTTCTCTGCATGTACGTGTGTATCTTCTTCTATGTGTCTCGTATGTATCTTCTATTCTTCCTTACATATATGTCTATTTCTCCAGTAGCTCGATATTCCTTTTATTCCTTTTTCTCTGGAAATGGGAATGATTACCTTTTACAGGTACGTGGTACGGTTCCCTGACATGCCAACAACCCACATTAATTAATAGCAGTTGCATTGAATTAAGAAAATATAACCGTTAACATTATATTAATAATATTAACAAAGTATAGAGTTTGAGTAACAGTGATTGGTTAATAGTCATCTTCCATCCGTAGCTGTCTGTCGGTAGACTTGTAACAGTAACTCTTGTAGCAGTAGCTCATGTATCAGTAGCTCCGTGTGTAGTGGTAGCTCCTTGTATTGGTAGCTCCATCTATCGATAGCTCTTTGTAACGGTGTACTTCTGTCAGTAGCTCTTTGTAACGGTGTACTTCTCAGTAGCTCTTCCTCGCTATCAGTAGCTTCCTCTATCGGTAGCTCCATTCTATCGGTAGCTTGTATCAGTGGACTTGTATCGGTGAACTTGTGTATCAGTGACCTTGTCTATCAGTAGACTTAGTCTATTGGTGGACTTGTCTAACAGTGAACTTGCATCAGTGAGCTAGTCTGTATCAGTCAGAATTATAACTATCAGTGACTTAAGAACCTAAATCCTTACAAAGTAACTGTTCTATGTATATTAGTTCCAGATTGAATTAATATCATACTTCATCATTGTCAAACATAAATAAACATTGATTAATATATTCCATGATATTATATGATTATTTTGACATCCATACTAACTCTAGAATATGAAGGCATAATTATGAAACATAATTGTATATAGATAAGCATGATTTGGGATTATCAGAACATATCTAATCATATTTGAGATTATCAAAACAGGTGAGTCCAACATACACCATAATAAACATCCATTCTGGAACCTGGTATAATGTCTCCTTATTTTCAAAAGGACACGTGAGATGAATGTTAGTGGTTATACTCAATAATAGTTTTTCATGAATCTTTCACGTGGAAATAATGAAGTTGTGTACTTATCACAACTGGCCTAGGTATCACCCCTTTTCAGCCACTTGGAGAACACACCTGACTTGCTAATAATATTTCTATACTTACTTGGTTATTTTATATCAATATAAATATGTGCCAATCATATTGTAATGAATACCGAATATGAAAAATCGAAATAATGCATTGATGAATATTCCTAATGAAGAAGCGGTAACTTGCTTCTTTTATTCAGTTTATTATTATAAAACATCCATAGTATTATTTCATAATATGAAAATAAAAATTACACCCTATTAACACCCTTTTCATTGAAGGACGTTGTGAATGTGTTTTTGGAGTTACTTTCCACTAGCCTTTCGCCTTGTCTTTCAATTTGTTTTCCATAAGAATTAATGATTATACTTTACTATTATTCTTATTTACTTGCAGAACCTTACCGAAATCGGTAATGAAGTGTTTAATCAATACTTGTTTATTTTTGTAAATTAAAACGAGACTTGAGTAAACAGGTGAAGGTGATATTAGAATAGGATGCATTGAAAGATCATAACTCTCATTTCAATTTACACAGATCCAGTGTAACCATTACCTATTCATATAATTGCTTCACTTTCTTCGTACAAACATCTTGGAGAGGAGACTTCTTGTTATTTCATTCATGTCCTGATGTAGCATCCGTAACTAACATCAGACATTGATGGAAAAAAATGGCATAACAATCATATGATTTGTACATGAGTCTCTTGTAAGAAATTTCACCCTCGGTTCCTGAGGTAGTATAACAGGAATAAGGACACTAGTACCAGGAGTTTCCAATAGTATTGTGCGGTAGCACCTGTACTATTCTTGGATACTCGTGCCGGTGTGGAAATTGACTTTATCTAATATTTATGGAAGTTTTAAATTTGTACGCTAGCACTTGTACTATGTGATCTTAATCACAACTGACTGCGTATGAAATATAAAAATTCACCACGTCACATGTTCATTTTATTTGTACATGCTTGTTTATTATTACTCTTTGTGTTTGTGTGTTAATTGCACATACAAAAATATAAAAAACAATGAAAATTAAAAGGGTGACCTGATCATGAGCTAACACTAATGGTTGATCTGCTGAGTGAATAAAAGACCGACCTAGACCCTAGGGTTAATACCTTGAGTCACGTCGCTTGTGACTCTAATTGTAACACCTCTTATCCAATGCATCCAACTCATGCCTGGTGCATCGACATCACTTGGCGCGAAGTGCATCACTTGTCATCTCTTCATTATACAAAAATACTCACACAGAGGCAAGAAGAAGTGTGGAATATAATAAATAAAACTCTGAAAGTGGGCGCGCAGGTTCGTATACATATAATGAATCAGAGACGATACACATATCATCATTTATTAATTAAACTAATTATTACAACACAATGAAATAATAAATAAATAAATTAAATAAACATGCACCAAACATGCATTGGTCGCTCCAGTGCTAATGACCATTTATATATGCATTAAACTCGCGTATATTAAGAAAATGCAGAAATAAAATTGAACTTGCATTAAATATTTGTTGAGGGCATTTTTTATTGAATTAAAATTTCGCTCTAATTTTAATTCAATATACACGTCATTCGGTCCTGATTATTTAATTTAATTTTAACACCAAAAATTATATTTATTAATTAATTAATTTAATTTATCGCCAAAATAAATTAATTTATGCCGTAATAAATTTTTTTAACCAAAAATTAATATTTAATTAACTTAACTTTCAACTGAAATTAAATTATTTATTTTAAAAAAAATTATGATTAAATTAAAATACCCCGGGCCAGAGGGCCTCTCTAGGTTCAACCGAACTTGCGCAGGACCATTTTGAGCAGTGTCGGGATGATCTAAGTCCGCCCCATTCTGGGTGGGACAGACCTACCATTCCCATACAAGCCAATTTGAGGTGGTTCAGCGGAAGGCGGTGCCTCGATGGAGAACAGGTGGCCGTGGGTCTCCTGGTCTGGTGGGTCTCACTGGAAGAGGGCTTGCCAGAGGAGCGCTGAACCAGGGAGGGGCTCCAGGCGGTCTGTCCAGCGGAGGTGACGGAGAAGGTGGGAGGTGCGAAGGCGGTCGAGGGGCTTGGGTCCAGCGACGCGGCGTGAGCAGGAGGGAGCCAGCCTTGCCGAGTCGGTCAGGGTGGTGCGGCAGCTGTACCTACTCTGGGAAAGGGGATGGGCAGTGCGCCGCCACAAGGAGGTGGGGTGTCGCGGCCCTAGTTGGCTGACAGGGTGGCCCACGTGCATCCTTTTCATTTCTTTTTTTGTTAAATTTTTTTATTGGTCAACCCAGCATAATTTCACTCACTTGTGGTAAAAAAATTTGAACGGAGATTTGTTCCTTTTTACTTTTAGGAAGAAAAAAAATCTACCCCAAAATTTTCTACACCCATTTGGGTGTGTTTTTCCTTTCTTTCTCAAATCTAATAAATAGACTGAATAAAATAAATAAATTAACTAATTAATAAATTTAATATATTAATATACCCTTGTCTGAGAACCCTATTCCAAACATGGGAACTCTAGCTAGTGAACTTGTTCATGCCACTGTTTCGAGTAAAAACGCATGATCTAAATACCCGCACAACTACCATTTCAAATCAGTTTTTTTTTTTACTTCAGATGACTGCAGATTGGACATCCGTTATCGGATTAATATACGGTCTGCAGTGTTGGGACCGTAATGATACCCTATTCATAGATTAATGCAAATTTACTCCATTCATTAGCTTAAAACTTCACGTGTTCCCTCAGATACCACTTGTGGGTACCACGCACACAGCGGAAGCCCCAAAAATGGGATTATAATTTTTTTTACCAACGTTCAACATGCACTTGTCGACGTTGGGGAATCAGTACCTGTTTATTCCAAGTATCTTACTTGAAGAGTTTTAAGCACAAAATAAAAACCGTAAAATACATGTTTTAGATCTGAATCCGCACACAACATCTTCTCGTCGTTGGCAATCGCTGCTCGAAGAATCCGAAGTTGGATTTCTCTAGACCGTCCACACTTGCTTCAATAATCTGCAGGAGCGCCAATCATCTTAATTCAGGTGCTAACACGGAATTCCAACGTCGCTTTCGATGCTCCAATGATCACCGCATTTCCTCTCTTGTGATGCCTGAGAGACAGCTCAATCCGAGCTCCTATATCCAAAACTTCTCTCTCTAGATCATGGGATAAACAAGATAAGAAAGAGATCACATGAATAGCCATAGATGGGAGACCCTCCTCTTCTAGATATATTGTGTAATTAAAATACCTGGTATTGTCTCTCCATCCCCCAAATACTTAACGTACTATAAATGACATGTTATGACTGCTAATCTGAGTCATAAATATTATTATCACTTTCCTCTAATATATTAAGTATATTACATGATAATAAATGAGTCATTAACTCGACTCATCCTTCCCACAAATATTTATTTAACCTTGAATATTTTATTATTCGTTCAAATAATATTTTTCATGTATTTACAAACTTGTAAATACATTTAATAAACAAATTCAATGCTCATTATTCTTAACTTGAATAATATGAATATATTTGTTGGATTAGTGATCATTTAACCTTTGACAAATTCCAAACCCTAGTGGTGGGGCCAAACACGTCCAAAACTCCTATTCAACTGAATATAGTAGATTCTCAAGTACACAATTGTGTGTGATCCTATAGGCCCTTATCTCAATAGCAGTGAATAGTATTCACAGACCAAGAGCAGGATCTAGAAACCCATCATGGCCCATAAAGAGATAAGGATTGTCACAGTAGAGACAACCAACCAACTAGCATTCATTTTCTAATATAATCTATTTCTCTTTAAAAAACTCATAAAGTAGGATGCACACTTATTTCGTTCCCCTTTTCCTGCTTTACTATTTTTTGATCAAATTGGATATAATTACCTTGGATGACCATGGCCATGGATTTATCAATGTAGTTCCATCCTAATCAACATGGCTCGAGATATATAACTTCCTTAATCTAAAAGCGACAAATTCTTTCTTGACCATTCAACCAATGTCATGCCACCAATGACTTACCCATCAAAAACTATCTCACCATGATTTCAATATTATGATTTTTGTCTGGAATAAAAGTACACGATTGAATGGAATACATTAGAAATGATCTCGACTCAGGAGACCATTATACATGATCGTAGATAGTAACATCCAATGACACCCAAAACATGTGGTGTTCCTATTGGCGGGTCAGCCCTCATGATCTCACTACTACAGATCTCCATGTACGAACTTCATGAGAAGAAGTCTCAATGATTTTGAGCCCCCAACACATGATAGTCAAACATCTATTGTGTCCAGTCAGTAAGATGCATCTAGACCATATGACCTTTGTTTAAGATTAATGTCATAGTATCTCGAGACTCTCATTATAGCATGAGATCTACTATAACCTTTCAATATGACAATTAATCTATGAAAATTACCATTAAATAGTGGATGCAAAAATATCTACCCTATAATGGTAAGAATAAATCATGTATATCTAACTGTATACACGATATGGTAATGAAAAGAACTAAATAGTTGGGTCTAAGGAACCCACTATTTCAATAGTTTTAGGATCTTGTGGAACACATATGTATAAGTTTCATTATGTGATGGGTGAGACCTATATCTCTCTCCAAATAATTGGGTAAAAATTTATATCTCCTAAGATAGATTAGTCTATAATGGGGATTGAGCCCAATTATATAAGACATGGCTAGAATTGGGAGTGAACCTTGTTTAGTAAGAGAGGGAGAGAACACGGAGTGAAACCGATTCAATTAAGGATGTTTTATGCTATAATGGTCTTGGTAGTGAGCCTTGAATAATATGGAAATGATTTTATATACTTATGTGTATGAAAAAAAATTCCATGTCTTATGCTAATTTTATTATCTTATGTATCATGTTCACCGATTCCCTAATTATTCATGTCTTATTAACATCCAATCTTTATGTTATGGCTCAATACTGTGATCTTTGATAGGTAGGGTATGGTTTTCTAATTTTTATTTTGATTTTATCATACCCTTATGTTCATGTTATTCTTATGTATGTCCCATGTTTACCCTTACTATGATTTTGTTCTCACCCTTTGTTATATTTCCATTCCTTAGGTTTTGAAGACATGTATTATGTATGATATTTCTAAGAAGGGGGATAGTTGTGAAGAATGTAGTGGGAGATGATGCAGCTTAGTTATGGACCAATGTTTATGTTTCCATGTTTCTAAAGGAACAAAATTACTATCTTCATAAGGCATGTGTCTATTTAATGTAAGGAATATTCATAAAAAATGATGTAATATCTATGTATAAAAATCGTGGTTCTCTATACCAAGAGAAAGGAAGAGTATAAAGATAATTTGAATATTTTCTTGAATACCTTTAGGGAAGAGAGTCTATATTCAAAATTTATAAAGTGGGAATTATAGATATAAAATGCTTCATTCTTGGGTTATATAATCTCAAGGGAAGGTATATCGATATATCCTTCGAAGAAGGACGTTATTGAGCAATGCACCATACCACCCATAGTGACTGAGATCCATAGTTTTCCAGGGTTGTATAGATTCTACCCATGAATTATAAGGTATTTATCATAGATATAAAATCTAATAACCATGTTGACTTATAAGGGATTAAGTATCTTTAGATAGATGAATACGAGGAAAATTTCTAGTAGATAAGATGAAGTTATGTTGGTGGACTTATTATTATATTACCCTACACTAGATAGGGTTTTTTGATCAATAATGATACATTAAAGAAGGGATTGAGATTAATCCTTATGTAGAATGATATAGTTATAGATTATTCCACATGAAAGTGGAAAATTCATAAGAAAAATTACCCAACCCTGATTTGGTGTTCGAACAAGAATTTTTTTCCTTAAAAATATTGATGAATTATCTTTATAATAAATGATGTGCTATATATATAATTATCACAAAATATTACAGTATATATTAACACAAAAAGAGTAAGACATGTGATAATGGATATTGTCGGAGTTGATTAATTATTATGACTACTAAATTCAATACCACCCCAAGAAGGAGAACAAGGTGGTTGATGCTCTGAGTTAGAAATACCATTATAGTTTTCCTATGACGAGGACTAAAAGAGATCCCACAATTACAGATTTATAGAAGATGGTATTGAAATCAAGAAGGGTATTGACCATATTTGTATTATATTAAAGGTAAAACATCCATCCATATCAAGATTAAAGAGGTGTAGAAGGAGGATGTGAAACTATAGAAGAAGGTGAGAAATGTTCCTAGGTTCAACCATTGATGTGAAAAAATTATAATTTTTTGGAACTAAGTATGTGGCCCACCAATTCTAGACATGAAGAAGGATAAATTAGATAAATCTCATAGTTCATCATTCATTATTCAACCTTGAATAATGAAAATTTATATTGATTTGAAATATTATTTCCAGTGGGATGGCATGGAAATGGATATTAAAGAGAATTCATCGGAAAAATTTGAAAATTGAATTAAACTTTAGAACTGTATATCATCCTCAGACCCATGTCTAGTATGTGAGGATAATTCAATACCAAGATGTTCTTTTTAGAGAATATTATATGGATTTAAACGGTGTTAGAGATCAATACATTATTTTGGTTAATTTTTATTACAATACTAGCTTTCACTAAAGCATTTTGATAACTCTCTATCATGACCTGTATGGAAGGAAGTACAAAACTCAAAAATTCTACGGTGAAGTTTGAAATCCAAAACTATTAGGGCCTAAGAAAGCTAAGTAAATGGAAGAGTAAGTTAGAGCTATTTAGTAGTTCATCATGGAATCTCAGAGTCGACATAGATGTCATGTTTACAATCATCAGTGAAATCTAGAGGTCAATATTGATGAAAAGGTATTCTACTGAATATCATCTTGGAATAAGGTTATGATATTTTTAAAGAAGATCAAGTTGATCACTAGATATATCATCCCATTCTAACTTCTTAATCATAACAGGTTGGTTACTTATCATTTTGTGCTTTAAAAAAATCTCTCTCAAGTTCATGATGTGTTCCATGTATGTCTTACAAGAAATTAAATACACGATCCTTCACATGTAATGAACTCACAATTCACACCACTTGATAATGATATCTATTTTTGAGAATAACCTATGGTGATTTTGGATTGAAGATATAAAGTTATTGAAAACAAGACCACTCACCTGGTAACGATTTTGTGGTCAAACCATAAATTCAAGGAATCTATGTTGGAACCCAAGGATGTGATGAGGAATAAGTATACCCAATTTTTTGAAAATAAGTACTATAATTTAAAAGGATAAATTATTATAAGGGGGTATAATTTAACACCACAATATATCATGATATATTTATATTTTAATAAATTTAATTTTTTTGATAGCTTTTTTTACACACAACACTAATCTTAAATGAACTATGATAGATTATTAAATTATTAATAAATTATAGTAATAATTATGTAGTGGGATTGATAGGTTTTAATAAGATAAAATAATTTATTAAAAGATATAGTTTAATTTTTTTGAAAATTAATTCATTTTTTATTAGTTGGTTTTAATGGTACATAAAAGTATTTCAATTTAAAATGAGTTATATTTTTGAAAACTTTTTTTATGTCTGTGAATTTTTTTTCTAGCTTAATAAATTAAATAAATAAATATTGATTAATGAAATTAACAAAATGTGATTATTATATATTAAATTATATATTTTAACAATAATATAATCATTTTTATATGTAATGGAATAAAATTAAACTCAATTTTATGCTTAAAAATTCATTTTTTTTAAAATGGTTTTCATTGTGTTTTGCAAAAAATATTTATTTGGTTTTTTATAATTATTGAAATTGAATCCTATAAAATGGATTCCATTTTTCTAATCAGGATAATTAATATAATTTAATAGGTTTAACTTATTTTTTGGTTGTAATAAATATTTAAAATAGTAAAATTGTGTTACCATGCTTTGGGTTAAAAAGGGTTTATCAAGGGTTAAACTAAGAGATAAGGGTAAAAATGCCACTAAAAATTTTCTAAATATTATTATTTGAATTTATTTATACCATAAAATATTATAAAATAAAATTAATGTTTATTTTGATCCAATTATATAGGTAGGTGACTTTATATCATATAAATCTTTTAAGAAATTCCACGTGTGTCCCTCCCATCACATATAAAAGGGAACCTCTTATCATACCTCAATAAAAAAATTAGAGCACTCTTTCTAAAAAAAATACCAACATAAATACATTCCCAAATTCCTTCCCTTCATTATTGATCTATAGGTATTACCTTAAGAGCATATTAATAAGGCTTAAGTTATAATCCAAACGAGGACTCTCAAAGAAGAGGTAATTGTCTTACCCAACACTTTCAGAGTTTATCTCTTATTTTACTTATGATACATCAATTTTATAAATACTAAAATGTTTAATAAAATATAAAAAATACACATATATGTAATTATGATTATGTTACAACAATTTTCCACCTCCTTTCAATCAAATCGAAAGTAAAATTATCTCTCATGCATATGTGTGAACTACCATCTCCACACAACGATATGATTCATTTTACATAACTATATATCATTGTTCGTTTTTATGATGGATTTAATATATAAATATGATATTAATTACACATTTATTCATTAGGAATTATATATTCTTTTATACCTTATTACTATTATATCTGTTGGAAAATGATATTGTCACTTGTGCGTACATGTTGACTTCTACCTCCACGAAGAGATGTGATTTTTTTTAATTTTTTCTTTACATGTCTAGTAATAAGGATAGATTTAATGAATATATATATGATATTAATAATATTATAATGATTCTTTAACAGTTAATTATTATTTACCATTCATTCATCACAACCATTGAAAAGTGGAAATATCACTCATGCGTATATACAGACTACCATCTCAATGAAGTGGGGTCATTATTTTTTCATCACTTATTTTTATAAATGATTATAAAAGTGAATATGATGAATGAATATGATAATTATATCCTGATTAAAATTCTTGATATAAAAAAATCACAACCAAGGTTTAAGTACCTGAACCACCAAACCAATCAGGCATAGAAAAAAAATTAGTCTTCACCTAAATATGCATTTTAATAAATAAACTATTAATAAATGTATAATTATAAATTAAAAAAATGATAAATTTTTTGTTATTTATGAATATAATTATGAAATATATTCATAATAAATCTATATTTATTATATATTATATTTGAACTCGTATGAATCAGGACATGACTTGTGGTAAGAGATTTATATTATAATCTCATTTATTTTTAGGATTATCTATTTTAAATTTATATTGAGATAAATTATCTTGGTCTTATTATTTAATCCCCAAAAACTTTCTTCTCATTTTTTTATTAATCTAAATTTTATGTATTAGTATAATTTTTTACTTTTTTGTACTTAAAATGGTCAAGAAAATGTTTTTTATGAAAATCTGACCGTATTTCCTCTTTGGTTGATGAAATTTTTCTTCCATGTCCATAATCATAAAAATCAATTTTTGTAAGTTTTAACTATATATTAAATGTTTTAAAAATTTAATTTTAATTACCTTTTACCATATATTAAAAGGTTTAAAGGGAATCTTTTTTAAGAAACATTTTTGGAAAAAAATAATTTTTTACTTTTCATAAATTTTTTGAGAAGAATATTATATTTTAACATATGTAGTCTGAATGGATTTTCCCCCAGTAATAAATGTTCTTTGATTTAAATATTAATTTATAATTTCACTTTGTTATTTTAAAATAAAATTATTTTCTCAATATTCAATGGATTTATAGCTAAATTTATTTCAAAATATAAGTATATTTTGTCGTGTTTTCAAATAAATATCTTAATGTTGTCTTAAATGTATTTTTCATTTATGTCATCATCCTTTATAGATTTTTATTAATTACTGGGGATATGATCTTATAATTTCATCCACTTTTATAGGTTATTTAGGTTGATTATGATCTCTAGATGATTACATGAAAATAATTTCATTCACATGGTTTAATTAAGTTATGCTGACATAATGAATGATTTTATAGCACTTTCAACTTCCTTTCTACGAATAATTTATGAGTACATAATGATGAGAATTTTTTGAAACCCATTTCTTTTCCTCGATTTATACTATGATGATATAATTAATATTTTATGATATTTTTTCACACATATTTTTGGTTTTCCTTGTGTGATAGGTGAACTCACAATTATATATCCCTCAAATGCATTGGGTAAATAATGTTATCTAATTAGATAATAAAGACTGGAATGAGAAGTGTACCCAATTCTATAATGGAATCTTACCACTATGATAGTCTTGGGAGTGAACCTCAACTATGTAAATGATATAATAATAAGTTAACCCAATCCACTATGATATACTTCGAAGTGATCCTTGACTAAGGGAGGGATTTTGTAAGAACCCGGTTCTTATCCTTGAGGTACGAGTTTCTTATTTTCTTTTATCCTTAAGTGTTTTTGAGAAAACAAGGGAAATGTGGGAAAAATCCCAAATTTATGGGTACACACCGTGTACTTTTTCCACACACCATGTACTTTGGCCGTGTGGGATGAGTATATAGGGCGTGTAGGCATGTCAGTGATTAAAGGTGTAAAAACTAACTACATGCCGTGTACTTAGTAATACATAAAGTATAATTAGTCAGCATTTGAATAGTAAGGCGGTGGAAGTAGCTTCCAGTGAATAGTTAAAAAGAAAGTACATGCTGTGTACTTGAGATTACACACCGTGTAGTTATGTTTTTTCGTTAAAAACAGGTAGTATCCTCCTCATTCGACAAAGGAGGCATAGGATGCACCAGGAGATACGAGAGAGGAGACCGAGACTTGGAGGAGCTCCCGAACGCTCACCAGGACTCCGATTCCTTCGCCATCACTCTCATTTGAACCGCGTGGGTGAGATCTTCTCTCTTCTTGAACCTTTCCTTACAATTACTTCCCTATAAGAAGTTATTTAGGTTTGAATGGGTAATCTCTTATCTCAGATCTATGTCGTTCTTGGTTGTTTCGAGAGGTTCCTTTCACGTATATCGATCAGAGGAGATCGAGGTAGGTGGTCTTGTGTTTAATTCCAACTATTAAGTTGATTTTGTGTACCATTGAGCCACGCTCCCATGTTCGGAGTGTCGTATGGTTGAGACTTTGACCATTGAAATACCTATAACTTCATAGGTAATATAATGAATAATTATAAACTGCTGTTTGGGATCGTTGCTTTGATCCAGGGCCACCCTAAGGGTGCGTTTCCCTTGTTTAGCTGTTTGGACAGGATACCCGTGGGTGTGCCGTGATGATAGCATGTTTTGAGTTTTCTTGAGAGGAAAAATATATAAATTGCTTGCTTGCATTGGGCTCGGCCTGGTTACTTGCTTTTCCTATGGAATGTCTGAGGGAGGTGTTTAGTTTAGCCTAAGGGAAGTGCTTGTTTAGCCTGAGGGCAACATTTCTTATGATTGTGGGTAGTATCTTCTATGCCTGAGGGTGATATCTCGTATGCCTAAGGGAAATATTCGTTATGCCTGAGGGTAGTCACCTGAGGGTTTCGTTTCTGTTTGTCTGAGGGTAAGGATTTGCACGTCTGAGGATACTGTTTACTTTGAATATTCACTGTGGTGATTTCTTATATTGTACCTGCCAAGCTAAAGCACAGGCTTGGAATTGTTAAATAATTATTAAAATGGTAATGTAACTGGTTGGGATGGTTACTTTTGTGTGCTCCCTAGTTTACTACATTTTACTATTGTACACTGCTGTTGCACATTTTCACTGACAGTTGGGCATGAGTCTTTGGTGGTTGCCTACTGGGATTTATTTCTTACACCCTGTTTGGGTCATGTCTTGGGCCCAAACAGATTATATTGCTACAGGTGTCGATAAGGGAAACATTCCCTACATAGGTACATGATTGTTGCAGAGGAATATGAGAGCATGGGACTGAGATTAGGATTACGATGCTGCTGCGTTCCTATTGCACTATTTTGGTTTAGTTTTGCTGTACTTTGTACTTTGTGCTGTATCGTATCTGATTTGTAGTGTATCCTATTTTGGATGCTTTCTTAGAATTAGTGAAATGTTGCATCATCATATATATGAATGTTGGTTATCTTTTACTTCAGTTCCGTTGTCCATTTCAGCTTTATATTTTTTACTACTTCCGCTTTTGTATATATTTATTTTTGCTGTGCTACAATTTGACAAATGAGGGCATAGTTTTCCCACTATCAGTCCTAGGCCCTCACTGCTAGTCAACAGCCTTTGGCATTTGGGGAAATGCGCTTGAGGTCATGTGGCCAATCGGGTTCGGGGAATCTGTTGTGTGGCACTCAGATCTGGGACGTTACAGATTTTATATTCATATGTGTATACTATAATTTTTATTATTATTTTTATGATACTTTCTCATGGTTCATTATTGATTAATGAGAGTTTTAACTCTTATGTATATGTCATTTATAAGAAAACCTTATTACATAAATCATTATAAAGGATCTATGACTGATTGGGTATGGTTTTATTAAGCTATGATCATGTTCTCATACACTTAATATTATAGTCACTTGTGATCATTGATTGATATCTCTTATGTTTACTTTTACCGAGCATTTGAACTCACCCTTTCTTATGTTTCCTTATTTTCGGGGTTATGAAGAAAGGTATTATGCATGAAATTTAAAATAAGGGTAATATGAGGGAAGAAACTTGTGAGAGATGTTAAATATATTTAATGAAATAATACAATCATGTATCTAGTCTCAAAAGACACTAAACTATTATGGTCCTCAAGATTTTATTATTCTGAAATGTATTGAATATTCATCTAAAAAGTTGTAATATTTATTTATGGAATGATCATTTAACCTTACTCAATGGTTGAAAAATTGATAAATAATGGATTTTGGGGCGATATAATGTAATACCCTATGATTTTAAAGTAATATTATGTTTGATAGAATAAAATAAATGAAACACAGTTCCCTAATGACTTTAAAGTATTATTATTTCAATATGATGGTTAAAATATTTTAATTGAATTGGAACGAACGAATAAGAGTAACAACATTATGATATATATATATATATATAATTTTTCTACTCAAAAAATGTATCAAATAATTCTTATAAAATAATCATTTATATTTTAGTAAAGAAGTTTTATGCATTAAATGATGTTTTTTTAAATGGGATTCATTTCATTTTCTAAGAGAATATTATAATTAATTTATACCACTTTTAGAAATTTTATTTGATTAAAAGAATATGTTTTTTGAAATCATCATATAAAAATTATCTTATGATTAAATTTTTATATTTTTATGAACATTAATATTTTTTCAGGGAATAGTGTAAAATAATGATATAATAGAAAGCTAACTTTTTTCAAATATTTAAAATGTCACATTTTTTGAATTTGTTTTAAAATTAAATTAGTTACATTTGATTAAAAAAATAAAATGAATGTAATTATAATTGATATTATAAAAAAAATTATAAAAATATTTTTTTATGGAAAACCTTTCTTCACCAAGTTTTGCAGGTTTATTTTAAAAGTAATTTATACCACTTATGTGAATTGAATTTGATAAAATGGATTTAATTTTTTAAATAATCATGTAAAAATTTCCTAAATAAGTGATAATTTTTTTTCATAATGAATATTAATAATGGGAAAATTTATCACCATAGAAAATGATACATTGGGTTGAACAAGGTTAAAACTATTGTGAAAAGTCTTTAAAATCACCCCAAATATAACAGACCCAAACTTGTACACCCAGATCCGGTGCAATAAACATGATAAACACATTTCATGATTTAATATAGATAAACATGACAAAATTTTAATCATCCAAAACATATAACTCCAAACATAAATATTGGATTACTTACATACCCAAAGGACATTCAGGTTTAGAGTTTTATAGAATTGTGAAAAAATATTTCATAGAAATACCCATGTCTTTAAGTGATGATTTTTACACTATACATAACTATTATTTTTCCCTATTAATCCATCATCATTGTTCCTACCCATCCTTAAAACCCATGTAAAACATTTTGATAAATTTTTATAAGCACAAAAATCTATGTAAGCGATATATACAAAGAAGAAAAAAACACATTATTCCATTTCAAAAACCATTAGATCATATACGAGATTTTTCCTTTAGTATAATAACATTTAATCTCAAATAATCATTTAATTACATGTGAAATCATCATTAATGACCACATTTTTTCATATAATATTTAATAAAAAACATAATGGCAAAATAATAATCATGATGGTTTCCTATAAAACATGACAACTCATGAAAAAATTTCAAAAAATATTATTTTTACCCTTAAAGGGTATAATAATTATATTAAAAAATATAATTATATTACCTTAAAAATAAAAATATTTATAGTAAAATTCATTTTTAATAATTAAAAATTCATGTAGGTGCCTTTGGACAACATTTACATATAAGCCTTATAAATGGAATTAATTCCTTGGTTAACAGTAATATTATTCTTTAGAGAACATAATAATTTCCCATTACATTAGATATCTATATAAATATCATCCATAATTATAAAAATTATACAAGGACCATAACATTCATAAAATATATAAAAACCTTCATTTTAATTATAAAATCCAATAAATTATTTCTTTCAACACATATAGTGAAGCACCTTTAGGTGTTATGTAAAAATAAGTATAAAAATATTTTCTATTTGAAAACTCTATAAATGAAATTTTCCTAAGGAATGGGAACAAAGATGTTATTTTGGAAATACAATGAAAACATATATAGGAAACTTCATAAATAATAATTTTCCCCTTTGTGGGATATTTTACTCAGGTAATAAATCATAAAAAAGATTTTGTTCATTGTTTTATAAAAATGTCAAAGATAAACTATTTGGAAATAAATTAAAATTATTCTTTAAAACATTCATAAATGATTTAAAAAATAGTTTAAAATAAAATTTAACATAAATTTAAGAATATTAATAACATACATGAAACATTTTTAAGAACATGAATATAGAGGGAAAATAGACGAAAAACTATTAAACTGTTAAAATAAAGTTTTAATGGAAAATCTCTTTCCTTGATTCTACTTATCAAGTAGGTTATTTTACTAATGTATACTAAAATCATATTATTTATTTAATTTTTTAAAATAAATTTACACTATTAATCTCAAATCATTAAAAAATTTATTTCATTTATTTCCATGAAATATTTAATTACATAATTGGTTAATTCCACATCATGTGTTTTGAGTATGTTTGGTTAATACATTCAAAATAACTTTATTATGTTGTTTGTGGTAAGAGATTCCATTATCCCATAATATTTATAATAATAATCACGTAATAATTATAATTTTTTTAATTAATTATAATTTTAGAACCAACTATGTAAGGTGGTTATGAAATATGAATTATGTTACAACATGGAAATAGTAGTTCATATGTTCACATGAGTAACTATTCTATATTCCAAAGAATCAATAGGGGAATAAGGTAAGTATTTTTTTTCCTTTATTTAATCATTATCATGTTATAAACATAAAAAACCTTCATTAAATCGATCTATATGACTATTGATGAGAGGAAGTTTTTGAAGAATGAAGCTCACCGCTGTATGGAGCCGGTAGTCCATACATAAACATATATGATGATAAATTTTTTAAAAATTGGAATATTTTTGAATAAATATGATATATTATATTTTTAGAATAATAGTTATGCCATGAATATAATATATATACCTTAAATTTATCATAATAACCATCACTAAAAGGTTGTGATGAAAAATGAGCTAAATATGGTAATGCAATTAACATAAAAAACTTATTATATGAGAGATAATGATGATATTATATTGTAATATTTAGAAAATATTTTAAGGAGTAGGATTAATAAGTAAAATTAAAAAACTTAGTTGAGATGATTACCATCTCTTTGAATAATCTTATTTGGATGTCTCCTTAGGGATCATAGGGATGGTCTTTTAAGAATAATAAAACCTATTGAATATATCTAAGGAAAATAAAAATATTTTTTTAGTTTTTGGTTGATCTACATGGAGAAATAAGTGGGAGGAATAGAGGAGGGGTGATGCCTTATATAAGAGAGGAGATGGGAACACATATAATTACTTAAAGTATTAAACAAATTAAATTTCACGTTAAACTGGAACCAAAATGTTATAATTATAGTATTTCATGATGATATGTCTATATCCTCTCAGAAAATAAAATTTAGAATATTTTAGGAGATTTTTTAACCCTTATCTCTTAGTTTTAACCTCCCATTATCATTATTAATGATTACCATGATAAAAATGTTTTTAACACTTTACGGGTTAAAAAAGTTACTATAAAAGGACACATGACCCATAAATAAAAAATGGTTGATATTATCAATAATATCCCTTTAACATGGACAAATATAATATTTTTATACATTTTAAACCATTTAATAACACATTATTGAAGTCATTTTTGAGGCTATTCATGTAATTTGATTTAAAAAAATATAATGTCTATAATTTAATTAGAATATAAAATTTTTAAAATCAATAAAACATTATGTATCTCTAAAATATTTTAATTCCATTAATAACCCAAAAATTTTAAATTTAAAGTTTTTTAAAACCATTTACTAGATTTTCCCATTACTTGTACAAGCACCGTGTCATCATTATGTTAGCATGTTGGGTGATTATTTCATCAGTAAAAATTAAAAAAATATAGAATCATAAATAAAATTTAATAATATTTCAAATTACCATCTATAACCATTCATGACATGTTTTTATTCTTGTAAATAAATACTACTAATATTAAAATCAAGAAAGAAACATTTGGGAATTATTCTTCACTTAAAATAATATAAAGGTTTTTATCAAATAAAAACTGAACCAAAATTGAATATCTATTAATATATTAATTGGATGGTATAATTTCATATTCCCAATGAAATATAATATAGTATATATGTAACACCACAAAATTTCATAGTACGTTATCTCTTCAAAGTAATTTAATAACTTGCACTACATGCAACACTGAGTTCGAGCGCACCACAACTTACCAAACTTGCCGTTCAAAAAAAAATTATGAATAATATTAACTACATTTTGAATTTTATATAACCTATATAATCTTAACATCCATATTATGTGTTTCTTAGACATAATATAATAACAAATTCAATTTTTTAGATAAAGGAAGTATTTTTCAGAAAATGTATTTTTGCCGCCCTTTAACGGAGAACCCTTTTTAAATACAATATTTGACACTTTTATATATTCAATTTGACAAAATAAACTTCTTCTTTATAATTGGTACATAAAAATTTAGTTTCAATAAATTTTTGGTGTTTTTTGATAACTTTCATATTTTGGTGAATAGTGAAAAATACTAAATTTTAACTGAAAACAACTTTTTTAATCAAAATAATTTATACTGTTAAATTATGAATTTTAATGGTTTGGAAGTATAATTAGATTATATTTTTATCATTTAATACAATTTAGGTCATTATAAGTAATTTCACATTTAAATTTGACATAAACACATGTCAATCTTTTGATAGTTTTTACTTTTTAAAATCCCGCTTTTTTGGTTTTGACAACGAGAATTAATTTTAATTTAATTAATGAAACTTATATGTTTTCAATTTGGTAAAATATAATTAATTTTTGAATTTTTAATATCAAAATTATCTTAGGGTGATTTTTTGGTATTTTTCTGAAAACTTTCAATTCTTGATGACTAGTGAAAAACACTCCATTATTGTTTAAAACCGAATTTTTATTTAAATAATTATTTATTTTATTTCAATTTATTTTAAGTAAAAATATATATATAATACATATATAAGTTCAATGTAATTAATTGTAGTCATTTTATAATAAAATTATATGTATAAAATTTTATTTAACTTTTTAACGTCTTTTACCCACCTTCTAGGCACATTTGCAAATTTGCATAAAATGTAATTTTACCACTTCTGTGAATTGAATTTAAAAAATATGAGAGACACGGTTGACATCCGTAAGTAAAATTTGGTTTAATAAGATAAAAATAATTTTTTGGTGAATAGTAACTTTTGACTTGAATTTACCACAGTTAAAAGTAAATAGGGTAATTAAAGGTAAAAATGATATTATAATTACCATAAAAGACGTCATAATTCTATTGGATAAGTGTATTTTGATCAAAAACAACCTTAATAATAAAATATGATCCTTTTGGTCCACTTGTATTAGATTAGGACATTTATTATTATTTTATTTAAAAAAGAGTTAAAAGTGTTAAATTCAAAGTTTAATAACTAAACCATTTTTAATATAGGGTTATACAAAAGATAAATTCGACTATAAATATTAATTAGAAATATAAAAATATTTCCTACATTATGGTATTTTATTTATAAATTTTAGACATTAAATAATTAAATTTATTTACGACAGAATGATGATGTAGTAATTACCTTATTAATGAAATATTATAATAATTGATATTATAAATATCCAAATAAATGTAAATTGAGAATTTTGATGCATTAAGATAATTTTATAGGTTAATATGACATGTTAGGGTTGATTAAATGATTTTTTTCGAAGTAATCATGCTGTTATGGCTTTCACAGAAACAAAATACAAAATAGTGTCAAAATTGACATAAATAAGTTTTTAAAACAAATACTATATTATTAAATTATATAATAATTATAAAAATATAAGGTTCATCCAAAGGACTTATATAATGATATATATGTCATTAATTAACCACTTGAGGTTCACTTGTCTTTTTATAGTATGTTTATTAACCATTTATTATAATAATACAAGAGGACATGGTAAAAGTTAAACTATTTAAATAAGAGTTAAATCTAAAAGATAGGGTTAATATGGTGACATAAACTTGTCTAAAAACTATTGGTTGAGAGGATTTAGATCCATACCCAACTTATATTTTAAATAAATGAATTTTTAGCCATTATAAACCGAAAATGAATTTATAATAAAATAATATTTCAAGCATTTCCTAAAGTGACCCTCACCTCTCTTATAAAAGGGTACTTCCCCTTCTCTCAAAATCACACCTCCAAATCCATTTGGATTGGCCAAACATAGCCCAAATCTCCTCCCAACTTCCCTTACTTCAACCTAGAGGTCTTACCTTGAGCATAAATCCATCCTAAGGATCCCTTTTGTTCAAATCAAAAGGAAACACCCAAAGAAGAGGTAATTATTTTATCACCCCTTTCAAAGTTCTTTTCTTCTTCCACTTTCCATTTCATTGTTATTTCCATAAAAAAATAATTACTACAGTACCTTATACATACTGCGATGTTATTATAAATATGGTACAACCATATTCATTATTCTATCCATCCTATTAATGATAAAGTCACCATGCGTGCGTACGTACAGCTTACCGTCTCCACGCCGTGGTGTAATTTTTTATTCAACACTATGTTATTTGGATGGATATAATGATGAGTAATATGTATATAGATAATGAAAATAACATGATAATGTTTATGTATAATTAATATACCATACAATTCCACACTTTTTAATCATTAAGGAAATGATATCGTCACTCCTGTGTACGTACGGCTTACCGTCTCCACGACGCGATGAGATTCATTTCCAGTTATACCATTCAACGATGATTATAAAAATATATATTAATAATAAGTATGTAATATATGACATAATAATGCTACTGGAGATATATATATATATATATATATATATATGTGTGTGTGTGTGTGTGTGTGTACATTCATATATCTTATTCACTTACATCCGTTCAATACGATATGAAAACAGAAACAACGTTTATGCGTACGTATGACCTACCATCTCCATAAACGGTGTTTTCAATTTCATATATCTATCTATTATACATATTTATATTCTAAATAAATATTATATATAAATCATGTTTTAAATTATGGAAGTATTTAAATCATGATCTAAATGATACGATCAAGAATAACAAGTTAAAACACGTACGATAAAACAAACGATTATTACCCGAAATGTTAATTTAACATGGAAATCATTATTAAATGGGTAATATAAAGTCATAAATGAATCATGCATGATATAATAAATATTAATATGGTTCTGGTATAATTTAATAACATACTATGGTCATTATATAGGAGGTTAAATGTACCTTCGACCAAAGGAAAGTGCAAGGTATGGGTTAATTCCTCAATCTCATTATTATCCGAGATTGTTTATGTGTAAGTATTTTCTGGGACATATTTATTATACATGTCCATGTTTTATAAAATAAATTCAAAAATTATTCTTTTAAGGTACTCTTTAACTAAAACATCATTTTAAAAATTTTAAATATTTATTCTTCTAAATATTTCTCATTAATGTCCATGTTTTCAAAATGGTTTTAAGGATTTATTTATATGGACATGATTGTTTTGAAATATTAATTCCTTTAAAAAGTTTCAAAGTGGTATATGACACTTTGATTCAAAAATATCTTTTTAAATGACTTCCTTTATAAATGTGTGACTTTTAAATGATTTCACAAAAATGGATATTTCTCTAAAAAAGTTTTACTGGTCATTTTCAACTATGTCAGCATCCTTTACTGGATATTATTCTTGATTAAGTTTGATTTATTATAATACAATATTCCATATTTTATTGAATGATTTATGATATATTTTATTGTGGATGTGCTATTTTTATACCCTTCATGGTTTATGGTTGAAGTATTGGCATTTCGTATGCTAGTTTTAATACGAATATTTATGTTATGTTTCAACATTCTTATACGAGGAATGCAGTGGACTTAGTAAGTGACAGGTGGAGCCTGCTATAGCTCCTCGATGCATCGGTAGGTCTCATGAGACAAATTAGTGTCTTGGCATAAGGCCTTGACAAAAATTTTATTTGTAGTCTTGGCACGAGGCCTTAACTATGTGGTAATGATGTCCGACGTTAGGCATACCCTCATTATGAAATTAATTATTACATGTGATTATTCAACTATTAGAATATCCATGTGCATGTTTATGTGGTAATGTTTGATTATTTTCTCCATATTATGTTCATGTTTATGTTTAAAAGGCTTTTGTTTTTATTAAACATCTTTACTTAAATGTTTATAGCTTCCGCTAAATTATTTACCCTTACTGAGCATCTGACCTCAACCCTTTACATGTTTTATTTTTCCCAGGATGTGAAGAAATATATTATTACTGACTTTCAGGGATAAGCTACGGGATATGTGTGTGTTAAAAGGATACAAAATGTTGTTGTTTTTCATTTTATATTGCAATGTAAAGTTTATGTATATAATCTATTTTACAAGGCTACTAAACTGATCGGTCCTTCGGGACTTGATTCCTTGTAATCATGCCAATGTATTAAAATAATGCACCAAATCTGGGCTTCTGGGGTCAGGGCATTACAGTTGGTATTAGAGGAAGTTTAAAAAACTTGGAAATAGATTTATATAAACTCTGATTAGATAACATTACCCTAAGATAAACTTTGAGGATTAGTATAAAAGAACTTCCTAGAATTTTGGTAATGTAGAGATTTTTTGAATTTTCCAAGAAATAAATCCATGTCTGGATATGAACAGGTATAGGCGTCTCTGGAACAGATGTACCTAGGAGTTAAAACTCCAAAAAGGAGTTTCAGTATTAACCTGGGGTATCCTGGTACACTAAAATGGGTCTTGCTACACCTTTGGTTACAACACTCTTGGGGGATATGCTTAGGATAATTCACACTTTCTTTACAAGCCATTATGAAGGATTTAGAAGTAAATACTTCCTCAAATAAAACATTTTTTTATGATTAGAGATTATATACATAATCTTTTCAATTTATGTTAGGTATTTTACAAGTTTAGAAATATGCATTGTGATTCATAAACTAATATAGTGCATGCCATTGTTTATAAATGGCGCCCAATAGAAGGAATGAGAACTCCAACAATACGCATGATCCAAAGAGTAAGAAGGATCATATCTTTCATAGTATTAAGCCAAAATTTAGAAGGGAAACAGTCTCCCGTGTATTTTAACCATATGAAGAAATAATATCATGTATTAACAAGATAAGTAAATAATTCTCTAAGTCCTATGGCTTTGAAGGGAAACCAGAGAAGAAAATAATGGTAAAGAGAAAGATGGATAAAGAGAAGAGGGGAAAGAAGGATTTTCCCATATGTGATAACTATGGAAAGAATCACCTTGGTAAATGCTTGTAGGGAATGAGAGTTTGTTATAAGTGTGGAGAAAAAGGACATCAAGTACGTGATTGCAAGGGTAAGAAAAAGGTTTCAAATGTACAATGCTTCATCTTCAAAGAGTTGGGACACTACACGAATCAATGTCCCAATCATTATAGTATACCGCAAATGCTACTATTGGATAATAATCAAGTTAATACTACCACATACGAAGAGGAATGATTAGTGTTATTATGTTGTTATTAAAGAATTGTGTCATTTGAGTATTGTATTCATGATGTAAAACTTATAAGAATTATAAAGTATATAAGGATTTTATTGTAGTACGTTTTCATTAAGGATTTGAGATTTTATGGTACAAAGTAAAGTGACACAGTTTCATGTTAAACATTTTGGAAAATACATGGTTGGGGGAAACATAACCCTTAATATGTTTCTAAAACTGAGATAATTATTTCTGAATAAGATATAATTGAGTTAGATAAATTATATTTTATATTATTGACTACCTTTAAACTAATTAATTATTTTTTTATTCCATAATTGTTGGAGTTTACAACATTTTTGGATATAAGAAGAATATCTAGTATTCTATAAGGAATAAGGGACCATGAATGTAATCAATAAGGTTTTATGGTAATTTAGGGTGTTACCATGCTTTAAAAGAATAAATGATGAAGGTATTCACATGTTATTACATGGAAAAATAGATCTTCATTATGTTTACCTTCCTTATAAATTTTGGACTGTGAGTTTGGAAAGAAGTATTTTAGATAAGTCTAAAGGTTGGAATGAATTAAGTTGGGAATTGGATTCTTTTTTTATGGTTAATACATTTCTTAAGATTAATTTTGGATTGTTATAAAAAGGATAACTTGGAGGCTGGGTGACAACCCGTCATGCCTGGCAAGGCCGCGAGACTTGAACCCGCAACCGAAGGGCGACAAGGGTGAATCAGCTACCACTAGCCTATGTGATGTCCTGGTTTGTATAATGTAGTTTTTTTAAATAGTCTGACAAATAAATTATAAATTCATTATTTTTGGAACCCTATACGATTAGGATAAAAAAAATATTTTTGAATTCTATTATCTTTTGGAGTGAAAGATGAGTTTGTGGTAGGAATTAGTTGAAAGATGAAACTATAATAGTCAATTATATTTTTTTACTCTTATTATATGAATAAATTAATTCTTAAACTTTAGGTAAGGGATCTTAAAACCAAAAATGTGTTATGCTAATACCTTATGTTTTGTTGAATCGATGATATTTTAAATCATCATAGATTGATGGCTTTGAGGCCATCAATTTTACACTTGTTTGTGATTGATGACCTCAATCAATCCCTATAAATATTTACGTTTTCCCTCCAATTATGTGCCTCTAATTTCCACCAATTTTCTCCAAATCGAGATAATAATTTGATGGTGACTTTTTCATCTCCATTTCCCTCTTATTAAGACTAAATTTCATTAACCCAATTTCCGACGTGGGTTTTCAACAAAGGTATTTTTCTATTTTTAACCTTTTATTTTCAAAGAACATTTTAAAATTGTGAGGATGAAATTTATTGAAGTAGGGGAGAATTTAACACCCTAAGATTTCATAGTACGTTATCTCTTCAAAGTAATTAAATAACTTGCGCAACACGCAACACCAAGTTTGAGCGCACAATGACTTACCAAACTAGCCGTTCAAAAAATGGTTATGAATAGTATTAACTACATTTTAAATTTTATATACTTCATATAATTTTAACATCCATATTATGTGTTTCTTAGACATAATATAAGAAAAAAAATCAATTTTTTAGATGAAGGAAGTATTTTTCAGAAAATGAACTTTTACCACCTTTTAATTGTAAACCCTTTTTAAATCCAATATTTGACACTTTTATATATTAAATTTGACAAAATAGACTTATTATTTAGAATCATTACATAAAAATTTAGTTTCAATAAATTTTTGGTGTTTTTATGATAACTTTCATATTTTGGTGAATAGTGAAAAATACTAAATTTTAATTGAAAACATCTTTTTTAATCAAAATAATTTATAGTGTTAAATTATACATTTGAATGGTTTGGAAGTATAATTAGATTATATTTTTATCATTTAATACAATGTATGTCATTATAAGTAATTTCACATTAAAACTTGACATAAACACATGTCAATCATTTGATAGTTTTTACTTTTTAAAAACCCATTTTTTTTGGTTTTGACAACAAGAATTAATTTTAAATTAATTAATGAAACTTATATGTTTCTAATTTGTTAAAATAGAATTCATTTTTGAATTTGGAATATCAAAATTATCTTAGGGTGAATTTTTGGTATTTTTTTGAAAACTTTCAATTTTGATAAATAGTGAAAAACACTGCGTTATTATTCAAAACTGAATTTTTATTTAAATAATTATTTATTTTATTTAAATATATTTTAAGTAAAAATAGATATATAATACCTATATAAGTTCAATTTAATTCATTAGATTCATTTTATAATAAAATTAGATGTTTAAAATTTTATTTAACTTTTTAACGTCTTTTACCCACCTTCTAGGCACATTTGAAAATTTGCATAAAACGTAATTTTACCACTTCTATGAATTGAATTTAAAAAATCCGAGAGGCACAGTTGACATCAGTAAGTAAAATTTGGTTCAATAAGATAAAAATAATTTTTGATGAATAGTAACTTTTGACTTTTATTTACCACAGTTAAAAGTAAATAAGGTAATTAAAGGTAAAAATGATATTATAATTACCCTAACACATGTCCTAATTCTATTGGATAAATTTATTTTGACCAAAAACAACCTTAAGAATAAAATATGATTCTTTTGGTCCACTTGAATTAGATTAGGAAATTTATTATTATTTTATTTAAAAAAGAGTTAAAAGTGTTAAATTCAAAGTTTAATAACTAAACCATTTTTAATATAGGGTTATACAAAATATAAATTCGAATATAAATATTAATTAGAAATATAAAAATATTTCCTACATGATGGTATTTTATTTATAATTTTTATACATTAAATAATTAAATTTATTTACGACACAATGATGATGAAATAATTACCTTATTAAAGAAAGATTATAATAATTGATATTATAAATATCCAAATAAATGTAAATTGAGAATTTTTATGAATTAAACTAATTTTATAGGTTAATATGAAATGTTAGGGTTGATTCAATGAATTTTTTTCGAATTAATCATGCTGTTATGGCTTTCACAAAAACAAAATACCAAATAGTGTCAAAATTGACATAAATGAGTTTTTAAAAAAAATACTATATTATTAAATTATATAGTAATTCTAAAAATATAATGTTCAGCCAAAGGACTTATATAATGATATATATGTCATTACTGAACCACTTTAGGCTCACTTGTATTTTTAGAGTAAGTTTATTAACCATTTATTATAATAATACAAGAGGACATGGTAAAAGTTAAACTATTTAACAAAGAGTTAAATCTAAAAGATAGGGTTATTATGATGACATAAACTTGTCTAAAAACTATTGTTTGAGAGGATTTAGATCTGTACCCACCTTAGATTCGAAATAAATCAATTTAGAGCCATTATAAATTGAAAATAAATTTATAATAAAATAATATTTCAAGCATTTCCTTAAGTGACCCTCACCTCTCCTATAAAAGGGTACTTCCCCTTCTCTCAAAATCACACCTACAAAGCCATTTTTCTTGGCCAAAACTTGCCCAAATATCCTCCCAAATTCCCTCACTTCAAACTAGAGGAATTACCTTGAGCATAAAGCCATCCTATTGAGCCCTTTTGTTCAAATCAAAAGGAAACACCCAAAGAAGAGGTAATTATTTTATCACCCCTTTCAAAGTTCTTTTCTTCTTCCACTTTCTCTTTCTTTGTTATTTCCATACCAAAATAATAACTACATTTACTTTTAAATAATTTTATGTTATTATATATATGGTACAACCATATTCATTATTCTATCCATCATATGAATGTTAAAGTCACCATGCGTGCGTACGTACGACTTACCGTCTCCACGCCATCGTGTAATTTGTTATTCAACACTATGTTATTTGGATGGATATAATGATGAGTAATATGTATATAAATAATGAAAATAAAATGATAATGTTTTTTTATAATTAATATACCATCCAATTCTACACCTTTTAATAATTATGTAAATGATATCTTCGCTCATGTGTGTACAGCTTACCGTCTCCACGATGCGATGAGATTCATTTCCAGGTTTACCATTCAACGGTGATTATTAAAATATATATTAATAATAAGTATGTAATAAATGTAATAATAATTATACTGGATATATATATATATATTTACATTCATATATCTTATTCACTTACTTCCGTTCAATACGATATGAAAACGGAAACAACGTTTATGCGTACGTACGACCTACCGTCTCTATAAACGGTGTTTTCCATTTCATATATATATCTATTATACATATTTATATTATAAATAAATATTATATATAAATCATGTTTTATATTCTGAAAGTATTTAAATCATGATCTAAATGATACAATCAATAATAACAAGTTTAAACACGTACGATAAAGAAAGCGATTATTACCCGAAATGTTAATTTAACATGGAAATAATTATTAAATGGGTAATATAAAGTCATAAATGAATAATTTATGATATAATAAATATTAATATGGCTATGGTATAATTTAATAACATACTATGGTCATTATACAGGAGGTTAAACATATATTCGACCAAAGGGAAGTGCAAGGTAAAGGTTAATTCCTCAATCTCATTATTATCCGAGATTGTTTATGTGTAAGTATTTTCTGGGACATATTTATTATACATGTCAATGTTTCATAAAAAACAATTCAAAATCAGTATTTTAAGTTACTATTTAACTAAAACATCATTTTAATTTTTTTAAATATTTATTATTTTAAATCTTTCTCATTAATGTCCATGTTTTCAAAATGGTTTTAATGATTTATTTATATGGACATGATTTTTTTAAAATGTTAATTAATTTAAAAAGATTCAAAGTGGTATGGGACACTTTAATTAAAAAATATATTTTAAATGACTTCCTTTATAAATGTGTTACTTTTAAATGATTTCACAAAAGGGATATTTCTCTAAAACAGTTTTACTGATCATTTTCAACTATGTCAACATCCTTTACTGGATATTATTCTTGATTATGGTTGATTTATTATAATACAATCTTTCATATTTTATTGAATGAGTTATGATATGTTTGACTATGGATATGCTATTTTTATTCCCTTCATGGTTTATGGTTGAATTAATGTCATTTCATATGCTAGTTTTAATAAGAATGTTTATGTTATGTTTTAACATTTTCATATGAGGAATGCAGTGGACTTAGTAAGTGATGGGTGGAGCTTGCTATAAATCCTCGATGCATCGGTAGGTCTCATGAGAAAAATTAGTGTCTTGGAACAAGGCCTTGAAAAAAAATTTATTTTGTAGTCTTGGCATGAGGCATTGACTATGTGGTAATAATGTTCGGCGTTAGGCATTCCCTCATTATGAAATTAATTATTACATGTGATTATTCGACTAGTAGAATATCCATGTGCATGTTTATATGGTAATGTTTGATTTATTTTCTCCATATTATGTTAATTTTTATTTTTAAAAGGCTGTTCTTTTTATTACACATCTTGCCTTAAAAGTTTATAGCTTCCGCTAAACTATTTACCCTTATTGAGCATCTAAGCTCACCCCTTTCCATGTTTTATTTCTCCCAGTATGTGAAGAAGTATATTATTACTGACTTTGAGGGATAATCTAAGGGATATGAGTGTGTTAAAAGGATACACAATATTTTTGTTTTTCATTTTATATTATAATGTAAAGTTTATGTATGTAATCTATTTTCCAAGGCTATTAAACTGATTGGTCCTTCGGGACTTGATTCCTTGTAATCATTCCAATGTATTAAAATAATGCACCGAATCTGGGCTTTTGGGGTCGGGGCATTACATTATAGGTGATTTTGAAGAACTATTCTATAGTTTAAGCCTTATTTATCACATTTTACCCTTTACCATAGTGATGAATTTTTACAAAAGTTACTATTCATACTAAAGAAAAATAAAAGGGAACTATTTTCTAAATTGTTACCTCATGATTCAAAATATAGAATTCAATTTACAAAATTAAACCCCTATAAGTGTGAGAAAATATATTTAAATATATACTTTCAAAGTGAAATAAAAAAAAGGTTTTCCAAAAAAATGCATTTTTATGTACAAAATTGATTTATTCCAAAATTAAGAATAATTTCAAATTCAATGAAATTAATTAGACTATTTTCAATATAATGTAACTAATGAAATTTTAAAACCAATTCAAAAATATATTAATTTTTAAATACATGGAAATAAAATTTAGTTTGCAATAAAACTGATATTTTTCACTATTCACTAAGATTTCATTCTTTTCAGAAAAATCCCAAAATTTATCTCAAAGCTAATTTTTATATTCTGAATTAAAAAACTATATATTTTTTTCAAATAAAATTTATAACATTGGTATATATTAATTATAATAATGACACATTAAAATAAATCATAATCATTTTTTAAGAAAACATATTTTTTAATTACAAAATGAGTTTACTAAAATTGAGTTCTTATTTCCTAATAATTAATAAATAAATTTTTATTGAGTTTAATATATATATATATATCATAATTTTATTACTATTTTTCTTACCTTCCAATTAAATATCAAGGTTATAACTATCATATTTCAATAATAATATTCTTTTTCCATTAAATATCGATGTTATGTGTCATGTACACTATCAAACATAGTGATATTTTAAAATTCCAAGGTATTACCATCTACCCATTAATGAATTATATTCTAAAAATTTATCTAATTACTAATAAAACGGTACAAAAAATTAAAAAAAGTTCTAGGGAGTGGAACAAAAAACATATGATCATGTAAGGAATAATATTTTTAATATTTAAAAACACCATAATTGAAATCCCACATCATAGAAGGAGTTTATAAAACATACTTTTGAAATTTGGGAAAGGGAAATATAAAGGCCATATAGAATATCATATAACTAGGTTTCCAAATAGAAGATCATCAGTGGGAAGTGAGAATATGGATAGAGAGGAGAAATTTAATGTCTAAATTATGATGTGAGGTGATAGAGAATAAGATCACAAGGAAGTTAATGACAATAAGAAAATAAATAGGAAGGGGATAAAGAAGTCCATAAATTCATCAAAAAGTTCAAACGGATAAATTTTTTATTTATGGATATTTTTTGGAGAGTTTATAAATTATTTTAACATGAAGATAGAGAACACTGGAAAATATAAATACTTTATTTATTTCCATTTCATAAGAACTATTTCATCCTTTGGTTGCGATTTGAAAAGTTACTAAAATAAATAAATAATAAAACAGAATTTTTTATGCCTGAAACTCTAAATAAACTTCTAATGGATCATAGTATCCATAAAAGGGTAAAAATTTATTCATCCTATGTTTATACATTAAATAAAGATTAAATTTGTAGGCCAAGGTAAGATAATATCCAATATTAGTAAACCTTTATATGAAGAAATTTTAAAAAAATATTCAACTACTAAACAATAACACTGAGATCAACTTAAATAATTCAATAAATAACTAACCTTAGTATTCATTAAAATATTCCTAACCCATCTCAAAAGAAAAAAAAATAAATATTTGATCACATATTCTTCCCAGATAAACCTAAATTTCTCTCTAAATAACATCATTCACTCCTAAAGTCACTTACCATAAATTTATATTTCTTAATCATATAATTACTAAAATATACTAATATTTACCATAAATAACAAAAAATACTATAAATCCATAATAAAATTATATACATTTCTAAATGATAATTTAACCTTTACTCCTAAAATAAAATCCCATCTTATCCAAAAATAATTCCATTTACCTTAATCATATAATTTTCCAAAAATAGTGAATATCATAAAAATATATATTAATAATAGTCACTAAATTACATTTCAATACCATGGTTATATATAAGATAAATCATATGCTCCAAACATGTAATAACACTTTTATTTTAATTAACAGTAATTTACTCATCATCAAATATCATCTTAACCCTAAAGGATATCCATAACTTAAAACTCATGTACATAAAATGTAAAATTAGTTTTACTCAAATAAACATTTCAGAAAAACATATACTAAAACCAAGGGTTTTACAACCATAAATATCTCCCAGAATACTCATAATCATGTTAAACTCCCATCATATAAAACCTCATAAGGGGTATCTATTCCATTAAACTTTTGATCATCCTTGTACTTATTAACTCACAAAGGTATCCGTAACTCTTAATTTATCCTGACATAAAAACACTATAATCTCCAAAGTTATCTAAGCCCTACTCTAAAACCAACTATAAAATCCATGAACCCATAATCATAGATCCGATAATAGAAACCAAATCATTAAATTTCTCATATTGATACTAATAAACATGACCCAAATTTATCCTTCCAAAAAAATAAACAATTATATTGGATCCCTTACATACCTAATAACCTTTTAATTTAAGATTTGTATATAATTATGACAATCTCTTACATAACAATACCCATGTCTTTAAGTGATATATTTTTTCCACTATACCTTTCTTTTATTTTTCTATTTTAGGAGTCACCATTCTTCCTACTCATCATTAAACCACGTGAAAAGAATTTTACAACAATTGATGGGAAGAAAAATATTATTAAGGGACATATATAAAGAAGAAAATAAACTCATTAGTCCATTTTAAGATCATGAGATGATATAATAGAATTTTCATTTAACCTAAAAAATATTAAGCTAAAATAATCATTTATATACTCATAACATCATCTTTATTACAAAATTATTTTCATAAAATAATTTATAGGATAATAAAATGGAAAAAATAGAAAACATGATGGTTTCTTAATAAAAATCAAAATCCAATAAAAAAACACTTAAAACATACATTTAAAAGTTATAGGGAATACTCATTTTTTTCAACAAAACATCCTTATCATACCATATAAAATATAAATATTTCAATTAAAAGTCATTTGTAATAATAGAAAAGTCATTTAGGTAACTTGGGATATCATCTTCATGAAGCTATTACAAGAAACATTACAAAAGGAGTAACCTACTCAGTTAATTCCAGAATAATTCATCCGAAAACAAAATTTATACCCAATGCATTGGAGACCTATAGTCGGATCACCTATCATCATAAAAAATTTCCAAGAACCATAATATACATAAAACATATATAATCTTTCGTTTCCATTATAAAATCTAATAAGGTATTCTGTTTAACACATATAAAGAATCACTTCTGGGCTACGTGTAAAAATAAGTTTAAAACTCATTTTTCTTTGAAATATACTTAAAAAATAATTCAAAGAATAATGCTAAATAGGACATTATTTTTAAAAACCAAGAAAAATTATCAAATAATTTTCATACAGAATAATAATAATAGTGGTTGAAATTTTTTATCATCTCATATATATTAAAAAAAAATTATTTAATACTTTTTTAAAATTCTCAAAAATATACCTTTTGTAAAATGTTTAAAATAATTTTTTAAAATCCTAAATACAGAAAGGAAAAAATCATTTTAAATTAATTTAAACATAAATTTATGAAAATATAAATTATACTTGATTTTTTTAAAGACAAGGATATAGTGGAAAAATGGAAGACATGTTTTTATACATTTTAAAAATGATTTTAAAGAAAAATCACTTACATCGAGATTGAATTTTCATGTACATTCGTTAACTCCAATACAATAATCTTATATTAATTAATTAATTTCCTAAAACCTTTTCTTGGTTTAATCCCTTATCATTAAACCATTTTTTTCATTTATTTTAATGACATATTTAATTGCATAATTAGTCAATTCCACGTCATGTGTTTTGAGGATGTTTGGTTCAAAATTTGAAAACGACTTCCGCATGAGGACTATGGTAAAAGTGTTCATTATTAAATGATCCCCAGAATAAAAATCCCGAACTAGTTATAATTTTTACACATTAATTATCATTTTATAACCAACTATGTGTGGTGGTTAATAAATGTGAATTATGTTACATCTTACAGATGGTGGTTTGTACATATGCGTGAGTAACAATTTCATTTTTCAACTAATCATGAGGGAAAGAATGTAAGAATTGCTTTATATTTTTAGAATCATTATTATTTAATGAACATCAAATACTTTCATTAAATATTCCTCCATAACCATACATGGGAGTATTTTTTTGAAGAATAAAGTACATTGCTATGTGGAGACGATAGTCTATACGTAAGGACATGCAATGATTACATTTTTAATGATTCAAATGGTTTGAGGATATACTATATATTATATTTTCTGAATCATAATTATGTTACGAAAATCATATATATACATTATATCTATCATAATAACCATCCATGAAAGATTTTTGAGGAAAAGGAGATGAATAAGGTTATGTCATATCATAACAACATGTCAGTATAAGGGAGATACTGATGTTATTATATTGGAAGGGTTACAATAAAATTAAATGAGGTAGAAAAATAAGTAAAATGAAAACATTCAGTAGAGATGATTACTCCTCTTTGAAGAAAATTCTTTTGATATCTCCTTAAGGATCCTAGGGATAGTCTTTTAAGAAGACTGACACTACTAAAATGTTTCTATGGAAGTTAAAAAGATGTTTAGGTAGGGTTTGTTTGAGCTACATGGTTCATGAAGTATCATTAATATAGGAGGTGTGATTTCCTTATATAATAGGGGAGTGGAAACCCTTGAAATTAAGTAAATTATTAAATAATTTAATTATTATGTTCAAGTGGAACCAAAATGATAGATTTTAGAGATAGGGTGGAGAAAAGTTTAAATTCTAACCTAAAAAAATTTATACATGTTTTGGTTATGTTTTAAGCCTTATCTATTAGTTTTAAACTCCCATTAAACCTTTTAATTATTAACGTGATAAAAATTATTTATACTCTTTAAGGGTCAATAAAGTTACTATAAAAGTAAATGTGATCCCTAAATTTATAATGGTTGATATTATTGACTATATAAAATTCACTAATAAAAATATAAGTTTTGTTATAAAATTTAAATCATTTAATAAAATATGATTTAATATAAAATTCTATTAATTCCATTTTTGAGACAATTCATATTATTTGACTTTAAAAAATACACGACTATAATTTTATTTAAATATAAACTATTATAACATCACTAAAAAATTATTTTTATCTAAAAAATATTTGAACACCATAAGTCACCCATAATCACAAATTTTATAATTTTTTAAAATCATTAACTTTATTTTTCCACATCTTGTATAAGCATTGTGTCAACTTTGCGTAAGAATTTCAGGAAATTATTTCATCACTAAAAATTAAAAATAATTACTGCCACAAACAAAATTATTAATATTTAAAATAATCATTTATAACTGTTGATAAATTTTATTTATATATTTCACTACATATTATAAATATTTAAATCAAGAAACTGACATTTTGGAATTATTCTTTATAAAAAATAATATAAAGCTCCTTATCAAAGACAAATGGAACCAAAACTACATATTTTAGAATATATGAATGGAAATTTTAATTTTAATCATACAATAAAATATAGTCATGTTTATGGATGATTTGGAATCCTTTTTCTATTGTTTTAAAGTTGTTTATCCCACATTAGCCTTTACCGAGAAGATAAATTTTTACCAAGATTACTATCATGACCCATCCCATAGGGGCCCATGTCGTGACTGCCCTAAGCCGACCTCCGACAGTCCAAGGGATGGAGACTAGCACTAAGTAGGTATACCCAAAAAATGGGTGGCATTTTCTTAATTACTTGTACACACACATCTCTATGCAAAAAATGATGCAATGTAAAAACACTAAGTAGATAATGCATGCATACACTAATATACCAACTCCAGAGTACAACAGTAGGAAACTAGAGAGTAAATAGGGCTAGAATACATGCCCACCAAAATAAGAGTCTATAAAAGTAATTATATAAGTTCCTAGAAGTCGTCTATAGAATACCCTACTTGAAGGTTAGGTGTAGGACATCTGTTTGAAGACATAGGATCACACCTTGTCTGTCTGAACACTCTAATCACCACCTAGTCCTGGTCTACCTAGAACTCCATCAAATCATTGATCATATGCACAAGATAGACATGTGTGGTCAAAGCCCGTGCATGGGTGAGTAAAACAATACTCAGTAGGACACCCTGAAACCATAAAGGAATACCACTAAGACATAAGTGAAGTACACCACAAACAAATACACGAAGTATACCAAAAATAAATAAATGAAGTATACCATGAATAAATACATAGTATACCACAAATTAAACACACAATGTATAGTCATCTCACACAAATATAAGTCTATAGAATGAAAATCAAGATTATCAGACATAGTCCACATAACACCCAATATTAGTAACACACAAAGTGTCGATAACACACAAAGTGTTGATAATACACACAGTGTCGATAACACACGGAGTGTTAATAACACATATAGTGTTGATAACACATAGACTATCTATAACACATGGAGTGTTGATAAGTCATATAGTCCCCATGTCACGTAGTCCCCAAGTCACGTAGTCACTATGTCACATAGTCACCAAGTCACAAATAGCTGCAAGATTCTACTTGTAGCATGATTATATCAGGAGAACCTAGTCCACATTTCATTAGGTCATATACGAATATATGCAACAACTCTCTTATAGTATCTCAAAAGGAACTTATTATCTATAGGGTCCCAACAATGTAAACAGATCATCAAATAGACACATGGTTTGAATGTTATGGTTGTTCTTCTAAAAAGGTCTGACCCGAGTCCAGGTTTGATCAGACTCGTTGGACCCGACCTAACCCGTTGACTGACCTGACCTGACCTGGTCCTATCCAGAATGAACCAAACTGGTCTGGACCACTGGGCCGTTGGGTCAAGTATGTGGGGCCACTGGGTCAAGCTCACGGGGTAACTGGAGTGGCTTTCCTCCTCCAGTCTGGCCTCCACTACAGGGCAGCTCAGTGTGCTACACACGGTCCTCCCCTACCGCGTTCCACCTGGCTGCATGTGGTGCCATACCACGTTCATGCAGTCATACTTCTCTCCACCTTCCTTGTGGCTTTATCACTATTGTGGGGTCCGCATGGCCTGCCTACCAAGGACATGGCCCATCCTTTCTACGTCCCCCAATCCCCACCCATGGAACCACTCAAGTTGTGATCTCCTACATGGTCCCTCCTAGACTGCATCCTACCACTTCCATTGGTCGCCCTGCCGATGGCTTGTCTGCCTCTCGCTCCAACTGAGCCCCTGTAACAACCCAAAATTTAATTAATTAAAATTACCCTTGATCTAATTAAATATCTTATTAGGTAAAATGGTTATATAAAATATGAAATTATTTGGTTTTATGTTTTTGTATTTTTAAATACCCTTAAGAATTGTGATCGTTTCTAATATAGCTGTTGAACAGTGATCACATGATTAATATAAATATAGGGATTTAAGAAATCCAATTTACTCAAAGGAAGCGCTGACCTCATCCAGTAGAATTGATCTGTATGAAGCCCATTTTTCAGAGCTTAGAAAGTATGTGATGTCACTAGGCTTCACTTTTGATCAATCCTAAGTCGAGCTTCAACACGTTAAGCTTGAGAAGAACCGCCTATGAGAGAAGTGGAAGTTAATAGAGATTACCACCTAAGATATGTTATTTGAGCCTCCCCAAGAGCCAGTCACCATTACACACCTTACCCTTTGATCTTATGTGGGTTTTATAAGGGATATGTAATAAGACCCTATCACCATGATTGTGTGCTTCATTTTTGTATAAAGAATATACATTTATTTTATTGTTACTTTGTAAATGGTTTTTAAATAACAAATAGTATTTTAAGTCAATATTAAATTAAGAAAAATATTTTGATGAATTAATGGTTTTTTGAATTAAATAATATTTTAATAAAATATTATTAATAAATTACTTTTTATTAAATATAAATGATCATATAATTTTTATGAATACAATTATTAAGGATTGAAAGCTGTTTTTGTCAAAACCCATGAATTTTCAATAAATGTTGGTTTTTATTTTAAAAGTAAAAATTCGCATATTTATAAAATTATTTAGATAAAATGAATATTTTTTTTGATTCAGGACATCAAAATTATCTAAAAATGTTTTCATAATTTTCTGAGACAGTCAAATTGTTGGGTAAAAATTAAAAACCATTAAATATATAGTTTATTTTATGACATCATAATGACCCAATAGTTATGTAATAAAATAATATAAATGGGTTGTTTGGAAAATATATGTTTTACCATTAAAATAATGATATTTTAGGTTTATTTGATTTATTTTACAAATCCTTAGTAGACCCTCCAAGACTTATAAAACATTTTAACTTTTTAAAATGATTTCCTTGAGAGTTTGACTCACCTCCACCTAAGCAAGACTAATATTTTAAGAATTTAGGCCATTGGAATTATAAAATAATGTTTTCAACTCCACTTTGGCAAAAACCATGGGCAAAAACCATGGTTTGGTTTGTGGTTTTGATTAGTTTAATGTGTGGTGTCCAAAACCAAAATAACAAAGAATTCCCTCTCCTTTCCTATATAAACCCACCTAAGATCCCACTTATCTTCACTAAAAACCATTGGATCAAATCCCTACCCTACCCTCCTCTCTCTAAAATCCTCCCAAGCCACCCAAGCTCCTAATAATCCTCTCTCAAGCCCCTCCCATGCCTTTGGGATCACACTTCCAAGTAAGGGATTTCTTCCTTACTCATTTTTGTCCAAATTTCTTTATATTGTTATACCATTTTTTTCAATTAATAATATTGGGGTATGATGTTTCACCTCCCCAATACTTCCCTCCTTATGTTTGAATGATGAGATACCTCTTTCTCTCTCATTAATTCCTCCTATGTACACCCGTTACCATGCCAAAATTCCATAAGGAATTTCTCTCTTCTCATTTACATTCTAGAAATTATTTTGTATTATGGATCTAAATTCCATTACTTATTTTGGGAAAAATATCTATATAAACCCCTTAATGTCCATTTTATTTACATATTATGAGACACCCCTTTCTCTCTCATCAACCATTTTTATGAATTCTTATGTCATGCCGTTATGTTGTCGAAATTGCACCACGATTTTCCAAGACAAAGTCATTGTGTAGTGAATACCATGCCCATTTCTCTATCCAGGGTATTCAACTTTATGCATATTTACTTATTTATTATATAGTTTCATGTATGAATTCTAAATTCCTTTATCGTGTAATAAGTGATTATGTTTAATGAATCCATGTTATATGATCCATGTGGCACACTTATGCATGAAATGAAATGATTAAGAAGGGTGGGCCCTGATAGCACTCCAATGCATTGGGTAAAGATTAGAATCATGATACATCAAGTTCAATGAGGGTTTACTCATTATAATTCAAGTAAAATTAGGTTTTACTCATGCTCCATGTGTAATGAGCCTTGGATCATGCTAAAATCATGTTAAATGTTGATGCCACATTTCCATGTCATGATAATCATGCTATATCATTCCTTTATGTTCATGTTTATATTATGATCCAATGATATTACTATTTCCTAAAATGTATTGTATTCTTCATGTTATACCTTGTTTACTTCCTTACTAGGTTTTATATTTCACCCTTTTCTTATGCATGTCCTCAGGTTATCCCATGCAATGCTAAGTATGAAGGAATGTGTGTGGTATGTAAAAGAAGTTTTCAATAAAGATGTCTATTTCATGTTTTAAGTTGTTATGTAATGTTACTAAGCCCCAAGGACACTATAAATCTTGATATTATATGTTGTATCAAGTGAGGATTTTATGTAATAAATTATTTTTAAGTGTGAAATAAAGATAAGGGTTGTTATAGTTGGTATTAGAAGATATGTTTAGTTATTTTTGGGAATAGGATTAGAAAACCATAGTGAAAGACTTAGGGATAAGACTAAGTATAATAAAACTATCCCTAAATTTTGGTGAGTATTGAGTAAGTGGTTTATCAAGAAAATACATCCCTGACTGGATACAAACAGGTAGGGGTGGCTCTGGCACAGATGTATCTAGAGGTAAAACCCAAAAACACCAAGCTAGACTCGAACGGGAACTGGTGCAAGACAACGAGCCTTGTTACACTCTTGGTTATGACACTCCCATGGTATATTCTTCGGTAAATTAATAAGATTATTATGAACTATTATTAATGGAATTAAGACAAAACAATGCCCATAAGAATATATGTTGGGAAGTAGATCATGGATATCATAGATTGAAGCCTATAAATTCATAAGTTTAGGAAATAAAAGTAATTTATATGTCATTCATTTTTTCTTTGGATTACCCTTTATGTGTTACCCCTAACTTTCCTTTTATTCCAGACAATGGCCGGTAATAGGAGTAATCGGGATAACAACCAATGTGAAGATCAATGTGATGACTATTCTAATGAGATACCCAATCCGATGGGAGTGGGAATCAAAAACTTTGTCACGATACTCTCTTAGTTAACTCAAGTTTTGAAGAGAAACATGGGTCAATAGGAATTTTCACCCCTCCCCCCTAAAAAAAACAAGTCACAATCAATAGATTCATGAGATAAGGGCCTCCTACTTTTAATGGATCATCTAATCCCTCAATTGCTAAACAATGGATCAACTTAATTGAAAAGATCTTCTCCATCCTTCAATTTTTTAAACAAGAGAAGGTTCTTCTGGATGTATATCATATCGAGGGTAAATATGATCAATGGTGGACATTGATAAAAAATACACATCTTGGGTAGGAGATCGAGGTGTTGGAATGGAGGGATTTTCGGAAAATGTTTTTTGATAAATATTTTCCTCGCACCCTTAGACTTAATATGGAAAGGGACTTCCTTTCCCTCAGGAAAAAAATGAAGAATCCATCAGAGCATATGAGGCAAAATTCATAGGTCTTGAATGACATGCCTCCGGCTTTGTCATTACCCCCCGAATGCAAGGTTGACCGCTTCTTTTGTGGGCTATAACCTAGCCTACAGAAATCCCTAGAAATCTCTGACTTCGAGAGTTATGAGGAAATTGTCGGATGTGCCCTCAAGGTCGAAATGGAGATCAAAAAATATTAGGGTTATCATGGGTATAAGAATCGTAAGGTGGAAATTAATTCTAACAGTCTGATTGATAAATCCAATAGTGCTAATAAAATCTAGCAACCCACTTTTCAAAGGTGTGGAAAGAATCACCCAAAAAATTGCCTGAAGGTGATGAGGAAATGCTTTAGGTGTGGAAGAGAATGACACCTGGCCATTAACTACTGACAAGAAAAACCCACTATTGTGATAGAGGAGAGGAACAGTCTATTTGACCCTCAATGAATTGTTCATTACTTCAATTACAAAGAACCAGGGCACTTTGAAAACTAGTTCCCTAATCCAAGAATTTTCAGAGGAAATCAACAACCTCTAAGGTAGCAAGGGTGATCTTTTTCCATCACTACCACTGAAGAGAACCCCGAAAACTAAATGGTGACAAGTATTCTACTTATTCATTCAATAATAGTGAACATACTTTTTGATTCTAATTCTACACATTATTTTATATCCTGAAAGTTTAGTAGAACAATCCCAACACCACCCAAAATCATGGAAGTAAGGATATCAGTGAGAACTAAAAATGGGGAAATCATTTCATCCCATGAAAATAACTCCTCCCTTATCATAATTAGTGGATTGAACTTCCCAGTTAACCTCATCATACTCCCTCTAGTAGAATTTGATTCAATTCATGGAATGGATTGGATTTTCTTATATATAGCCAACATAAATTGTCATGAGAGGGAAATCACTCTCCATATGGATAATCAACCCCTGATTATGTACAAGTACAAGGAGGAGGATGAATCTTTGTTAGCACCATTATCTCAAGTGTGGATATTATTGCCCTATGAGCATGCGTATCTTTCTCAGATGTTTGAGTCCATGGAAGCAACCATCCTTGAAGACATGCCTATTGTGAGGGAATTCACTGAAGCGTTTCATAAGGAATTGACTGGTCTTCCTCCTAGAAGAAATGTTTAATTATCAATTGATATTATACCTAGGGAGTTTCCAATATCCAAGACTCCATATAGAATGGTTGTTGTGGAGCTTGAGAAACTGAAGAAACAACTAATGGAGAATCAGGATAAAGGGTTTATACGCCCAAGTGCTTCACCATGGGGTGCACTCATACTCTTTTTTAAAAAGAAGGATGGGTTAATGTGCCTTTTCATTGATTATCAAGAGCTCAAAAAAATAAAGATAAAGAATAAGTATTCTATGACTCAATTTGATGACTTGTTCGATTAGATATGGGAGCACAATACTTATCCAAGGTGGATTTGCAGTTGGGATATTACCAAGGGTGAAAGAGGAGGATATCCCGAAGGCTGCTTTTCATACAAGGTACGAGCACTAGGAATTCATAGTAATTCCTTTCAGACTCACTAATGCTCCAGAAATATTCATGGAATTGGGGAATATAGTCTTTTGATATTACCACGTCAAATTTGTGGTAGTATTTATAGATTATATTATAATATACTCCAAAACCAAGGAGGATCTTGAGGAGCATCTAAGAAATGTACTAGAGACCTTGAGAAAGGAGAATATCTATGAAAAGTACAACAAGTTTGAGTTATGGTTGAAAGAGGTCTCATTCTTGGGTCATATCATCACAAGCAATGGGATATGTATGGATCCTTCCAAGACAACTTCAATTGAGGGATGAATGAGTCTAACATCGGTAACAAATATCCATACCTTCCTAGGGTTATCTGGATATTATTGATGATTTGTGAGAAATTTCTCAGGATTGTACAACCCTCTTACCAAGCTAACTCAGAAGGGGGTAATGTTTTCTTGGAGTGATGAATGTGAAGAGAGATTCAAGGATTTGAAAATGAGGCTTATCATTATGCCCGCGCTCACACTACCCACAAGTGGATAAATTTTTGTGATATTTAGTGATTCTTCAAAGAAGGGAATGAGCTGTGTGTTGATGAAAAATGACAAATTCATTGCCTATGATGTAAAGAAATTGAAAGTTCATGAGCAAAACTATCTAACACATGATCTGGAGTTGGCTGCAATAATCTTCTCTTGGAAAATTTGGAGACATTACCTCTTTAGGGAGAAGCTTGAAATATATACGGACCACAAAATACTCAATTATATATTCACATAGAAAGATTTGAACATGCACCAATGAATATAGTTAGAGCTAATCAAATACTATGACTACTCAATCCATTTCCACCCTGTGAAAGCGAACAAGGTGGAAGACTCTCTAAGTAGAAATGACCCATCGATTCTATCATTGATGAGAATTTAAAAGGATCCAATATTCTTATATTTTATGAAGATGGACATGGGAATCATAGAGAAGGGAAAATCATCAATTCTTTCACAAATTATTTATCAAACATCTCTTTTGGAAAGGTTAAAGGATGATCAAATGGATGATGTGGAAATTCAAAAGAAAGTGGAAACTAAATAAAAAGAAAAATCCTCGGAGTTTAATGTTAATGAAGAATTAATTGTGAGATTTGGGTCACAACTATGCATTCCATAAAATCCAGAGTTAAAGAAATAACTTTTGGATGATGCACATTGTTCAAATTTCTCCATTCACTATAGAAACACAAAGATGTATCAAGATATCTGAGAGCATTATTGGTGGGATAACACGAAGAAGGAGATCACTGAGTATACATCAATGTTCCTAGTATGTAAACAGGTAAAGGCTGAGAGGTAGAAGTCTAAGGGGATGATACAACCATTACCCATACCAAAATGGAAATGGGAGAACATCACTATGAACTTTTTCACCAGACTTCCAAAGACATCCAAAGGAAACAATGCTATCTGGGTTGTAGTGGATCATCTTATAAAGACTACACACTTCATTTCCATTAGAGAGGATTTATCATTTGATCAACTAGCACAGATATATATCAAATATGTGGTAAGGATGAATGGATTACCACTATCTATTGTATCTGATCGAGATTCAAGATTCACCTCTATGTTCTAGAAGATTCTACAACACACTTTGAATACTGAGCGGAACTTCAGTATTGCTTATCATCCTCAAACTGATGTCCAATCTGATTGGACTATCCAAACACTTGATGATATGCTGAGAGCATGATCAATGGACTTAAAAAGAGTATGGGATCAACATCTTCCTCTAGTTGAGTTCTCTTACAATAACAGTTTCCACTCAAGCATCCAAATAGCTCCTTATGAAGCCCTTTATGGGAAGACATGCAGAACATGGGCATGTTGGGACGAAGTTGGGTAGAAAAAACTCCTAGGTCCAGAAATGGTCGAAGAAATAATGGATAAGGTTAAGAGAATCCAACAGCATATTAAAACTTCTAAGAGTCGACAATAGAGTAATGCTAATAATCGTCAATGAGTCCTAGAGTTTAATGTTAGAGACACGGTATTCCTCCATATATCACTATGGAAGAGTTATGATATTTATGAAGAAGGGAAAGCTTATTCCATGGTACATCGGCCCTTTTGAGATCCTTGATTTCATTGGAGTAGTGACCTATCGACTAGCACTCCCACTGAACCTATCTAAAGTACATGATGTATTCCATGTATCACTCTTGAGGAAGTATATACCCGACCCATCACATGTACTCAATCCAGAGGTGGTACCATTGGAGAATAAACTCTCCTATAAAGAGAATCCAGTAAAGATCCTAGATCGTAGGAAAAAAGCTCTACAAAATAAGACAATGACCCTCATTAAGGTGTTGTGGAGAAACCACAACTTTGAATAGGAAAGGTGGGAATTGGAGAAAGAGATGAAGTAGAGTTACACTTATCTATTTTAGTGTGATAAAAGTAGATTTTGAGAGAGAAATTTCTTAAGGGGGTAAGATTGTAACGACTGAAAATTTTATTAATAAAAATTCCACTTGATATAATTAAATGTATTATTATGTAAAATGGTTATATAAAATATGAACTTCCTTTATTTTATGTTATTTTATTTTAAAATACCATTAATAATTATGACCCTTTCTAATATAAATGTTGAATATGGATCACATGATTAGTATAAATATAAGGCTTTAATAAATCCAATTTACTCAGACAAAGGAAGTGATGACCTCATCGAGTAGAATTGATTTGTAAAAAACCCATTTTTTGGATCTCATAAAGGAGGTGGAATCAATGGGATTCTCTCTTGAACATTCCCAAGCTGAGCTTCAACATGTTAATCTTGAGTGGAACCACCTACAGGAGAAGTGAAAGTTAATAGATATTACCTCCCGAGCGATGTTATCTGAGCCTCCCCAAAAGTATGTCATCATCACACACCTTAACCTTTGGTCTTATGCAGGTGTTATAAGGGGATATGTAAAAAGACCATAGCACCATTACTGCATGCTTTATTTCTATATAAAGAATATACATTTATTTTATTGTTACTTTTTATATTGTTTTTAAATCAAAAATAATATTTTTAATCAATATTCAATTAAGAAATATATTTTGATTAATTAATGTATATTTTAATTAAATAATATTTTAATAAAATATTATTACTAAATTACTTTTTATTAAATACAAATTATCGTATAATTTTTATGAATACAATTATTAAGGTTGAAAATCCGTTTTTGTCAAAACCTATGAATTTTCGATAAATGTCGGTTTTTATTTTAAAATTAAAAATTCCCATATTTAGAAAATTATTTAGATAAAATGAATATTATTTTTTGATTCAATATGTCGAAATTATCTAATGGTGAATTTTTCATAATTTTCTGAGACAGTCAAATTTTTGGGTAAAATTTAAAAATCGTTAAATATATAATGTGTTTTATGACATCATAATGACCCAATAGTGATGTAATAAAATAATATAAATGATATTTTAGTCCAATATATGTTTTAACTTTAAAATAATATGATTTTATGTTTTTTTGACTTATTTTAAAAAGCCTTAGTGGACCCTCTAAGACTTATAAAACATTTTAACTTTTCAAAATGATTTCCTTGAGAGTGTGACATACCTCAAAATAATCAAGCCCAATATTTAAGAAGTTAGGCCATTTTACTTATATAATAATTTTTTAAACTCCCCTTTGGAAAAAACCATGGGCAAAAACCATGGTTTGATTTGTGGTTTTGATTAGTTTAATGTGTGGTGTCCAAAACCTAAATAATAAAGAACTCCCTCTATTTTCCTATATAAAGCCACCCAATATCCCACTTCTCTTCACTAAAAACCATTTTATCACATCCCTAACCTTCCCTAATCTCTCTAAATTACTTTTAAGGCACCCCAAGCTCCCAATAATCCCCTCTCAAGCCCCTCACAAGCCTTTGGGATCACACTTTCAAGTAAGAGATTTCTTCCTTTCTCATTTTTGTCCAAATTTCATTATGTTGTTATACCATTTTTATTTCAATTAAAAATGTTGTGGTATGATTTTTCAACTCCCCAATAATTCCCTCCTTATTTTTTAATGATGATATACCTCTTTCTCTCTCATTAATTCCTCCTATGTACACCCGTTACCATGCCAAAATTCTGTAAGGAATTTCTCTCTTCTCATTTACATTTAAGAAATTATTTTGTTTTATGAATATAAATTCCATTACATATGTTGGGAGATGTATCTATATGAACCCTTACTTTAAATTTCATGTAAATATGATGAGACACCCCTTTCTCTCTCATCAACTATTTTTATGAATTCTTATGTCATGTTGTTATGCTGCCGAAGTTGCACCGCGATTTTCCAAGCCAAAGTCATTATGTAGTGAATACCATACCCATTTGAATATCAAGGGTATTCAACTTTATGCACATTTACTTATTTATTATAGAGTTTCATTTATGAATTAAACATTCCTTTATCGTTTAATAAATTATGATTTTTAATGAATCCATGTTATATGATCCATGTGGCACACTTATGCATGAAATGAAATGATTTAGAAGGGTGCACCCTGATAGCGCTCCAATGCATTGGGTAAAGATTAGCATCATGATATGTCAAGTGAAATGGGGGTTTACTCATCCTAATTCAATTGAAATTATTTTTTACTCATGATCCATGTTCAATGGGCCTTGGCTCATGCTAATATCTTGTTAAATGTTGATGCCACATTTCCATGTTATGATAATCATGCTATATCATGCCTTTATGTTCATGTTTCTCTTATGATCCATTGATATGAATATTACCTAAAATGTACTATATTCTTCATGTTATTACTTTTTTACTCCCTTACTGATATTTTTAGCAAACCCTTTTCTTATGAATGTCCTCAGGTTATCCCATGCAATGCTAATTACGAAGGAATGCATGTAGACATGTAAAAGAAGTTTTCAATAAAGATGTGTATTTCATGTTTTAATTTGTAATGTAATATTCCTAATCCACAAAGACAATATACCTATCAATATTCTATGTTTTATAAAGTGAATATTTTATGTAATAAATTATGTTTAAGTGTGAAATAAAAATAAGGGTTATTATAACTCCCCAGCCAACACCTCGCTCCATCATCGGCCGCCCTGTCGATAGACTGCTGTTCTCTGTGCGCTCTGCCTAAAACATCCATAGCTACTACTCCAGTCACCAATGTGCGCCACCACCTTGTTTCATCTCACCTCCATGGTGTCATTGTGAGGTCAGATCTTCGATCTTGTATTGTTCTTCCATGGATCTAAGGTGCAATGATCCTCCGACCATGTTTCACAAAGAGCGAGGAACACAAAAGAATTGTGGAAAAGGGATAAATGTACAATAACACCCAAAGAACATATTTTGAACATGTTCTTGACGTCCTTGACCTATTAATGTTATAATAAAGAATGGGGAGATAAGAAATAAAATATATTTAACAAAATCAATCCCAATAATCAACATGTAAGAATTATCCATCCCACAAGAAAAATAAAACCACATATTAACCTGTTCTTGTGTTGGTCCACATTTTTCATTGAAAATTTAGAACCTAGGAAAGAATCACAAAGAAAAAACACCCTACCTCAAGGTTTTGATTGATCGTTTAAGAATAGTTATTTTGTTTATTTCTTCGATAAGTTCCTCCACTACGCTAGCGTAACAATTCGCAATCCACTTGATCCATCATCATTGTTCATCTATAGGGTTTTATTCTACATATTAGTAGAATTTTAGGTCAATGGTGATAACACTGAATTACATGACAAAGGATTGTTTAAAAATAATTTCAACGTTGCGTCAAATAAAATATTTTTATTAAATACTTTAATGACATTCATGTCCAAAAACGTACTTTCACATCTGGCTTGAGCCGGTCAATGTTATTCCTTTCCCAAGGTAAGGTATTCATTTTTAATGAAACGATGCCCTTAGATTTCTGATATGGTCACCCTTTTCGATGTAATTCTAGTTTAAATAAAAAATTACTTAAGTTATTTATTAAAAGTTTAAAAATTTTCAATGAGTTTTTCCGAGAACACTGGGCCTCAGAATCTCACACCATCTTAGCACCTGGTCTTGGAATTCTCCCAATTAATTTATAAAAATAAAACTTTAGAAAATATGATTCATTACATTCTCCCCACCATAGGGTTTACATCACCGAAATCTAAAATAGGGATACTAAACAAAAAAGTGAGGGTATTGTGCATGAATCTGAGACTCCCACTCCCAAGTGATCTCATTGAGATTCTCGTCCTAACACCGAATGTACAATAGAGTAATCAACTGCGAATGAAGGATCCTCTCCTATCGATCCTTGATCTCCACTGGGTACTCCGCAAATGTCACCCATTTTCAATGTACATCTTTCCCTAATCATTTACATGTGATGGATCATGCACATACCTCCTCAGGCGTGACACGTGGAAGACATCATGCGCCTAGTGCAACTAAGGAGGTAGAACTAAGCGGTACTCCACCTCACCAACTCTACTCAAAACCTAGAAAGGTCCAATGTATCTTAGAGATAACTTGTTGCACCGGCCAAATCTAGGTAATCCCCATCAACATGTGACCTGAAAGAACACATAGTCTCCATCCTCGAACTATAGATACCTCCATCTACTGTTAGCATATAACTTCTTCTTAATCTGCACAATCCTCATTCACTCATGGATGATCTGCACCTTCTCAGTAGTAGCTTGTACCAACTCTAGAATCATGAATGCTGACTCTCCTAGGTCTGTCCAACAGAGTGGTGACCTACATAGTTGTCCATAAAAGGCCTCAAATGGTTCCATACCAATTTTGGAATGGTATCTATTGTTGTACGCAAACTCCACTAGATGTTGGCGATCCTCCAAACTATGGACAACGTCTAGTATTCAAGCACGTTTCATGTCCTCAAGAACCTGAATGGTCCTCTCTGTTTGGCCATCCGTCTAGGGATGAAACACCATGCCCAAGCATAATTGTGTCCCAATGCCTCCTACAATCCCTTCGATAACTGTTATGGGAAACGAACATTATGATCTGAAATAGTCGTCGATGGCACTTCATGAAGCTAAACTATCTCCTAAATGTAAAGGCATTCAAAGCCTTCTACTAAAATTTTATCCTGGATAGGTAGGAAGTGGGTCGACTTGGTGAGTCGATCAATGATCACTCAAATAGTATCATGTCTCATGTAAATTCATGGTAAAACCATAAATAAGTCCATCTATATCGCATCCCACTTCCACTATGGCACCTCAAGTGGTTGGGTGAAGCCTGCTAGAACTTGGTGTATATCCTTCACTTGCTGGAAAGTGAGGCCTCAAGAAATGAACTCTTCCACTTTCTTATTCATCCCCAGCCACTAGAACTGATGTTGGATGTTCGGGTACATCTTCATCACACCCAAATATACTGCCAAGGGGGTGTGTGGAACTCTCTGAGAACCACCTCCTGCAACACCACGGGTATAACTGTGCATCCTCTGAAAAGAAAAACGTTCTTCCCACATATCAAACATCCATCAGGGGTATTCCCTATAAAAAAATGGTCACGTTGGGTCTCACAGTTGATATTCCCCATCTATGCCTCTCTGGATCACCGTGATCATGTAGGGGTGACAAACATCGACTGAAGGTAAGCTAATCCATTTCCATTCACAAAGGATATCTACAACAGGACTAACTACTCCAACACCTCACTCAAAAACTGCTAGATGGATCTTCTACTGTGAGTGTCTTCTACTAAATTACTCCTCCTAGGAGTATAGAAAATCTCAAAGTCATATTCCAGGAGAAAATATATCCATTTATTCTACCTCAAGTTCATATACTTATGAAAGAAGATATACTTGAGACTATTATGGTCAGAGTAGATGGTAAACCACTCGCCCATTAGGTAGTGTCACCACATATTCAATGTGAAGACTACCGTCGCTAGTTTAAGATCATGGGTTGCATAGTTCATCTCATTCTCTCTCAACTGGTGTGAACCATAGGCAATCACTGATTCCCCCTACATTAGGAAATAACCAATCATGGTCCCTAACGCATCGTAGAACACTATATACCCGATTCCCTCCTCCGATAATCTGAACATGGGTGAAATTTTCAACCTCTGTCTCAGCTCCTGAAAGCACTGTTGACACTTCACTATCCACATGAAAGGAATCCCCTTCAATGTCAAAGCCGTCAAGGGTTATTCTACTCTATAAAATTCTGGTACAAATGTTTGATAGTACCCATCCAATCCCAAGACACTCTGAACCTCAATAATACTCTTGGGTGGATCCTAAGAAAGCACCACCTCAATCTTTTTCGGATCAACTACAACTCCAACCTCTAAAATGACATGTCCTGGAAAATGGACCTCTTGAATCCAGAATTGATACTTTTAGAGACACCCATAAATCTGGTTCTCTTGGAGTGTGTCCAGGACCATTCTCAAGTGTATCGCATGCTCCTCCTCGGTCACTGATTATGCCAGGATTTCATCAATGTAGACCACCAAAAACTAGTCTAATTAAGGTTTGAAGATCCTGTTCACAAGTCCAATGAACACTACTGGGGAATTTTTCACACCAAACAACATCATCAGGTACTCATAGTAGTCATACCAACATCTCAAGGATGTCTTCGGTACATCCTCATCCCGTACATGAAGATAGTGGTAGCCAGACCTGAGGTCAATCTTCTAGAACCACCTCTCTCCATTCATCTAATCAGAGTGGTTGTTGATACTTCATAGTGGATACATGTTCTTCACGATCACCTGATTCAAGTTTTGGAAGACCAGACATAATCTCATGCTCCAATCTTCCTTCTTGGAAAACATAACTTGGGCCACCTATGGTGAAACGATGGGTCTCACGAAGCCCTTCCTTTACAAGTCCTCAAGATATACCCTCAACTCATGAAGCTTAGTGAGAGACATTTGATATAAGGTGTAGATATCAGTTCCTTGTTAGGGTACAGATCAATGTAGAAGTCAACCTCCATATGAGGATTCAATATGGGGACATCCTTAGGAAATATTCCCTTATACTCCGCCACCAATGCACAAAATTGATGACTCTTATCATCAACTGCAACGATGGTGAGACTAGCCAACTAATGTGTAATATATTTCAACCTCCTATGATTAAGTAAATCCTTCACTGCATACATTTCATTTTCACCAACAAAGGAAAACATGGTCCCATCACTACAGACACAACACACTCTATGCCTAAAACATTTAATCTGAGCATGAACTGAATATAGCCAGTTCATACTGAGAATAAAGTCCTAAGGAATCGATGCTGTTACCAAGAGATCCCAACTTAAACTCTCTCCTCCAAGATTAAGGTCACATTGTTTGGACCAATGTGTTATTATCTAATATTATTCCGTAGGAGCCTCTAAACATAAGGGTTGAGTCAACGATTCAACCAAAATCTCTATGTCTCAAGCAAGGGTCATGGAAAGAAAAAATGACTAGCACCTATTTCTATTTAAAATGAAAATATGATGTAAAAGACACATATCATACCTATAATCATCCCTAGACTAATGGGGTCATAGGCCTCCATCGCCCGCAATTGTCCTCATCACTATCCACCAGCTCTGTGAGCCTCGTGTGGACCACCTGGGGGTTGTGGTGGTAACACATCAAACCTCCACCCACCGCCTAATTCTACACATGCTCCTATACTATGTATTCTTCCCTACTATCCACCCTGATCAGGCCTCCTCCTCTACTTTGGTGGTCCCTCGATTTTCTATTGATCATCTGTATGGCGGGTTGAGCAATCTCGTGGAAGATGTCCCCGATCGCCGCATGAGTAACACATCCTTTCCTTCAACTAACTCTCTCTTCCCTAGGAGACCCACACCACTGATCCTATTTCCTATGGTCATCCCATAGAGTTATTGACCCTCTTGGGTCCCTACGTCTACTGTGGGCTACCTACCGCCAAAGACTCGACTGCCTGGTGCCTGCTGGTAGCTCCCACTACTAGCGTCTTCTCTACCAGAAAGATCTCCACTGGAAGATCTCACTCTAGTACCCCATCATATCTAGGGATTCTAAGGGATATCATAGATTCCCTAGTCTCCCAGTGTAACTCATATTTTAAGGTATGAGACCTAAATAATGGGTCTCGTACCATATCTATGGAGTAGCAAGAAATATCAGTAAACATTGCAAAGTACTCTGCCACAATATGAATAGCTTTTTAGAGATACAAAAGCTCAAGTATGTGCACTGGGAATAACATAGCTGGGAATAAATCCTCTCTAAATAGGATCTAGAATTCTACCAAAGATAGAGTCACCTCATCATGTGTTTGGGTCACTAAGCTCCACCATAACCCCACTGATCCTTGAAGAAGACTCGCATCTAAGACTTCCATCTGGTCGGCAGGTGTCCTCACAAGGTGGAAGAAACATGTAATTGACTCTATCCAATCCTTAGTTATCTAGGGCTCTGGATCACCCCTAAACCTAGGAGGTCACTACCTATGAAACTCATGCATTACAATCAGCCTGCGTGCATCCTCAACCAGTAGCACTGGTAGTAAATTTTTCTCAACAGTTGGTGGTATCACTGGTAAACCACACAGAGGATATATCTCTGGTGCTGGGAGTATCCCCGGTACATGCCCTTGTACCGAAGCCTCATCTCATGGAGGATCATCCTTATGATCACACAATAGAATCTTGGTTTTCTATCTACATGGAGGCATCCATAAATATATCAAAATTTACCACACTCAATAGAGTATACCTAGTGAGACGACTCAAGAATCACATGAGGAAACACCCAAATACTATATGATGCATGTACCATTAATTACCCCACAACCAGTTTTTTCATGTACTGCATTGAAAAGTAGGTGTCCAGAGTATTGATGTATGGATACGTAAGTCATGGCACCGTCACTGGTTCACCTAGCCTGAAATACAAACTCGAAACACTTGACACTATTACCCCAAACCAATCTCACAGATTCCCAGTCCTTAAGTAAAATCAAAACACTCTGATACCACTCTATCACGACTCATCCCAGAGGGGCCCATGATGTGACTACCCCAAGCCCGCCTCCGATAGGCCAGGGGATGGCGACTAGAACCGAGTAGGCATATCCCACAAATAAGAGACATTTTCATAAGTACCTATACCCCCACACACATCTCGAATCCCAAAATGCTAAAATGTAAAAACACTAAGTAGACAATGAATGCATACAATAAGATACCAAACACAGAGTATGATAGTAGGAAACTGGAGAGTAAACAGGGCCAGAACACAAGCCCCCCAATAGAAGAGTCTGAAAAAGTAAATACACATGTTCCTGAAAATCACCTGAAGAAAACCATACCTAAAGAGTAGTTGTAGGAATGTTTTATGAAGTCATAGGTACACACCTAGTATGTCTGAACACTCTAAGAACCACTTGGTCCTGGTCCACCTAGAACTTCGTCAAATAATTGATCATCTTAAAAAGACATGACACGTGTGGGAAAATCTCGTGCAGGGGTGAGTAATACAATACTCAGTAGGACACCCTGAAGTCGCAATGGAATACCACTAAAAAATACATGAAGTACACCATAAAGAAATACAAAAAGTATATGATAAAGGAATATATGAAGTATATCCTGATGAAATTATCATTATACCACAAAGTATACACATGAATTATAGTCATCTCACATAGGTATAAGTCTATATCAAGAGAAAAGGATTTTCAGACATAGTCTAAAGAACACCCAGTATTTGTAACACATAGAGCGTCAATAAAATAGGGAGTATCAATAACACATAGAGTTTCAATAAGTCATGCATCCCCCAAGTCACGTAGTTACCAAGTCACATAGTCAGTAAGTCACATTGTCACCAAGTCACATCCAGCAGCAGGATTCCTCTCATAGGGTGATTTTACTGAGAGAACCTACTCCACAAGCCCTTAGGTATAATTAAAACATACAAAAAAACTCACTTAATGTATCTAAAAAGTAATATCTCATCACAAGGTTTTCAATTCCACAAACATCTCATCAAATGGACACACGACCTAAATGTTATAGTTGTTTTAATAAAAAGGTCCAACTAAGGCCCGATCCGGGTCTGATCTGACCTGCCAAACACGACCCGACCAACCGCTCAACCTGCGATGGTCCAACCGACCCGACTTGACCCAATCCGGCCTGAACTGGCCTAACCCATTGGGTGAAACACATTGGGCTTGCTCGACCTGGCCCACTGGACTGCTGGATCTGGTCGACTCTTTCAGTCTAGCCCGCACTGTCGTCCGACTCAGTGAGCCACACACGGTCCACCCTGACAGCGTGCCGCCTAGCTCTATGCGATGCCACACTGTGTCTATACGGTCATCCCCCATTCCACCTAACCTGCAGATTCACCTCCACCTTGGGGTATACGCATCCCACCTGCCACGAACGCGGCCCATCCTTGCCTCGTCCCCTGGTCGCTGCCCGCGGCACCGCTTCAGTTGTGGGATCCCATGCGATACCACATGGACCGCATCCTTCCGATATCGACTTGTTCTCGTTCCCCACTTGAACTCACACCCCCAGGGTCATGTCTCGCTCTGCCGTCGGCCTCCCTACCTGTGGCCCGCTATTCGCCACACACACTGCCTAACCCAGCCATAGTTGTTGCACTGGTCACCGCCGTGCGCCACCACCTTGTGCATTGCACCTCTTTGGTGTCATTACTGTGTCAGATCCCTAGTCTTGGATCATTATATCATGGATTTAAGGTTCAATTATCCTCCAACCACGTTTCATGAAGAACAAGGAATGCATAAGAATTGGAGAAAAGGGATAAATTCACAAGAATGTCCAAAGAATGAATCCTAACTTTGTTCGTGTTGGCATCAAACCGTTCATGTTAGAATGAAGAATGGAGAGGTAATAAATCAAATATATTTAACAAAATCTATCTTGATAATCAACCTGCAATAATTATCCATCCCACAAGAATGAATGAACCACAGATCAACCTTCTCATGGGTTGGTACGCATTCATCCATGAAAATTTACAACGGGGGAAAGAATCACAAAGAAATAACACCCTACCTGGAGGATTGGATCGATCGTTGATGAAGAGAGATTTCATTGACATCTTTGATGAATTCCTCCACTCTACTTGTGCAATGAAGCGAAATCCACTTGATCGGTAAATGTTGTTCTTTGAGAGGGTTTCCTTCCACATCTCAAAGGAATTTCAAGGATATGGTGGTAAATCTAAATTCTCGAACAATGATTTGTTCAAAACTATTATCAAATCTACATCAAATAATATAATTTATTAAATACTTTAATGACGTTCACATCCAAAAACATCCCACCTGATTTATTAAGATCTTACCATTTTTTCAACAGTTGTTCTAGGAACACTAGGCCTCAGAATCTCATGCCATCTCAGTGCCTGGTCTTGAAAATTTCTCAATTTATTTATAAAAATAAAACTGGAGAAACTCTGAGTCATTACAGTTACTATTCATAATAACAAAAAATAAACTGGACCATTTTAACAAATATAAAACTCTTAATTACAATTTTGGAATTTATTTTATCAAATTCAATCCATATAATGTGTAGATATTACTTTTAAAATAAAATCACAAAATGTGATAAAAGATGATTTTCATAAAAAACGCATTTTTAATTATAAAAATGTATTTAATCCAGAATTATGAATCTTTTTGATTCCATTAACATTAATTGGATTATGTATATTAAAAAGGAAATAATTATTTAAAAAAAAATAAATAAAATGGGAATTTTTAAATTCTTGAAAAGGAAAGATAGTTTTTTTACGAAATTTATATCTTTCACTATTCCCTGAAATATCAATCTTTTCAGAGAAAACCCAAAATTTTTACACAAATATAATTTTTTTATTATAATTTAAAAAATGGTATGATTTTTATCAAATTAAATGTATAAAATGGATATAAATTTAATATAATATTCTATCACAAAAAGTAATAAAAACCATTTTTGAAGAAAACATAATTTTTAAGTGTAAAATGACTGCTAAAAATTAAGTTAATATTTCATAATAATTAATAAATAAATTTTATTTGATTTAGAAATATATATATATATATATATATTTCATAATGAAACTAATCTTATTAATACCCACCAATTCAAGGGAAATTTTATAACAATAATATTTAAATAATAACATTTCACTGTTGTTAAAGCTTAGTAATTTATGTTTTGTATTCTATCAAACATAATGTTATTTTAAAATCATGGGGTATTATAATAAAATTTAATTTTAATACTTGGTATGACTTTATTTTTACCACCCCAAAATATATTCCAAAATATGGGATTTTTATGTGATTTTTCTTTGTTATAGACCTTTATATTATTTTAAGTAAAAATAATTCCAAAATTGAAATTTATTGATTTTATTATATCTAATATGTTTTCACAAGGATAAAAAAATGTTATTAATGGTTATAAAATTTTATTTTGAATAAGAAAATAATTATTATGGTAATTTATTATACATTTTTTTTATAATTAAATGATTACCTTAAATGTTTAAGCAATGCTGGCACTGTTTTTGTGCAAGTTATAGTGAAATCATGTAAATAATTTTTAAAACACTATAGTAGTATTTTATGGGTTATGTATGATTTTACCTGAATATTTTAGATATAAATAATGTATTATTGATTTGTTAAAACATTATATTCATGATAAAATATTATATAGATATTTTTTTAAATTAAATTATGTTAACTGTCCTGAAAATGACTTGAATGGTATTTTATATTGAATAATATTTTAATAAATCATTTAAAATTGATAAAAATATCATCCTTGACTAAGTAAATGGAATAAATTTTTTAATATCATCTATTTTTTCACTTATGGGTCAATTTTCCATTTATTAAAACATTATTGTATCATAATGTATAGATATTTTATTTTCATAGTAATCGTTAAAAGGGTTAAGAGGGGTTAAAACTATTATATAAGGGTTAAAACTCATATAACATTGTCTAAATTTTATTTTATGAGATTATTTTAACTTATCTATATACTATCCCTGAAATATATCAATTTGGTGTCACTTTAATATTAAAATTAATTTTTATTAATATAATAATTTAAATAATTCTAAGGGTTCCCCTTACACCTCTTATATGAGGACACCACCTATCCTCTCTTACTTACACTTCATGATATGTTTAGATAAAATATCCCAACAAAAACCACTTATTATCTTCCTTATATGCATTATATATTTCTTCTTTTTATTAAAATACCATCCCTATGGTCCTTAAGGATAAATCTAAAGAAGGAAATTCAAAGATGAGGAAATCATCTCTACTAAGCTTTTCATTTTACTTATTCTTATACCTCATTAAATTTTGTATCAACCATTCCTATATAATAAAATCAGTATATAAATTATACTAATATCTTATTATATTAGTAAAATAACCTTATTAATTCCCTTTTTCCATAAAATGTGAAATGACACCATCATCTCTGTGTACGTATGGACTACCACCTCACAAATCGATCTATTTGGTTTCTCATAAACACCTTTATTGGATAGTTATTATGATATATTTAATATATATATATATATATATGATATTCATGTAATAATTATAATTTTTTAAATATAATATACCATCTATCTCCATACCATTGAAAATATTAAAAATGGAATCATCACACATGCTTACATATGGGCTACCGTCTCCACAGAGTGATATAAATTGTTTCTCAAATACCACCTCCCATGGATAGTCATGGTAAGTATTTTCAAATGTTATTTAATTATTATAAAATTTATTGATTAGAAAAAAAATAAATTTTTGTTTTATTTTTTTATTTTCATCCAAATAAAATTAAATTTTTTTCTTATGTTCAGGTGCGGACTACATCCACAAAATATGATGTATTTTATTTTTCATGAACTCTATTCATTGATAGATATAAAATTGTAATTTATGAATAAAAATTTTAATTTTCATGATTATAATTTTTTAATGATGGAATAATGATCCAATTGATAATGGCCAACCTACCTAATTCATTTTTCAATTATGAACCGAATGTTCTCAAAACACCCGATGTGGACTTAACTGATTAAGTAATTAAATATATCATTGAAATAAATGATATAAACCAAGATTTTTTTTAAATAGGTGAATAATTAATTTCATTTTTTTATACATGAATGTAAATGATGTATATCAAATGTACGAACATGGTGTAAAGGTTTTCTTAACTCAATTTCTTTTTTTGGGTTATAGCACTTCATCATTGGATTTTTTATGCTATCGTTATGCATGAATTTGTCTCTAATTTTTTTATGGTTTATTTAAAAAAATAAAGTTTAATTACGTATTTTCAAATAATTACTTCATGGGATAATTATAACTCCAAAATTTGTGATCTTTTCAAGGGTTTTCTTCATCTCAATTGAATTTTCATGAGATGTGTTTCATGTCACGTGCCATGATATCATTGTATGGTGTACATAATATCCTGTAAGTGAATTTATAAATTTTAGTTATTTTAATTTATGGTATTTATAGATCCATATAATATTATTTCTTTTGAATAATTTTGTTTTAAAAGTTACCAAAGTAGTATAGGATTTATTTTACAATCTCTTTTCCTTTTGGGATTATTTAGTCTCTAGGTTACATTATAGAAAATTGTATATTATTAATTTCTTAAAATATATCTCTATTATTTTACTATTTTTATTTATAATATTTTAATGTCTTCTTTTCTGTTTCTACTCTTTGGTATGGAAGGACATCAAAAGAACATTTTCAATTAAAACTTGACCTTATTTATCTTTTAGGTCGTGAATCTTTTCTCTTCCAAATACCTGATATTTAAAATGTTTTCAAGAATGTTATTTTATATGATGAAATTATTGTTTAAATATATTTCAAACTATATTTTACTTTCTTTTATAATTTTTACATTGAATATTTTTGTCACTTTCCAAAGTAGTAACTTTTGGGTTTTGTAGGAAGTATTAATGGGATATATTTTTTAATATTTTCTGAATGAATAGATATGATCACCGTTATAATGATTATTTTACTTAACTTGTGCTTTATAAATTAACAAGTTTATTTTCAAATAAATTATTTTTTTCAAATTCTTGAACATTTTATTTTTAATGCTATGAAAATTAAAGGATATTTCCCTTACTTTCAAAGATATGTATTAAATATTCTTTTAAAGGTATTTTTCACCTTTCAAAACATCCCTTATTTTTTCCATACTCTAATGTTGTTTTTTTCATTGAAACCATCATTATTCTTTATAATGATGAATTATTATTTCTTAAATATATTTTCACAAAATTCATTTCTATTCCAGGGTTAATTAAACTAAAATGGAATGATGTTTCTTAAGGTTTTTATATTGAAAAGTAAATAATTCTAATTGCTTTGTTAATTATATGGTACTATAAAATAAGTATGTACTATTTATGGGTGGTACTATTATAATAAAAATATGCAAAGTCTTTTATATCTCTCTAATTCATTGGGTAAAGCGATGAAGTTTACTGTTGTAATTTACTCTTAAGAGAAAGCTGGAATTATCTTTTTTATGTGATTTCATAATAAATGTTTGATGTTCAAAGTTATGAGAATAGGTTCTTTATGATTGAAATAAATTTTAATTTTTCCTTTAATCAATTATTATCTTCACATAGATCTTCATTGTTACCTCATATGTATCTAATATTTTGTTAAATTTTTATGGCATGTATCATTATTTATGTTCTAGGTTTTTACTAGTATGAATTATATTATGTAATGGTCATGCTATTTGAATATGTTTTCATCTCCTTATTGTTATATTATTCTCAAAAAATATATTAAATTTTAAATCCTTATGTTTACCCTTACTGATCATTTAATCTCAACCTTCTTATGTTACTTTTCTCCATGTTATAAAGAATAATGTTAAGTAAGATATGTATAGAATGATTTCTTTTGGGTGTTGATGAAGACTTAATGTGGAATAAAAAAATATGGGTACAATATTAAACAAATTATCACTTAAAGACACAGATATTATTATATAATAGTTTATCTTAAATCATCAAAAATATAAACCTAAAAATTCCATGGGTGTATAAGTGATCCAAAATTTCCATTTTATGTTGATTGTTTTAGATGGAATTTTTTTATAACATTTACCAGTATCAAAACCATAAATATTAAAATTATATTTTTAGTAAAAGATTCATGTATATGGGTTCATTGTTGTTAAAGTTAGTATCCAAATTGGGTTTAGATAACGTTAGAATATGTTGTTTTCATGCGAGGTTAACTTAAGAGTTTTGGATACCTTTATAGCTTTATATTCATTTGGTTGATTATAAGTTCAAAGTCATAAAAACCCCATATGAGGTTTTATGTGATGATATTTTAAGGTTATTAGTGATATTTTGAGATATGTTTTATTAGGATGAGGTATATGAAAACCTAAAGTATAACATGAAGTATTATTTCAAAATAATCCTATTAGATTTTGAGTATATAAGATGAAAGGTATAAGACAAACTTTGAATATAAAATATCCATTAGTGTTGATATTGTTGAGGTAAATTAGGATATAGGTTCATTAATTTATGTAATGATCTAATGTTAAAAAATGGTATTATTCTGAAAATTAAGGAGTTAAATGTATGATTTATTCAAATGAGGGTTTATTTATTTTAGGTATTATCTCACATTTTCTAGCAATTTTGGATTTAGTAAATACTGGATGATTATAATTTTATCCTTAACTAGATACTTCGATCTATTAAAATTTTATGCTTTATGAATAATAATGATTCCGTATAGATACTCATCAGTTAGAATATGGGACGAGATAGAGGTGGAAACTTGTTAAAATACACTACCCAAGAATGAAATTGCATTGATGAATTTGAATAAAATCATGTAAATATATTTTCTAATGTTTTTAATCAAGATAATAATATAATCACTCATAAATTAAAAGTTTTTTCGTATACAATCATTTTTGACTGATTGATAATATTTTTTATATCTTATTAATTAAATATTTTATGCACATTAAATTTCTTATGTTCGAATTATCTATCAAACTACATCATTATTTGGAAATTACATTACTCATCCATGTATATATTTTCACATGCCACTAATTTTCTCATACTCGGGTGCTTAGTAATTTGCTATTATATATGACCTTCATATTTCCCTTTCCCACTTTTCAAAAGGAATTTATATTAACCCTTCTTATTATGTGGGTTTTCAACAAAGGTATATTAAAATGTTAAACCCTTGAATTACCAAGATAAAAATAAAATTTAGAGGATGCAATTTATTTATGGGATTATAATATTTTACCCAATATTTTAAAATAATACCACGTTAGATAACATACAATACACACAACATCAAGCCTTAATGACCTTGGAATATTATTATTTAAATATGACTGTTATAAAATAGTCACTAAGTTGGAGTACATGAATAGGAGTAACCTCATTATGAAATATATATATATATATATATATATATATATATATATATTTCAAATTCAATAAAAGTTTATTTATTAATTCTTGTTAAATAAGCAGTCAATTTTTAATAAAGTCATTTTATGCTTAAAAAATATGCTTTTAAAAAAATTGTTTTTATTCATTTTTATGAGTGAATATTATAATTAATTGTTGAAACTTTTATAAACAATTTTTAAAAAAAATTTATAATTTTTAAAATTATAATATCAAAATTATCATAGGATTAAATCTTGGAATTTTTATAGAAGGATTAATTTTTTAGTGAATCATAAAAAATATTGATTTTATAAAAAAAATATTTGGTTTTCAAGAATTTATAAAGTACCATATTTATTATTTATTTAAAAATTTAATTTTCTCCCTGTGATTAAAATAATCTAATTAATTTCATTATAATTGAAATTATTCTTAATTTTGGTACAAAAACATATTTATACTTGAAAAGCATTAAACTAGAAAATCATTTTTCATCATGTTTTATTTTTTAATTTTAAGATAAATTTATGTACATTATAGAAATTTAATTTGGTAAAATGGATTTCATATTTTGAATTAAAATGTCCATTTTATTTTAAATATTTCAACTTTATTATTGTTCATAATTAATTTTAAACATATTAAATTTTATTAGCACATGGGTTAATTATTTCAACTATGGTAAAAAATACCGTGAAAAGGAATTAAATTCAACATAAAATACTATTTTAATCTTTTCGGTGTGATTATTTATAATTAACCCATTATATATATTCTAAAAGATGTCTTTTTTTGATATTTTTCTTTCATAAAAACCTTCATATTATTTTAAATAAATAATAATTCAAAAATGTAATTTTTTTTATTTTAATATCTCTAATATGTTTTCAAAAAAATAAAAAAAGTTATGAGTGGTTATAAATGTTTATTTTGAATATAAATATTTATTTTATGTAAATTTATTCTTATGACTTTGTGATTAAATTATTACCTTAAATTCTTACACAACGCCAATACAGTGCTTGTAGAAGCAGTAACAAAATCAAATAAATAATTTCAAAAACATTTAAATAATATTTTTTCGGTGAGTTGTGTTTTTTAAACAATAAATTAGATAAATAAAATTTATTATTAATATTTTTAAAGTTTATATTCAAAATAAATTACTATATTGATATTTTATTACATTCAGTAATGTGAATAGTCATAAAAAAGACTTTAATGTTATTTTATAGTAAATAATATATTATTAAATGATATAAAATTCCTACAAAATCTTATCATTGGATAATTTAAGGGGTTACAGTTGATAATATTAACCATTTTCCACTTATGAGTCACTTTTCCTTTTTTATTAAATTTCTTAACGCTTAATTTGTAAAATTATTGTTATCATGGTAATCATTAAAAGGGTTAACATGGGTTAAAAGAAATATGTAAGGGTTGAAAAATCAAATAAACCAATCTAAATTTTATTATATGAAATTAATTTGATATATATATATATATTATATTTCAAATATATCAAAATTCTTACACTTGAACATGAAAATTAATTTATATTAATTTAATAAATTAAGTAAAATGAAGAGTGTCTCTCTCCTCTCTTATATATGGAACACATGCCTCCTCTCTTCCCCACACTTCTTATGACACTTAATTATATCTTAACCATTAAAATATTATAACATAATTATATCCAATAAATGGATATGTTATTATTTTAATGGAATAACATTATTCATCTCCTTTGTCATCAAATGGTAAATGATTCCATCATTCATATGTACATACAGACTACCGTCTCATCAACTAATGTATTTTATTTCTCATCACCACCTTTTTTCTATAGTTATTATGATGGATTTAATTTATATATATAATATTTATTAAATAATTATTATTATTTAAATATAATATGTAATCAATCTTGATATCATTCCCATCATTAAAAATGGAATCATCACATGTGTGTACATACAAATTATCATATCCATGAAGCAATGAACATTGCTTTTCAAAAACTAAATCTCATGGAATGGTCATGGGAATGGATTTTAAAAAATGATTTTCACAACATGATAATTATTCTATAATGATAATATATTACTTTATTTCATTATTTTCCATCTAATTAAAATTAAAAACATCGCTCATGTGTACTTGCAGACTACCACCTCACGAGACAGTGTTTTTTATGACATCTTTTCATAGATGGATTTAAATTGAATTATATGTGTAAAATTTAAAATTATTACTTGATTTTTATTCTATATATTATAAAAAAATTACACTTTTGACCAAAGTCAACCTACTAAATTCATTTTTCAATTATGAATCAAACATCCTCATAACAAAGGATATGGAATTAACCGATTAAGAAATTAGATATTTCAATTAAATGAATTATTTAATTATAATGGAACAAACCTATAAAAGGTTATTAAAAATGAAAACAAGTAATATATGTTTATTATTACAGAAATTAAAGGATGTAGATAATAAGTCTAAACTCAAGGTAAGGGGTTTCATAAATGAATTTCTTTTCACAGGGTTATAACACTTATTCATTAACTTTGTTATGTATTTATTCTATGAGAATTGATCTCTAAATTGTTTTATGATATATTTACATTTATTTTATATGGATTTAAATATTTTCTCAAATCACATAATTTATTTATTATCAGTTTAAATGTAAGGATATTTAAGGGTTATCTTTGTCACAATTTCATTTTCATGAGACATGTTTTATGTCATCCACCATGATTTATTTGTGGGGTGTACATACTACCCCATTAATGAATTTTTATACATTACATAAAATAATTAAAGGTTTTATTAGATCTATATATATTATTTCTTTCAACACCTTTTGATTTTAAAGTTACCAATGTTGTAGATGCACTATGTTACAATCTCATTTATTTTCGATATTGTTTATGTTCAAGGTTCCCTTAGAGGAAATTTTATGAACTTAATTTCATGAACCATTTATCTATTATTATATTTGGTTTATTAAATAGGTGTACATGATTTCATTTCATTTTACACTCTTTGTAAACTAAGGAGATAAAAAAGCGTTTTTAATGAAAAATTGAATTTATTTATCTTTTTGGTTGGGAATTTCTTATCTTCCTTAACCATTATTTTTAAAATGATTTCAAGAGTGCTCTTTTATATAAAGAAATTAATGTTTAATGAAAATTTTAACTATATTTTACTTTTTCTTCAAAATTTAAAAATTAATCTTTTGATTATTTCCAAACAACTTAATTTTGGTTTTTAACAAATGTGTGAATAGTATTTTTTTTAACATTTACTAAATGAATTTCTTTTCCCAAAATCATAAAAATTATTATATTTCAAATTTCCATTAAAATTTTCTTATGTTTATTATTAAAAAAACATTTTTCTCAATATTCATGGAATTATTATTTAAAATTATATGAAAAAATTATATTCTACCTATTTTCAAAGAAATGTTTTAAATTTTCTTTTAATGGTATTTTTTATCTTTTGAAACATAACCTTTTTACCTATAAATCAACGGGTTTATTTTCCAATGATGTTATCCTTATTATTTATCTGTATAGATTATTATTTTTTAATTATATTTTTTTCAGACCTATTTCCATTCCACAGGTTAATCAAGTTAAAAAAACGAATATTTTTTTCTGGGGTGACATGTTTAAAAGTGAAAGATTATAAATATTTTGTTCATTCAATGGTACATGGAAATATGTTTGGATGATTAGAAGATAGTTAAGTTAAAAAAATGGGTGGGTGGATCCGTTGTATCCCTACAATGCACTAGGTAAGGATAAATACTTAACTATTGTAAGTTATTCTAAAGAGACAATGGTGTTAAATATTGAATATTATTCATAATTAACTATGGAGTTTACTGAATATGAGTATATCCTTATTGAAAATGGTGTTAAACATTGTATGTTACTCCTAATAAAACATGGTAATTATCATGTTTATGATATTATATAATGAATTTTTGATGTTCCAAGTTATCATTATAGTATTTTTATGCTTCCAATTGGTTGTAATGCTTAATTTGATCAAGGATTATTTTCAAAAGATCTATGATTACTGACTAGTATATGTATCATATTTTGTTAAATCTTAATTCATTTTCTCATTTTTTTGATTCAATATTTTATAGGTATGAATTGTATTATATGATTCTCATTCACATTGAATATTTTTTCATTCATTTATTCTCATCTTGTTATCATCAATGATATTCAATTGTTGATGCCTATGTTTACCCTTATAGGTAACTTGATCTCACCCTTCGTATTTTTATTTTCTTTATATTATAGAGTAAGAAGTTAATAAAGATATTTCTAGAAGGTTTTCTTTTTTCTGAGGATGAATACATGATTTTGAATAAGAAAACATGGGTATGGTGGAAAAAATGATCACTTAAATACATGTATATTGTAATGTAAGAGTTTTAAAAAATTCTATAAAAATCAAAACCTAAAAGATCAATGGGTATGTATGTGATACAATATTATTGTTTGATGTTGTATATTTTAGATGTATAAAATTTAATCATATTTATTGGTATCAAAATAAAAAGTGTGAAGATTATGTTTTTTATAAAAGATCTATGTGTATGAGTTCATGTTTTTTATAGATAAGATAGAGAATGCATCCTTTAATTTGAACATAAGTTTTAATCATATTTAAAATTCTTTTCCATTATGTTTTTTCATTTTACCATTTTCATTTTGAATTAGGTAAATAGTTTTTAACTAAGTAACATATGTTATATTAAAAACATAAAATAACTCATACTACTAAATTTGGGTGTTATGAACCAAAATTTAATCTCCATTTAATCCAATAAAAATTATAAATAATTGAAAATGTAGCATTTTAATTGAAAAATTATATATATAGAAAACCTATTTTTTATAGTTAAATGATGCCTTCACCATAATGCATACTTATTCTTATTTATAAATGATTATAAATTAAATGTTTTTTTCCATAATTATATATGTGAATAAACATCATATTAGATTCATAATTTAAAATATATCAATTTAATTTATAAGATCTAAATTACACAAAATTAACAAATAATCCCATTAAAAATAACCCTTTAAACATTATTGTAAAACCCCAAGATTTCATAGTAAGTTATTTTCTTTAAAGTAATTCAATAGCTTGTGCTACATGTAACACTACGTTCGAGCGCACCACAACTTACCAAACTAGCTGTTGAAAAAATGGTTATGAATAGTATTAACTGAATTTTGAATTTTATATACTCCATATAATTTTAACGTCCATATTATGTGTTTCTTATACATAATATAAGAAAAAATTAAATATTTCAGATAGAAGAAGTATTTTTCCTAAAATTTAATTTTACCGCCTTTTAATGGAAAACCCTTTTTAAATCCAATATTTGACACTTTTATATATTAAATTTGACAATATAAACATATTATTTAGAATAGGGACATAAAAATTTAGTTTGGATAAATTTTTAATGGTTTTTTGATAATTTTCATACTTTTATGAATAGTGAAAATACTAAAGTTTAATTGAAAACAACTTTTTTTAATCAAAATAATTTATATTTTTAAATTATAAATTTTAATGGGTTTGAAGTATAATTAGATTATATTTTTATAATTTAATCCAATGTTGCTCATTGTAAGTAATTTTACATTTAAATTGGACAAAAACAAATATCAATCTTTTGATAGTTTTTACTTAAAAAAAACTCACTTTCTGGTTTTGACAATGAGAATATTTTTTAAATTAATTAATAAAACTTCTATATTTTGAATTTGGTAAAATAGAAATCATTTTTTAATTTGGAATATCAAAATTTTATTTGGGTGAATTTTTGGTATTTTTTTTAAAAACATTCAATTTTTGATGAATAGTGAAAACACTACGTTATTGTTTAAAGCTAAATTTTTATTTAAATAATTATTTTTAATTGAAATTTATTTGAAATTAAAAATAGATAAATAATACCTATATTAGTACAATGTAATTCATTGAAGTCATTTCATAATAAGATTAGGTATATAAAATTTTATTGAACTTTTTACCGTCTTTTTCCCACCTTCTAGGCACATTTACAAATTTACATAAAATGTAATTTTACCTCTTCTGTGAATTGAATTTCAAAAATCCGAGAGACACAGTTGAAATCAGAAAGTAAAATGTGGTTCAATAGGATGAAAATAATTTTTGGTGAAGAGTAACTTCTGAATTTTATTTACCACAGTTAAAAGTAAATAGGGTAATTGAAGTAAAAATGATATTATAATTACCCCAAAACATGTAATAATTATATTGGGTAAGTTTATTTCGATAAAAATCATCCTTAGGAAAAAAATATGATCCTTTTTGATCCACTTGGATTAGATTAGGACAATTATTATATTTTATTTAAAGAAGAGTTAAAAGTATTAAATTCAAAGTTTAATAACTAAAACATTTTTAATATAGGGTTACACATAAGATAAATTAGACTATAAATTATAATTATAAATCTAAAAATATTTACTACATCATGGTATTTTATTTATAATTTTTAGACATTAAATAATTAAATTTATTTATGACACAATGATGATGTAGTAATTACCTTATTAATGAAAGAATAAAATAATTGATGTTATAAATATTGAAATATTTGTAAATTGAAACTTTTTATGGAATACAAGAATTTTATAGGTTAATAAGACATTTTATGGTTTATTCAATTTATTTTTTCGAATAAATAAGATTTTTATAAATTTCACAAAAACCAAATTCTAAATAGTGTCAAAATTGACATAAGTGAGTTTTTAAAACAAATACTATTTTATTAAATTATATAATAGTCATAAAAATATATGGGTCAGCCAAAGGACTTATATAATGATTTATATCTAATTAATTAACCACTTGAGGATATATTTACATTTTACAGTAAGTTTATTAACCTTGTAATATAAAAATACAAGAAGAGATGTTAAATGTTAAACTATTTAACTAAGAGTTAAATCTTAAAGATAAGGTTAATATGGTGACCTAAAATTGTATAAAACCTATTGTTTGGGAGGTTTTAGACCCATCCCCACCTTATATTCGAAATTAATCCATTTGGATCCATCAAAAACCTAAAATTAGTTTATAATAAAATAATATTTCAAGCTTTTCCTAAAGTGACCATCACCTCTCTTGTACAAGGGTACTTCCCCGTCTCTTAATTTCACACCTCCAAAGCCTTTTGGCTCAGCCAAACTTGGATCAAATATCCTCCCAACTACCCTTAATTCAACATATAGGCCTTAATTTGATCATAAATCCAACCTAAGGATCCCTTTTGTTTAAATAAAACAGAAGAACCTGAAGAAGTGGTAATTACTTCATCACCTCTTTCAAAGTTATTTTCTTCTTCCACTTCCTCTTTCTTTGTTGTTTACATAATAAAATAACAACTCTGGTACCTTCTAAATACTTAGATGTTATTATAAATATGGTATAACCATATTCATTATTCTATTCATCCTATGAATGAAAAAAGTCACCATACGTGCGTACGTACGACTTACCGTCTCCACATCGTGGTGTAGTTTGTATTTCAACACTTCATTATTTGGATGAGTATAATATTGATTATAACTAATGTAAATAGTAAATATATCATTTTAATTATTATTTATATATAATATACCATCCAATTTCGTACGATCTCACCACTAATAGAATGATATTATCACTCATGCGTACGTACGACTTACCGTCTCCACGGCGCGATGAGATTTCATTTCCCATCGTAACCATTCAATAATAATTTTAATTTGATGATTAAAAATAATGTTTAAGAACTTAATATCATTCTGGATATGAATCAAATACATCCTATCCATAACAAACATGACTTACATAACAAAACATATAAAGGAAAATGAATAAGTAAACACTCAAAACAATGATACTACTGAAATATCATTAATAAATCAATATTAGATTATCATATATGATATCATATTTATGTATTTGTTTCTTGTATAATTTAATAACAATTATTTAACCATTATAAAGGAGGTTAACCTACCCTCAAATAATGAAAAGTACAAGGCAAGGGGTTTTCATCTCACTTTTATTCTCACGATATTCATGCTATATTTGCAAATATTTCCTTTTGTGTGGTGTATGTACTACCCATGATTGTATTCCTTGTGTAATATAATTTAATTTATGGGTATTTACATCTTAATTGTATGATCCTTCTTCAATGGGGTGTATGTTTTTTAATTTACCAAATCTGTAAGGGAATTTCTAATTTCAATTTCCACTCATTGGGTTTTACGCATTCTTCATTGATTATTTTACTCCAAGATTATGTGTGAAATTAGTATTTATTTATTTATTGAATAATTTCCACTCCAATTTGTGTGTATATACTCTTGATACACATAATAAATCCATTGATAAATTCTCAAGTCATTGATATGGACTTTTTAAGGGTAATCTTAACTGAATTTCCATTCATTGAGTTAAACATCCAAGTTATTGGTTTTGTTTTTACCAGAATATGTGTGAATGTCATATGATTGATTTAAACTAAGTATCCAATAATATTGAGTGTATTTATATTTTTCACACATAATTATGTCATTTATTTATCCTTAATCTAAGTATTTGGTCTTTATAAGGGATTTTATCTCAATTTACATTCTATTGATACTTCTTTATTGTTATGTACCAATTCACTTTTATATGGTGTATATACTTTCATTTCACATATTATATCATGAATCCATTTATTCTCTTTATATTATAAAGTTTTGATTAAATTTATTCCTCAATAATTTGTATTCAAGCATCTCTCATTTGGTTAGGAACTCTAACTAAAATATCATTTTAAATGTTTTAAAGATTTATTCTTCTAAATATTTCTCATTAATGTCCATGTTTTAAAAATTAATTTAAGGATTTATTTATATGGATATGAATGTTTTAAAATTAAAACTCCTTTCAAAAGTTTCAAAGTAGTATGGGACACTTTGATTCAAAAATCTCTTTTAATCAACTTCTTGATAAATAGTCCGACTTTTAAATGTTTTCAAGAAAAAGGGGATATTTATCTCAAATAGTTTTAATAATTATTTTTATCTATTTCAATATCCTTCAGTGTATTTTATTCTTGATTGAGGTTGATTTATTATAATACAATCTTCCATATTTTATTGAATGATTTATGTTTGACTGTGGATGTGCTATTTTTGTACCATTCATAGTTTGTGGTTAAAGTATCGACATTTCGTATGATAGTTTTAATACTAATATTTAGATTTTGTTTCACCCTTTTCATATGAGGAATACATTGAAATTAGTAAGTGATATGTGGGGCCCTCTATATCCCCTTGATTCATCGGCAGGTCTTATGATACAAACTAGTGTCTTGGCACAAGGCCTTTACAAAATTATTATTTGTAGTATTGGAACGAGGCCTTGACTATGTGGTTATGATGTCCGGAATTATGAATTCCATCATTATGAAATTATATATTGATATTACATGTTATTATTAAACTAATATAATGTCCATGTGAATAATTAAATAGCATTAATTGATTTATCTTGGCCATATTATACTGAAGTTTAAGTTTAAAAGGTTTTTGTTTTAGTCTTATACATTGCCTTAAATGTTTATGCTTATTTATGACAGTTTATGCTATATTGTTATCCTTACTGAGCATCTAAGCTCACCCCTTCCTTATGTTTTATTTTTTCCAGGATGCGAAGAATTATATTGTGATTAACATGCAGGAACATGCTAAGGTATATGAGTGTGTTCAAAGGGGACATAATGTTTTTGTTTTTTTTACATTTCATAATATAATTTAAAACTTATGTCTGTATCTAGTACTTTAAAGGCTACTAAACTCATCAGTCTTTTGAGACTTGATCTGTTGTGATCATGCCAATGTTATATAATAATGCACTAACTCTGGGTAACTTGGGTCAGGGCATTACAATTATCATGGTCATTAAAATGAATCTTAGTAATATCATTTTTAGGCTCAAAATTAAATTGACTTTATAAATAATATGGTCATGTTGATATCAAATATTAAATCCATTTTGTTCATATAAGTATATAAATATAGTTTTTAGTGTGAAATATTACATGAGTTTCCAAAATATTAAAAATTCATTTTAAAAACTCAACATTGAATTTCTAAATGATTTATATTATTTAATAAATATTTATATTTTATTGAAAAAAGGCTTCATATGATTTTAATTTTTTATTGTTTTAAGATAATTTCTTAAAATTTGTTGTTTTTAGAGAAATCCTTATTTTTTAATATTCACTTAAGAATAAATTATTTTATAATAATCTTAAAAACTAACCCTAATATAAATTTGATATTATAAATTTAAATTTTTGCTCATTTTAAAAAATAATAATTCAAAAATTATTAAATTTATATTATTAATTAAAATAAAATATATAAATAAAAACTACTTTTGTTATAAAAAATCTCTTTTAAAACATTTTATATTCATAATCTTATTTTGTATGCATTTTTAATTGAGTAAATTTTTTTATCTAAAATTTATTATTATTATTATTATTATTATTATTATTATAGTCTCTAATATTTCATAGATTGCATTATCTTACGGTTGTGTGTGGAATAATCTATCAACACTTAGTTTATTTAAAGGAAAGAAATTATATAGTAAAATGTTGGGATATTACATTCTACCCTCATAAAATAAATTGTGTTCTCGAAATTATAATTATTACTCACTGATAAAAGTCGGCAATGGTATTATTAAAATATTATAAATGATGATATAACTCCTAATATGATATCTTCCTTTCTCTCTTATTCTATATTATGTTCCTCATCATTCCTCAAACAATATTAATCATTGATACAATCACATACTCAAGTATATATATACCCTAATCGTAAATTCTCTAAATTATACCTTTAATAAAATCATATGAATCTCTGAGACATTAAACAATAGTTAAACCGTATAATATTCCAAAACATATATCTATATTTAATCCTTAAATGGTATTAACATCTTGTTCCTAAGGTCACACACTATTCAATATATATCATAATCCCAAAAAAGAGATAAAATTCACCAAAATATCTTGAATAAGTTTTTAATTAGATCAATAATCAATTCATAGGCTATCAATACTATATAACTAACTTTTCTCAAAATCAATCAACCCCTTATTACCTGAACACCAAACATATATTAAACCTAATAGTTATCTATACCTTAATCATTTTTTCTCCAACAGTTATCCCAAAAAATATAATGTTCTCATAAAATCAATTTTTGAGGTTATTGATACTATTTAATATATGTTAACAAACCATTAAAGCATAAATAATAAAGAAGAATCCTTATATATATCACATAATCCTAATAAATTTTTGAATATTCCAAAATATCATCGATAAATATAAATCACTAATGAAAATTGATAAGAGTATCTAGAATTAATTTCTATTAATGTATTAACCTCACTATAATAGGTATGACTAATAAAATTTCATTTTCCATCATAATAATTATATACTAGGATTCTCAACTATTTAGGTTTGATCCCTTATTCAGTTATAAGATGTAGCAGTTTCAAGATACAAAACATTCTTAGATTCATTTTTATGGTCCTATTTCAACCAAGTAATAAAACGAAAATGGTTATGATAATATAAAAAATATGAATATGAACACATTAATATGAATAAATATTCTCACATGACACCATCGATTTTAATATATAATTCTTTAATTTCAACCTATGATTCTCTTTGTTCAATAATTATCCATAATCATTTTCCTATTAGGATCTCTAAGAAAATTATTTAACATCATACTCAAATCCTTCATGTTCATATATTAAATAGAATGTGAATTAACTATAACATATCACCTAATAGTCCCAAACCATGTGTACAAATATGAATTTTTCATGGAATTGGTAATGATTAATTTATTACCCAACATAGAGTTTTCAAGGTTATTACCCTTAGGAACATCTATACATGATCTTGCATAAAATTTTAGAATCTAGATAGGGGAATTAATTTCTTAGTGAACCAAATAATCTCAATTTTACTCAAACATTCAGATTTTATCATATTTAGAAACTTATACCTTAGATTTAACCACATTTTTTCAATAAAGTTCTCTTATCATGATAAAGAATAACTAAACTAATACAAAAAAATAACTAAATAACCCTTTGATACCATCTCAAGTACCCCATACCCACACTCCCAATTCTGGTTCTAAAAACATATACATTTACAAATTAATTTTGATAATAAGTGATATGATCCAAGATAAACATGATTAAACTTCACATTACTATTACATACCATAATAATATCACACAACTCGGAGAACCCTTTGGTTTAGTGTCTTTTAGGACTGATTTTATAAGAAAACTATTCTAAAAAACATGCAAATTATTCTCTATAGTTGTACCATAATATAAACTATTATAGACTTCTCATAGGATACAATCTCCTTCATAAACTGGGTAATGGAAATGTGAGAAAGGGGTGAGCTCAAATTCTTAATTAATAATGGTAAATATAAGAGATAAAAAATAAAAAAGAATAAGATTGAAAAATATGAGAAAATGGGTATAATCACAAGCATAAGAAAACTATACTTAGTAGTTAGTAAATCAAAAAACATGATCTTTTGTATAAGACATATCCTAATAGAAGAAATGATTCAAGAGATATTCGAAACATGACTCAATAAACATGATCTATGAGAGCATAATTTATTCATTAGAATAAAAATAAAAATGTGGCACAAACATAATCATAGAAACACATTATGAGAAAATACATGTTTTTAAACCCTTTATATTGTGAAAAAACCATAGAATGTCTATCCATTTTGTTTTGAAAAAAATCCTAGTATGTATACACATGATTATCTCATGACATATATATCCTCAATAAATGAATTGGAGGGAAATATAAGACCCCACCGATCATCATCCATATATATGTTTGTCAAGATATATAAATCATTAAACATATCATAAAAACCCATGGTATAAAAAAACATATACATTTAAAATAAAACCGCATAATAAAAATATTTTCAATTCGATTAATAATCATAACAAAATAAACCCATATAAAATAAATGGATATCCAATGATATTATGTAACTTTATAGGTAATACCCTTAAATTAAGATAATAAATAATTTGGTATTTAAGACATATTTATATGTTTTATATGGATAAGTTAATAATTTACACAATCAATAGATGTACAATGAATATGTGAATACTCATCAATTAAAGGAATAAAAAATAAGCTATTCACAGAGGAATGACATTGGAAGAAAAATTATGGTTATACATTGAAGATGATTATGCAAGAAAATTTCAGCATTTCATCATTTCTATTATATATATTTAACATTTATTATTTGAAAAAATATAGGAAAATAATCAATTGGTAGATTAATAATAATGTTAGAATAATATTAGAATTTTACATTGAAAAGAATGATGAAAGAGAAAATTTTTAAAAGAAAACCAGTTCAAAAATAATATAATATTGGTAAAATAATTTTCATCGGGAAACCATGAATAAATGAAATGAAGACTCAAAATTATGAAAAATCCATTCTAGTGAAAAAAATTTAAAACATAATTTTTTTATTACTTTTATCAAGGAAGTCCAAGTGAGGAATTCACTAGTTTATTTAGAAAAGTTATTTTCAAAAAGATTCTAAAGAAAACATTTTAGTTATATTAAAACATTAATTTTAAAGAAATAACCAATAATTTATCCTTGAAAAATATATGGAAAACTTTTAGTGGATGATAAGAAATGTATCCATGATATGTAAAACATTTTAATATTAAGAAACACTTCATTGAAAACCCTCATCAAAAATCAGGAAATACAATTTTCATTTAAATAATGGTGATGAGGAGTAATATGATCACATGAAATAATCCATTTATTAGTTCCCTAGAAAGATTAATACATTTTTAGAATAGAAATATAGATATGGAGGAGAAATATCTATTGGAATGAATAAGAGTTATTCTTACTAATATCAAACTTATATTTGATAAGGAATTTAATCAAAGTAGTATATATATATGAAACAAAGTAAATTCCCTATAGAAAATATAAATGTTAAAATTATAAAAATGGAATATAAAGAAAAAAATGATATTATAATATCATGACCAATTAGAGAATTTATTACTCAATAAGGAATAATTTGAATCAGGAAAATCATCACAACTCTAGTTACATTTAAATAAAAACTTGTTGAATTAAATATATTTTAAATTGAACTTAAAATACTAAGAATGAAAATGGTTTCATGTTTTTTTAATAAAATTAGAATTATATACTCTATATAAAAAAAATTCTTTATATTACCATTTTTTCACAAGGAAGGGAATTTGAGACAAAAAAACCTTACAAATTTTATAATTTGTGAGGAAAAACACCATAAGACAAATAAATTGGAATAGAAAATTGAATATGATGAAATATAAGAAAATAATGATGAAAAATATTATATGTTCAATATTTATACCATTCTAAATAAAATTTGGTTTATAATAAGAAATATGTCTCAAGGGGTAAAAATTTGAGACAAGAAACCCTTACCTTGTTTCTGATTCAATCTGTGTGGGAACCTAAATTTCTAAATAATAAAATTATATTTTTTAGAGGAATTGTTATAAATAATATTTTTCTATATTTCATTTAATAAGGACTATTTATTATCATTTTTTATTTATTATATAGTTATTTCCTATGATGGTTATTTAAGGTGGTTTGGTCAATTTCTACATAATTCTTTTTATACGCTTACCACCATTAAAGGTGTTGTAGAATAAATTCATCATTTCTATAATATAATGGGTGAATTTAAATTATTTTTATATTATCATAAAATTTAAATATTTATATAGGTTTTTATAAAATGAACTCAGATTCGGAAATGTACTATGATATATTCATTTTAGGTGGTTTCATTTTCTATGACCATTTATTGTTAATGTCACATATATAATGAACAATATTATATTTATATAATATCTATAGTAAAATAAAAATAATTTATGTACCTTAGATAAAATTTTAATGACATCCAAATTAGGTGGTTATAAAAAAAAAGAACGATGCTTCGTGAATATTGTAGTCTACACAAACACACGACTAACATTATTTTGTTTTTCTAAGTGGATGGGAATGAATAAATATGGGTTTTACTCCAATAAAATAAAACATTAATTTTATAATTATACTTAGTTCATTTCACTACTTTTATTTTTTTAGTTCTTGAATAGAAATTTTAATAATAAAATGATAAGGATTGTGTATTACTCACATTGGGACTTTAAGATTTCTCTCGAAAGTCTCCTTGGAAATGAAGGGTCTAGGATAACGTATGATAAGTAAGGGAATTGGGTCATGAAATTTAATTCTAATAGGTGAAAATAGGTAAATTTTAAAGTAATGTTTTTTGTTTTATATAAAGTTGAGATTGTTTTAGTGACCACTATTTATATGGGAAGAAAAGGGAACTTTTGTGAATGCCAAATATTTTTCAATAATAAAAGGAAACTATTTAGGGTTTAGTGGTTAAAAAGTGATAAATGGAGAGTTCGTGTGATAAGGCCTATAAATTATCAATATATAATTTTAACTCATGTTTTAAACATGTTTTAATTCATTTACAATTCCATTTTTACATTTTTTCACATAAATATTTACATAAGTTACAAGTTTTTAACAATGTGATACACCTTTTAATAAAAATATAAAAAAAACCCTCATACCAAATTTTGGATTTATAAAAATAAATTTAATATCCATTTAATATAATTAATATTTTAAATAACATAAAATTAACATTTAAATTTTAACATTATATATATAGAAAATCAAATTTATTAGAAAAATGACGTTTTAACCATTATGTGCTCTAAATCTTATTTTTCATTGATTACCAATTAAATATGTATTAATATAATTATATATATATATATTTTATAAATCATATTATATTAATTATTTTAAAAATATCAATTTAATTTATTAGATAAAAATTACACCACATTAATAAAGACATATTTTGAAAAAAACATTTATACCATTATCATGGTCAATAACTTTAATCTTAATAATCTCATTTTCATTCTCAAAATGAAATTTATTTTTTCAAATAATATGGTATTTTTTATCTAAAACATGATATCCTTTTTTTATATTTAATTCATAAAAGTGATAAATAAAAATTTTAATGTATGCGCATAAAATTAATTTTTAGTGTGAAATGTTACTTGAGTTCCCAAAATGTTAAACTTGTGTTTTATAAATTCAATATAGAATTTTTAATTTATTTATATTATTTGCTAAATTATTATATTTTATATAATTTTTTTACAGTCTTAAATTTCTTTATTTTTTAATAAAATATCATAAAAGTGATAAATTTGAACCAAATTGGCATTTTAACTATTCACTTAAAAATCAGTTATTTTAGAAAAAAAACTAAAACCCCTCAAAAGATAATATTGAAATAAAAATTCGAAATTAATATTCTTATAAAAAATTTAAATTTATAAAATTTTTAGATTTTTATTTTAAATTATAATACAATACATATATACAAAATAATTTTGTTAAAAAGTACCCTTTCAAAATATTATGCATTCATAATCCTATATTAAATGCATTTATAATTGATTATCATATTTTTATCAACCATAATTTTTATTATTGTTATAATTTTCATATCTACTATGTGTTAGATTATTTTAGTTCAGTGTTTTGTGTGGGAAAAAATATCAATATGGTGTTTATTTAATGGAAAAAAACTTATATAGTAAAATCATAGGTTGTTACATTTTACACCCTTAAATAAATTTTACCCCCATAATCTTAATTATTGATCAAAGATGAAATTAGGTGAGGATATTATTAACATATTTACCATTCATTATATAAATCATAATATTAAATTTACCTTACTTTCTTATGCTATGTTAAGTTACTTATCTTTCCACAAGGAACATTAATCTCTCATATAATCATATAATCAAGTATATATATACCATAGTCATACATTCTAAAAAATCTACCTTTCCAAAAATCAACTGAACCACTAATACATTATAAAAAAGTAAAAACATATATTATTCAAAAATATAAATCTATGTTGAATAATCAAATGTTATTAACATCTAGTTTATAAGGTCATGCACTACTTGATAGATATGTATCATAATCCAAAAAATGAGACAAACATCACCAAAATATAATGGATAAATTATTAATTAAATAAAAAATAAATTTTAAGGATATCAATACCATTTAATCAATTTTCTCAAAAGTAGTCAACACTTTATTTCCTCAACATCATGAATATATTAAGCTTGAGAGTTATCCATACCAAAATCATGTGTTCTCCAATAGTTATCTGTAAATATATATACATCCTTACCGTAAAATAAATTTTCAATGTTGTTAATAACATTTAAAATATTATTAAAAACCATTAAACTAGAACTACTAAAGATAAATCCATTGATGATTCATATAATTCTCATAAAATTTATAATATACCAAAATATGATCGATAAATATCACCCACAAATGAATAACTATAATTATCATGAATTAATTTCTATTAAGATATCAACCGCACTACCTTATGTATAAATAAGAAACTGAATATTTTTTATCATAAGAATCATATAATAATATTCTCATCCATTTATGTATGATCCATTATTTAGTTATAATATATATATGTTTATAGATACATAACATTCTCGTCTTCATTTTTTTGTCCTGTTTCAACCAAATACTAAAAATAAAATGGTTATGATAATATCAAACAATATGAATATGAAGAAATCAATCTAAAGATGAATTCTAATATGACATTATCATTTTTAACATATGAAAATTTTGGTTCACACTATGACTCACATTTTTCAATTCATAGTAATCCATGGATATTTTACTATTAGGAACTCTAACCTAATTAGTTAAGATCATACTCAAATCCTTCATAATGTTCTATTAAAGTTAATGTGAAGTAACCATTGAATATCCCATTATATTTTCAAACCATGTGTGTAGTTAGGCCTGATTATCTTTCACCAATTGATGATTGATTTATTACTCAACACACCACTTCCTAGGTTGTTACCCCTTGGTATATATAATCTAGATCCTAAATCAACTTTTAGTATTCAGATAGATATATAACTACTTGGAGAATAACACAATAATTCTTTTATGAATACAGTAGGATGTTATCCTAATCAGGTACATATCCATAATATTTATCCTTAAGGTTTACACTAATGTTACCTTATTCAAATCCAAAATAACTAAACTAGTCTTAAAATATAAATAAAAACCCCTTTGATACTAACTAAGGCACCCCAAACCCATACTCATGGGTTCAGTTCTAAAAACATATACATATACTAATTAACTATGATACCAAGTGAGATTATATAAGTTAAAAATTCATAAATTTTACATTATTATTAAATCTCATAATAATCTCACACAACTCAGAGAACCATTTGGTTTGGTGTCTTTAATGACCAGTTACATAGGAAAATCATTTTACAAAAGTTGGGTTCATTTCTCCATACTCGAACCATACTAGATTCTATTATAGAGTTCTCATAGTATAGAATAATATTTATAACATGGGGAATGGAAACATAATAAATGGTTGATCTCAAAAAATCAATAACCGTAATCATAAGTGATTAAAAAATCAAATATCATAAGTCATCATAAGATGATAATATAGGTATAAACCTGATACATAAGAAAATCATTTTAATTAAATCTTAGATCATAAAACATTATTCATGGAATATGACATGGAATAACAAATGAACTGAATCAAATTACTGGGGAAATATGAGTTAATAAACCTGATCCATGAGAGAATAAAATAGTAATAATAATAAATTAAAATTTATAGCCCAAACCTAAGTATAGGAAAAAATTATGAACAAATCCGCATGTGCACCCTTTATGTTGTGAAAAAAATCCAATTATGACCACCATTTTTTGAGAAAAAAATCCAAGAATATTCACACATAATTATCTAGTGAGATATAAATCCTTAACCAATGTGAGATATTAGACCACACCCTTAATCATCCATATAGATGTGTTCTAAAACAAAATAATTATTAAATAAATCCTAAAATTCCATTTTATAAAAATTTGTTTCCTATAATTTTCAAATGCAATCAAATAAATAAATCATTACTTATTATATAAAGAATCATAACACTATAAAATTATAGAAATTTTATGGTTAGCTAAAGATATTAAGTAAATTTCTAGTTAAATACCCCTCAATTAAGATAATAAAGAATATGGTATTTACACCATATAGATAAAGGTTATACTATTATGCCAATAATTTCCATAATCAATCTATGAATGTAATCTAGGTGAACACCCTACATTAGAAGGAATAAAAAATGGGGTATTCACAGAGGAGAGGCATTCGAAGAAAAATTATGGTGATACACTGAAGGTTATATAGAAATAAAAATGAAGTGATGGATCATATATATTATACAAATTTAATATTTCTAAATTATGAAAACATAGGTAAAGAATAAATTGGTAATTGAAGAATACTTTTAGAATAATAGTTTAATTTTTCATCAAAAATCTTGATGAAAATGAATCTTTTTCAATGAAATACCTTAAATAAAACTCATAAAATAATGGTAACAAAATTTATTTTTGAAAAACCATGGAACATGGGAAAAATATTCCAAATTATGAGAAATATTTTCATATGAAAATGTTTTAAAAAGAAGTTTATTATTTAATTTTTACAATGAAATTATTAATTAAAAATTCACTAGTATCTTTTGAAAATCTATTTTAATTTTTTTTAAGGAAATAAAGTAGGATATATTAAAACATTAATTGTTATGAAATTTAAATATTGGATACTTTTAAAAAATACATAAAGGTTATATTGAGAAAAAATAGAAAGGAATATAGGAAATGTATCTAGGAAATACAAACCCACTTAAAATATTAAAACATCGTTATTTAAAACCCACATTATAATTAGGGGAATAAGATTTCCACATGAATTTTAGTGATGAGAATTCATAGGATCACATGAATTAATGCATATTTCAGTTCCCAAAATGAGAGTAAAATGATGTCGTGAAGAATTTTTTGGATATTTTTTAGAATTATCTATTATAAAGAACAAGACTAATTATTACCAATATGAAAATTATATTTTAGAAATTATTTCATCAAATAGGATTATAATGATGAAAAAATGTATATTATTAAAATAAAAAATATTAATTAAAATTTTAAAAAAGTAAATGGAAGGTTAAAAAAATATTAGAATATGGTAACTAAGTGAATAATTTGTGACTCAATTTAATGACTCATATTTTCTCCAATTTTATGTTTATAAATTAATTGGAAAATTCTAAAACCAAGATATGTGTTGGCATGTGATTCCTAGGTCCGGTGTGCCTGGAATAAGTCACTGAATTATGTTAAGTTTTTATAAAGCGCATAGGTAGTTTTTCATTAAAACAGGAATAACTTCTAAATTGGTGCCCGATTAAGAAATCCAATGGTATTGTTATGTTGGGAATAGTGACTTTACCTTAGTTGGGGACTAATATCGACCAACACGGGAATAACGTGAAAGTTATATTTTGTATGTATCTATTATAAAATATTTAATAAAAATATTTTATTTTGATGCAACAAATATTTTAATTATATTTGAGTTTTTCAGGAATTTAGGGTTATCACCATAGACTATAATTCCCTTGATTTTATGAGAAGGAAGTTCTCTTGACAGCGATGATGGATCAAAGATTGGGATTTTGATTGAAGATCGATGGATCAATGGACAATGACGATGCAACTTCGCCCTTTGTCAACAATTGATCCAAAACCCAGGTAGGGTGTTATTTCCTTGTGATTCATTCCCTGTTATTAAATTCAATGAAAAATGCATACCAACCCATGAATAGGGTGATACACTATTCAATCATTATTGTGGGGAGGATAATATATGTAGGTTTATTATTAGGGATGATTTTGTTTATAGATTCATTTTATTTTTCCTCTCAGTTCTTCATTCTAACATGAACGGATCAAGGATAATATGAACAAGACCAAGATCCTTTATTTGGGTGTTCTTGTACATTTATATCTTTCCCCAAATATTTATGTGTTCCTCATTATTTTTGAAATATGAATATAGGATCGTTGTACCATCAATTTTTGGCTCAATGATCCGAGACCGAGGATCCGACATCGCAATGACATCACAGAGGTGAAATGGAGAAAGCATGGTGTGAATAAACCGAGACAATGCTTTACTGTGTTGAAAGGAAAAACTTGAATAAATATCTTAGGCTGGGTTCAGGAGGAGCATGAGGTGGATAGTGGGTCGCCAGTAGGGCGGCCAGTGGTGGAGATGACACGCGGCCCGGGGGGGGGGGGCATGGCGGAGTGTGAGGCCGCGGTCCAGGAGGGACCACATAGGAGGTCTCAAGTGGTGACTGACAACGCGGAAATGAGGTGACACTTATGTAACACCTCGAGCTTACACGATACACTTCTCTTTCAATAATGCAATAGCTTGCATTGTACGCAAGTTCGAGATTCTAACACACTACGACCAATCAAAATGGCCATTATGAATAGTAATACCCACTTTTTGAAATTATATATATTTTATATTTCAAAATGGACTTCATTTTTGGATTCCAAATACCAAAATTAGCCTATGTTGAATTTTTGGTATTTTTCTGAGAACTTCCAATTTTTTATGAATAGTGAAAAATACTTAAAAACAAATTTTTTAATCAAAATAATTTATAGTGATTAATTATACTATTGAGTGGTTTTAAAGTGTAATTAGAATATATTTTTACCATTTTATCCAATGGTGGTCATTAGAATTAATTTCACTTTGAAATTGGACATAAACAATTGTCAATCTTTTGATATATATTGTTTCTTAAAAACACGCTATTTGTTGTGACAGTAGGAATTAATTATAAAATTAATTAATGCAACTTCTATGTTTGGAATTTTGTAAAATAGAAATCATTTTTGAATTCGGAATATCAATTATAGCTTAGGGTGAAATTTTGGCATTGTTATGAAAAACTTCAATTTTTGATGAATAGTGAAATCACTAAGTGGTAGTTAAAAAACTGATTTTTCGTTTAAATGAAACATTACCACTTCTGTGATTTTATTTTAAAAAATATGAGATACATGGTTTTCATTAGGAAGTAAAATGTGTTTCAATGGGATTAAAATAATTTTTTGGTGAATAGTAACTTTTAAGTTTAATTAATCGCAATTAAAGGTAATTAGTGTAATTTAAGGTAAAGATAATGTTATAATAATATGAAATGAGCTTTAAACTTGTAATAACCCTATTGGATGAGTCTTGGCTGACCAAGAAAATCCATGGGTCAACTTGGGGACCCCAAGGAGCCACTTTGGTGGGAAAATGACATTAAAAACTTTTTATTTAATGTTAAAATAAAAATGTCACAAACATGAGTTGTTTTACTAAAACAATTTTTAAATGGGGTTATACAAGTCATATTTTTGACTATAAATATTCATCAGAAAGATAAAAAGATTTCCTACATCATGATAGTTTTTTTATAATTTTTAGACATTAAATAAATTAAATTATTTATGACACCATGATGATGAATCGATTACCTCATTAATTAATGATTTTAATAAAATGGAAGGATAATGTAAAATATAAGATTTACACTTGTCCAAAGCCTATTGGATGAGTATATTTTGAACCCTTATCACCTTATCCTCAAAATATATAAGTGTTGGACCTTTAAAATCCGAAACTTATTATATAATAAAGTAACATTTCATTACTTTCCAAGAGTGCCCCTCCTCTCCTCTTATAAAAGGATCCCACCACTACCACCTTATTTACACCTTACAAGCCATTTGGATCGGCCAAACTCTTCCCAAATACTCTCTCAACTTCCCTCTCTTACTCTTAGAAGCCTCACTTTGGGTGAGTATATTTCGAACCCATTTCTCTTGTGTTCTTATGTTTTATTTTGCTTCTCCAACCCCCTAAACTCTTTTTATTCATTTCTTTTGTAACAACACCAGTATCCTCAATATAATAGGATGTTGTTATAAGAAGTATTCGAGCTACACTTACACACACCTACATATAATGGTTAAAGAACATACTGTTACTGTGGATGGCGAATTTCTGCCTCACGAAACGATGATTGTTCAACACTCATATAACACCTTCAAAATTGGCCATTAAGATGTCACTATATTTATATATGATATATAATATGTATTTTTTACTTAAGATTCTGTATTTTTCATTTATGGCATACCTTTATGGTTTCCATTATGGGTAAGCGTGATAATTTCATTTTAGGAAGTGCAGACTACCGCCCCCTCAAAGTGATTTGAATCGTTAATGCCATATGTGGGATGTATAAAGGATGGAGTAAATGATATTATATATGATATTATACTGGAATTATAATGTACCTTTATATCATCATGATTTCATTCCATTAAATATGAAATAGAAATGAAAGTAGCGTTCATGCGTACGTACGACTTATCGTCTCTATGAACGATGCATTTCATTTCTTACCTCTAAATGTTACGTAATATTATGAATTAATGTATATACTAGATATATATGATATATATGATATCTACATCATGAATATAATTCAGGATATAATTGATATTTCACCACATGAACAACTTGTAATTATAAGAAGTTTATTTTTGACTCAAGTACCAAAGATCGACAAAATGAACGTTATTTACTTAAATAATTACATAATGTTCATAACATGGTAATAAGTGATATAAAAGGATTAATGAACATGAAAAAGGTTCTTAAGCAAATATAAATTAACTCTACTTTATTATTCAGGAGATTAAAAAACGATCGAGTCAAGTCAGACACGAGGTAAGGGAACTTCTTAACCCAATTTCCATTCTTTGGGTTAATCTCCTACTTTCAAATTATGTCATGATATTATTTTTTCCTATCTTGTATTTGTACTTTCTTTATGCGTACTTATAGTGAATACACCTAATAGATCTATTTTATTTAAAAAAATGATCTTTGTAAGGGACTTCGTCTCAATCTCCTTTCATTGAGGCATACTTTGTTTTATACACAACTTACTTTTATACGATGTATAAACCCCTTTGACTTTTACGTTTATTCAAAAGGAATATTTTTATACGAAGCATTTTCACTAAATGACAAAAGGAATGTTTTGTCTTACGTATGCGGCGACAAAGACTTCTCCACCGCCGTGACCATTATTTGAGTTTCGGCTTCCTCTACAAGCCATAGTTTTTTGAAATGAAAAATAAATACCATGTTTTACTATTCTTTTATTTTGGTATTAAAAATGGTTTTGAAAGTGTTTTTATTATATCAATGTGTTGTATTGATATCTTGTGATTGAAATGTGGAAATGTTATGTTTTTTATTCATGTTTTATGTTATATGATTATGTTATGGTTTATGATAATTTTAAACATTTTCATATAAGAAATGAATTGGAATTAATAAGTGACGGGTGGAGCCCGCTATAGCTCCTTGATGCATCGGCAGGTCTCATGAGACAAACTAGTGTCTTGGCATGAGGCCTTGACAAAATCTTATTTGTAGTCTTGGCACGAGGCCTTGGCTACGTGGTTATGATAGTCTGGCATTATGCATTCCATAATTATGAAAGTAGTTATTGATATTGCATGTGATTATTCGACCAGTAGAATATCCATGTGAATAAGTAAATGGCATTATTTCATTTTACTTTTTCCATATTATGTTTAAGTTCATGTTTAAAAGGATTTTTTTTAGTTATAAATTGCCTTAAATTTTTATATTTATTTATGAAAGCTTCCGATATATTGTTATCCTTATCGAGCATCTGAGCTCACCCCTTTCAATGTTTTAATATTTTCCAGGATGTGAAGAAGTATTTTATGAATGACCCGCAGGGATAGTCAGAAGGGGATATGAGTGTGGAAAATGGAGACTATGTTATTGTAGTTTTTCACTTTATGATGTAATGTAACATTTATGAATGTATCTAGTGTTTCCAAGGCTACTAAACTAATCGGTCTTTCAAGACTTGATCTTTTGTGATCATGCCAATATTACGAAGTAATGCACTGACTCTGGGTAACTGGGGTCGGGGCGTTACAACTTATGTGGCTAGGTCTACATGGAGCCCGCAGTGGAAGAGGCCATAAGGGAGGTTGGGGATGCGGTGGCCGTCCACTTTGACCATTGCGGTGCCACGTTGACTGGGTGCACGTAGTTGGGTCGGCCACATATAGGAGAAGTGGGTCGGCTCATATCTAGGGGGATGGGCTAGATAGACCGAGCTTGATTGGAATCTGTGGGCTTGTCTGGGTCGGTCAACTAGACTAGGTCGGGTCAGCAGGTCGGCCCAGGTTAGACCTGTACCGGACCTAGGTCAGACTTCTTCACTACAATAGTCGTAACATTCAAACAAAAGGTCTATTTGACGATTCGTATGTGGCATTGGGACCCCCACAACAATCCATTACTTTTGAGATGGCTTGGTGGGTTTTTATTATGGTCTAGTATAGGTATTGAGTTTCCATTAGTTCTTTAATTGAGGGTTTAGTATGAAATTACATCCACATCATTGGATAGTAGTCCCCTCTAGTGGCTGAGTCCCGGATAGAATTTTAGTATCCCTACTTAGGACTAGAGAAATCCTATATCACCCCTGGTGGAGTTTTTTGGGAATTTATATGACCTATGAGTATAGGGAATTAGTCCTCCATTTAGTAGTTTGTATCAATAGGGTTTTCGGTATTCTCTAAGAAGGATCCCCTACATTACGATCCGTATCGGTAGGGTTGTCAGTATTATCTAAGAATTATCCCCTAAATTGTGGGATAATACAGACTTATTTGTTAGTATTATCTATGATTTATCCCCTCTATATATACCATGATCTTTGACTAGTGTATTCCCTTTTTATGGGGCCCAAATTAGTAGGACCTCTTTGTAAGAGTCTCTAATGAAATCCTGGCATGAGGAGTGAGTTCTCCTAGAATGATAATTCCTCGAGCAAAATCTTGTGGTTGATGAATGGTTGTGACTTGCCTCATTAGATTGTGGTTGTTTATGAGTATATATGGATATCCTTGGTATATGTGTTACATATTTATACCTATGTAGACCTGACTATAATTTGTGTATTTCCTATGGTATGCTTTGTATATTGCTTTTTTAAATTCATTTGTGGTTTTGGGGTGTCCTATTGAGTATTATTTTATACAAACATGCATGAGATTTTCCCATAAGTGTTTTTTATTATAAAGATGATAGATGATTTTACAGAGTCCTAGGTGGACAGGGACTAGGTGGTGATAACAAAGGTCAAACAGACATTTTGTGCTTCTACGGCTTCAGACAGCTGTCCTACACCAACCCTTCAGGTAGGGTTTTCTGTGGACCAGTTTCAGGAACTTGTGTATTTAATTTTGAAGATTCTTTCTTTGGTGGGATTTTATTTTGTCCCTATTTACTTTATAGTTTTATACTATCATACCATGGGGTTTATATCTTAGTGCTTTCATGCATTTCCCACTTAGTGTTTTTACATTTCAGCATTTTTGTGCTTGGAGTTGTGTGCATGTGTAATGGTAGTTAGAAAAATGCCTCCCATTTTTGGGATATGACTACTCGGTACTAGTTGAAAACCCCTAGACTATTGGAGGTGGGATTGGTGTAGTCATGATATGGGACCCTATGGTAAAGTTCGTTACAGAGTGGTATCAAATGGGGTCGTTTCTACTTAAGGATAGGGATTCTGTGCGGTTGGTTTGGGGAAATATTGTTAAGTGTTTCTAGTTAAGATTTCAGGATAGGGAATCTAGTGTTAGTGCGGTGGAAAACATATCCATACATCAGGACTCTAAAAACATACTTTTAAATATAGTACATGAAAACACTAGTTGTAGGGAATTAATCTTACATGCATCATATAATAATGGGTAGTGTTTTCCATGTAATTCTTGAGTTAGCTCTCTAGATATACTCGATTGACTGTGGTGCGTCTTTTTTTTATTTCAGGATTCCCCCAAATAGATAGCCACCAAGGATTCTGTTGCATGATCACAAGGATGATACTCCTATTGATGAGGCATCAGTACATAGTAATGTAACATAGGTGTCACCTATGTGTGGTTTTCCTATTGTAGTACCACCCATCGAGCAACAATTACTACCAATGATTTGTGTTGAGGATGTGCAAAGGCTGAGTGCATTGTATGAGTTCAAGATGCAGTGAACTTCCATGTTTTGGGGTGATATAGGACCCTAGGTAGCTAAGGATTGGTTGTAGGTAGTTACATGCATATTCCACCTTCTGAGGACGCCTTCCGACGAGATGGCATTCCTAGCCACGAGAATTCTTCAGGGATCAGTGGGGTGATGGTGGATTTTAGTGACCCAGACACATGTTGAGGAAAATTTCTCTTCAGAAGACTTTTAGAATATCTTAGTGTATGATTTACTTTCAGATATGTTGCAATCAATGTGCATCCAGGAGCTCCTGCATCTTTATCAAGGTAGTCAGACTATGGAGAGTACTTTACAAGGTTTACTGATCTTTTTCACTACTCCACAGATATGGTTTGAGTCCCATTATTTAGGGCTTAAACCATTTAACAGGGACTACTCTAGTACATCCAAGAATCCATGATATACCATAGAATTCCTACATATGCTGGGGTACTAGAGCAAGCTCTACTAGTGGAGATCTTTCTAGTGGAGCATACACCAGTTGTGGGAGCTACAAGTAGGCACCATGTAGTTGAGTCTTCATTAGTAGGTAGTAGATGGTATTTTTAGGGATCTGAGTGGTCCAAGAACTTAGGAGGTGACCCAATGATATCAGTTCAGTGGAATAGGGATCCCAGGGTGGCTCAAGTCATCCTAGAGAAGGGTGATGTTATGCATCCGGTGGTCAGGGGAATCAATCTAGTGATTTCCCAACTTGACGTACGAACTATTAGAGGATAGTCAATAGACCATCGAGGCAGAGGAAGATTCATGATTAGAGTAGTTCTCAGGGAGGTTTAAGTGGAAGAGGATCATGTAGAGCAGCAGGAGGTGGGCAAAGGTTCGACGTGTAATAACCACCACCCCCAGGGTGTCCACACCAGGCTTAGGGAGATGGTGGGTAGGGACGATGATAGCTGTAGATGATGGAGGCTTATGACCTTGGTACTCCAAGGAATATTAGAGGTTTGATATGTGTATGTTCCACCCTAGTCTCTGTTTTGATAGACATTGGTTCTAGTCATTATTTTCTTTCTGTAGACCTTATTAGGGGCTTAGATATTCCTATTTAACCATTAACTCATCCCTTACATTTAGAGACTCATATGAGAGTGAATTCGATGATCACACACTGGTGCCTACAGTGTGAGATTAATCTTGGAGGTGAGAGTTTCAGTTGGGATCTCTTGTTAGCAATGTTGAATCCTTACAACATCATTCTCAGTATGGAATTGTTATCTATAGTTCGTGTTCAGATTGACTATTTTAGGGACAGAGTGTGGTGTGTCTATGGTGACGGGACTGAGTTTTTGTTGGAGAAAAAAAAATTCATGAAACATAGGATGGACTTACCCATAGGAGGGTGAAACCTATTACTCACCAATTGTATTTCCTCACACTTAGTGTAGTGGATAATAGGAGTCCTTAGTTTCCTGTAGTGTTGGCGAAGTATGAGGACATATTTCTTGAGGATGTCCTCAGATTACATACCCGTAGGGAGTTATACTTATCAATTGATATATACCCTGGGATGGAATCAATAACTACCCTTGCATATCATATGGCTCCCATAGAGCTTCATGCTCCAAGGGTACAGTTGGAGGACCTATTTAGGAAGGGATTCGTATGACCCAGTGTTTCAGCCTGGGCAGCCCCAATTTTGTTTTCTAAGAAGGCAGATGGGAGCTTGAGGTTATGTGTGGAATTCTAGCACCTGAATTAGGTGATAGTGAAGAAAAAGTATCCACTACCAAGGATCTATGACCTCTTCAATCACCTGAAAGGATCGAGGTGGTTCTCAAAGATTGACCTAAAATATGGCTATCACCAATATCATGTACGAGATGAGGATGTATCAAAGACAACCTTTAGATTTTGGTATGACCACTAAGATTACTTATTAATTCATTTTGGCATGATTAATTCCCCAAAAGTGTTCATGGGACTCATTCATAGGGTCTTCCATCCTTATATAGTCCGGTTGGTGATGGTATTCATTGATGAAATCCTAGTTTACTCGGTGTCTGAGGAGGATCATGTGATACATTTGAGGATGGTCCTAGACACGCTACGAGAATACCGGATTTATGAGAGGCACTCAAAGTGTATGTTCTAGATTCAAGAGGTCCACTTTTAGGGACATGTCATTTTAGAGGCTGGAGTTGCAGTGTATCTAGAGAATATTGAGGTGGTTCTTACTTGGGAACCACCCAAGAGAATTAAAAAGGTGTAGAGTTTCCTGGGATTATATGGCTACTACCAGAGGTTTGTAAAAGACTTTTCCAAAGTGGAATCACCCTTGATGGATTTGACACAAAAAGAGAAGCCTTTTGTGTGGACAGAGAAGTTCTAGATGTGCTTTCAAGAGGTGATGCAAATACTAACGAGCGCTCCCATCTTGAGACTCCTAGAGGAGGGAATTAGGTACATAATGTTCTACGATGCATTAGGGACTGGTCTTGGTTGTGTCTTGATGCAGGGGAAAACATTGATTGTCTATGGTTCGTTCTAGTTGAGATAGCCTGAGAAGAACTACATGACCCATGGTCTTGAGCTAGCGGTGATAGTATTTGCATTAAAGATGTGGCGACACTACTTGATGGGAGAGTGGTTTATCTTCTACTCTGATAAAAAAAGCCTCGAGTATATATTCTCTCAAAAGGATATGAACCTAAGACAAAGGTGATGTATAGAGTTCCACCAAGACTATGACTTTGAGATTATCTATACTTCTGGGAAGGGGAACGTGGTGACAAACACTCTCAGTAAGAGAACCATCTTGTAGTTGCTTAGTGATGCATCAAAATAATTTTCCACATTATAGATATCCTTCATGGATGGAGATGGAGCAGTGTAACTCCAGTCAATGGTTGTTACCCCTATACTCTTTCAGCATGTCATGGAGTTGTATATTGGGGATATCGATTATGAGACCCGACATGCTCAGTTGTCTACAGGTCATGATTCTGATGGATATTAGATAGGTGGAGATCATTTCATTCTTTTCATAGGGTGCACATTTGTACCAGTGGATTTGTGGAAGGAGTTTTTGAGGGAATTCCACACATCCCCTTTAGTGGTATATCAGGGTGTGGTGAAGATGTACTAGGACCTACTATGTTAGTTCTGGTGGCCAGGGATGAAGAAGTTAATGGTAGAGTTACTTTCCTGATGCCTCACTTTCCTATAAGTGAAGGCTGAGAACTAGGTTCCAATAGGATTGAACCAACTGCTTGAGGTGCTAGAGTAGAAGTGGGATCAGGTATCGATGGATTTCATGATAGGTTTATCATGCACGTCTAGGGGTAACGATACCATATGGGTTACCGTTGACTGAATCACCAAGTAACCCCACTTCCTACCTATCTCAGAATAGAGTTTTGTGGAGAGAATGGGATGCATCGACATGCAAGAGATAGTTTAGATTCGGGTATTTCTATCTATGATAGTTTCAAATCATGATGCTCGTTTCACATCCTAGTTATGGATGGTATTTCAAGAGGCATTTTGGAATTAGTTACTCTTGAGCATGGTAGTCCATACCCTGAAGGATGGCCAGATGAGGAGAACAATTTAGGTTCTATAGGATATGTTGCATGCCTGCATCTTGGAATTATGTCATAGCTAGGAGGATCACCTACCACTAGTGGATTTTGCATTCAAAAAAATATACCACTCTACTATTTGTATGGAATCGTTCAAGGAATTGTACAGAAGACCATACAAGTCACCACTTTATTGAACTAACCCAGAAGAGTCAGCACTCATGGGTCTGAAGTTGGTTCCAGATACCATTGAGAAGGTTCAAATCATACAGCAGCATATGAGGACTACATAGTGCATGCTGAAGTCATATGCTGATAAGAGATAGAGGCCTTTTGAGTTTAAGGAGGGAGACCATGTATTCCATCATGTCTCACCATGAAGGGGATTATGGTGATTTGGTAGGGGCGACAAGTTTTCTCTAAGATAAATCAACCCTTTTTAGATTCTTCATATAGTTGGAAAGGTGGAATACCTCCTAGATCTACCCTCGTGATTTCATAAGGTACATGACACCTTCCATGTTTCGCAGCAGAGGAGGTATGTTCATGATCTACCGCACATCATCGATTGGGGTGAGTGGGATATTGACAATGGGACAAATTTTACAGAGTACCCATTGGAGATTAAGGATCGATAGGAGAGGATACTTCATGGGTGGTCGACTCCTATGGTGCACAATTATTGGCAGCATAGGAATATCCAGGAGACTACATGGGAGTGAGAGGCTCATACTCATGCTCAATACCCTTTTCTTTTTATTGAGTAGCCATTGTTTTGGATTTCGAGGATGTAAATACCTAAAGTGGGGAGAATGTAATGACTCAGGTTTTCTTCAATTTTATTTTTATAAATTAATTGGGAATTTCCAAGATTAGGTGCTGAGATGGTGTGTGATTCTGAGCCTCAGTGTACCCAAAAAAAGTCATTGAATAATGTTATGTTTATTCTAAAGTGTGCAGGTGGTTTTTAATTAAAACGGGAACAAATTATAAATGGGTGCACATATCAGAAATCAAAGGACACCATTTTGTTCATAACAATGACCTTACCTTAGGCAGGGACTAATATCGACCTGCGTGAATCAGACATGAATGTTAGATTTTGGACATATAGGTAATAAAATACTTAATAAAAATATTTTACTTCGACGTAACAACTATTTTCATTATATTTGAGTTTTTTAGTAATTAAAGGTTATCACTATAACCCTAAAATTCCCCTAAGATGATGATAAGGAAGATATCTCAATAGAAATGATGGATTTGAGATTGGGACTTGGATTGAAGAGTGAAAGATCAATGAATGACAATGACACAAATTCTCCCTTCATCAAAAATCGATCCAAACCCCTATTAGAGTGTTGTTTATTTTTTATTTGTTCCCCATTATTCAATTAAACATTGAATTCATACCAACCTATGATTAGGTTGATCTGTGGTTCAATCATTCTTATGGGATGGATAAATTTTACGGGTTGATTATGAGGGATGATTTTGTTTATAGATTTTTTTTTATTTTTACTCTTCATTCCTCATTATAATAAGAATGGATCGAGGCTGACATAAACAAGTCCAAGATCTGTTATTTTGGTGTTCTCATGCATTTATCTCTTTCCTCAAATCTTTATACATTTCTCATTATTCACAAAATACAGAGGATCGTTTCCCCTTCGATCCATGGTGCAATAGTCTGAGACCAAGGATCCGACACCATAATGACATCATGAAGGTACAATGGTGAATGAGTGGGGAAAATCACCTGAGGCAGTTGTTTATGGTGGAAACCAGAGTAGTGGATCTGGTCGATTTCAGGCGGAGAGTGAGTCGGACAGTGGGTCACTAGCGGTGAAGATGACACACGACCCAGTGGGGGGTAGGGCCAAGCCGAGTCTGAGAAAAATTTGCTGCTAGAAGGGTATCCGGTGGTGGAGCGCAAGGACATGGTCTCGGTGGGAACACGTGGGAGATCATGGTGGTGGAGGTCATGGGTTGCGACTTGGGACGTGGCGGTGAGGGGTTGTGTACACAAAAAGGTCTATGTAGAGCTCATGGAAGTAGAGGCCACGAGGGAAGTTGGGGACTCGGTGGCCTTCCGGGTTGACCATGGTAGCACTCTGTTGACTATGTGAACGTGGCTCAGTCGGGTGTGTGAGGGAGAAGGGGGTCATCCCACACACGGTGGACTGGAATGAATAAACCGGGCTACTCCTGCAGCCCTACAGGCTAGGTCCAGTGGTCCAGCAGACCACGGCCAAGAGGCCCAACAGGCCAGGCCAGACCGGGCCCGGTGGGCTATGCTAGGTCAATCGACCAGACCAGGTCGGTTCAGAGGGTCGGGTCGGGTCAAAATTGTTTAACTAAAATGGTCTTAACATTCAAATATAGGGCCTGTTTAATAGGTTGTCTATGGAATTAGGACCCTCGTGATGAGGTGGACCTTTTGAGGTGGCTCAGTGGGTTTTTAGTATGGAATAGTATAGGTAGAGAGTTTCCATTGGTTATTTCCTCAATGGTTTATTACGACATTTTGTCCATAATATTGCATAGTAGTCCCCTCTAAAGGCTCAATCCCTAATAGAGTTGTAGTATCCCTCATTGGGATTGGAGAGATCCTATATCACCCATATTAGTGTTTTTTGGGAATTAACGAAACCTCCGAGTGTAGGGCCTTAGTTCTCCATCTAGTGGGTCATATCTATAGGGTTCTTGGTATTCTTTGATAAAGACCCCTACGTTACAATCTGCGTCATTTGGGTTGTTTGTATTCTCTAAGAAGGATCCCATACTATGTGGGATAATATAGACTTGGTTTTCAGTATTCTCTAGGAAGGATCACATCTCTATATACCATGATATTTGACTAGTATATTCTCATTAGGTGGATCTCAAATTAGCAGGACCTCTTTGCAAGAGTCTCTAATGACATCATGTCTTAGTGAGAGAGTTCTCCTAGAACAATCATGCCTTGAGTAGAATGATGTGGATAATGATTGGTTGTGACATACCTCCTTACATTGTATCTAGCTACGAGTATATCTAGATATCTTTGGTATATGTGTTATAGATGTATACATGTATAGAGATGACTATATTTCATGTATTTGTTATGGTATAACTCGTTTATTTCTTTGTGGTATTCCTTTGTGGTTTGAGGCTATCTTACTGAGTATTGTTTTTACTCACCCCTGCATGGAATTTTCCCGCATGTTTTGTGTCTTTTGTAGATGATCGACGCTTTGACGGAGTCCTAGGTGGACCGGGACTAGGTGGTTCTTAGAGAGGTTTCACGGATGTGGTTTTCTTCTACATCTTCAGACATTTATCCTACACCTACCTTTATTCTAGGGTTTTTTACATAAGAATTTTAGGAACATGTGTATTTACTTTTGTAGACACATTATTTGGTAGGATTTTATTATAGCCCTTTTTAATTTCTAGTTTCGTACTATCATACTCTATGGTTGGTATCTTAGTGTATGTATGCATTTTATAATTAGTTTTTTTTACATTTCAACATTTTTGGGCTTGGAGTTTTGTGCGTGTGTACAGGTACTTTGGAAAATTCCTCCCATTTATAGGATATGCCTACTAGATTCTAGTCTCTAGCCCCTGGACTATTAAAGGAGGTCTTGGGTTAGTCATAGCACAAGACCCTCTTGGATGGTTCATTACACTTAAGGGGGGAGAATTTGAGTTTATAAAACTATTATGGCTCGAGTAACATTTAAATCAAAACCCCTTGAATGAGAAAAAGAATGAAATTAAACTCATAATAAAATGAATTAAATGGATTTCATGGTTCATCGAATAAAATATGTACCATACACTATGTATACAAGAACTTCTGTGTATAATACAAACATATCTCAAAGAAATAAATTTTATATAAGAAACCCTTATCAATTTTATAATTTTTGATTCAAAACCCCATAAGGGGAATAAGTTTGAATAGAAAAATAAAATATTGTGAAATATAATAGGATCATGGAACAAAATATTAAAGGGAAATTACCTACCCCATTATAAATAAAACATTATGTATAATAATAAATATGTCTCAAGGGGTAAAAATTTGAGACAAGAAACTCTTACCTTATTCAAAAGTTATTCCCCACATGCCCCTAATGTCCTAGATAATCAAATTAATTATATTAGATAACATATTATAAAATTAATTCATAAATATTTCTTTTAATATGTACCATTTATTATCATATTATATTTATTTATTATATATTTTTCCTTATATTGGTTATTTGATGTGTTTTGCTGCATTTATACATAACACTTTGCATGTTGATCATGGTTTAATGTGTTAAATAATGAATTAATAGTTTTTATAATTATATGATTTTATGTCCTTTATTATTATATAGGTATAAATTTATAGTCTTCTATAGGTTTTTATAAAATGAACTCTGATTAGGAAACATACACAGATATGTTCATTTTATGTGGTTTAGTTTACTTTGAAATTTATTACTCATATCACTTATACAATGTACAAAATTATATATATATATATATATAATATTAATAATGTAATAAATATCATTTTTAGCTAAAATATATTTTTAATATCATACATTTTAGACGGACATGGAAAAAAAAGCATGCCTCTTTATGGAGGTTGTAGTTCACACAGACGCATGATCATCATTCTTTTGTTTTTCTAATTAATGGGCATGGAATTAATAAGGGTTGCTACATTAATATGATAACAAGTAAATATAAAAATGATACTTATATCATTATATTAATAACAAGAGGTTAGTTTTGGTAAAGAAATATTAAGAAGAAAAGGATAAGGATTAAGTAATACTCACTTTGGGAATTTGAACACTCCCTTTAAAGTCTCAATTGAAATGAAGGGATTAGAAAAATATATGGTCAAAAGGGTCATTAGTTAATTCAAGGAATATATAGAAGATTTAAATTGGTTACTTTTCAAGTAAATTTAGAATTTTATATTTTAATATTATAGGCTGGATGATATCCCTTTTTATAAGTGAATAATAGGACACTTTTGTGAACACTAATTGTTTTTTAGTAATTAAATGACACTATCTAATAGAAAATGATTCCAAAATTTAAAAATAATGTATTTTGGGGTGATATATGTTTTATATTTCCCCTAACTTTCATTATAAGACATTTTTATTAATCTTTCAAGTCATTTACAATTATTTGTTTTATGATTTTTATGTTTACCTTGTTAATGGGTTTCTAACTAAGTATTATATGTTTTATTGAACGAAAATTAAATAACCTATCCTAAAATATTTATGTGTGAAGAACCTAAATTTGAACCCAATTTAATCTAATTTAAAATATAAATAATATAACATTAAATTTAAAATTAAAAAAACTTATATATAGAAAAACTACTAGTTTTTGTAAAAAATGATGTTTTAACCATTATGTATTCTTAATTTTATTTATTAATGATTACCAATTAAATGTGTGTTAAAATAATTATTTATGAGTTTAAACCTCTTATTAGAGTCATTATTTAAAATGTATCAATTTAATTTATTAGATAAAAATTACACACCATTATTAAAATAATTATTTCTAAATAACCCTTTCACCATTATCATGGTCATTAACTATAATCTTACTAATCTCATTATTATAATCAAAATTAAATTGAATTTATCAAATAATATGTAAATTTTGATCTAAAATATTAAATAAATTTTATTATATTTAATTTCTAAACAAGATAAAACATAATTTTTAATGTAAGCGCATAAAAATAGTTTTTAGTGTGAAATATTACTTGAGTATCAAAAATAATATACATGTGTTTAATAAATTAAACATAGTATTTTTAAATACAAAATATTATTTATTAAATATTATATATATATATAGATAAATGTTCATAAATTTTTTATTCATTCTTGTTTTAATAAAATGTCATAAAAGAGATTTTTAAGAAAATTGAAATTTGCACTACTCACCTAAAAATAAATTATTTTAGAAAAATATTAAATATTCACCCTAATATGATTTTAAATGATTAATTCAAAAATTATGTTCATATTTTAAAAATAAAATTCTAGAAATATTTAATTTAAATTTTAAATTAAAATACAATATAAAAAAAACTCCTTTTTTTTGAAATATCCCCTTTTAAAATATTATGAATTATTAATCCAATTTTGTATGCATTTACAATTTATTAAAAATATCTAACATATTTTTTATTCTTGATATAATTTTCTTATCTAATATGTCTTGAATTTTTTTTATTTTGATTTTATGTGTGGAATTGTCTATTAACACAATGTTTTTTATTGGAAAACATTTATATAGTGGAGTACTATGTCATTACAATCAATATAGATCACTATCGAAAGATTTAATTCGTCTCCAATATCTTCTAAGTATCACTTCATCAATGTAAATTGAGTCCAATCCATGGTCATTGAAATAATTCTTATTTATTTTATATTTAATAATTTTTTTTCTTTTTCTTACTCAACCAGTGAACATATTTACTTTCAATAAATAAATAATAATCATATCAAGAATTTCAATCTACAATATAACTTGATACATACTATAAAATACTGATAAATCATAATTTTTCCTAGTATAAAATATTAATCCAAAATTTTGAGTAACTTGGATATACCTCTTGATTCAATTAACCATATTAACATGTTGTTCCTTTAAATTAATTTAGAAACAGGCTATTAAACATATTATACAGAAAATATTTATCCGTATTATGAAAAAAATAATGTAAGCTTCCAATAATATTCCTATTAAAGGTTGAATCCACATATAAGTAGTCCTCATGCTTCCTAATCTTTTTTCAAACTAAAATTAGAGTTAACATTATTTTGTAATCACGAATGTTGAGATTCTTCAATAGCTCCATTGAATAATTTTCATGAAAAATGATATTATATTGATTATTTTCTATTACTTGTATCCCCAAAATGTATATAAATTAACTAATCATGGACATTTAAAATTATGATTTCATGTGGTTAGAAAACCCTTCCTTGAATTTCTATATTCACTTAAAATAGATGATATAATCCATATATACAATCCCTAAAAAATTTTCTTCTATAGATATCGTTATATAGAGATTATGATCAACACCACCCCTTTTAAATTATATCTTCACTGAATATGAATTCTATAATTCATACCATGATAATGGTTCTTAGTTTAGAAAATGTAGATCCTTTTTCAATTTTCAAAACATTCTTTCCTCATTTCCAATTTTAAATCCTATTGGCTATTCAATGTAAACATTGTTTTTGAGAACAATATTTAATAATTGAATGTTCATATTAATCAATTTAACTTTATATCCCCATGAAATTTCGATAGCCAAAATTTATCTTGATTAAATCTAGTCTGGATACTAGAGAAATTTTTTATTTTATATAAATGCCTTTAATCTATACTTAAACATTACAATCCAAGTGAAACATGTCTGATTAAATTTCCATTATCTTCAAAAATTTTCACAAATATCAACTTTTTTTGGATCATATTGTGATTATCTAGGATCTCAAAAAGATCCAAAGTCTATTTTTTTTATCAATCTGATATAATTCTTCATTCATGTATTTAACCCATAATTTATCTTTCACTTTTTCTTCAAAAGAGGTTTGTTCTACTATTAATATCAAATTCACATGATCAAAATTTATCACTCTCCTTATTTGTTTTCGTATAGATCTGTCTCCAATAATATTGGATGGATAAACCTATATTCTATTGCTTCTTATTGGTGGTACATGAATCTGTTATTTGGTAATGGATTCCTCTTTTGAATCAGACTTATAGTCTTTATCATCCATCAAACTCTCTATTGATTTCATAGTATCACCAACTTCACTTTATTCCTCATCCAAATCATAGATAAAATTATCATTTTTTCCTCTATAGTTCTTCATATCACTTAAATCAATGATATTAACATCAATGTGGTCTATATTTTTACTCATCCTTTTGTTATAGAATTTATATTCCCTATTCTTTATTCCCTATCCTAGAAATAATCCTTTATCTATAGTATCACCATACTTGCCCCAATTTCCTTCTTTATTTCTTATGTAACAATTATTTATAAAGATAGAAAAGTGTTTCAAAGAATAATTCCTTCCATAACACATTTCATATGGTGTCCTCTCTTCCCAAGGTCTTTGTGATGCCCGATTTTGAGAATAAACTATAAATTATACAACCTCTTTCCAATGGTGTCTTGAAATCCCAACTGTAATGAGTATAGTTTTTGCATACTATTCACTATATAATATAATTGTTCAACCACTCATTTTATTATATTGGTATCACAGGTGAAACTTCAATCTTTATTCCAGGTTTCTTGAGATAGTTCTCAAACTCAATAGAGGTGTACTCTATTCCATTATCATATTTAAACATTTTTATTTTTCACCTGATCTTAATTTTTACTCTTCTAAAATACCTCTTTATACATCATTTAACCTCTATATTATTCCATAAAAACACGTAATAGATCATTAGAATAATTTCATCAAAGAAAAATTGGAATATATTTCTCTATATGTTCCAAACATATTCATCAGATCATATACATCAGTCTATACTATATAAACAATATTTGATTCCCTCTTATTTTTATTATCGATTAGGATTACACAATAATTTATATAAGATCACATATTTTTACAAGAACATACTTATTTATATTTTCATCAAACCTATTTTTTTTGGATTTTCAATCATCTTTAAACCTTGGTGTTCGAGTCTTGTTTGGATGTGGGGATATTTTTTAGGGAAAATGACTTAATGTTTAGGAATGTATGTTTATTCGAATTAATAAAGTCTATATAAAAATGTGTTAAATGGGATGATGAGGGATTCCAAAGATTTTTAAAGGTGATTAGCCACTTAAAGGGGATAATATTCATTTTAAATATATTAATATTGATGTGTTTCATTTTTTGTAAATACAAATTTTGGTTCATTTTATAAATTGAACTTCAATTCTCATCACAAGTGAAATTCATGTTTTAAGTCCAAATTTGGGACCAATATATCATCTTCTTGTGGAATTAATTCTATTAATTATTTGAATTTTATATTATGTTATATTATTTATAACATTTTTTGGAATATTTTATCTTTTAGGATCGATGGATGAATCTCATAGGAAGATGAATATTTTTGGGCATGAATGTAGAAATTTTCTGGACAAATCATAATCTTTATAAGGCCCATCATACAAAAGTGGGGCAAAAAATCCAAGCCCAATGAAGATAATTTTTTTACTGTAGAAATATAAAATTATGGGTATCCGTTAATTAAACTATTTCCAGAGCTAATTCTGAATTTTTCATGGAGATAAAGGGAGCCCAAGTTGACATTTAAATGGCGGGCCAGATTTGAATGCCCATAAAGTCATCCCACTAGATTGAGCATAAAAACCAAATAGCTGGTCCAATTTTCCTTAAATTTTTACAAATATTAGAGGATACATTAAATAATATATTTTCCTCCTATTAACCCTCCATATTCGGCCATATTCAGTTACAATTTCACACGTTAACAAGGAGGATAAATCTGGACGATTTTCCTGGTCAAATTTGAAACGTCAAATTTCCCTTGATTGTCTCACCCCTTTTGACTATCTCAATTTATGTGGAAGGAATGTATTGATGGTATATTGACCTATGGCTCATAATATTCCTATATAAGGATCTTGTGGTGAAGTGAATTGGAATCCAAGTTTTTCTTTCATTTGTACTTTCCCACTTTCATTTTGTAATCACACCTTTATTTTTTTTTCATGTATGTTTTTTTCATTCTTGTTAATTTATTAATAAAATTTCATATTATTATTCTATTATTTTATTCATTTCAATATCACATTGATACCATTGCCTTAGGGAGTGAGGTTATTCATAATATCTTTTGTGAAATTCCTCACAAAATGGGGGAGTGATCGTTATTTCAATGTTTTTCTTAATCAATACCTCATATTTAAGTCGAATTCCCACTTACATTGATGGAATATCAGAAATAGATGGATAAAAGTTTATGTATTGGTACTTGGGAGATTAATGGGGTGGATTAGATTTTATTTTATGTTCTTAAATTTTTTAATTCATTCTATGGTTTGAGATTTCCATTCTTTGACTTATTTCTACTTCTTCTTCACTGAATTTAATTACTACACATTTTGAGTGGTAGTAAGATCCAATTACTTAGAGTTATAATTAAAGTGTCCCTAAAAGTGAATTTGTGATTATATTTGGAATTTTTTGAGTATTAAATTGGAGAATTTTATTGTGGACTTACCTCATTGACTGGATATATCTTTAACTAGTGAATAGAAAATTAATAAGAAAATAATTACATCCCTTTTTTCCAGAACAAAAACCTTAGATCGGTCCATCAATAATAATTAATATAATTAAAGTAATTTTTTATTTTATTTTTTTAAATTAACCCATTATTTATTAAAATAAAATCAATCCAAAAATTTAGCCTCTTCATAGCCAATCCATCCCTCAAATTTGAGTGTCTCAAGTTCACTTCTTCGGTCCCTGTGGATTTGATCCCTACCTATACTACAACAACTGCATATAACTATATGGTAAATTTGTTCTCAACCAAATTTTGGCATCATTATTAATGAAGCAAGTTAGTATCTGAGATACTCATATTCTTTTATCACATAAAGTTCTCTTTTTCCAACCCATTTTCTATTATATTTTCCCCTTTCTATTTTTTGGGTCCCAAGAATCTTGAATCCAAATTTCAATATACATTAATGGAGTATCATTAATATTACCCAAAACTAATCTTAGGATTGAATAAAATTGAATGTAAATATTTGGAAGCCCCTAACATAGGGAATTCAATTGATCTACGTTTGAAGGAATACCCCTCACTCAGTGACATATAAAATCTTTTGGATGATGACTGATTAATAGATAGATTTTCATCCCTATCAAGAATGGTAACTAAAATCAATTATAGGGAAATAAATGATTCTAACCCCCCTATCCAAACCTATCCACAACCATTACATGAGAATTTTTTTCAACAAATGTAGATAATGAATTCTGAGGTTTCATCTTTGTGATTATTACTACAAAGCATTTAAAATTGTGAGGAACCCATCTCTATGACGAATATCCTTTACATAAACTTATGTGAAGAATATTATATCCCACAAAAATATCATGAATTTACTAAAGAAAAAACCTTTGGATTTGGGATATCTGAATAAGATCACTGAATTTTTGAAGGCTCTTTAAATCAAGAAGAACTTAATTTTTTGGATTTACAAGGTGGAAATTTGTCTTCATGGATTAAATGTTCTGAATATTACACCAATGATGATTTCATAGAAACACCAATCACTAAAAAAATTTAAGAAATTCCAAGATTCAATTCTATACCCATTAATGAAACTCATATAGAAAATTTAGTTGTTCAAACATCAATTAAAAATGAACCAATTATATTAAGGAATTTTGAAAATAAAACAGAGTTCGATAAAAATTCCCTACTATTTCTGAATGTGTTAGCTAGCCCAATCTCAAATTCAAGGTCCATATATCCTCTCTAAATCCTTCCATAATAGGGGATAATGAAAAAAAAATCCATCATTTCATCCTATATTGAACAAAATAAAATGAAAATTTTCTTTGATGTATCATGCGAGATTAGGAATGAAATTGGATGGAAAAATTTAGATATTCATGGGAATAAATCATTCTCTAGGACCTATATGGATTTTATTGAATCAATTTTAAAACCATACTACCAACCACATGGAAGACTCAATCTTATTCATGTTGAAGTGGAGAGAAATGGGGTCCTTAAAACATAGAAGGTTGGAATTGGATAAGTTGGGGGTCCAAGTCGAACTAAAGACTTTAAATTAAGCACTTTCTGGGAGGCAACCTGGCTTCTTCATTTTTTTGTGTGTTTTTGGGTTTTTTCTAGGGAACTTCTTGGGTTTTACAGTGTAATTTATTGTCCCTTTTGTGTGAGATTTAGGTGTTGAAACATTTTAGTATTTGAAAAAAAACCATTCCTTATAAATTTAAAACACATCCATCAATCATCATTGAGGAATCTACTTTTGATGTGAAGACAAAGAAATAAATTTCTTATTAATGGGTCATCAACTTCAAAACATGTGAATTTTTCCATGGTTTAATTTTAAATCACATATCCCCTCTTCCATCCCAATTCTAATATATCTTTTTTCTTCTCCTTCAAAACTAAGGGTAGTTTTGTCACAACCCGTCTCCTAGGGCCTGTGCCGTGACTACCCCAAGCCCGCCTCCTGATGGCCAGGGGCTGGCGACTAGCAGTGAAAGCGTCAACCTGGAAGTGGAAGGAATTTTTCTAAGTACCTATACACACAAACACACACAACCACATCCCAACACATTGAAAGGGGGAAAATAGTACCACTAAAATAAGGATGAGTGCAAGTACAACTGAATGTAAGTGGGACAAATTACAAACCCTACAAAGAACTAAAAATATCAAGTACAAAAAGGAAACCGTGATGAACATCTACGGAAAAAACCCGCTTGATCGTGAGAGTAGTGATGCTACTGGAAGCTGAAGTAGTATGTCATGTCCGCCTGGTCCTACTGGGCCCTGACTGGTCCTAGGACACCATGTATACCGTAAATGCGTCTGCTAGTCCCATATCCCTAAGCTTCCATATCAAAAATTTGGTTGTATTCACCATAAACAACACGTGTGGGGGAAGACCGTGCAGGGGTGAGTAATGCAGTACTCAGTAGGGACCCCAAAACAAAAAGGAAATACCACACAACAATTCTCAAGTAAATAATGAAAAACAAGATAGCTCACATCAGGTATATTCTAGGGTAGTAACAATAGCATCATCAGTCACATCATCAAACACCTAGAATACTATAGAACTCCTCCTCTAGCAAGTACAGTGGGCCTTCCAAGTCATGAAGAGGTGCTTCCCACTAACCTTGAACTGCTTAGGTACTCCTACCCTATCGCGTACCATGGGCCTGCAAAGTCACATAGAGGTGATTCCCACTAGTCATGGACAAATGAGGTACTCATCCTAATTTTATACCGTGGGCCTACAAAGTCACATAGAGGTTCTTCCCACCGTGCGACTGCCAATTCATAGAGAGTTTCTTCCCACTAGGCCAAAAGTCAGCAGTTTTTATGTCTTTGCCAGTCGTAGGGTTCTGTAAGTAGTACATTTGGGAGAACTGCTCCACAAGAACTTCATCACATCTGAACTATCATGAATATCACCATAGAGAGTTCCAAAAGATCCGCCTCATCGAGAGGGTCCCAATGTCGCAAAATAATCATCAATCAGACATTATTTTTGAAAGATACAAGTGTTTTAGTAACCAGGGGGACGGTTGTGATGGGCCTCAGTACAACCTGATCCGACTGACTTAGCCAACCTAGCCTGGGGGTCCCACATACCCTGGTTTATTAAGACAGACTCAACCTGACCTGATGCTAGTCGAGGTCAGTCTGGTCTGGCCTGGCTAGTAGGTCAGGCCTAATAGGCCTCACTAGACCCAGCCCAGTTGGCCGAGGGTCCAGCCCGCCGAGTCACCCAGCGACCCGATCTAGTCTGACTCGACCTGAAGATGGCATGGGCCCGACCTACCGATGCAGGTCTATCTCGGTGAGCTGAGGGTCTGGACCGGTAGGTGTTTCGCGCCCCACCCATTCCACAAGTGGCAGACTAGTCTGACTCACTGGACGCGGTTGGATGCTATGTTTTTCCGCCGCCATCGCCCCATAGGTCACCACTAGGCGTCTCCTCTACCGCGGTTGAGCGACTGCGGACCATCACGTGGAACGTGGCTTGGTGCTGCATCTACAACCTCGTGAGCCATGAACCTTCGTCTGGTGCACTGTCATAGGGGCTTAGGACTTGTTCGAAAGTTTGGACATTACGAACACCCACCGCAAAGGTCTCAAATCTCCCTTTTCATCAATTTGAGATTATGTACATTAAGAACACCCATGACAGAGGGGCTTAGGACTTGTTTATATCAGCCCACGCCATCCACATTAGAAGTTTACAAAGAAGGGAGGTCTGAGGATTTTAATTCAAACAAAAATGATAATTCATTATCGGATGAAGAAACCCAAAGGAAGTCACCCTCCCGCAAGAATGCACAGTCCGTGGATTGACCTGTTCATGGGTTAATCCACGTTCTTCATTTTGAAATAAGAATAGGGAATCTTTAAAATCAAATAACCCATACCTCTTACGACTCCTGATGTTGTGGAATTTTTCCTCGAGAGATTAAGACACTGATGTTGCTTTCCGGCTTCAATCTTCGAAAGGAGTCGAAGATGATGACATTCCACCAGTGTTCGTCATTATTTTCTGGGATGGAAGTCCTTCAGAGGTTCACTAGAGAATCATCCAAATTTTCAATCCATATTTCCCCAGTGTTTCAAACTATAAATAGGACCATGTTGCAACATTCCCATTATAACGCGACATTTCATTGTTAGACTGTTTTATTTAAGAAACAACATCGTTGTTACGAGTTATTATGGTGTGTTAAGCTGTGAGTTAACAAGCCATTAATGAGCCTCATTAACGTGCATCATCATTTCCCTATTGCTGCCCCATAACGTCTCTATCCACCCCCAAAAAATGAGAAAGAAAATAAAATGATTCTTTTAAATTATTTTATTATTTTTCTTGAAAATTCTGAAAAATAACTTTTCTTCTCAGCCTTTGTCAGTTGAAGTTAAGTCATTTCTAGGAAAACCCTGGTGTTCTGAATTCAATGGTGTCCTCAGATTTTATATCCATGAAACAGTTCAAAATATAGAAAATCCCACTCAAACGTTACTGAACGTACCTTAAAAAAAGTTCAAAATTTTGTTTTGGGCTCTCCAGACCTCAGAATCACATGACGTTGAATTTCATAGTCTCGAAATAATTCCATAAAAATAAAAAAAATTACATGGAAATTCCAAGACTTTAAATTCTCCCCACCTTAGGGATTTACGTTCTTGAAATCCAAAACAACAACTAAACAAAAATATGGTGGGTATTGAACATGAATATGAACCTCTTGTTCCCATGTGCTATCTTGGAAATTCCCGTGATGCCATCAGATGTGCACTAGAGGAATCGACCCCCCGCATAGTACTCACTCCCATTGATCCTCTATCTCCACTGGGAACTCTATAAACATTGCCCCATCGTCAATGTCCTGCTCTCCCTAGTTGACGATGTGTGATGGATCATGCATGTACCTCCTCAGTTGCGACACATGGAAAACATCATGCACCCAGTGCATCTGTGAGGGAAGAGCTAGAAGGTACACTACCTTTCCAATTCTACTTAGGATCTGAAAAGGTCCGATGAACCTCAAAGATAACATGCCACCCCGGAAAAATCTCTATAATCCTCATCAAGGTGAGACCCTAAGGAACACATGATCTCCCTCCTTGAACTCCAATGGTCTCTGTCTCCTATCAGCATAAGAGTTCTGCCTGCTTTGTGTAGTACACATCTGCTCCTGGATGATCTGGACCTTCTTAATGGTAGCCCATACCAACTCTGGACCCATGAGTGCCAACTCCCTTGGGTCTGTCCAGCATATGGGTGATCTGAAAGGCCTCCTGTACAAGGCCTCAAACGGTGTCATGCCAATGGTGAAGTGATAGTTGTTGTTATATGAAAACCCAACCAGTGGCAGTTGGTCCTCCCAAATATGACCAAATTCTAGGACACAAGCAGGAAGCATGTCCTTCATGGTCTGTATAGTCCGCTCTGTCTGAGCATCCATCTAGGGAAGAAAATCTGTACTCAAACACAGCTATGTCTCGAACGCCTCTTGTAATACCTTCCACAACCATGATGTAAAGCGGGCGTCATGATCTAAGATGATAATCGAAGGAACCCTGTGAAGGCACACTATCTTCTGGATGTAGATTCTTCCCAATCCCTCTACCAGTCCCTACTCCTAGATGGGTAGGAAGTGAGCCGACTTGGTGAGTCCGTCAACAATCACCCATACAGAGTTGTGACCTCTAGACGTACGTGGTAACCCCATAACAAATTCCATTGAGATACCATCCCATTTACACTCCATTAACTCGAGTGGATAATTCAAGCCTGTTGGAACCTAGTGCTTGGCCTTCACCTACTGAAAAGTGAGGCATTGTGACTACCCCAAGCTCGCCTACCGAAGGCCAGGAGATGGAGACTAGTGCCGAAGGCGTCAACCTTCAAGTGGGAGACATTTTATTGAGTACCTGTACACAAAAACACACCCAAACACATCCCAAAACACTGAAAGTGGGAGACTAGTACCACTAAAATAAGGCTGAGTGCAAGTACAACTGAAAGAAAGTGGACTAGAATATAAACCCAACAAAGAACTAAAAATATCAAGTACAAAAAAGAAACCCTGATGGACATCTGCGGAAAAACCCCGCCTGATCATGAGAGTAGTGATGCTACTGGAATCCAAAGTAGTATTTCTTGTTCGCTCAGTCCTACTGGGCCCCACCTGGTCCTTGGCTTCCAAGTCCACCATCGAAGCATCCATTAGTCCTGTCTCCCCGAGAACCCTTATCGAAATGTCGGTCGTCTGCACCAGATATAGCATGTGTGGACAAAGCTCGTGAAGGGGTGAGTAACACAGTACTCAATAAGGACCCAAAAACAAAAGGGAAAGACCACATATCAATTCTCAAGTAAATCACAAAACACAAGACAACTCACACCAGGTATATTCTTGGGTAGTAACAGTGGCATCATCAGTAACATTGTCGAACACCTAGATTGCTGGGGAACTCCTCCTATAGCGAGTAGAGTGGGATTTATAAGTCACTAAGAGGTGCTTCCCACTAACCTTTGACTAATTAGGTACTCCTCCCCCATCACGTACTGTGGGCCTGCAAAGTCATAGAGAGGTGCTTTCCACTAGTCATGTCCAACTTAGGTACTCATCCTAATCGTGTACTGTGGGCCTGTAGAGTCATAGATATGTTCTTCCCACCATGGTCCTACCAAGTCATAGAGAGGTTCTTCCCATTGGGCCAAAAGTCTGTAGTTTGTAGGTCTCAGCAAGTCGTAGGGTTTTGTACATAGTGCGCTTGGGGGAACTACTCCTTAGGCCCTTCTTCACATATGAAATATCACTAAAGTCACCATAGAGCATTCCAAAAGATCCTCCTTATCGATAGGGTCTCAACGCCGCAAACAACTTGTCAATCATACATGTGGTTTGCAAGATACGAGTGTTTTAGTAACTAGGAGACCAGTTGCGACGGAGCCCGGTCTGACCCGATCAGACCAACCCGACCAACATGGCATGGGGTCCCACATACCCTAGTTCATTAAGACGGACTCGACCCGACCTAGTTCTGGTCGAGGTTAGACTAGTCTGGCCTCGCCAGTAGGCCATGCCCAATAGGCCTCGCTGGATCCGGCCTGGTTGGCTGAGGGTCTAGCCTACCGAGTCGCCCGGCGACCCGGTCTAGTCCAGACCGACCCGAAGGGGTACAGTTCTGGCCTGCCGATGTGGGTTCAGACCATTGGGTGCGGTTCTTTTCCGCTAGCGAGGGTCTAGCTCGCTGGGTGTGGGTCTGACCTGCTAGAGCGGGTCCGGCCTGGTGAGCCACGGGTCCGACCCATGGTGCTAGTCTGGCCTGCTGGGTGGTTCGCACCCTGCCCAGTCTGCAAGAGGCAGACCGGTCCACCTTGCTAGATGCAGCCGAATGCCGTGTCCTTCCACTGCCATTTCCTTACAGGTCGCCGCAAGGTGCCTCCTTTGTTGCTGTGGAGTGACAGCGGCCCGTCGCATTGGACATGGCTCAGTGCCGCATCCGCAGCCCTCATACATGGTCGAGCAACCACATCCGCTGCCTCCAGCTACTGGCCTAGTTAACAGATTATTCCAGTGCGCCACATCCCTTTATCTGGCGCACTTTCGTGGTGTGCCACCTCCCACCTGCGGCCGCCAGCACTACTATAGGCCATCAATGGTAGTCGTCGGCTCCATCGCCGATGTCGGTGCGTCGACAAACTCTTCCACAGACCACCGGGTCTGCACCAGTTGTCCGTTCTTTGTTCCGCTTGCATCTGCATTCTCTGGGGAACGTTCTCTCCACCATGAAGGTCTCAAATATGCATTGCCATTAATTCAAGATTTTTTCCACGAAGAAAACCCACGACGGAGGGGCTCAAGCCTTGTTTGTTTCGGCCTGCACCCTCCACATTAGATGTTTACAAATAAGGGAGGTATGAGGATTGTAATTTGAACAATAATGATAATTCAATCCTAGATGAAGAAACCCAAAAGAAGTCACCCTTTTGTAAGAATGAATTGTCTACAGATTAACCTGTTCATGGGTTAATCCACGTTCTTTATTTTGAAATAAGAACGAGGAAAATTTAAAATCAAACAACCCCAACCTCTTGTGACTTCCGATGACATGACGTTCATCCTCGAGGGGTTAAGACATCGACAACGCTTCCCCACTCCGATCTTCGAAAAGCATCGAAGATGATGAAGTTCCACCAGTGTTCATCATTCTGTTCTGGGGTGGAAGTCCGTCAATGGTTTTCTAGATAATACTCTTAATTTTTAATCCATATTTTCCCACTGCATCGAACTATAAATAGGAGCACATTGCAGTGTTCCCATTATGATGTAATGTTGCATCATTACGCTGTTTTATTTAAGAAATAGAATCACTATAACGCATCATTAAGGAATCATTATGCTATGAGTTAACGGGCCATTAATGAGCCACATTAATGCGCATCATCGCTAACCTATCACTACTCCACAATGTATCCATCAACCACACAAAAGTGATAAAGAAAATAAAATAATTCTTTTAAATTATTTTATTATTTTTCTCGAAAAGTCCAAAAAATAACTTTTCCGCTCGACCCTTGTTGGCTGAAGTTAAGTCATTTCTAGGTGAATCCCAGTGTTCTGAAGTCAACAGTGACCTCATATTTTTGATCAGAGCAACAATTCAAAAGATAGAAAATCTCGGTCGCACATTTACTGAACATACCATAAAACATTTTAAAATTAGATTCTGGGATCTCCGGACCTCAGAATCATGTTCTGTCAAAGTTTATGGTCTCAAAATAATTACATGTAAATAAAAAAAATTACACGGAAATTTTGATACCTTACAATTTTCATTCTATGTTTGGGGGAGTGAAAATTTTCGATTTTGAAAAAAGGTATTTTATGATAAAAACTCAATTCAATGAAAAATATTCAATTCATTATCCTAGGATTCATTAATGTACAATGTGAAACATGAAAAATGAATGTCAAATGATTCTGAATTACTTGATTATGATTTTAATGCATATTTATATTCATGATCATAGTTTTTTGAAATTGAGATTGTCTGATGTGATTTTTCAAAGTTTAAAATTTCATCCTTTTAATAAAAATTACACAATGCACATCCATTGGATTTTGGATTTAATTTTTAGTTCTTGGATCCCTTTAATAATATCATAGGGTGTGTGGTCACTTTTAGTTTAATTTGAGTATCCAAGAAAATGAAATGAAAAAATACCTTGTAGAGAAATGATTTGTAAAAATATGTGGCATTCGAAACTTGGGGATCATGAATACATAGTTTTATTTCTAGAGTTTAGTCTTACATCTCTTTTTTAGATCACAAATTCAGAAAATTGTGTGTCATTCAACACTTGGGGATCCTGAATCCATAGTTTTCTTTAATATAGTTGGTCCTTTCATATCTATTATGGTTCAAAAAAAACAACGACAAAAAAACCGAACAGAAAAAAAATACTTGGAAAAAAAATTGGATACAAATAATAAGGTTTAATGTGATTCCCACCCAACTCTTCCCTTTTCCCCCTTGAACAAGAAACTGTGCCCTATGTCTTTTGTGATTCAAAATGCATCATCATGCTTAATTGAAATTGGATGAAATGTGGAAATGAATTTTAATAAAGTAATGGGCTTGGGATTGAGATATTCTTGTAAACCTATCTTATGTGAAATTATTTTGAAATGTTTCATAATTATTTGGCAGGATGTATTTTGGTGAGAAATGTATGTTAAAGTTTTTTTGAAAAAAGAATCCAATTTCATATTTTTGAAATACTTTTTCCTTGGGAATAGAAAAACTCAAGTTTCAGGTTGTGATTATCCACTAAAACAGGATAACATTTATTGTTAATATATTAATATTTATGTGTTTTATTGTCCATAAATACAAATTTTAGTTTATTTTATAAATTGAACTTCATTTCTAATCACATGTGAAATTCATGTTTAAAGTACAAATTTTGGCCCAATCAATCATCTGCTTGTTGAATTAATTATATTAATTACATGAATTTGATATTTTGGGATATGAATGATCATTTATTTTGGAACATTTTATCATTTACGATTGATGGATGAATCTTAACGGAAGACGAAGATTATTGGACATGAATGCAGAATTTTTTTGGACAAATCATAATCGGACTAAAGCCTATCAAACAAAAGTGAGGCCTAAAATCCAAGCCCAATTAAGATCAAATTTTTACTATAGAAATAGAAAATTATGGGGATAATTTCATTCAACTATGTCCTGATCTAATTTTGATGATTTCATGTATGTAAATGGATCCCAAGTTGACATTTAAATGGTGGTCCAGACTTGAACACCCATAAAGTCATCCCAATAGATCGAGTATAACGTCCAAACGACTAGTACGATTTGACTTAAATTTTCTAATATATTATAGGAAACATGGAAAAATAAATTTTCATTCAACAAACCCTCTGGATTCATCCATATTTGGTTTCAAATTCACACGACAACAAGGGGGATTAATCTGGATGATTTTACAGGTCAACTTTGAAACCTTAAATTTCCCTTGATTTTTTCACCATCCTTTTGACTTTATTGATTTATGGGGAATGAAGGTATTTATGGTAGATGAAACTAAGTATACTAATATTCCTATATAAGGATCTAGTGGTGAAGGGAATTGGCATCTATGTTTTTATTTCAATTGTAATTTCCTGATTTTATTTTGTAATCTCACCTTCATTTTTTCTCATGTAAGTTTTTTAGTATTTTTTTTCTTAATAAAATTTCATCTTTATATTATATTATTTTATTCTTTTCAATATCAAATTGATACAGTTACCTTAGGGATTGAGGTTATTCACAACATATTTTGTGAAATTTCTCACATAATGGTGGAGTGATTGTTATTTCAATGTTTTTCTTCATCAATCCCGCTTCTTTAAGTTTACTTCCCACTTAAAATGATGGAATATCATCAATATAGGGATAATATTTTATGTATTGGTACTAGGTAGTTTCATGGTTTGTATTTTATGTTATTTTATGTTGTTTAATTCTTTAATTCATTCTATGTTTTCATATTTTCATTCATTAACTTATTTATACTTATTCTTCACTATATTTAAAGACTACACATTTTGAGTGCTAGTATGATCCAATTCATTCAAATTTTCATGAATTTGTTCCTCTAAGTGAATTGTTTATTATCCTTGGAATTGTGTGAGGATAAAATTAGAGAATGATATTGTGGACTTATCTCATTAACTGGATATATCTTGAACTAGTGAAGGTAAAATTAATAAGAAAAAAATTACATCCCTTATTGCCCTAAAAATGACCTGGGATCATCCCATAAACTATAATTAATTTAATTTAATTTAATTTTTTATTTTATTGTTTTTTAAATTAACTCATTAGTTTTTAAAATCAAATCAGTCCAAAAAGTTTTCAACTTCATAGCCTATCCTTCCATCAAATCTGAGTGTCTCAAGTTTACTTCATCGGTCTCTATAGATTTGATTCATACATGTACTAAAACAACCACAAATACCTATAGGGTAAATTTGGACACAACCATAAGTATTTAGATGTGTTACAGGAACTTTCACAAAAGCTGGGATGAAAATTGTTCACTAGAAAATTACATGTTGTGTATATGATACTCGATGTGTAACTACCACCAAAAAGAGGTCATAAAATATTTCATTTTGTGAAGTGGTTATATGTCATGAACCTAATTAACATCATGAAAAAGTTTTTTGAGATAATTATTATACCATTGCAATGATTTTTTGAGTTTAACTAAAAAATGAGTAAATACATGACGTGAAAGTATTGCAGATTTTGTATTTATTAGAACTGATGATTTTAACTAGGTAGCATCTATGAATATTTTATTCCACCACATTCATCCATATTATCTCAAATATAAGTTGATTTATGTGAAAATTTTGAGACTCTTCCTCCATTACAGATGTCCTGGTTACACACCCAATCTCTGGTGAGTTTTTTTCTTCTTAGGTTTCCCCTCTCTTCTCCCATTTCTCTCAGTCGTTATATTTCAAATTTGTTGACTGAATTTGTTTTTTGTTTTTATCTTGATCTGGTGTGATCTGGGTTAATTCTTGTGATCTTCCTCACCACTATTCATGTTGGAGATTATTGTTTTAATCATTACTTAATATCCATATAAAGCTATAGTATCTAAAACCTAACCCTATGTTCTGCTAAATTTTCATGCATGTGAAATATTATGATTGTGCCAATAAAATGTGTGAATTAATTAATTGAATGTTGAATTGTATTATTATTTGGATCCATTTGGATCCAATTGATATTTAACTAGCTAACGGCTACCCTTGGGTGAGTGAACCCTGGAGTATATGTATGAATTGTATAATGGATTAAAGTGTTTTAATCATGAAATGATATTCAGGTGATTTCTTGATATAGACACATCATAGAAATTGAATTATTTATTGAAATGTCAAGAATATTAAGGGTTCAAGTCCAAATTGAAAAAATAAAATGGGTAATTGAATGATAAATGGTAATTTTTATAAATAACCATTGTGCCTTATGATGTGATATCCTTGTAGTTATGACTTGTTGTGTTAACATGATGTAATTATTATATTGAGTGGGTTATGACTAGTCCCATGTTTTAATGCTTATATTTATTGGGATATACATAGTCCCTTGTAGTAATTCTTATATTGAGTGAGATCTGCCCAGTCCCATGTAGTAATTTGTATATTGAGCGAGCTATGCCCAGTCCCAAGTTCTAATTCTTGTATTAAGTAGACTCTAGCTAGTCCCATGATATAATGATTATATTTAATGGGATCTACCTACTCCCATGTTGAAATGATTATATAGGGGGATTTTACAAGTTTTTTGTGATTTTTTTCGTGGATATATGGTTATTGGTTGGTAGGGTTGTGCTATATTCTTAGAGATATTCCTACAAGGGGCCTAAGAAGGTTGATTATTTTATTTTTTTAATTGATTAATCAATACATCTGTTAATCATATATTTCATGAAATTAATATCAGACTGGTTATGCTTTTTACATGGATGTGTCGACCTACAGAGTTTTACTCTAAAACCCTGAGATTTCATAGTAAGTTATTTTCTTTAAAGTAATTCAATAGCTTGAACTATATGCAACACTGTGTTCGAGCGCACCATGACTTACCAAACTAGCCGTTCAAAAAGAATTAATAAATATAATTAACTGAATTTTGAATTTTTTATACTCCATATAATTTTAACATCCATATTATGTGTTTCTTAGACATAATATAAATAATAAATTCAATTTTTCAGATAAAAGAATTATTTTTCAAAAAATGCAATTTTACAGCTTTTTAATGGAGAACCCTTTTTTAAATACAATATTTAACACTTTTATATATTCAATTTGACAAAATAAAATTCTTCTTTAGAATAGGTACATAAAAATTTAGTTTTTATAAATATTCGGTGCTTTTCTGATAACTTTAATATTTTGATGAATAGTGAAAAATACAAAATTTTAATTGAAAACAACTTTTTTTAATCAAAATAATTTATAGAGTTAAATTATACATTTGAATAGTTTTTAAGTATAATTATATAATATTTTTATATTTTAATCCAATGTTGGTCATTGGAATTAATTTTACATTTAAATTGGACATAAACACTTATCAATATTTTGATAGTTTTTATTTCTCAAAAACCCGCTTTCTGGTTTTGAAAACGAGAATGTTTTTTAAATTAATTAATAAAAATTATATGTTTTGAATTTGGTAAAATATAAATCATTTTTTAATTTGGAATATCAAAATTATCTTTGGGTTAATTTGTGGCATTTTTCTAAAAACTTTCAATTTTTGATGAATAGTGAAAACACTGCGTTATTTTTTAAAGATGAGTTTTTATTTAAATAATTATTTTTAATTTAAATTTATTTTTAAGTAAAAATAGATACATAATACCTATATTATTAAAATTTAATTCATTGAAGTCATTTTATAATAGGATTAGACATATAAAATTTTATTGAACTTTTTACCGTCGTTTACCCACATTCTAGGCACATTTGCAAATTTACATAAAACATTATTTTACTGCTTCTATGAATTGAATTTTAATTTGAGAGACCCGGTTAAAATAAGTAATTAAAATGTGGTTCAACAGGATGAAAATAATTTTTTTTGAATAGTAACTTTTTGAATTATTTACCACGATTAAAAATAAATAGGGTAACTGAAGGTAAAAATGATATTATAATTACCCAAACACATGTCCCAAATCTATTGGATAAGTGTATTTCGACAAAAATCAACCTTAGGAAAAAAATATGATCCTTTTTGATCCACTTGGATTAGATTAGGACATTTATTATATTTTATTTAAAGAACAGTTAAAAGTGTTAAATTCAAAGTTTAATAACTAAAACATTTTTAATATAGGGTTACACATAAGATATATTTCACTATAAATATTCATTAGAAAGCTAAAAATATTTAATACATCATGGTATTTTATTTATAATTTTTAGACATTAAATAATTAAATTTATTTATGACACAATGATGATGCAGTAATTACCTCATTAATGAAAGACTAAAATATTTTATGTTATAAATATTAAAATAAATGTAAATAGAAACTTTTCATGCCATACAAGAATTTTATAGGTTACTATGACAATTTAGGGTTTATTAAATGTTTTTTTTTCGAATAAATAATATTTTTATGACTTTCACAAAAACCAAATACTAAATAGTGTCAAAATTGACAAAAATGAGTTTAAAAAAAATACTATTTTATTAAATTATATAATATTCCTAAAAATATAAGGTTCTGGAAAATGACTTATATAATTATATATATTTCATTAATGAGGCACTTTAGGTTATCTTGGAATTTTATATTAAGTTTATTAACCATGTAATATAAAAATACAAGAAGACATGTTAAATGTTAAACTATTTAACTAAGAGTTAAATCTAAAAGATAAGGTTAATATGGTGACCTAAACTTGTATAAAACCTATTGTTTGAGAGGTTTTAGACCCATAAACACCTTATCCTAGAAATTAATCCATTTATATCCATTATAAACCTAAAATTATTTTATAATAAAATAATATTTCAAGCTTTTCCTAAAGTGACCCTCACCTCTCTTATAAAAGGGAACTTCTCCTTCGCTTAATTTCACAACTCCAAAGCCATTTGGATCTACCAAAACCTACTCAAATATCCTCCCAACTATTCTTACTTCAACCTAGAGGCCTTACTTTGATCATAAATCCAACGTAAGGAGTCCTTTTATTCAAATAAAAAGGAAGAACCTGAAGAAGAGGTAATTACTTCATCACCTCTTTCAGAGTTCTTTTCTTCTTCCAGTTCCTCTTTCTTTGTTGTTTCTATACTAAAATAATAACCGATGTACCTTATACATACTGAGATTTTTTTATAAATATGGTACAAACATATTCATTATTCTATCCATCCTACAAATGACAAAGTCACCATATGTGCATACGTACGACTTACAGTCTCCACGTCGTGGTGTAGTTTGTTATTCAACACTTCATTATTTGGATGGGTATAATAATGAGTATAACTGATATAAATAATAAGTATAACATGTTAATTATTCTGTATATATAATATATCATCCAATTACATATGATTTCACCACTAATAGAATGATATTATCGCTCGTGCGTATGTACGACTTACCGTCTCCACGACGCGATGAGATTTCATTTCCCATAATAACCATTCAAGAATAATTTTCATTTGATGATTAAAAATAATGTTTAAGAACTTAAAATTATTATGTATGTGAATAAAATACATCCTATCCATAACAAACATGACTTACGTAACAAAACATATAAAGGAAAACAAATTAGTTAACACTCAAAACCATGATACTACTGAAATATCATTAACAAAGAAATATTAGAAGATCATATATGATATAATATTTATGTATGTGGTTATTGTATAATTTAATAACAATCATTTCACCATTATATAGGAGGTTCACCTACCATCTACTAAGGAAAATTAAAAGGTAAGGAGTTTTCATCTCACTTTTATTCCCGTGAGATTCATGCTATATTTTCCACTATTTACTTTTGTGTAGTGTATGTACTACCCATGATTGCATTATTTGTGTAATTTAATTTAATTTATGGGTATTTACATCTTCATTTTATGGTCCTTATTTCATGGTGTGTATGTTTCATAAGTTACCAAATCGGTAAGGGAACAACTAATTTCAGTTTCAACTCATTGGATTTTTCGCACACTTCATTGATTATTTTACTCCAAGATTATGTGTGAAATAACTATTTATTTATTTATGTAGTAATTTCTTCTCCCCTTTTTTTGGATATACATTTGATACACATAATAACTCCATTGATAAATCATCAATTCATTGATATGAACTTAATAATGGTAATCTTAATTCAATTTCCATTCATGGAGTTAAACATCCAAGTCATAGGTTTTGTTTTTACAAGAATATGTGTGAATGTCCTATGATTTATTTACAATGAATATCCAATAATACTGAGTGTATTTATATTTTTCACACATAATTATTTCATTTATTTATCCTTAATCTAAGGATACAATCTTTATAATGGATTTTTTCTCAATTTACATTCCATTGAGACTTTTATGTTGTTATGCACCAATTCACTTTTATATGGTGTATATACTGTCCTTTAACAAATTATGTCATGAATCCATTTATTCTCATGATATTATAACGTTTTTATTAATGTTATTTTTCAATGATTTGTATTCAAGTGTCTTTCATTTGGTTAGGAAGTCTTTAACTAAAATATCATTTTAAATGTTTTAAAGATTTATTCTTCTGAATATTTCTCATTAATTTTCATCTTTTAAAAATAGTTTTAAGGATTTATTTATATGGAAATGAATGTTTATAAATTAAATTTACTTTCAAAAGTTTCTAAGTGGTATGGGACACTTTGATTCAAAAATCTCATTTAAACGACTTCTTTGATAAATTGTGCGACTTTTAAATGTTTTCAAGAAAAAAGGGGATATTTTTATCAAATAGTTTTACTGATTATTTTCATCTATTCCAATATCCTTCATTTTATTTTATTCTTGATTTAGTCTGATTTATTATAATATAATCTTCCATATTGTATTGAATGAGTTATGATTGATTGTGGATGTGCTATTTTTATATCATTCATGGTTTGTAGTTAAAGTATTGACATTTTGTATGCTAGTTTTAATACGAATGTTTAGATTATGTTTCAAACTTTTCATATGAGGAATTCATTGGACTTAGTAAGTGACGGGCGAGGCCCTCTATATCCCCTTGATGCATCGATAGGTCTCATGAGACAAATTTGTGTCTTGGCACAAGGCCTTGACAAAATTATTATTTATAGTCTTGGAATGATGCCTTGACTATGTGGTTATGATGTCCAAAATTATGAATTCCATAATTATGAAATTAGCTATTGATATTACATGTGATTATTAGACTAGTAAAATATCCATGTGAATAATTAAATGGCATTAATTGATTTATCTTTTCAATATTATTCTGAAGTTTAAGTTTAAAAGGCTTTTGTTTTAGTCATATACATTTCCTTAAATGTTTATGCTTATTTATGATAGTTTCTGCTATATTGTTATCCTTACTGAGCATCTGAGCTTACCCCTTCCTTATGTTTTAATTTTCCCAGAATGTGAAGAAGTATATTACGATTAACCTACAATAATAGGCTAAGGGATATGAGTGTGTTCAAAGGGGACACAATGTTGTTGTTTTTTCCATTTCATAATGTAATGTAAAAATTATGTATGTATCTAGTACTTCCAAGGATACTAAACTAATCAGTCTTTAGAGAATTGATCTCTTGTGATAATGCCAATGTTATGTAATAATGAAACAACTCTGGGTAACTAGGGTCGGGGCGTTACAGTTGGTATTAGAGAACGTTTAGTACAAACCTTGGAAACTAGATTTATAAAAACTCTAATTAGAGAACATTACCCTAAGATAGACTTTGAGGATTAGTATAGAATAACTTCCTAGAATTTGGGTAATGTAGATATTTTTTGAATTTTCCAAGAAATACATCCCTCTCTGAATATGAGCAGGTAGAAGTAGGTCTAGCATAGATGTATCTAGGGGTAAAACAGAAAACACCACTTTGAGCTAGACTTGAATGGGAATTAGTTCATGACAATAGGCCTTTATGCACTCTTGGTTACGACACTCCCGATGGATATGCTTAGGATAATTCACATTTTCTTTACAAACCAATTTGAATTATTTTAATATAAGATGAGAATAAATAACCTTGTTTAATATTAAGGTGTTTTATATTGAAAATAAGGTGTCATTATATTCTCTAAATGATTTTATGACTGTTTTTACTCACACTATGCTTTCTGGTTTTAGTCAATAGATGGACTCCAAGGAAGTCATAGTAACATTGAACATGATGTACAAGGTGGGCACAATGGTGGAAATGAGCAACTAAATGGAATGTTGATAGGCCTAAAAGATCTCGTGTTCTTTCCAAAGTAGGTTTCAAAAAATATGATCAAGAACATATACATTAACCAACTCCCAAACTCAACAAAGAAGAGAAAGGCAGAGAATGATAAGAGCTCTAGCGGTAGAGATCATGGAGAAAAGGAAGATCAATTTCCATTATGTAGGAAATGTGGAAGGAGATACTCAGGAAAGTGTCTCAATGGAACAAATAAATTCTTTATGTGTAGGAAAGAAAGACATAATGTGAATAATTTCCGAGAAAAAAATGAAGAGTACTATGGAAGAAAATAAAAATGATCCTAAGAATCCATTTATAGTCATTTGATATAAATGTAGGGGACCTGGGAATTACCTGAGTCAATTCCCTATTCTCTAGGAGAACCACTAGGTCAAGGAAGAACCTATGTGGAAATAAATGGATGTCGAAATGTTTAAAAGTTTTAATTCTCTTTGTTGATGGGATTAATTTGGAAGCCTTTTATCTTGTATGTGTAACCTTGCAGTTTGTTATGTAAAAATTCAATTTGAGGAAGAATTATCTTTTCTTCTATAGAAATTGTTATAAAGAATCATTTGGGTTTATATGATCCTTGAATTTTAGGAAATGACAGGTTATTAATTTTTGGGATAAAAATGTGAGGTATGAGATAACATTGGTGGTTAAATTATGAAATAGTTATTTTGAGGAATTTATATCATTTTGGGAATGTTATAAAATATTTTTTTTTGAAAAAGGATAACACACAGATTGTGTGAAAACCCTTCAAGTTGGAAAAAGCTACGGGAATCGAACCCACAACCAAAGTGTGACTAAGATTTATCACCTACCACTGGACTACGTGAAGTCCCTGGTTAGTGTGACTAATTCTTTTTAGTTAAATGATTTTTTTGATCAATAATAAGTTGATTTGGGATCTTATGTTTTATCAAATAGATATTGTCAGTATAAGAAAATAATTTGGTGATTAAGTAATAAAAGTTATTTTGGAAGATGTTCATTTTGTTGGGAACTCTATATGCCTAAGGAAAATAGAATACTATGGGATTTCATTTGAGGAGTAATCGTGGATTTTTATTTTGGAAGAATCTATTTTTTTTATAGAGATTCAGGTTATTAATGGAAATGATTAACCTATCATAGATAATATTTGATTTGGTTAATTATACTTTAGTATGAGACTTTAAGAGTAGTTGATGTTATTTGGAGATAAACGTTAAGATTTACTATATTATACTGTGATTAAGTTCTTCTGATTTTTGGGTTTCAATCTTAGTTTTTATTATATTGAATGATTTGAAGGACAACTGTTTATTGAATGGTCTTTATTGAACTTTTGGTATTATTTATTTAATTTTGGAAATTAAGATTAGTATTTCTTTTGATAAAGTATTATCCATTTTGGGGATCATCTGATCTTGTACTAACCATTTTGGTTTTGGTTAATCTCTAAAGACAAGGAAAATATATAGTTCATCCTTTGTGGATTGTGTGATTCTCTATAAGTTTATTCTAGCACTTCTGGTGTGACCAAGTCATCTTGAATACTCATCATTTGGAGAAAAGATGATTTAGTGGTATAAATTTATTAAAGGATGAAACCCTACTTTAAAATTAAGTATATCTCTTTATGTTCTTAGTAAATCTCATAAATAAATTCCTCAACTTTATGAAATGGAACTTAAAACAAAAAATTTTGTCCGTTTACTTTTTCCACTGAGAAACTAATGACCATTTAACCCATCATAAGTTTGTGGTTTTCTTTTTGTTAAATTTATCATGATCATTGTAACAACCCGGACTCGAACAACCACCTGAACATTGCTAAACAGGTCGGGTGTTATTACCTTAGGCGCATCTCCTCGAATGCCAAAGGCCACCGACTAGCAACAGGGGTCTTTTAGGTATAGTGGGGAGGCTATAACCTATCAAAGGATAATAATAAGGGTACTGGTTTGAGTATAATAATAAACATGCAGTGGAATAAAAGACTCAGAATAATCAAACCAGACCCGCAGAGCGGAAGAATAATCAATATAGATAAACAAAGGAAGCAGTAAATATAAACGACAACATCGGAAATAAACACAACAACATGCTGATAAAATGTAACTAATACTGAACATTATAACATGCATCCAAAGAAGGTCATATATAATTGAATATAAAAAGGGCGCTAATGGCTAACCAACAGTAGATAAAACAAGTAATCATGCCGGTACAGAAAAGAAAAAAAAACAAAGTAAAACCCAGCTAGGTAAGACCTCAAGGTCCATACCATCTCCATGCAACAACTAATGCAACCCAACTCATGAAGCTGACCTTTTTCATGCACGTAAAACCATAAAGTCTTCACACGTCCCGGATGGCCCGTGCAGAGTGTGAGAAAAATATCATTAGGATACCACCCAATGGTGCATACCTAATATAAGTGTTTAAGAAGTCATAAATTTATAAGGAAATCAGTAAACAAAACAATGCACAAATAAACACTAACTCCACTGGTGATCAGCATTCACCATGGAGTGTCACTTGCTTCGGCCAATGCTAGAATCTCTGTCATGTAACCCAGCACCATGTTCCCCTGGACACCACGTGTCTCAAGTACCGACGTCCCAAAGGCACACCCAAGAAGTAACCCATAGGAACAATGATTCCTATCCTCAAATAATAACCGGAGGGACATCGATGTCTGCCCTAAAATAAATAGCCGGAGGAACAATGATTTCTTCCCTCAAACAAAGTATCCAGAGGGATAGTGATATCTGCCCTCAAATAATAGAGATCCTCAACCCTCAACCCGATAGCCTCAAAGCTATCCCCTGAAGGCTCCTCGCCTCCCATGTGGCTTCCTACAGTAAGCACCCCCAAACCAATAGTACCTAAACTACTACTAACGGGGGCCTCTACCCACAGGAGTGGTCAAAACCACTGCATCACGGAGTATCTCTGTGTGTACACTACTCAAAGTTTTGGGTGAGCGGTAATCACCAATATAGTACCCAAGACACCACATCTCTGACATCTCATGTCCCTGCGACCATGTCACTCAAGTCCGATGGCATCACCATCCTAGTAACCCGGGCCATGCCCAACCTGACAGTCATCCTGCCCCATACCGACGTCCATGACGCCCAATCCCGTGGTCAAAACCACCCAAAGTAACCCGGGACAATCCCAACATGTGATCCCCATCACTCAAGAATATCCAATCCATGCTCAACACCACCCAAAGGGTTCGGCAGATGTAATTAAGAAATTTCATATGTAACATATTTAAACAGAAAACATAAACAGGCAAAACAAACTAAAAAATTGAATTGGACTATACAAGGTGCTGTCCCATACCAGAACTGGGGTCTTGAATGCCTCTAACAATTATATCAGGCTTAATAAATTAAACTCAACAGTTTATAACAATATAATTTAAATTAAACCATTTTGGAATCCCCCGGCCAAAATGCCCCGATGAGCTACAGCCCCTCGCCTGGCCTCGCTCAAGAAAAACTGGTAACATGGAATACCCAAAGCCATCCCATCGGTCCAATAAACAATTCAATATAAAACAGAAGATAAAACGGGTCTCGCTCAAAATACCTGAAAATGCACCGAAGGTCGTGTTACCCAAATGAACACGAAAATACAAAAAGAGGTATGCACCATCTACCTGAGACTCGTACGATGATACTCCTTCAATAACAGCCTCTAATTTGGGCTAAAATGCGGTAGATCTACAAAATAATCCAAACCGCTCACACCCCTATAAATCGTTCTAGAACAGAAATCAAACAAAACAGATCAAGAGGAATTGAGGCCTTACTGAGGGGGTTCCAATGGATCTATCTATGATCGAATCTGACTTTGGATGAATAACCGGGAGAGGATTGAAGTCATGGCCGACTTGGTTCGTGAAACCCGGTGAGATATTGAGGTTCTACCACAATACGACGCTAATGATCATTTTAACGCAAAAAAAGAAAGTACATGGCGTGTACTTCATGGATACATGCTGTGTATATCATTTAACTGTTCATTTGGCTGCTGGAATTCTGCCAAATTACTTTCCCAAACCTGCCGACATGAGTACACAACGTGTGCCTATGGGTACACGACGTGTACTTGGTTTCCCTTCTCTCCCATGCCGAATTACCTACACACCATGTATATCTCTCATACACGGCTATACTACATAGAGTGTCCAAGGGGAACACGACGTGTACTTGGTTTCAACGATTCTCCCCGGCCAACAGGCCTATACGCCATGTATAGCTGCCACACGGTCGCGGGTACACAATGTGTTTAAAACTATACGCCATGTAGTAAGAAATTTTCTACACGGTCACCACATGACATGTACTCGGCGAGCACACGACTGGTCACTTGCTTAACATATACACGACGTGTAGTATGGAAATTTCCAGAAACTACCCATTTCATCCAGTTTCCTCAAAAACCAATCAAAAATTTAAACAGGGTTGGGATTTTGACCCGTTCTAAAAACTCAGGTTCTTACAATCTCCCCACCTTAACATAGCTCATCCCCGAGATATCAAACAAAACCTAGAGATGGCACCAAAAATACCACCCTGAACAAAGCAACCTGGACTCCCTTATCTCAAAGGTCTCGGCTAAATTCCTCAAGGGGGATCCCCACCTTAGGAATCGCCTAACCTGATCTCAACCCAACAAACTCAAAGAAAACAGGCTTTATGAACATATTTTCTTGGACGCATAGTCCTTTCATGACACATCACCACCCCTACACCTCATTGGTGCTCCTATGTCACTCCCGAAACCCAATGTATCCCACACCGCATCGGTGTCCACCCCCACGAGGTCCTGGTGCCTAAAACCTCAAGTAACCTGCATCCTCGATGCCCCGATGCCCACAACACCTCAAGTAACCTGCATCCTCGATGCCCCGATTCCCAAGGCACCTCAGGTAACTCGCATCCTTGATGCCCTGATGCTACGCATCTCATACACACACATATATATAGAATATATCACGCACCCGATATGGTGCCAATCCCCCTGACTAGCATCTAGTCAGTCCACACAGATCCTGTGCACCACGTGCACTCAAAACAGACATGCCTCTACAGGTCATTCCAAAAAGGAAACATGGAGATCACGAACACACCGCGGTGTACCTCTAATAGTCGTTGGCTCACCAGCCTGATCAGCCTCTGGTAGCTCCACAACATGCACCTGGCCTGAAGTACGGTTGCCTGATGCTTGACCTCCCTGCGGTACTACTCCAGTCACCAGCCACTAACCCCTCATCTGGATCCCGCTGTCTCTGTCACGTCCTCCGTGTGCAGCTGAACCTCGGCTACCCTCTCCTGGTACCAAACCCGAATAAACTCCGGATGCCAACATCTGTCCTGGTCCCTGCCTGCCGACTGTCTGAGAATTCTTCCTATAGAACCTCTCCAGATGCTCGACCTGCCCACATGCCCGGCACTCCTTTGGAGGCCTATCACACTGAGTCCGAACATGTCCCGGATGTCCACACTAAAAAAAATCACTGAAGAACTACCACGAGGTGGTCTAGCTGAGTCCTTGGTTTGACCGCCCAATTGGAAATCATCCCATCCTCGCTTCCTACTATCCGAACCATCACATGAAGCTGTCGCCCATCCAACCTGGGGCTTATCCCTCTAGTTTCCCTCCGCTATAAGCTCCTGTTTCACCACCTTGGATAAGAAACCCAGCCTGAAGATGTTCACCTGGACTCGACTGGTGTGTTTTAAGCCATCCTAGAAGCACCTCACCCTAGCCGCATCATTTCTTACCATACACGGTGCAAAGCAAGACAGCTCTGTGAAGGTAGCTGCATAGTCCATGATAGACATGTCTCCCTGCTGAAGACTCAAGAACTCCCGTGCTCTCTCTGCCCTCAGTGTCTCTGGATAGAAGTCCTCAAAGAACCTATCCTTGAATTACTTCCATACCAGTCCCTCGTGCCTACAAGTCTGAACCTACACATCCCTCCAATGCTTCGCCGATCCTCTCAGAATGTATGTCTCCAGCTTGAACCTCCACCCGAGAGGCGTCTCGAGCTGCTCAAAGATCATCTGCATACTCTCTATCTAGTTCTTAGCCGCCTGTGGACCACCCTCACCCTGAAAAAGTGGAGGGTGATGTGAATGGAACTCCCGCATCAGATATTCCATAGATGGCTCTGTACCCTGTGTGCCTCTATCGATCCCCTGCAAGATGCGTACCATGGTCTCTCGGAGCTGCTCGTCGAGCCACGACCCGAACGATGCCAAACTCGGCTGTTGTCCTTCCTACACTAGATCCTGTCCTGGAGCTTGTACCTTTGGCTCGTGCTCTGTCTGTACCGAATCCTGAACCTGATCCTACACCAGCGACACTGTATCCTCACTTGTCTGAATCTACATCGAGTCCTGTAGTAGGAACCCACAGAATGCCGTAAATGGTCATACAACCCATATATATAACAATATATATTCAACGCAGATAAGAAATCTGTAAAAGGTAGTGCATAACTACTACCCTTACTCTCCCCCATTGCAACCCATGCCCCACGGCATCCCGGCTTCATGGCCTCCTTACCCACCCTTGACAGAGCCAAGCATCCAAAGTATATCGGGCCAGGCCCGTCCCGACAACCAATGTTGCCTCAAACCGAAGACCGAGTTTCCTAATCCTGGTGATAAAAATCACCTCAACCGATAGTACCTACCTGCTCTCATAAGAGTCAGACCCAAAAACCCCGTCACATGTAATTATACAATATAAAGCATCGAATACACATTGCAACAACAAGAAATTATATCAGGAATTTCACCTATTCACATTTTAAAGAATACAAATTATGGAAATTTGACTTTTTATTCACATGGTATTATCACTTCACAATTCATATGTGCAATTATGAAATTAAAATACCCTAAAAATGTGCCTATCAAAGCCAAACAAACAAGACTTTCCATACCCGGCCAATGTCCACTCTCCCTTACCGCACCGGGTCAAGGGTCACATATCACATCAGTAACCTCACACAACAAGTGAGCCCCCAAGGTGGAAATCATATAAACTGTAATCTGAGAAAAAAATCAAACAACAATTCCAACCCAAGGTAACATGGTCCATCCCTCGTACCCGGGGCCGCAGGCACCCAAGCACAAGCTAGAGACCCAGTTCCAGTAACAACCTATCTCTAGTCTACCATATCCCAAATAGTAAAAACAGTAGAAATAAAAGAGAAGTCTCAATCTCATTAGTAGCCAGTAAAACACAGCTACTAAATCCTTGTTAAGAACTCCTCTAATACCACTTTGTAACGACCCGGACCCGAAAAACCACCCGAACAGTGCTAAAAAGGTCGGGTGTTACTACCTTAGGCGCACCTCCCCGAATGCCAAAGGCTGCCGACTAGTAGCGAGGGTATTTTAGGTATAGTGGGGAGGCTATACCCTCTCAGAGGATAATAATAAGGGTACTGGTCCAAGTATAATAATAAACATACAACGAAATAAAAGACTCATCAGACTCAAACCAGACCCGCAGAGCGGAAGAATAATCAATATAGATAAATAACGAAAGTAGTAAATATAAACCACAATAGCGCAAATAAACACAACATCATGATGATAACATGTAACTACTACTGAATAGTAAAACATGCATCCAAAGAATATCATACATAACTGAATATAAAAAGGTCACCAATGGCTAACCAACAGTAGCTACAACAAGTAAGAATGATGATACAGAAAAGAAAACAAAACAAAGTAAACCCCAGCTAGGTAAGACCTCAAGGTCCATACCATCTCAAAGCAACAACTAACGCATCCCAGCTCCTGAAGTTAGCCTTTTTCCTGCACGTAAATCCATAAAGTCTACATGCGTCCTGGAGAGCCCATACAGGGTGTGAGGCAAATCTCAGTAGGATACCACCCAATGGTGTGTACCTAATATAAGTGTTTAAACAAGCATGCATTTATAAGGAAATCAGTAAACATAACAATGCACAAATAAACACTAACTCCACTGGTGCTCACCAGCCACCATGGAGTGTCACCTACTTCAGCCAATGCTGAAATCTATGTCATGTAACCCAGCACCATGTGCCCACTAACACCACGTGTCTCAAGTACCGATGTCCCGAAGGCACACCCACGAAGTAACCTAGAGGAACAACGATGCCTATCCTCAAATAACAACTGGATGGGCAGCGATTTCTGCCCTCAAATAAATAGCCGGAGGGACAGCGATGTCTGCCCTCAAACAAAGTATTCAGAGGGACATCGATATCTTCCCTCAAATAACAGCGAGCCTTGTCCCCCAAACCGATAGCCTCAACGATATCCCTTGAAGGATCATTTCCTTGGCTTCCTACGGTAAACACCCCCAAACCAATAGTACCTAAACCGCTACTAACGGGGGCCTCTACCCACACGAGTGGTCAAAACCACCTCATCACAGAGTATCTCTGTGTGCACACTACTCAAAGTTCTGGGTGAGTGGTAATCACCAATATAGTACACAAGCCACCACATCTCTGACACCTCGTGTCCCTGCGACCATGTCTCTCAAGTCTGATGGCATATCCATCCTAGTTACCCGGGCCATGCCCAACCTGACAGTCATCCTGCCCCAAACCGACGTCCATGATGCCCAATCCCGTGGTCAAAACCACCCAAAGTAATCCGGTCCAAGCCCAACCTGTGATCCGCATCACTCAAGAATATCTGGGCCATGCCCAACACCACCCAAAGGGTTCGGTAGATGCAATTCAACAATTGCATATATAACTTATTTAAACAGAAAACATAAACAGGTAAAACAATCTAAACAGTTGAATTGCACTATGTAAGGTGTTGTCCCATACCAGCACTTAGGTCTTGAATTCCTCTAAAAATTATATCAGTCTTAATAAATTAAACTCAACAGTTTATAACAATATAATTCAAATTAAACCATTTTGGCACCCCTCGGCCAAAATTCCCCGATGAGCTACGACCCCTCGCCCGGCCCCGCTCAAGAAAAACTTGTAATTGGGCATACCCAAAGGCATCCCATCGACCCAAAAAACAATTCAATATGAAACAACAGATAAAACGGGTCCCGCTAAAAATACCCGAAAACGCACTGAAGGTCGTGTTACCCAAATGACCACGAAAACACAAAAAGAGGTATGCACCACCTACCTGAGAGTCGTACGATGCTACTCCTTCGATAACAACCTCCAATTCGGGCTAAAACGTGGTAGATCTACAAAATAATCCAAACCTTCCAAACCCCTATAACTCTTTCTTGAACAAAAATTAAAGAAAACAGCTCAAGGGGAATCGAGGCCTTACGAAGGGGGTTCCAATGGATCAATCCGTGATCGAATCCGACTTCGGACTAAGAACCGGGATAGGATTGAAGTCCCGACTAGCTTGGTTCGTGAAGCCTAGTGAGATATTGAGGTTCTGCCTCAATACGAGGCTACTGCCCTTTTTAACACAAAAAAAGAAAGTACATGGTGTGTACTTTATGAACACATTCCGTGTATATAATTTAACTATTCATTTGGCTGCTGGAATTCCGCCGACTTACTTTCCCAAACTTGCCGACATGAGTACACGACATGTACCTATGGGTACACGGTGTGTACTTGGTTTCCCTTATCTCCCTCACTGACTTACCTACACGCCATGTATATCCCTCATACATGGCTAGAATACACGGCGTGTCCAAGGGGAAAATGATATGTACTTGGTTTTTACGATTCTCCCTGGTCGACAAGCCTATACGCCATGTATAGCCACCACACGGTCGCGGGTACACGGTGTGTTTAAAACTACACGCCCTGTATGTAAAGACCCGTAAAATTCAAGCGAATTTTTTTCTTAATTTTCTTTAGAATTTTACAAGAGCGCGGTTTCTGACGGCACCTGATTCCGAGGCCCGGAGTGCCCGGAATCATTTTCCGAAGTTTGGCTCGGGTACGTTCAGTGAACGAACGAGCGTGATTTCCTAACTTTTGATCCGGTGCTCGGAATTAAAATCCGAGGGCACCGATGAACTCGCAGCGCCGATATTCGCTTAAAAAGACCTTTTCGGAAGTTGCGTTTGTTGCGGGTTGAAAGTTAGATTTTGGGTTTTTAGTTTAAGTTAAATAAAATTTGTGAAGAACAAATTTTATTTTAACTTGACAAATCCTACCAAAGGGGGTTGGAAGTGGGACCCACATCCACTTGACCTCCCTTGGGAGGATTAAGTGTGGTGGGGCCCACACGAAGCTCCCAACCTTTCATCTTCTCCCAACTCCCTTAACCCCTCATTAAATTACATGAGTTATTTAATTTTGGAGTTAATCCTTTTGAATTTCAAACTTTTGAAATTCTAGTGTGTTGATGTGATAATAAAATAAGATAGTGTCTTATTTTATTTTGGTTAATAGTTTTGTCTTCTTGAGAGGTGGAGAGATTTTTCTTCTTCTTCTTCAACTCTGATGAAGATCACGAAGAACGCTCAACTTGACGAAGAACGCTCAAGTTCCGACGAAGAACGCCGCTCCGCTCTTCTTCGTCTTCCGTGTCAACGAGAGGGAACGCCGCTTCCTCCTCGGATTCCCTTCGTCGACATAAGAAGTTTCGCCAACGACGTATCACATCGGACGCATCTCTTCGTCAACGGATTTGACGAACGACGACCGTGACGCCCGACCTCCGCGATGTTGTCTTCCGCGGACGTTGGAAAATCCTCGAACCTATACCCGAGGTAGGGGTTGTTGATTTATTGTTTAATTATTTTATTCTTGATCGTGGATCTTGCATGTCTAACGTGAGGCTTTTGAATATATTTTAAGTTGTGTTATTGTTTAACGTGAGGGGGCCGGACCGCATGAACACGGCCGAACCCCTCCATCGTTCTTGTTGAATTGCCTTGCGGGTGGAAACAAGGTGGCGTGGTGCCGTCGCACCACGCGGTTAATCGTGCGTTTATTTTACGCAACGTCGTCGCGCGCGCACCATGGAAGAAACATCTTGAACGCGATGCCGTCGCGCCGCGTTGAAAGAAATCAAGGCACGGCGGAGGGGCGCGGTGCCGTCGCACCGCGCCGGACGACGAACACTGCGGCCGGTTCCGGGCCGCGGCGGAAGAGAAGACCGGCGGTCGGGCCGCCGGCGTCGGAAGCCGAAGAGGGGACCGGATTTTCCGGTCCCGTTGGAGAAAACCGGCCGGCCAGCTGGCCGGACGGATGGCATTAAACCGGGGGAATTAATCCCCCGGCCATCACACAAAACCCCCCTCATTATGAGGGGGGCGGTTTCCATGAAGGGAGGGGGGGCAGCAGCCCCCCGGTTTTTATCCAAGCCGGCCCCCACGTGGGGGCCGTTTTTTCTGCAAAGGGCGCGGCTATGTCGCGCCGCCCCTTCAAATCAGCGGGGGCTTTGCCCCCCGCGCCGCCGGCCGGCCGGGCCGGGTCGGCCCGGACCCGGACCCCCCGTTTCGGATCAGATTCGGTCTTTTGGCCATAACTAGAGCCACGGACCTCCGATCGACGAACCGTCTGCGGCAACGCGATCCTTGGATCAAGACGGTCGTTTCGGTATATCGCACTCAAGGTTTCGGATTACTTTGAGTTCGGCCGGGTTGGTTCGTTCACGAAACCAACCGGGCCTTCGGAGCGGAAACGCTCATATCTTGAGCTACGGACGTCTGATTGACGTTCCGTCAGCTGTGTTGTGTTCCTCTTAGTGAGTCGGATCTTTTGGCATACTCCGCCCGAGGTTTGGACGCAGGTGGAGTACGGTCAGGTTGGTTTTGCCTTAAAAACCAACCGGGCCCCGGGGACGAAAATGCCAATAACTCTCAGACCGGGCGTCCGATCGACGCGCCGTCTGTTGCGTTGAGTTCCTGTTGTCGATACAGAACTTTTGGATACATCAACTATGTACTTTGTGACAGTTGATGTATCAGCCTCTCGGCTCGTGGAGCGGATCCTCCGAACGATCTTGCTGTGTGCGGGAACCCTAGTGCTGGCTGCGACTGCTACTACTGCTACTACTGCTACTACTGCTACTACTACTACTGTGACTGCGATGACGACAGTACAGAGATCCTGTGTGGATTCGACGACGACGACTACAACACTCAACGATCCTACGTGGGTTAGTGCTACAGGTCCTGTGTGGGCCCGATGCTGTGTGGGTCCGATCCTGTGTGGGTCCTTGCGCTCAGCGGTCCTGTGTGAACCAGCGCCTACAGGTCCTGTGTGGGCCCGATCCTGTGTGGGTCTTTGCGGGGGTTAGTTACCTTTCGATCCTTCGTGGGTCCGGCGACTTAGATGGATCAGTGATCATCTTTATCGTCCTTTGAAGAAGTATACCTGTGTGAGCTGAATCTGTTGCTTTCCTGTGTGGATTGTGTTGTGCAATCCTGTGTGGATTACGTTTTGCTTTCCTGTGTGGAATACGTTTACTTTTCTGTGTGGACTGAGTTGTACTTGGGATCGGAGGTTGGAGCGTATTTGAATTTGATGACTTAGGTATATGTATGGGCATATACCTAAGCAGAGTCGGTTGTTACTTCGTGATTGTACCTTTCTTCGTGGTTTATCCTTTGTGGATTTGAGAGACCTTCAAGGGTCTCGGGGTCCCTACTGAGTAGCTTATACTCACCCCTGCACGGGCTTTGCCCGCACTACGTTGTGTTGGTTGCAGACGATGGACATCGTTGACCTTAGCTGAGGCTTGCAAAGCGGGACGGTACCCGGAGGTGGACCACTGGGCGGGACGTGCTCGGAGCGGACAGCGGGACCCGTGGAGCAGTGGAGCTATCTGTACCCACCCTTCAGGTGGGATTACCGGAGGACAGCTCGGCGTAGCGGCTATTACTTTTGAGTTGCTGTTTTCCCTTTCGAGTTGTACTTTACTTTCAATTTGGGTTTGTATACTGGCCCATTTACTTTTCCGCACTTTCAGTTGTACTCTGCTTTTGCTTAGTGTTCACTTTCCGCTTGCTTACTCTGTGGTGTTTGTTTACTTTACAAAGTCAATGTCTTCCCTTTTTACCGGGATTTACGCTTTGGTGCTAGTCGCCAGCCCCTGGCCTATGGAAGGCGGTCTTGGGGTAGTCACGGCACGGACCCCGAGGGCGGGTCGTGACAAATTGGTATCAGAGGGGTTCGGTTCTACCGCGAACTCTGATCTTTTCTATGTGAAGCAATAATGTTTAGCGTATTGAGTGTGGTTATCAGTCCAGGGAGTCCAGTGTTGGTGCGGCGGCTGACGTATCCGTACACCAGGACCCCGACTTCTGATTTCCGACTTAATGCACGAAAACATTGATTGCATGTGTGTTTCAATGTTTTCTTTGTGATTACTTATATCAGCTCACCAGGTATACTGTTCTGACCGTGGCGCACCTGTTTCCTTTTCAGGATGGCCCCACGATGGAAGCCAGCTAGGGTTCTGAGAGTTGTGCGTGACGACAGCCCACCGAGCGACGAGGCCTCGGTGCAGGGCCCTTTGTCAGTAGTGGCACCGGCGGTAGCTCTACCCGCCGAGCCCCCGATGCTTCAAGCAGCAGCCGCTGACGAAGCACGTCGCTTCAGCGCACTGCATGAGTTTCAGCGCCAGCGACCGCCCAGGTTTCGCGGGGAGATGGATCCCCAGGCAGCAGAGGACTGGCTGGAGGCAGTAGTACGAGTGTTTAGGCTAGTGAGGACACCAGCAGACCTCATGGTGATCCTCGCTGCGAGCCTACTACACGCAGCAGCAGGACGATGGTGGATCCTGATGCTCCAGGTGCACGATGAGGCATCTCTACTTTGGACGGACTTTGAGAGCCTCTTCCGCTCGGAGTTCGTCCCAGCCACCCTTCGTGCGGTGCGTATCCAGGAGCTTCTTCAGCTGCGGCAGGGCAGCATGACGGTCGCTCAGTACTCGGCGAGATTTACTGATATCTCGCGCTACTCGACCGACATGGTACGGGACCCATTCTTCCGGGCCCGGACCTTCGAGCAGGGTTTGAGACACGAGATCAGGGCATCGCTGATCTCCCTCAGCATACCGACTCAGACAGGAGTACTGGAGCAGGCCCTTCTGATCGAGAGATTCCTTGCTGAGTCTACACCAGCACAGAGACCCACCGCAGGGCGCCACGTGGCAGAGTCATCTGTAGCAGGCAGTAGACGGATGACTCAGGGGTCCAGACAGACCAGACCTTCGGGCAAACGACCTCAGGACACTGGCTCAGCAGTGCGGGGCACACAGCGTGGAGCCAGTCTTTCGAGAGGCAGACAGTGCTACTCATGCGGCAGGCAGGGCCACATGGCTCGTGACTGCCCGACCCGCCGTGCCGAGGAACAGTAGACGATTGAGGGACCACCGAGGCAGAGGCAGAGGGTCGACCGTGGCGGTCCGCAGGGAGGAGGCGGACGAGGCAGAGGAGCTGGACGAGCAGCCGGTGGTGGGCGACGCTTTGAGGCTCTGCCACCACCACCACCAGGAGGTCCACCCCGACCACAGGGAGCTGGCGGGCAGAGACAGACACAGCTCCAGGCAGCAGAGGCCTACGACCACGGCGCACCCGAGATGATTCGAGGTACTATCTGTGTCTATTCCACCCTTGCTGCAGTTCTTATAGACACAGGAGCGAGTCACTCTTTCATAGCCGCTGCCCTTGTTCGGAGCTCGAAGATTCCGACAGAGCCGTTGGCTCGATCCTTACGGATAGATACTCCTACGGGAGCAGACTCGACGATTATGCACTGGTGCCGGCAGTGTGAGCTTACTCTAGGAGGCGAGAGCTTCGGCTGGGATCTTCTGGTAGCAGCGTCGAGGCCTTACGACGTCATCTTGGGCATGGATTGGCTATCTACGGTCCATGCACAGATTGACTGTTTTAGGCGCAAGGTGCGATGTGTACGCACCGACGGGAGCAGGTTCACCTTCACCGACGAGAAGGGAGCCTTAGCAGCACAGGATGGACTTCCGCGGAGGAGAGGACAGCCCATCACTCATCAGTTGGCTAGCCTTATCCTTGGAGCAGTTGACGTGCGGAGTCCTGGTTTTCCTGCAGTGGTGGATCAGTTTGCGGACGTTTTTCCTGACGACGTTCCAGAACTACCTCCTCGCAGAGAGGTAGACTTTTATATTGACTTGTATCTCGGGACAGCCCCGATACCCACTCCAGCATATCGGATGGCCCCCGCCGAGCTTCGAGAGCTACGGGTACAGTTGGAGGACTTGCAGGGCAAGGGGTTCATCCGACCCAGTGTTTCACCCTGGGCTTCCCCGATATTGTTCGCCAAGAAGGCGGACGGGAGCTTGCGACTCTGTGTTGACTATCGTCGCCTGAACTAGGTGACAGTGAAGAACAAGTATCCGCTACCAAGGATTGATGACCTCTTTGATCAGCTCAAGGGAGCACGGTGGTTCTCGAAGATAGACCTCAGGTCAGGCTATCATCAGCTCAGAGTCAGAGACGAGGATGTGCAGAAGACGACCTTCAGATGTCGGTATGGCCACTATGAGTTCTTGGTTATGCCTTTCAGTGTAACCAATGATCCAGCAGTGTTAATGGCTCTCATGAACAGGATCTTTCAGCCATACCTCGATCGGTTTGTCATGGTCTTCATCGACGACATTCTGATTTACTCTACGACAGAGGAGGAGCACGCCTATCACTTGCGAGTTGTACTAGACACACTCCGAGAGCACCAGATTTATGGTAAGCTCTCGAAGTGACAGTTCTGGATATGTGAGTTCCACTTCTTGGGACACGTTATCTCTGAGGCGGGAGTTGTAGTGGATCCCGCGAAGATTGAGGCAGTGTTAGCTTGGGAGCCACCCAGGAGCGTGACTGAGGTTCGGAGTTTCTTGGGACTAGCTGGATACTATCGGAGATTCGTGCCAGACTTCTCTAGAGTTGCGGCATCACTCACAGCTTTGACGAAGAAGGGGAAACCCTTCGTGTGGTCAGACAGATGTCAGCAGAGCTTCCAGGAGCTGAGACAGAGATTGACTAGCGCACCTATCTTGAGGTTGCCTGAGGAGGGAGTAGGGTACGTAGTCTACTGTGATGCATCAGGGACCGGACTCAGATGTGTTCTGATGCAGGAGTGGGCAGTGATCGCCTATGGATCACGTTAGTTGAGGCCGCATGAGCAGAACTACGCTACCCATGACCTGGAGTTAGCAGCAGTGGTCTTCGCTCTGAAGACATGGCGACACTATCTGATGGGCGAGCGCTTTACAGTCTTTTCTGATCATCAGAGTCTCAGGTATATCTTTTCACAGAAGGACCTGAACCTGAGACAGCGGCGATGGCTCGAGTTCCTCCAGGACTATGACTTTGAGATAGTCTATACTCCTGGGAAGGGGAACGTAGTAGCCGATGCCCTTAGCAGGAGGACGGGCATTCAGCTACTTGAGGAGGCGACGGAGCAGCTAGCCTCTTTGCAGATATCCTTCGTGGATAGAGATGGAGCATCCTTCCTCCAGTCTCTCACAGTCACCCCTCCACTACTGTAGCGAGTCAGGGAGGCACAGCGTGGGGACGCTGACTGTGAGACACGGCGTGCACAGATATCCTCGGGACAGGCACCTGATGGTTTCTCCCTTGGGGCAGAGCACGAAATCCTTTTCAGAGGACGTACCATGGTACCAGTCGCTTTGCGAGAGGAAGTGCTGAGAGAGTTTCACACTTCTCCTTTGGCGGTACATCCTGGAGTGGCGAAGATGTACCAGGACCTCAGACGACAGCACTGGTGGCCGGGCATGAAGAAGGTAGTAGCAGAGTTCGTTTCTCGATGCCTCACCTGCCAGCAGGTGAAGGCTGAGCATCAGGTACCAGCGGGCTTGGTACAACCCTTGGAGGTTCCGGAATGGAAGTGGGACGACATATCTATGGACTTCGTGACTGGACTTCCACGCACTTCCAGAGGTCACGACTCCATCTGGGTGATTGTTGACCGACTCACCAAGTCGGCACATTTCTTACCCATCAGAGAGCAGGGCTCAGTAGAGAGCTTGGGACGTCTCTACGTTCAGGAGATTGTGCGGCTCCACGACGTGCCATCATCTATCATCTCCGATCGAGATGCCCGCTTTACTTCCCGGATTTGTAAGGGGTTACAGGAGGCGTTCGGGACGCAGCTACGTCTGAGCACAGCCTTTCACCCTCAGACGGATGGTCAGACGGAGAGGACCATTCAGACACTCGAGGACATGCTCCGCGCATGTGTCCTCGACTTTGGTCGTAGCTGGGAGGACCACCTACCCTTGGTGGAGTTTGCGTACAACAACAGCTACCACTCTACTATCGGGATGGCACCGTACGAGGCGGTGTACGACCGACCTTGTAGATCTCCTTTGTGCTGGACAGACCCTGGAGAGTCAGCACTGGTGGGACCGGAGATGGTCCAGGCCACGACAGAGAAGGTCCAGGTCATCCAAGAGCGGATGAGGACAGCTCAGAGCCGGCAGAAGTCATATGCTGACAGGAGGCGGAGGCCACTAGAGTTCGAGGATGGCGACCACGTCTTCTTGAGGGTCTCACCTCGACGTGGTATTCGGAGATTTGGCCGAGGCGGCAAGTTATCTCCACGCTTCATCGGACCCTTCCAGATTCTCAGCAGGATTGGTGAGGTGGCTTATCGCCTGGCTCTACCACCTCAGTTGCACCGGGTGCACGACGTCTTCCACGTATCTCAGCTGAGGAGATACGTGCACGACCCGACGCACATCATTAACCATGGGGAGCTTGACGTTGACGATGGGGCGACTTTTACGGAGGTCCCGGTGGAGATAGAGGATCGACAGGAGCGGGTCCTGCGTGGGCGATCGATTCCTCTTGTGCGCATCAGATTGCAGCACGGAAATCTCCAGGAGAGCACATGGGAGCGGGAGGCTCAGATGCGTGCTCAGTACCCTCATTTGTTTCCCTAGTTTTTGATGTATCTTTACGGGGACGTAAAGCCCTGAGGTGGGAGTAATGTAAAGACCCGTAAAATTCAAGGGAATTTTTTTCTTAATTTTCTTTAGAATTTTACAAGAGCGCGGTTTCTGAAGGCACCTGATTCCGAGGCCCGGAGTGCCCAGAATCATTTTCCGAAGTTTGGCTCGGGTACGTTCAGTGAACGAACGAGCGGGAATTCCTAACTTTTGATCTGGTGCTCGGAATTGAAATCCGAGGGCACCGATGAACTCGCAGCGCCGATATTCGCTTAAAAAGACCTTTTCGGAAGTTGCGTTTGTTGCGGGTTGAAAGTTAGATTTTGGGTTTTTAGTTTAAGTTAAATAAAATTTGTGAAGAACAAATTTTATTTTAACTTGAAAAATCCTACCAAAGGGGGTTGGAAGTGGGACCCACATTCACTTAACCTCCCTTGGGAGGATTAAGTGTGGTGGGGCCCACACGAAGCTCCCAACCTTTCATCTTCTCCCAACTCCCTTAACCCCTCATTAAATGACATGAGTTATTTAATTTTGGAGTTAATCCTTTTGAATTTCAAACTTTTGAAATTCTAGTGTGTTGATGTGATAATAAAATAAGATAGTGTCTTATTTTATTTTGGTTAATAGTTTTGTCTTCTTGAGAGGTGGAGAGATTTTTCTTCTTCTTCTTCAACTCTGACGAAGATCACGAAGAACGCTCAACTTGACGAAGAACACTCAAGTTCCGACGAAGAACGCCGCTCCGCTCTTCTTCGTCTTCCGTGTCAACGAGAGGGAATGCCGCTTCCTCCTCGGATTCCCTTCGTCGACATAAGAAGTTTCGCCAACGACGTATCACATCGGACGCATCTCTTCGTCAACGTATTTGACGAACGACGACCGCGACGCCCGACCTCCGCGACGTTGTCTTCCGCGGACGTTGGAAAATCCTCGAACCTATACCCGAGGTAGGGGTTGTTGATTTATTGTTTAATTATTTTATTCTTGATCGTGGATCTCGCATGTCTAACGTGAGGCTTTTGAATATTTTTTAAGTTGTGTTATTGTTTAACGTGAGGGGGCCGGACCGCATGAACACGGCCGAACCCCTCCATCGTTCTTGTTGAATTGCCTTGCGGGTGGAAACAAGGTGGCGTGGTGCCGTCGCACCACGCGGTTAATCGTGCGTTTATTTTACGCAACGCCGTCGCGCGCGCACCATGGAATAAACATCTTGAACGCGACGCCGTCGTGCCGCGTTGAAAGAAATCAAGGCACGGCGGAGGGGCGCGGTGCCGTCGCACCGCGCCGGACGACGAACACCGCGGCCGGTTCCGGGCCGCGGCGGAAGAGAAGACCGGCGGTCGGGCCGCCGGCGTTGGAAGCCGAAGAGGGGACCGGATTTTCCGGTCCCGTTGGAGAAAACCGGCCGGCCAGCTGGCCGGCCGGATGGCATTAAACCGGGGGAATTAATCCCCCGGCCAGCACACAAAACCCCCCTCATTATGAGGGGGGCGGTTTCCATGAAGGGAGGGGGGGCAGCAGCCCCCCGGTTTTTATCCAAGCCGGCCCCCACGTGGGGGCCGTTTTTTCTGCAAAGGGCGCGGCTATGCCACGCCGCCCCTTCAAATCAGCGGGGGATTTGCCCCTCGCGTGCAGCCACCGTGCGGCGCCAGGCCGCCGCGGCCCCCGCGCTGCCGCGCCGCCGGCCGGTCGGGCCGGGTCGGACCCAGGTCGGGTCGACCCGGTTCGGGTCGACCCGATTCGGGCCGACCCAGGGGGGGGGGGGGGGGGGTCGGGCCGGGTCGGCCCGGACCCGGACCCCCCGTTTCGGATCAGATTCGGTCTTTTGGCCATAACTAGAGCCACGGACCTCCGATCGACAAACCGTCTGCGGCAACACGATCCTTGGATCGAGACGGTCGTCTTGGTATATCACACTCAAGGTTTCGGATTACTTTGAGTTCAGCCGGGTTGGTTCGTTCACGAAACCAACCGGGCCTTCGGATCGGAAACGCTTATATCTTGAGCTACGGACGTCCGATTGACGTGCCGTCAGCTGTGTTGTGTTCCTCTTAGTGAGACGGATCTTTTGGCATACTCCGCCCGAGGTTTGGACGCAGGTGGAGTACGGTCGGGTTGGTTTTGCCTTAAAAACCAACCGGGCCCCGGGGGCGAAAATGCCAATAACTCTCAGACCGGGCGTCCGATCGACGCGCCGTCTGTTGCGTTGAGTTCCTGTTGTCGATACAGAACTTTTGGATACATCAACTCTGGACTTTGTGACAGTTGATGTATCAGCCTCTCGGCTCGTGGAGCGGATCCTCCGAACGAGCTTGCTGTGTGCGGGAACCCTAGTGCTGGCTGCGACTGCTACTACTGCTACTACTACCACTACTGCTACTGTGACTGCGACGACGACAGTACAGAGATCCTGTGTGGATTCGACGACGACGACTACAGCACTCAGCGATCCTACGTGGGTCAGTGCTACAGGTCCTGTGTGGGCCCGATCCTGTGTGGGTCCGATCCTGTGTGGGTCCTTGCGCTCAGCGGTCCTGTGTGAACCAGCGCCTACAGGTCCTGTGTGGGCCCGATCCTGTGTGGGTCTTTGCGGGGGTTAGTTACCTTTCGATCCTTCGTGGGTCCGACGACTTAGATGGATCAGAGATCATCTTTATCGTCCTTTGAAGAAGTATACCTGTGTGAGCTGAATCTGTTGCTTTCCTGTGTGGATTGTGTTGTGCAATCCTGTGTGGATTACGTTTTGCTTTCCTGTGTGGAATACGTTTACTTTCCTGTGTGGACTGAGTTGTACTTGGTCTCGGAGGTTGGAGCGTATTTGAATTTGATGACTTAGGTATATGTATGGGCATATACCTAAGCAGAGTCGGTTGTTACTTCGTGATTGTACCTTTCTTCGTGGTTTATCCTTTGTGGATTTGAGAGACCTTCAGGGGTCTCGGGGTCCCTACTGAGTAGCTTATACTCACCCCTGCACGGGCTTTGCCCGCACTACGTTGTGTTGGTTGCAGACGACAGAAAACGTTGACCTTAGCTGAGGCTTGCAGAGCGGGACGGTACCCGGAGGTGGACCACTGGGCGGGACGTGCTCGGAGCGGACGGCGGGACCCGTGGAGCAGTGGAGCTATCTGTACCCACCCTTCAGGTGGGATTACCGGAGGAAAGCTCGGCGTAGCGGCTATTACTTTTGAGTTGCTGTTTTCCCTTTCGAGTTGTACTTTACTTTCAGTTTGGGTTTGTATACTGGCCCATTTACTTTTCCGCACTTTCAGTTGTACTCTGTTTTTGCTTAGTGTTTACTTTCCGCTTGCTTACTCTGTGGTGTTTGTTTACTTTACAAAGGCAATGCCTTCCCTTTTTACCGGGATTTACGCCTTGGTGCTAGTCGCCAGCCCCTGGCCTATGGAAGGCGGGCTTGGGGTAGTCACGGCACGGACCCCGAGGGCGGGTCGTGACACTGTAGTAAGAAATTTTCTACATGGTCACCACACGGTATGTACTTGGCGAGCACACGGTTGGTCACTCGCTTAACATATACACAACGTGTACTGAAAGTACACGGCGTGTAGTCTAGAAATTTCCAGAAACTGCCCATTTCCACCATTTTCTTCAGAAACCAATCAAAAATTCAAACAAGGTCAGGATTTTGACCCGTTCTAAAAACCCAGGTTCTTACAATCATGTTTTCTATCACTCTTCATGAGAAATTGACACTTATTTTATCTTTTATATCCATGTTTTCCTACATGGAATCCTAGTATGGGTTATTTCGGGTGACCTTTGTACTTTTTTTTAATGTGATAGTTTTATTGAATCTTTTTTTGATGTGGGAATTTAAATGAAGTCCCCAAGTCCAATTTTAAAGTTGAAAGGATGAAATTTTCAAAAGGGGCGAATAACTTAACACCTCAATAGTTGATAGTGAGTTATTTTCTTTAAAGTAATTCAATAGCTTGTGTTACACGCATCACCGAGTTCGAGCACACCACGACTTACCAAACTAGCTGTTCAAAAAGCGGTTATGAATATTTTTAACTGAATTTTTAATTTTATATACTCTATATAATTTTAACATCCATACTATGTGTTTCATAGACATAATATAAGAACAAATTAAATTTTTTAGGTAAAAGAAGTATTTTTCAAAAAAATGAAATTTTACCAGCTTTTAATTGAGAACCATTTTAAATACAATATTTGAAACTTTTATATATTAAATTTGACAAAATAAAATTCTTGTTTATAAGGACATAAAAATTTTGTCTGGATAAATTTTTGGTGCTTTTCTGATAACTTTCATATTTTGATGAATAGTGAAAAATACTAAATTTTAATTGAAAACAACTTTTTTTAATCAAAATAATTTATAGTGTCAATTTATACATTTGAATGGTTTTTAAGTATAATTATATTATATTTTTATCCTTTAATCCAATTTTTTTCATTAGAAGTAATTTTACATTCAAATTGGACATAAACACATATCAATCTTTTGATAGTTTTTACCTCTCAAAAACCCGCTTTTTGGTGTTGACAATGAGAATATTTTTTAAATTAATTAATAAAACTTATATGTTTTTAATTTGGTAAAATATTCATCATTTTTGAATTTTGAATATCACAATTATATTTGGGTGAATTTTTGGTATTTTTCTAAAAACTTTCAATTTTCGATGAATAGTAAAAAACACTGCGTTATTGTTTAAAGACAAATTTTTATTTAAATAATTATTTTTTAATTTAAATTTATTTTAAAGTAAAAATAGATAAATAATACTAATATTAGTACAATTTTATTCATTTAAGTCATTTTATAATAAGATTAGGTATATTAAATTTTATTGAACTTTTAACCATCTTTTACCCACCTTCTAGGCACATTTGCAAATTTGCATAAAATGTAATTTTACCATTTCTGTGAATTGAATTTCAAAAACCTGAGAGAAACAGTTGAAATTATTAAGTAAAATGTGGTTCAATAGGATGGAAATAATTTTTGATGAATAGTAACTTTTGAATTATTACCACAGTTAAAAGTAAATAGGGTAATTGAAGGTAAAAATGATATTATAATTACCCAAAAAACATGCCCTAATTCTATTGGATAAGTTTATTTTGACCAAAATAAACCTTAGGATAAAAATATGATCCTTTTTATCAACTTGGATTAGATTAGGACATTTATTATATTTTATTTAAAGAATAGTTAAGAGTGTTAAATTCAAAGTTTAATAACCAAACCATTTTTAATATAGGGCTACACATAAGAAAAATTCTACTATAAATATTAATTATAAATATAAAAAGATTTAATACATTATGGTATTTTATTTATAAATTTTAGGCATTAAACAATTAAATTTATTTATGACACAATGTTGATGTAGTAATTACCTTATTAATGAAAGACTAAAATAATTGATGTTATAAATATTAAAATAAATGTAAATTGAAACTTTTGATTCTATAAAAAACTTTTATAGGTTAATATGACATTTTGGGGTTGATTATATGTATTTTTTGTGAAGAAATAATATTTTTATGACTTTCAAAAAAACCAAATACTAAATTGTGTCAAAATTGACATAAATGAGTTTTTAAAACAAATATTATTTTATTTAATTATATAATAGTCCTAAAAATCTAAGGATCATCCAAAAGACTTATATAATTATATATATGTAATTAATGAACCACTTGAGGTTTTCTTGTCATTTTATAGTAAGTTTATTAACCATGTAATATAAAAATAAAAGAAGACTTGTTAAATGTTAAACTATTTAACTAAGAGTTAAATCTAAAAGATAAGGTTAATATGGTTACCTAAACTTATCTAAAACCTATTGGTTGTGAGGTTTTCGACCCATCACTATGTTATCCTCTAAATTAATCCATTTTTATCCATTAGAAACCTAAAATTATTTTATAATTAAATAATATTTCAATCTTTTCCTAAAGTGACCCTCACATCTCTTATAAAAGGGTACTTCACCTTATCTTAATTTCACACCTCCAAATCCTTTTGTATCTACCAAACCCGGCTCAAATATCCTCCAAAATACCATAAATTAAACCTAGAGGCCTTAATTTGATCATAAACCCAGCCTACAGATCCCTTTTTTCAAATAAAAAGGAAGAACCCGAAGAAGAGGTAATTACTTCATCACCTACTTCAGAGTTCTTTTCTTCTTCCACTTACAATTTCTTTGTTGTTTCCATAATAAAATAATAAATCCAATACCTTATACATACTTAGATGTTATTATAAATATGTTACAACCATATTCATTATTCTATCCATCCAATTAATGAAAAAGTCACCATACATGCGTACGTACGACTTACCGTCTCCACGTCGTGGTGTAGTTTGTTATTCAACACTTAATTATTTTTATGGGTATAATAATGAGTATAAATGATGTAAATAATAATTATAACATGTTAATGATTCTGTATACATAATATACCATCCAATTACATATGATTTCACCACTAATAGAATGATATTATCGCTTGTGCGTATGTACGGCTTACCCTCTCCACGACGTGATGAGATTTTGTTTCCCATCATAAAAATTCAAGAATAAATTTCATTTGATGGTTAAAAATAATGTTTAATAACTTAATATCATTCTCTATATGAAGAAATACATCCTATCCATAAAAAACATGACTTACGTAATCAGTTAACCCCCAAAACAATGATACTACTGAAATATCATTAACAAAGCAATATTAGAAGATCATATATGATATAATATTTTTGTATGTGGTTATTTTATAATTTAATAAGAATGATTTCACCATTATAGAAGATCTTAACCTACCATCTACTAATTAAAAGTACATGGTAAGGGGTTTTCATCTCACTTTTATTCTCGTGAGATTCATGCTATATTTGCCACTATTTCCTCTTGTGTGGTGTATGTACTTACCATGATTATATTATTTGTGTAATATAATTTAATTTATGGGTATTTAAATCTTCATTGTATGATCCTTCTTTCATGGGGAGTATGTTTCGTAAGTTACCAAATTGGTAAGGGAACTTTTAATTTCAATTTCAACTCATTGGGTTTTACGCACACTTCATTGATTATTTTAATCCAAGATTATGTGTGAAATCACTATTTATTTATTTATGTAGTAATTTCCACTACACTTTTTGTGTATATACATTTGATACACATAATCACTCCATTGATAAATTCTCAATTCATTGATATGAACTTGATAAGGGTAATCTTAACTCAATTTCCATTCATCGAGTTAAACATCCAAGTCATTGGTTTTGTTTTTACAAGAATATGTGTGAATGTCCTATGATTGATTTACACTAAATATCCAATTATATTTAGTGTATTTATATTTTATCACACATAATTATGTCATTTATGTATCCTTAATCTAAGGATATAGTCTTTATAATAGATTTCATCTCAATTTATATTTCATTGAGACTTATTTGTTGTTATGTGCCAATTCACTTTTATATGGTGTATATATTGTACTTTGACATATTATATCATGAATCCCTTTATTATCATGATATTATAATGTTTTGATTAATTTTATTTCTCAATTATTTGTATTCAAGCATCATTTATTTGGTTAGGAACTCTTTAACTAAAATATCGTTTTAAATGTTTTAATGATCTATTCTTCTAAATATTTTTCATTAATGTACATGTTTTAAAAATAGTTTTAAGGATTTATTTATATGGATATGAATGTTTTAAAATTAAATTTACTTTCAAAATTTTCAAAGTGGTATGGGACACTTTGATTCAAAAATCTCTTTTAAATGACTTCTTTGATAAATTGTGCGACTTTTAAATGTTTTCAAGAAAAAGGGGATATTTCTCTCAAATAGTTTTACTAATTATTTTCATCTATGTAAATATCATTAATTTTATTTTAGTCTTGATTAAGGTTTATTTATAATAATACAATCTTCCATAGTGTATTGAATGAGTTATGTTTGACTGTGGATGTGCTATTTTTATACCATTAATGGTTTGTGGTTAAAGTATTAACATTTCGTATGCTAGTTTTGATACAAATGTTTAGATTATGTTTCAGCCTTTTCATATGAGTAATGAATTGGACTTAGTAACTGACAGGCAGATCCCTCTATATCCCCTTGATGCATCGGTAGGTCTCATGAGACAAACTAGTGTCTTGGCTCAAGGCCTTGAAAAAATTATTATTTGCAGTCTTGGAACGATACCTTGACTATGTGGTTATGATGTCCAACATTTTTCATTCCATCATTATGAAATTCGCAATTGATATTACATGTGATTATTCTACTTGTAGAATATCCATGTGAATAATTAAATGTAATTAATTGTTTTATCTTTTCCATATTATGTTAAAGTTTAAGTTTACAAGGCTTTTGTTTTAGTCTTATACATTGCCTTAAATTTGTATGCTTATTTATGATAGTTTCTGCTATATTCTTATCCTTACTCAGCATCTGATATCACCCCTTCCTTATGTTTTATTTTTTCTAGGATGAAAATAAGTATATTACGATTAACTTTTAGGAATAGGATATGGGATATGAGTGTGTTCAAAGGGGACACAATGTTGTTGTTGTTTTCAATTTCATAATTTAATGTAAACCTTATGTATGTATCTAGTACTTCCAAGGCTACTAAATTAATCGATATTTCGATACTTGATCTCTTGTGATTATGTCAATGTTATTTAATAATGCACCGACTCTGGGTAACTAGGGTTGTGGCATTATATTTACTTACACCCTATTAGGCACTCCATTTGGTACCCAAGGAGATTACATGGATGCTTGTTTGGAAAAGGGAAAAGGACATTGTTACCGATTTTTTGCTTCCCGGAGGAGATTAATTTTGGATATGGATATGATGTGGAGATCAAGATCAAATTATTTTGGGATTATTCAGTTTCATATGATTATTTTATTTTTATTTTTTCATTTTAAACTTTAGATACATCTCATCTAGTCATTACATGATTCATTATTATTTGGTTAATTGGTTCCTCCTTTTACTTCCCAATTGATTGATATATAGTTTGTGCTATGAAATTTATATGTTTTTTAATATTAGTTGATATTATTTTGTATTTTATATATAAACCATGGGTATAGTCTCCCCATTATATTCATAACACCTCTGCTGCTAGTCGGATGCCTCTGGTATACGAGGAGGCACACTTGAGGTCCCGTAACCAACATGATTTGGACACGTGGGAGAGTTACAAATCAGGGGATGTTACAAAGTGGTATCTGTGGATAAATTTTTTCCATTCATTTGTTTTACTATTTGGGAATGGTATAATTGATATTAGGATGTTTTAGGACTTAGTAATGATCTCGTAAATGGGAGAATCTAACCCATGTATGGGGGGGGGGGATCTAAGTCCCCATGGATGTGATTGTTTTTTGTCCTATTTTCCTATTATAGTACATGTTATTTAATTATGAGTGATTCACTTGTTTTTTATATTATTTCTTGTTGTTATTTTTACTCATAGACCTATATAGTGTGATATATATATGAACGAGTCATGATGGGAACATAGGGATATATTTCGACATGCATTGATAATGATAGGGACATATTTATTGTATCTATTATATAATTTACTATATGAATTGTGAAATAAGATATCAGTTGTATCTTATAAAGGAAATTAAATGAACTATTATTTTATTATAAAACACTTATAAACCATGTTTCAAGAGACTAGGAGCAGTGGTTCTGTACAGAACCAAAGCTTGATGTAAATAGATATTACATTACTTTTGTGGAATACATAATACATAACAAAAACAGACACACAAGGACCGTAATAGTTTAGTGTCTTTGGAAACTTGGAATTTAATCTTCTAATCATGGTGAAAGATCTTCAACATCTCCCATAAAGATCTTCCACTTTTTGTTTCCGTACCTAAAAACTTTCTTTTAATCCTGGGGGAAAATAAAACATAAAAAGGGTGAGATAAAATGCTCAGTAAGGGTAAGCATGGATAAAATAAAACATACCATATACATTTAACCTAAACACATGAACATAATGTTTAAACATCAAAATATTGAGCAACGACTTAAAACATGGAAGTACATAAGGCATAGATCATAATGGCACATAAATCATGATAACATAGAATGGAAATAAAACATGTAATTGTGGAATACATTAATCACATGTAATGATTTCTATAGTAGCCAAGGCATTGCTTCCAAGACCTTCTTAGTGGACAAAGTCCCTTTCTGAATCGAGTTCACTCCTCATTCCAGTCCTGTAATACTGAACTGGATTAACTTACTGTTCCAACCATGTGTATCTCATGAGATATAAATCTTTACCCAATGAATTTGAGGGAGATATAGGTCCCACCCATCTCATAATGAAATCATTCTTACTTGTGCCACAAAATAAATATCCATCATTCATAATAACCCAACGAATAAAATGGGTTTCATAAACATCATCCCATCATCACATAATTCATATAAAAGAAATGGATATCATTTAATAATAAGAAAAGTGAAACCATGTAAATCATAGAGACATGATACTTGAAACACACACATGTGAAATAATGTCATCTTAAATGAAAATGGTTTTGATAAAACACTTGAAATGAATTCTTGAGAAAAATATCCTTTTTTCTTCAAAATCATTTTCTTTTAACAAAATGTCATGAAATTTTAAAAGAAAAGGATTTTGTTGAAAATAGTAATGAAATATTTTGTAGGAAGCTTCATGAAAATAAGGCTTAATAAAACCGTAAAAATCCTTTCATGTCGTATACATTAAAAAAACATTCTTCTCGTACTTTTGTCGGAAAAGTCAAAAAGTACCTTGTAGGGTAAATAAAAGAAAGATTCCTTCCATACCATGGGGTAAAAGTCAAAATGGGTAAAAAGGAGTTTAAACATACATGAATACACTTTTATAAAACATGTACATGGATGATATCAATAACCCCAGTAAATACTTACGAATAAGAAATCTCAGATAAAAATGTGATTTGCAAAATTATCCCTTACCTTAGGTCCGATATTCTTCATACGTATCCGAAAATCCTGTATAATGATTTAAATAATGTCATTGACTTATTACAGAATCATATTCATTGTTATGATATCATATATGGTTCACTTATGACTTATATTACCATTTCTTTTGTAAATTCCATGTTAAAGAGCGTTTTGGGTAAAATCGTTTCATTTGTCATCCGTGTTTTGACTTGTAATTATTCATATGATTACTTAGATCATGATTACTTAATTCAAGAATATAAAAAATGATTTATATATAATATATATTCATAATATACATATATATAATAGATCTATAAATGGAAATAAATACACCGTTCATGGAGACGGTAGGCCGTACGTACGCATGAACGTTGTTTTCGTTTCCTCATTTAATTGAATGGAATTAATTGGATGGCATACATATATATATACATAAATAAAGTATCATTATTATGTCAATTTTGAAACTATTTGGTTTTAATATTGGTTTTAAAAACTATTTTATGTCAATTTTGAAACTATTTGGTAATTGATTTTTGTGAAAATCATAACAGAATGATTAGTTAGAAACAAGTTAATTAAATAAATAATAACATGTCATATTAACATAGAAAATTATTGGAATTCATAAAATGTCTCAAATTAAATTGATTTGGGTATTTATAACATCAATTATGTCAATATTTCATTAATAAGATAATTACTGCATCATCATTGTTTCATAAATAAATTAAATTACTTTAAGTCTAAAAATTATAAATAAAATACCATTATTTAGGAAATATTTTTATCTTTCTAATGAATTTTTATAGTTGAATTTATCTTATGTATAACCCTATATTAAAAATTATTTAGTTATTAAACTTTGATTTTAACTATTTTAACCCTTCTTTAAATAAATTAATATTAAATGTCCTAATCTAATCCAAGTGGGCCTAAATGGTCATATTTTATTTCTAAGGTTGTTTTTGGTCGAATTACACTTATCCAATAGAATTTGGACACGTTTTAGCGTAATAATAATATCATTTTTACACGTAATTACCCTATTTACTTTTAACCGTGGTAAAAAAAGTAAAAAGTTACTATTCACCAAAAATTATTTTCATCTCATTGAACCAAATTTTACTTAATAACATCAACCGTGTTTCTCGGATTTTTGAAATTCCACTCACAGAAGCGGTAAAATTAAATTTTATGAAAAATTCAGTTTTTTAACTACCACTTAGTGGTTTCACTATTCATCAAAAAATGAAAGTTTCCAGAAAAATACCAAAAATTAGGCCAAAGCTATATTTGATATTATGAATTCAAAAATGATGTCTATTTTACCAAATTCAAAACATATCAGTTGCATTAATTAATTTAAAAATTAATTCTCGTCGTCAAAACAAATAGCGTGTTTTTAAGAGATAATAACTATCAAAAGATTGACACTTATTTATGTCTGGTTTAAATGTGAAATTACATCCAATGACCAAAATTTTATTAAATGGTAAAAATATATTCTAAATATACATTAAAACCAATAAAATTAATAATTTATCACTATTAATTATTTTGATTGAAAAAGTTGTTTTTAATTAAAATTTAGTAATTTTCACTATTCATCAGAATATGAACATTATCCAAAAAGTACCAAAATTTCACCCTAATTTAATTTCGATATTCCGAATCCAAAAATGAAGTCTATTTTGAAAGATAAAATTTATAAAATTTCAAAAAGTGGGTATTACTATTCATAACGACTAGTTCATTATAATAATATCTCGTTTAGTGAAACTTAGTATTGCGTACTACACACGCTATCGAGGAAGGTCGCAATTGCGTGTAATGCAATGAAAGTCAGGGATGCGTGTTGTGCAAGATCTTTTTGGTGTAGCGTACAACACAATACATTAATTAAATTAAAAAGAATATTTTTCATAAAATCTCAAGGTGTTACATTCTACCCCCCTTAAAATGAATTTCACCCTCGAAGTTCGTCGGGGTTATAAATGGTTTACTACTCGAAAGTTTCTTTAATAGAAACCCACATCGTAAAAAAGGAATACCAAAACTTGGATTTAAAAAATAAAGTATGAAACGTAACAGTTACCCAAATTAACTCATCACTAGGTTTCCACGTAGGAGAACATAGGTGAAAATATGGATATGGAAGAAAAATCTAACCATAAAGTTCTGATGGAGAGTGGTAGAGAACATGGCTATGAAAAAGCCAAAAATCACAAAGCCATAAAAGTGTGACGATCTAAGGTACCATCTGATTCATCGGATATAAGAGCACTAGGACAACATTTTTGGTTTTCAAGATCATTTCCCTAAAGTTGATGAAATTGGAATTGGAAGAAATAAATTCGTGATTTTGGTACAATATCACCTTTGGTCATTCTTTGGACAATTTCCACTTCATCTCTTAAATAAATAAAGTTGAATTTGTCATTCGTGATGTGTTAGAAGATAATGTGATAGAATGATGGGTTATTCCATCTGTCTCAAACAAAAGGTTAGAAAAGTTATCAAAAAATACATAAGTCCATATATAGTGAGATTAATCATATATGGTTCATAAAATGGACTTATACTTCATATATCATACTGCTTAATTTAATAAAACTAGTTTCTTCTAAACAGGGACTTCCTGTAGGCCAGTGGTAGGTGATAAAGGCCAGTCGCACTTCGGTTGTGGGTTCAATTCCCACAGCCTTGTCCGACGCGATGGGCTGTCCCCCATCCTGTAGGTTGTCCTTTTTCTAAAACTACATTACTATAAAATCTCATCAATAATATCGAAAAAACTTCTATCCTTAAACAATACTAACTTATGTCCAACATAATCCATTCCAATCTTTAGGCTTATCCAAAATACTGTTGTCCAATCTCATATTATAGTGAAAACGATTACCAAAGAGTTCATATAAGAAGCATGTTAATACCATCATTGATCCCCATATATCATGAGATATGTCTTGTTGGTCACATTCAAAACATTCGAAGGCCTTAATCATGTATTCTCTTGAAAAATGAATACCCATTGAATATTAGTGAAAACATGAGTGCTGTAAAAAGTTAACTCTTTTCACATACCAAAACCTCAGACCATGATATAACTATTTCCTTATATCAATCATGAGCTCATGAATACTGTCAAACATTTCATTTTCTCCTTATCCCTTCATTATACGCATATCATCTTTTTTTCCAAAAATATCTCAATCACTTTCCATGGTTACTGGTACAATAAAATTATTGAAAACCACAATAGACCAATACATAAATATTCTAATATTCCACGATACTATATACAACATTATTTTGGAATCCCATTACATAAACACTTAATCATTCCACCACATCGTTGCCAATAGTGATCGTATGTGACTTCCCTTTGTCCTTTGCCTTAAGTGGTTGCTCATGTCGATCATCACTAACCCTTGGATTAGGGAATTTATTAGCATAATGCCCCATTTCTTTGCACTTGAAGCATTGAAGTGTTGGTGGTGCGTTCTCTACAGTCTTTTCTTTATTCACATCATTAGAAACCCTTTTTCCATTACTTCGACACTCAGCTGCTTGATGAACTTATTTTCCACACTTAAAACATTTTCTAGTCCCTTTAAGACAATCTCCACCATGCTTCTTTCCACACTTTGAGCAAAAGGAAACATTCATATTCTTTTCACCATTATTCTGAGATTTCTCCTTGAACTCCATCTTTCATTTCTTGTCAAAACTATGAGATGGATATGTAACACCAACTTCTATTTCTACCTTGACAGCACAACGCACAATTTCTTCATTGCTACTAAAGTCTCTTATAGCTAATTCCCTTCAAAGATTTGGTTTTAAGCCACTAAAGAATCGATCAACTTTACTTTCAGGTTGGATGATAAAGCCAGATGCATACCTTGTAAGCCTTGTAAAATTCTCTTCGTATACACCAACATATTCATCATCCTTTTTCTTTATTTCAAGAAAATCCTTCGCCATCTTTGTTCGAAGAATACGAGGGAAGTACTTATTGAAAAATAAGTTCTTGAACTCGTCCCATTCCATGGACTCAATTTCATCTCTTGGCCTCGTATTCTTGATAAGATTCCACCATTGATCAGCTTCACCTTCCAAATGATATACTGCTAAGATGAATTTATCATGTTCAGAACATTGAAGAACTGAAAATATCTTTTCAGTGGTACTGATCCATTGTTCAGCAACAAGTGGATCAGAAGACCCACTGAAAGAAGGTGGACGTTTCCTCATGAAGGACTCAATAAAATATTGTTCCCTTCTCTGCTCATTTGGAAGTACAGAATAATTCATATCTTGTGTAAGTATAGCAATAAGATTTTGCACTCCATCTCCCATAACATTTGTTTGTTCATGAGGACAATCATTGCATTGATCAACACGGTTCCTTCGGGTTCCAGCCATCGTCTAAAACCCAAAAAGAATAGTGTGAGAGGCAAAAAGCATGCAAGGGAAAACAACATAATAAAGGGGGAGTAACTTCAATATCTAACATCTTAGGTTTAATTCTAAGATCGTTACTATAATTCTAGGACTGTAACCAATACTTATACTTAACCTTAGGGACATACCTAGACATACTTTAGAAATATCTCTAGGGATCTCACTAAAATTCTCGCATCCTAGTTTCCAAAGGTTGACTAAACCTTTCCTATGATACCAACTGTAGAGACCCGAAGCATGACGTACATAGATATTACATTAATTTTTCAGAATACATAATACATAACAAAAACAGACACAAAAGGACAGTAATAGTTTAGTGTCTTTGGAAACTTGGAACGCAATCTTCTTATCGTGGTGAAAGATCTTCAACATCTCCCATAAAGATCTTCCACTTTTTGTTTCCTTACCTAAAACCTTTATTTTAATCCTGGGGGAAAATAAAACATAAAAAGGGTGAGCTCAAATGCTCAGTAAGGGTAATCATGGATAAAATAAAACATACCATATACATTTGAACCTAAACACATGAACATAATGTTTAAACATCAAAATCTTGAGCAACGACTTAAAACATGGAAGTACATAAGGCATAGATCATAATGGAACATAAATCATGATAACATAGCATGGGAATAAAACATGTAATTGTGGAATCCATTAAGAACATGTTATGATTTCCATAGTATCTAAGGCATTGCTTCCAAGACCTTCTTAGTGGAAAAAGTCCATTTCTGAATCGAGTTCACTCCTCGTTCCAGTCCTGTAATACTGAACCGGATTAACTTACTGTTCCAGCCATGTCTATCTCATGAGATATAAATCTTTACCCAATGCATTGGAGGAAGATATAGGTCCCACCCATCCCATAATGAAATCATTCTTACTTGTGCCACAAAATAAACATTCATCATTCATAATAACCCAACGAATAAAATGGGTTTCATAAACATCATCCCATCATCACATAATTCATATAAAATAAATGGATATCATTTAATAATAAGAAAAGTGAAACCATGTAAATCATATAGACATGATACTTGAAACATACATATGTGAAATAATGTCATCTTAGATGAAAATGGTTTTGATAAAACACTTGAAATGAATTCTTGAGAAAAATATCCTTTTTTCTTCAAAATAATTTTCTTTTAACAAAATGTCAGGAAATTTTAAAAGGAAAGGATTTTGTTGAAAATAGTCAAGAAATATTTTGTAGGAAGCTTCATGAAAATAAGGCTTTATAAAACCGTAAAAATCCTTTCATGCCGTATATGTTAAAAACCATTCTTCTCGTACTTTTGTCGAAAAAGTCAAAAAGTACATTGTAGGGTAAATAAAAGAAAGATTCTTTCCATACCATGGGGTAAAAGTAAAAATGGGTAAAAATGAATTTAAACATACATTAATACACTTTTATAAAACATGGACATGGATGATAGAAATAACCCCAGTAAATACTTATGAATAAGCAATCTCAGATAAAAATGAGATTTGCAAAATTATCCCTTACCTTAGGTCCGATATGCTTCATACGTATCTGAACCTCCTGTATAATAATTTAAATATTGTCATTGACTTATTAGAGAATCATATTCATTTTTATGATATCATATATGGTTCACTTATGACTTTATATTACCATTTCTTTTGTAAATTCCATGTTAAAGAGCGTTTTGGGTAAAATCGTTTCATTTGTCGTCCGTGTTTTGACTTGTAATTATTCATATGATTACTTAGATCATGATTACTTAATTACAGAATATAAAACATGATTTATATATAATATATATTCAAAATATACATATATATAATAGATCGATAAATGGAAATAAATACACCGTTCATGGAGACGGTAGGCCGTACGTATGCATGAATGTTGTTTTCATTTCCTCATTGAATTGAATGGAATTAATTGGATGACATACATATATATATATACACATAAATCCAGTATCATTATTATGTCATATATTTCATGATTACTTATTATATATACTTTATAATCATTTATGAATGGTTAATCATTGATAATGAATCTCATCGCTTCGTGGAGATGGTATTCCGTACGTACGCACGAGCGATGATATCGTTCCCATGATCGTGGAATTTTATTGGAGTTTATGTATACTATTACAGAATCAATATCACTTTAAAATAATCATATATAGTTATTATTTACACCATTATACCCATCCAAGTAAGGTGGTGGTGGAAAATAGATTACACCACGACGTGGAGACGGTATTCCGTACGTACGTACGCGCGTTGATTTCATTTTCCGTAGGATAGATAGATGGTGAAATAGGGTTTTTTAATACTTATAATAACATATCAGTATATTAGTTATAGTGATGTTATTACTTCATAACGAAACAACCTAAGAAGAAGAAGTGGAAGAAGAAATAAAGTTGAAAGAATCGGTAACGGACATTACCTCTTCTTTGAAGCGCCTCTTTGAGACCTCCTCTTAGGGAACTAAAATTGGTCTTTGAAGAAGACCAGGACCTCTAGGATGTTTCTAGGGAAGTGGAGAAGAGATATTGGCAGGGTTTGGCCGAGCTTGAAGGCTCAAAGTGGTGTGAGGAAGAGAGGGAGGAGGTGCCCTTTTATAAGGGAGGAGAGGGGCACCTTTGGAATAACTAAAAATATTATTTTATTATAAAGTCATATTTGGTTTTTAATAGCTCCAAATTGATTTTTTTTAATATAAGGTGGGGATGGGTCGAAATTCTCTCATCAAATAGAATTTAGACATGTTAAGGTCATTATATTAACCTTAACTTTTAGTTTTAACTCTTAGTTAATTAGATTGACATTTACCATGTCACTTTGTATTTTTATATTATATAGTTAATAAACTTACCATATACATCAAAGAGACCCCCAAGTGTTCCATTAATGAAACACCTATCATGATATAAGTATCTTGGCCGAACCTTAGATTTTTAGGAATATAATAACAATTTATAATATAAAATTTGTTTTAAAAACTATTTTATGTCAATTTTGACACTATTTGGTAATTCATTTTTGTGAAAATAATAACAGAATGATTTGTTCGAAAAAAGTTAATTAAATCAATACTAACATGTCATATTAACATAGAAAATTATTGGAATTCATAAAAAGTCTCAAATTACATTTATTTGGGTATTTATAACATCAATTATATCAATATTTCATTAATAAGATAATTACTACATCATCATTGTTTCATAAATAAATTAAATTACTTTAAGTCTAAAAATTATAAATAAAATACCATTATGTAGGAAATATTTTTATCTTTCTAATGAATATTTATAGTCGAATTCATATTATGTATAATCCTATATTAAAAATGATTTAGTTATTAAACTTTGATTTTAACTATTTTAACCCTTCTTTAAATAAATTAATATTAAATGTCCTAATCTAATCCAAGTGGGCCTAAATGGTAATATTGTATTGCTAAGGTTGTTTTTGGTCGAATTACACTTATCCAATAGAATTAGGACATGTGTTAGGGTAATAATAATATCATTTTCACCTGTAATTACCATATTTACTTTTAACCGTGGTAAAAAAAAGTAAAAAGTTACTATTCACCAAAAATTATTTTCATCTCATTGAACCAAATTTTACTTACTGACATCAACCGTGTCTTTCGGATTTTTGAAATTCCTCTCACAGAAGCGGTAAAATTAAATTTTATGAAAAATTTAGTTTTTTAATTACCACTCAGTGGTTTCACTATTCATCAAAAAATGAAAGTTTCCAGAAAAATAAAAAACATTTGGACTAAGCTATATTTTATATTATGAATTCAAAAATGATGTCTATTTTACCAAATTCAAAACATATCAGTTGCATTAATTAATTTAAAAATTAATTCTCGTCGTCAAAACAAATAGCGTGTTTTTAAGAGATAACAACTATCAAAAGATTGACACTTGTTTATGTCTGGTTTAAATGTGAAATTACATCCAATGACCAAAATTGTATTAAATGGTAAAAATATATTCTAAATATACTTTAAAACCACTCAAATTAATAACTTATCACTATTAATTATTTCGATTGAAAAAGTTGTTTTTAATTAAAATTTAGTAATTTTCACTATTCATCAGAATATGAAAGTTATCTGAAAAGTACCAAAATTTAACCCTAAGATAATTTTGATATTCCAAATCCAAAAATGAAGTCCATTTTGAAAGATAAAATTTATAAAATTTCAAAAAGTGGGTATTACTATTCATAACGGCTAGTTCATTATAATAATATCTCGTTTAGTGAAACTCGGTATTGCGTACTATACACGCTATCGAGGAAGGTCACGATTGCGTGTAATGCAAGGAAAGTCAGGGATGCGTGTTGTGAAAGATCCTTTTGGTGTAGCATACAACACAAGACATTAATGAAATTAAAAATAATATTTTTCATAAAATCTCGGGGTGTTACAGGTTCTCTATTTTTTTCACCTCTTGAGGTTGAACTATTGTTATAGATAGTGTTATACAAAGTGTTTTTATATTGTAGTGAAAATGCATCTTGTTAATCATTGAGTTGAGTGTTAGAAGAGTGGAAATCTACACACTCATTATACAGATGAACCAAATCTTCATGTAACTCTTGAGGATCAGATTGATGTTCTGCTTTGCAATAACTTCTTGACGGTCAGTCAATCCATGGTATGGGATATTGTTCGAAATGTTCTTTCAATGTCTGAGTTAGAGAGAGATTTTAAAGTGCATAATACATTTATATTTTATGGGGAGGGAGGCCCCCATGTAGTCAAGTTTTAGATCAATTCAATCCAGATGATCTTAAATCATCTTAAAAAACAATCATATAAGAGTGTGAATCTTGATGCGTATATGCTCCATGAACTAGCCAAGAATTCTTGGGACATTTTTTTACAGTGATAGACATTAGGAGGAGTTACCATGGAAGGAATTAGAGTAGAACTTTGTGATCCATTTCAATCTAAATATGTTGTGATATGAGAAGGCTCCTTAAGTCATTCTTATGAAATAGTAGGTCATGTAAATGATGGAATATGTTGAATGTTTCATAGACTTGAAACAAATTTTCACCATCTTTTGGAGTTAATGAGATCTCCAGGGTGAGGAAGTTTTAGAATAGGCTTTTTTGTGAGGTCAGTTACAAGGTGAATTTTTTTCATATGAGTATCTTTTAAAAGTGGTGAAAGAAGGGATAATCATTAAAGGGAATCTAAGAGAGGCATCGAGCAACATCTAGGCTATTTCAGAAAGGTGAACTGTGAACTATTTATATAGTGGAAAGAAGTTTCACTATGATATTTATCACCAAGGAAACAAAGAATAGAGTAGTCAGGGTAGTGGGAATCCATCTTAGGATCGTGTTCCATTATAGTTCTTTTAGTGTTGAAATTTGGTCCACAAGTACCCTCAGTGTCTATTCCCACCTTTATAATTCCACGCTTGGAGTAGGATAGATGTAACATCCTAGTTTCGGAAGCCTCTTAGAGGCGCCCCATACTCAATTGGTCACATGGACTCAAGCACATTACCCCGAACACCAGAGGCTGCCGACTAGGAGCAAGGGCCTTGGGTGTGATAGTAGGGAAACTGTGCCCTCATTGTAAGAGTAACAGATAGGATGTAAACAGATAGAAATAGCGGAAGCAGTATAATACCATACAACAATAAACAGCAGAAGACTGAAAATAAGAAACAAATGGAGCACATATATAAATGATGCCTGATACATATGTGTAGGAAAGCAGCCAAAAAAGTCACAATTCTAGAATACAAACTAAACCAAAGTACAAAAGAAACCAAGAAACAACTCCTAAACCTCACAATCCTTAGCTAGGTCCCATGATCCCCAGCTCCACAATAATCAAGTACCTGAAGAAGAAGGGTGATTTCCCTTGTCTATAACTATAGTAATATAATCTATTTGGGCCCAAAAGCATGACCCAAACATGGTTTGAGACTAATCCCAGTAAGAAACCACACAAAGATATGTGCCTAATAGTCAGTGAAGATATATGGTAGGCAATAAGCAAAGAGAAGCAGTAAAAAAGGAAGTACTCAAAAGTAATCAATCCTACAGTTTCAAAAGCATTCAAATATCAGATATCAAGTAAGCAGCTAATCATAAGCAGGGAACCCTGTGGGAAGTACTCATAGGCTAACCCCTCTGGTCCAACCAAAACAACACAAGCAACCCTCTGGGAAGTACACACAGTCTAACCCCTATGGTTCAGCTTAATCATAGACTCTCTTAGGAAGCACTCACCATCAATTCCCCCTCTAGTCTCGTATCGATAACTAAAAGGTGCTTTGGGGAAGCACTAAACATCCCATTCCCCCTATATTCCGTGTTGAGGAACTACAGACACTCTGAAGAAGCACTTACGTTAATTCCCCCTATGGTCTCCCATCGTAATAATAAACAGACTCTGGAGAAGCCCTCAACATCTATTCTTCCTATGGTCTACTACACCAGGTTCTCACAGCCCTGTGTAAGTCAATCGAGCATAGCAATATATAACGGCCAAAGTAAACCTCAATAACTACTTGGCTAAATAGTCTACAGTATAATAGCATGTCAGAATATAATCACTTCATCCTACAATACTAGGCATGGAAAGCAAAGCAATAGCCTAACAGGAAAAGCTAGACCAAACGATCATAAACGGTAAAAGCATGGGAAAACACATCCATAACATGGTAAACAACCATATTCACAACAATTAACCTCTAATCAATCATTCTAAGCATATCAGGCATTAACTGGGTCAAAACCCTAAACATGCAATACCTCGATCAGGGGTAGTGGGCACTTTTTCACAATAACTCAAAGTCTATATACGGAAAGGCACAAACCACCTACCTAGGTGTTGTAGGATCACTATATATAAACCTCAAGCCTTGAATCGCCCAGGAACACCTTAGATCTACAAAAATTCTAAAAATGCTCAACCGAGGATAACTATTGAAAGAAGAAGAATCGGGAAATGAAGCTCTAGAATAAGGAAGAGCATACTATGGTGATCCCAACGCAATCGACATTGGTCTAATCAGAGAACAAATACTCAATCTGGGGCTCAGGGAAAGATTGTCACCATATGGATGCTCTCAGTTGAAGAAGGTGAAGAAGAAGTGTGTTCTGTCCATCAGATGCGACCCCAATTTGTTTACTAAAAAAAAGAAAGTACACGGTGTGTAATTTGGAATAAAAGGTGTGTACTTTCCCTTACTAGCCCCCACCTTAGGTGGTCTCTTGGTCACCACACATGGTTGTGTTCTCGGCTGTTACACAGCCAACACACAACTACGTGCGACAAAAGAGTATCTGGCGTGTACATATAAGTACATGACGTGTACATCAAAAAAATTCCAGAAACTCCTATTTTTCTCAAAGAACACCAGAAAATAGAAAACATACCTAAAAAGAATATCTGGGTTCTTAAAAACTTCCCCCCTTAAAAAAATTCATCCTTGAATTTCTCTAGCAAGGCGGCGTAGAAGAAGAAACCTCAAAAGCTCCGGCCATTATGATCGTACATCGACCTCCCTCTCCCAAGTCTCATCCTGTACTCGCCCGTGCTACCATAGCACTCATTCCAGAGGAATAGACCATCCATGAAGAACCTTCGCACTTTGGTCAACTATTTGGATAGGATGCTCCTTGAACGAGGCATCCACCTCTAACTCAAACTCCTCAGGTTAAAAAACATGAGACTGGTCTGAGAAGTAACATTAGAGCTAAGAAACATGGAAGACATCATGCATAGACCGGTACATCTGAGGTAACTGCAACTGATAGGCAACCATCCCAACTCTCTCCAACACCTTAAATAGCTCGACGTACCTCGATGAAAGATTACCCTATCTCCTAATCATCTTGTGTCCCAACCTCGGTGTGACATGCATGAAAACCTTATCTCCGACCTCAAACTCCAGAGGTCATCTCCATCGACCAGCATAAGACTTCTATCATGACTGTGTAGTATCCATCATCTTATAAATCAACTCTATCTACTTTGTGGTCTCCTAGATAAGTCTAGGTCCCAACATAGTTGCCTCTCCTGCCTCCAGCCATCATAAGGGTGATCAGCATGGCCTACCGTACAAAGCCTCATAAGGCTCTGTCTGAATAGTTTCTTGAAATCTATTATTGTTGGAAAACTCCACAAGAGGCATGTGATTCTCCCAAGATCCTCCAAAATCTAGGATTCATGCTCGAAGCATGTCCTCAAGAACTTGAATCATACGCTTGAACTTTCCATCTTTCTGGGGATGGTAAGATGTACTCAAAAGTACCTGTGTACCCAAAGCCTTATGAAGTCCCTGCCAGACCTGAGAAGTAAAATAGGTGTCCCTATATGAAACAATGGAGTGTGGAACCCCATATATATGTACAATCTATTAGATGTACAATCCTCCCAGTTCATTAACATTGAAGGTCTCCTTGATCGGTAATAAGCGAGAAACCTTTGTGAGTCTATCAATGACAACCAATACCGCATTATTCCCTCAAGGAGACCTCAACAATCCTATCACGAAATCCATCACGACGTCATTCCACTTCCACCTGGGAATGGGTAACTGCTGTAAAAGCCCTACTAGTTGCTGATGCTCCGCCTTCACCTGTTGACAGGTGGAACACCTCATGAAGAAACCAACAACATATCTATTCATACCTGGCCACAAAAACTAACAGTGTAGATCATGATACATCTTTGTGACACCAGGATGAACTGCCCAAACTGAGGAATGAAAGTCCTACATCAGCTCCTCACGTATGTCGGCTGGAACCTATACGCACCCATGAAAATGAAAGATCTCATCCTTTCCTACTGTCTATCCAGGAATAAGGTCCTCTCCTGACACGCTTTCCCGTAGGACTAGGCCATCAGAATCTGATAGCTGCCTCATTTTCACTCGATCAAGAAGAGTAGTGGTAACATCTACAGAAGATAGAAACATCTTCCCCTGTCTATCGTGAACCTCCAAATGCATATTAGAGAATAGATTCATAAGCTGCCACTCACTATTGGCCTCCTTAACTTCTTGTATCTGAGTCCTCCTGCTCAACGCATCAGCCACTGTATTGCCTTTCCCAGGCATATAGGTAAGATCAAAGTCAAAGGACTGAAGGTACTCAACCCACCTTCAGTATCTAAAATTTAGGTCACACTGAGTGAAGGTGTACTTGAGAATTTTTTGGTTGGTGAAAACCACGAAATGCTCTCCCAGAAGATAATGTCTCCAACAGCGTAAAGCATGAACAACTGTATCCAACTTGAGATCGTGCGTCTGGTAGTTCCTCTCATGTGGCCTCAACTACTAAGACCCGTATGCAATGACTCATTCTCCCTGCATAAGCACAACTCCCATCCCGATACCTAAAGCATCATAGTAAATAGTATAGCTCTTTCCCGGCTCTGGAAATACTAGCATCGGTGCTGAATTCAACCTCCCTTTTAGCTCCTGAAAGGATTACTCACAAGAAACTGACCACCAGAGTTTTTCACCCTTCTTAGTCAGGCCTGTCAGTGGCACTGCTAAGCATGAAAAGTCTTGTATGAAACGTCTGTAGTATCCAGCCAGCCCTAGAAAACTTCGTACCTCAAATACATTCTTCATATGCGCCCAGGAAACTACTAATCTCACTTTCTCTGGATCTACTGATACTCCTGTCTTTGAGATAACATGACCCAAGAAGTAAATTTGGTCCATCCAAAAGTGGAATTTTGAGAGATTAGAATATAACTGATGCTCTCTCAGTGTAATCAAAAGGATCTCAATATGGGTAGCATGGTCATGTCGAGTGTGAGAGTACACCAAGATATCATCCATGAACACTACCACGAAAGAATCCAAGTATGGATGGAACATTCGGTTCATCGGTGCCATGAAGACTGCATGTGCGTTCGTGAAACCGAATGACATAACCACATACTCATATAGACCATACCTACTCCGGAAGGTTGTAAGAGGTATATCAAATGGTCTAATGTGAAAATGATGGTAGCCAGACCTCAAGTAGATCATAGAGAAAACCTGGGATCCTCAAAGCTGATCAAAGAGATCATCAATCCTCGGTAAGGGATATCAGTTCTTGATTATCAATTGGTTCAACTTCTGATAATCCACAAAAAGTCTGAGGGTACCATTCTACTTCTTTGTAAACAGTACAGGAAGACCCCAAGGAGATGTACTGGGTCGGATGAAACCCTTTGCCTACAACTCCTCTAACTGCTTCTTGAGCTCCTGCAACTCAGGTGTATCTATCCTATAAGGAGTTATGGACACCGGTACCACTCCTGGAACAATCTCAATAGAAAATTCCACCTATCTCTCTCGAGGAAAACCTAAAAAGTCCTCTAGAAATATGTCCCTGAAATGATACACCACTGGAGGAAATTCCATATGTGAAGTCCCCTGGTCATCCAGATATAGACTAGCAATCTGGGCTATAACTCCTACCAATCCATGATTCTTGGGTCCTTCTCTGCTCTCCTGGACATCCCATTCACCCTTATGAAGAAACAATCCTCCCTCAAGTGATGTGAATCTAACCCTATGACAATAGCAATCGACAACAACCTGGAAGGGAATTAACCAGTCCATTCCGAGAATGACATCATAGCATGTCATCTCTAGGACATTAAGGTCCCATAAGAAGTGACACCCACCAAACTCTAAAGGGAACTCCTTGCACTGCCATACACTAGCTGTTCTTGTCCCCAACGGAGTGTTTAATGTCAAGATATCAACATAAGAAAGGATACAGAGCCCAAGGATCTCTATAACAAAAATAGATATAAAGATATGGGAATCCCCTGTATCAAAAAGATCAAAAGCTAAAACTGAGGCAACTAGGATCATACCTTGAACTGTAGAGGGTCCGAGATCCTGCTCCACTACAAGAGTCTGACTTTCACTATAGCCCAGTGACCCTGCCAGACCACTATGAGCTGATCCACCTTGTTATCGCTGAAAGCCTGGCGAATGGCTACCACAGACATGACCTCAACCTCAGCCTGAATGTCTGGAAGAACTCCAGTTCCTAGAATGGTGAGAAACTGGTGGTGCTACTCCTGAATTAGGAGTCATTAAAGAACCCTTTTCGCCAGCTACCGATGAGAAAAACTGACAGAAATGCTGAAGATGGCCCATCTTGCCACATGATCGGCACTCCAGTGGGTCTCTCAGACAATGTGTCCTCGTATACCCGCTCTTTCCGCACTGGTAGCATACCACTTGGGTACCAGAAGAAGTGTCCCGCCTCCTCAGATCTCCGTGTGTAGACTCTATATGGTGCTTCCTGCTGTCAGTAGAAGGGATACTTACTCCGGATGTTGAACCACCTTGGTTCACAACTCCATAATCCCTCATATTTCACTTCGTGATTATTTCCTGGTTGACGATAGAAGTGATAGAAGTCAACCAGAATATATTCACCAGAGATTGGATGTCGTGCCTAAGACCATCCTCAAGCTTCCTTGTCAGGAATAACTCATCACCTCCTAGGATGGGCATGAAGCACTGCAGCTCTATGAAGTGAGAAGAATACTCCATAATAGAAAGAGTACCTTGCTCTAGACTCACGAACTCTCGGGCTTGATCAGCCCTCAAATTATCTGGGTAAAAGTAGTCTTAGAAGGCATGGTGAAACTCATCCTATGCCATAACCTATTGGCGTCCCGCCTATGAGATCACATCCCACCATCTCTTGGAGGAACCCTAAAGCATATACATAGCAAGATTCACCCTCCTCTCTGGAGGCGTCTCCAGATGCTCGAAGATAGAAATAATGGCTTCTAACCGTGACTCTAAAGCCTGAGGTCCTCCTTACCCTGTGAAGGTGGGGGGATGCTGCTGCTGAATGACCCACGTCAACTCTGCCAAAGAAGGGGTAGGATGCAGTACTCTTCAGAAGGTCTTCATAAACCTCATAAAGCCCTCTCAGAATTGTGTGTCAGCACCTGTGTCCAGAATGAAGGCTAGTTCCAAGAATGGCACAACTGGAGGATCTACAGGTAGTCCCTGATCAGCCATATCTGGTGTCTAATCACTGCCCTGTAACTAGTGGACAACCGGAGGATGTCTCGGTATCATGACTCAGCAAGGTCAAGTGCACACCTTGGATCCAGATTAACAAGGATTGAAACTTAGAATTGTAAGAAGGGAACAAGAGAAAGAAAGCATTCAAGTTTTTCAAAACATGGATACATGACATGTATAATGACTACATGACATGTTCCCTTAAGCCTTCACATGGGCATGTAGTTCTTCCAACCTAGGTCGTGTAACAGCCCATACACACGGTGTGCTATCCTCAGACATATCATGTACTTGAATCCTCTTTCCCTGCCCGAGTTCTTCTACACAGCTAAGCCACATGGTTCTCCTAGAACAAGATTACATGGCATGTTAGTGACAAACATTGCGTGTACTAGATGAACCTCACCGACCCCTGTTGTTAGTGACATGACCGGTTACATGACTGACTCTACACAGTGTGTTCGTGCCAGACACAACGTGTACTAGGATATTTCACCATCCTGTGTTGTTTGTGACATGGTTGGATACTCAATTTACACTACATGGTGTGTTCCAGATGGACACGACGTATATTAGAAAAGACTCAACCGACCCATATTTTTAGTCACATGGCCGGTTATATGGCTCTACAACACGACATGTACATTTGGTACACGGCGTGTCTTACCAGAGATTTACCAACCCCGTGTCTCTACCCACACAGTCTGTGACACGGTTAGAGACTAAATAGCGTGTACATAAATTACACAGAGTGTACTTAATAAAAGCAATTTCTTCCTGAACATAAGAACACATGGAATGTATTCATCATTACACACTATGTATTCTGGTTTTTTCTTGACAGCAAGCCTCAGAAACTTCTCCGAAACCCATAAAAACACTGAAATGAACATTAAAGTGCCAAATTATGATCCATGAGGGCCCATACTCCTAGAAAAACAAAGCTTGGAATCTTATATATGTCATATACAATTAAAGAAGGCAATGATCCACCAAATTCCTGTCCATGAGGGCCCATAACACCTCAAGAACCAAAGTTTGATGTTCATTCAAAGAAAGACTTATGAAAAGCAATACCCTATCAGAAGTAGGTATTCTATCAAGGCATCAATCACAACAGCATGCATATCTAGCACACCATCTATCACAACAACATGAAATCACTAATACACCCTAAATGGCACGATATGAATTCATGACATGTGACTTCTAACAAGTTCCTATATGATGCATGAGATGGAATAACCTCATCGCATCGGGTTGCAACAGAAATAGAACCACAATAACATCAACAATAACCACAAAATACATGTGAATAACCCAATGGTGAAAATCAAATCAACTTTAAAATTAAAAAAACCAGAAAAATTGCCACAAATGAGGTAAATTGGCTTTTACCTATACATGGGTTAGCTATTCCCAGGCACAAATTATGACCAAGTACCTATTCCATCCTATCCCTGACTATAGGCTCTAAATAGTAAGTCAAGAAGAAAATAAACACTTTGATACCACTTTGTAACATCCCAGTTCTGGAAGCCGCCCAGAGGCGCCCCGTACCCGGTTGGTCACATGGCCTCACGCGCATTTCCCTGAACGCCAGAGGCTGCCAACTAGAAGTGAGGGTCTTGGGTGTGATAGTGGGGAAACTATGCCCTCATTGGTAGAGTAACAATCAGAAGTAAAAAGATAGCAATAACTGAAGTAGTATAATACCATACAATTCTAAATAGTAGAAGACTGAAAATAAGAAACAATTGAAGCACATATATATATGATGCATGATACATATGTCTAGGAAAGCAGCCAAACAAGCCAAAATGCTGGAATACAAACTAAACCAAAGTACAAAAGAAATCAAGAAATAACTCCTCAGCATCACAAGACTTAGCTTGGTCCCATGCTCCCCAGCTCCATAACAATCAAGTACCTAAAGAAGAAGGGAGCTTGCCCTTGTCTATACTTGCAGCAATATAATATATTTGGGCCCAAAATCATGACCCAAACAGGGTGTGAGACTAATCCCAGTAGGCAACCACCCAAAGATATATGACTAATAGTTAGTGAAGATATATGTTAGACAATAAGCAAATAGAAGAAGTAAACAATGAAGTACTCAAAAGTAAGCAATCCTACAATTTCAAAAGCATTCAAATATCAGATATCAAGTAAGAAGCTAATCATAGGTAGGGAACCCTCTGGGAATTACTCACAACCTAACCCCTATGTTCCAACCAAAACAACACAAGCAACCCTCTGGGAAGTACACATAGTCTAACCCCTCTGGTCCAGCTTAGGCCTAGAATCTCTGAGGAAGCACTCACAGTCAATTCCCCATATATTCTCATATTGGTAACTAAAAGGCACTCTGGGGAAACAATCAACATCCCATTCCTCCTATGGCCTATGTCTAGGAACTACATACACTCTGAGGAATCACTTACATCTATTCCCCCTATGGTCTCACGTCATAATAGTAAACAGATACTCTGGAGTAGCCCTCAATGTCCATTCTCCCTATGGTCTACTACACTAGGTTCTCATGAACTTGTGTAAGTCTATCGAGCACAACGATATATAACGACCAAAGTAAACCTCAAGAACTACTTGGATAAATAGTCTACAACATAACAACATGTGAGAATAAAATCACTTCATCCTACAATACTAGGAATGGAATGCAAAAACAATATCCTAACTGGAAAAGCTAGAGAAAATGGTCATAAAAGGTACAAGCATGGGAAAAGACATCCATAACATGGTAAACAAACATATTCACAACAATTAACCTCTACTCAATCATTCTATGTATAAAAAGAATTAATTGGGTCAAAAACCTAAACACCAAATACCCCAATCAAGGGTATTGGGAACTTTTTCACATATAACTTAAAGAATATCTTCAGAAAGGCACACACCACCTACCTCGGTGTTGTAGGATTTCTATATATGAACCTCAAGCCTTGAATCACCCACGAACACTGTATATCTACAAAAATGCTAAAAATTCTCAACTGAGGATAACTCTTGAAAGAAGAAGAAGCAGGAAACAAAGATCTAGAAGAAGGAAGAGATTACCATGGTGATCCCAATGCAATCAACAGTGGTTGAATCAGAGAAAGGATGTTCGATTGGGGTCTCAGGGAAAGATTGTCACCGTACGGATGCTCTCGGTCGAAGAAGGCGGAGAATAAGTGCGTTCTGTCCATCAGACATGACCCCGGTCTGTTTAATGAACAAAAAGAAAGTACACAATGTGTACTTTAGAAGTACACAACATGTACTTGGCCTTACTGGCCCCACATTAGGCAGTCTCCAGGTCACCACACACAGTTGTGTGCTCGGTCGTTACATGGCCAACACATGGATTCGTGCGACAAAAGAGTACACGACATGTATATATAAGTACATGGCGTGTACTTCAATTTTTTTTTCTTCAGAAACTCCACTTTTTCTCAAAAACACCAGAAAAGAGAAAGCATACCTGAAAAGAAGATCCGGGTTCTTATGATAGAACACATGTAGAAAATTTCTAGGGGAATGCATTATAAGGGTAGTGTTATGTGACTAGGATAGGTACCTACTTCTAGGAAGGACTCATATACTCCTCAGAATATTGGTAGCTAGAGTTCCATAGGATGTTTAGGTCGAGGCAGGGTACATGGTACCTCAGCGTAGGAGAAGAAATTTTAGGAATAGTTAATAGTATAGAAGATTTACATAGGAGACTAGGGAAAAGGGGTTTTTCAACTACAATTTATGCAGTCTACTCTATCCAGTATGGATGCAAGACCTTCTACTGTCATATTTATGATTATTATAACATCTACCCTTAATTATGAATTATTAATACAAGAGCATCTCATTTATTTTTATCTTATATTTTTAATAATGGTATGTGATTAGATGTGGAAATTATATATGGGTTTTTAACCATCGACACATCATTCGGAGTGTAGTTAGTTAATATAAAATTTTAAAAGGTGTGTTCTCTAGATATTGGTGGTTATAGTTTCTTTTGGGAACCATCCGTGATAGAAATTTCATGATTGTTTTTATTTTTTATATGGATTGGTTAGTCATTTATAAATCTATTATTGACTATTATTGGAGGAGATTTACCTTTCTATCTCCATAAGGAGTCATGTAACACCCCGAATTTTATTATATTTTTAATAAATTAAAATTCATTGAGGGATTTCCTTGAATGTTACACCAAGTTAATCATTCTTTGTACGTAATACCAAGTAAATCTTGTGATACATGAAACACTAGTTTTAGATTTTTGGTATATGAAACACTATTTTTCTCTTTTATTACACACAATACCTAGTTCCATTTATATATTTCATTACAAGAAAGATCAAGTTTTACCAAACTATAATATACAATTAATATTATTATTTTATATGATAGTTATCTAATAGTTGTTGGAATAATGGGAATGAATATGAATAACTAAATTATGGAAATATATATTTTTTAAATGTTTATTAGCTATCTATTTATTATATATAAAATAATATTCTTTTAAAATAAATAGAAATATTTTCTAAAAAATAGTATCATTTCAAAAATGCAGTTTATTCATGCATGGTGCTCATAATTTAAAATTAAAATTTAATAATTTTATTAAATTATTTTTATAAATTTAACTTAATTTTTGAAAAGTTAATATCAAAATTAGTTTAGTGTTATTTTTCTGAGATTCTTCATTTGTTGATGAATAGTGACAAATACTGAATTTTAATTAAAAATAGCATTTTCTTTTAAATAATTTATATAGTTAAATTGAATTTTAAATTAGTTTTAAAGTATAATTATTGAAATTATATATAATTTGATACATTTTAGGAAAATTTAATCATTTTCATGTTTAAATTGGATATAAAAACATTATAAACTTGTGAACATTTTCACTCTTAAAACCTGCTTTCTCATCCTCTCTGTGGAATTAATTTTCAAAAAAATTCATTCATTTTTGTGAGTTTAATTTGTAAAAAAGGATTATATATTTGTAATAAATATAATTTATAATTTATAATTTGTCTTAATTAATTTTGATCGTAATGATTAGTGAAAATAGTTAAAATTAATTATAATGACTAAAGAAGAAACAATATTACAAAGGGGTTTAACTTAGAATACATGGTGTAAGAATGATCCAACACATGTAAAAAACCCATTTACATGACAAATTTATACCCTTATTTACTTAGTATCTAATTTTATGAGTTTTGGGACAATTTTACATAATAGGGGCCTATATAATAATTTAAGTAAGAAAATACAATAAAATGTACCTTTCTTCCTTTTAATTTATATAAATATTTGGAATATGGAAAAAATACATTGGTTCAGTTATAAATTTTATTTTAGAAGATAATTGTTTTTTTACCATGATAAGTTTTTTATATGATATTATTACATTAAATTCTTATGAAAGGCCAATGCATGAATTATTTAGTTAATAATTAAATATATTGAATGATAATAAAAACATTAAAAGTGAAGTAAATTTCACAAATTATTATGTTATGTTATTTTTTTATATTAATATATCATTTTTCATAGTTTTAAAAATAATTTATTGAATTTACATTATTGTATTGATATTTTTTAAGTAAAATTAAATGAAAAATGTCAAAATTTACATTAATATCATTTTAAAATAAATTCTATTTTGTTTATTGATTTCAAATTAATAAAAAACCAATCTTCTGTCAAGTTATTTATGAATATTAATAAATATAAAATTTAGTCTATTAATGGACCAATTTTTCTATTATAATTACTATTTTGACTGTTAAAAAGTAAAAAACATTGTTAGTGCGGTTAGGGTTAAAGCATTTGTTTTGTGAGTTACATGTGCTTCTATTAAAATTAATTTACAAGACATATGGAATTTTTATCTGATAAATTTTATATCATATTTCATAATCATTGGGTATAAATTCCCTAATATTTCTTACTTTAATTATTCCTAATTAATAAATTACCAAGGGTAAAAAATTATTTACCATAATAAAGACCCAAAATGATAAAAATAGGGAAACCTAGATGCTAAGGATTTACATTATAAAAAATCAAATAATTTTTTTGGTGGAGGTATTTATAGACCAAATCACCCCTACCCTCAATTATTATCCAATTTCTGTGACACATGAGGTATGGTAGACCACCCAATAGCGAATACCTTAGAGTTTTTACAAGAATATCACTGATCTTCAACTATAAAAGAAAACCCACTCTCCCTCCTCCATCACACCTCTCAATACATTTGTCTTGACAAAAACCTTGAAAAATAACTCCATAACTTACCTAAACTCATAATATAGGCCTTAGTTTTGGAATAAATCACAACATTGATGGTTTTAGTGAAAACCTACTGTGGATACCTGAAGAAGAGGTAATGTTCTTCTAAAAGCATTTTTATATTATTTCCTTATCTTACTCAATTAATTATTCTTATATATTTATTATATAATAAAATCAGTATCACCTATATAAGGATATTTTGTTATTACAAGGTTATTAACTAAAAACACACACACTTCCATCAAATTTCTTAAGAAACTATCATTAATGTGTACAACAAACTACAACCTCATGAACCAATGTCGTTCATGTTTCCATTACCACCATTCAAGGTTGGAAATTTTGATGGATTGATAGAACAAATATTTTCAATTATTTTATTCTGAATTTAAATTTTTTAATCCCACCAATGTGTTATTTAAAGGGAAATTGTCATATTTTATGTTTTAGGAGTATTTTTGAGCTTAATTGGAAAAATGGTTTATTTTGGATTTAAACAGCTTTAATTTATTTTAATATTTCGGCCATAACATTTTATACACTAATCAAAATTGTAAAATTATACTTTTATAGGTTTTTATGTTTGATGAGATTAATTTTATCCTTATGGACCCAAATCTAAATCCATCATTTTGAAGCTCAAATCCATCTCACAACTCAGGCCTTGAAAACTGTGCACAGAACTAGAGAAATATATTATTAGACCCATATATCATAAATGGGCAAACCATTTGAGATGATATTTTACATTAAGATAAAATAAATCTGGAAGAAGAACTTTCATCAAATTTTCCGCGTCTGATTCTTTCGTTATCAAGGCCATAAATGTATTGGAACTCGAGGTATTGGAATACAAATAGTCTATATGGAAGAATTAAATATTCTGAGTGAAGTGGCCATAACTCCTACATTTCTTAGCCAATGAAGTTGAAATTTCTTGGGTCCATAGAGGTGATGTAGGGAAACAGCTTTCAAGTACCAATTTCCATATTCTATCATTAAGGATTCCATACATGCATATACTTTTGGAGGAAGTTTTTTGGAGCCAAATTTTTACACCCTCTTTCTATAAAAGAGTGTGCTTTCTTCAATACAAATGGTTGGAGACTTATGAGTAGCCTTTGTTGGACATTTTATGTAGTTTATTATTTTATTTTCTTTTAATTTCATTCTGTAATTTCATTTCATGTTTTAATTTAAGTGTTATCCTTTCTCCACTTTTCTTTCTCTCTTTTGTTTTCCCCCCATTTTCATCTTCACTGTGATCTCTTATACTCATGATCACGAGTAGCTAACCCAAGGAATTATCCAGTGGAGTAATTCAGTGGTGAACCCAAGTCTTTAATCATTAATGTTTTATTGTTTTTTATTTACTTAGAGTTATTCTAAGGGGGATCTTAGGGAAAAGATGCCTTTGTGTCTCCACTTGCCACCCGAGGCTTAGCTTTCACTTCTGTCACATTCTCCCTCGATCGAGGAGGTGGATGTATGGTATCTTAGCGATCGTTGTGTGTATTGTATATTCTTAACCATAGGAAAAAGGGGATGTTAATGAATATGATGGATCATTCTCATTAATTATATTTGAAACTATCAAAGAGATGATGAAGGTTCACTCTAGATAATCTCTTGGGAGGATATCCTTTCTGTCTAACATCATTCTGTTTGCATTACATCTGCATATTTAATTTTAATATTTCATTATCATTTAAGAAACCTAAATTTATGTTCATTTGATTTCATATATATATATATATACACACACATAGTGAATTATAAGTAGTGAGGGATTGGCCGTGAAAGCTCCTCAAGAGATTGACCTAGGTCAGCCACTGTGCTGTACTTAGTATAAATATTTTTGAGAGAGCGCACGACAACACTTCATCAAATTAGAACTTTTTTAGGAAATCCAAGTGGTATTCAATCACTATTTTTATTCACATTTTGTAAATAATTTTAGTTTCATTTCAAAAATCACAAAAAATCATAAATTTCAAAAACAAAAAAACACTTTGTTCATGATGTCTTTCAATTCAAATTTTTATGCATGGAATGATGAATCTCAATTTCCAAAAGAAGTTTTCGATGACATTGATGCTAAGTATAAAAGGATTAGTGATGTAGTGGAAAAGTTGGAGAGCCAAATAGGGTTGATAACAAAATACGTACATGCATTTCAAGAGCAACCTAAACCTGACCCTGAACCGGAACCTGAGCCAGAACGAGTAGTGAAAGAGATTTCACCAATCATTTTTTACATTAGAGAACCTGAGGTAGGTGAGAAGTAATGTAAAGAACCAAATTTTCCATGTAATGTTTTTATTATATGTAATTATTATGAATCTGTGAAAATTAACGACTCATTATTCTGAGGTCCAGTGTGCCCAAAATGAATTTCTGAACTTTTTTTCGGGTATGTTCAATAAACGTGTGAGTGGAATTTTATAACTTTGAACCGGTTCTTAGAATTGAAATATGAGGACACTGTTGAACTCACAGTGTCGACATTCGATTAAGGAGACCTTCACCTCGACTACAGTAGGTTGAGGGTGGAAGTTGAATTTTTGGTTTTTCGTGGGAGAATATAAAAATAAAATAAATAACATTTATTTTATTTCTTGAAACCTCTCATTTGAATCTTGGACGTGGGGACCACATGAGGGTGGTTGGGAATTTAATGTTGGGAATTAAATTTCTGGTTACACAAAATTTGTAACCACTTTTTTCTTTAATTAATAGGATTCATTAATTCAAAATTAATGAATCAAATTGTTAATTAAGAGTTAAATTTACTCTTCTTGAGGGTTTTGGGTGTTGGTTTTTTATTGGCAAAATGGAGAGGAGGATCTTGAGGCTCCTGACGAAGAATGGATCCACCAAGCAAGGTCATAGGATCTTTGTTCAAGCAGCTTGTGCGGGAACAACGAACAATGACATCACCTCCAATCACGAGCATGATCCAATGAACAAAAGAGGTAAGGAATTTGTTCATTTTTGTTCTTCATAATGAGATAATGTTTTCAATTTATGAACTGCCTACATTCGATCTAACGCAGAGGGTACCGGTCAAATGAACATGGCCCGATCCCTCCGGTACTTCATTATTGACGTGTTCTTCGCAGGCGGATTGACAAGTTGAGTGGAACCCGACCACATTGTTGGAAACTGACACTAGGGGGGCACAGGCAGCGACCAGCACACCGGAAAACTGCGATGGTGGCGGAGGCACAACCGTGCCACCGGAGGAGGCAGCGACTCGTCAGCTGTGGCAGAGAAGGATAGTGGCTAGCACGCCGGCCGATCGCATTGAACCGGGGCGACGCGAGTCCACGCCGTCGGTAGTGGAGGAGGCCGCAGCTGCTGAGCCGCGGCGATGCACCCGAAGGGTGGCCGACACCTGGACGACTACAGTTCGAGTAGGCGGCGCACCTGAAGGGTGGCCGAAACCCTGCCGGCCACGGAAGCAGCAGTGATTCACGCCGGCGCCGCTGGAAGGAAGAGCCATCCAGATTTCCGGACGACCGTATGATACCGATTAGGACCCGCATTGGAAGGCCCCGTGTGCCTGTAGGCGACGCCACATGGTGCGGCCAGGTCGGCCAAAGACAAATGGTCTCTTGGACCATTAGAAATTCTGGGGTTCGACTTCCCCTTGGGTAGCGGCTATGGCGGGCCCTGCCATGTTGACCCGCACCTAGCCCGATGAACCGCACCCAGCTGAGCATGCCACACCGAGCGGGCCATGCCGAGCGGACCGTGCCCTGCGGCCCGGGATGCCCCTTTGCGGGCTGGACCTGGACTAGGTCGGGTCGACCTGAACCGGGTCGGGTTGGCCTAGGCTGGTTCGGTCGGACCGGGTCTGACCAGACCCAGGCCCATCTAGACCCAGATACACCTTTTTGGCCATATCTTGAGAACCAGACATCCATTGGAAAAACCATCTATGGTACCAGAATCCTTGGATCAATAAGGTCCTTTTGGTATACTCCACTTGAATTTCAGATATAGTTGGAGTATGGACAGGTTGGATCGAATCCGAATCCAACTGGGCCCTTCGAACGAAAATGCTAATAACTTTCAGACAGGGAATCTGATTGACATGTCGTCAGTCGCGTTGGGACCCTATTGAAGTGACAGACCATCGTGATACTTCTTCACAGGACTTCGTGGTAGTTTAAGTATCGTCTAATGTCTTGAGGATTGGAACCTCCCAGAATCAATAATGCTTAGTGCAGGAACCCTATGGCTGGTTGTACTTGAAGAATCTCCAGATCCTATGTGGGTCATCTTCAAATACTATGTGGGTCAGCTTCTACCGATCCTGTGTGGGTCATCTACAGATCCTGTGTGGGTCATCTTCAGATCCTATGTGGGTCATCTTTAGATCTTGTGTGGGTTATATTATATCATGTGTGGGTCAACAACAGAGCTTCTCAATGGAGTAAGATGATATAATGATAAAACTAATCATCTACACTTCCATACTTAATTTATACCTAGTGTGAGATGAGTCTTTACCTTTGTGGTACACTTCTCTATGGTGATACCTTTGTGATATTCTTATGTGTGGCGTTACCTTTTTGGTACTTACCTTCATGGTGTTACCAGTGTGGTACTTTTATCTTCGTGGTGTTACCTATGTGGTACTTCTACATTTGTGGTGTTACCTTTGTGGTATTCTTCCCTCATGTGTGAGATGTGTATATATTGATAACTTAGGTATATGTATGGGAATATACCTAAGTAGTGTTGATGTCTATTTCTTCGTGATTTGAGATTGAGGTCTTACTTTGTGGTTTATCCTTTGTGGATTATAAGAGACCTTTGGGGGTCTCGAGGTCCTTACTGAGTATCGTTATACTCACTCATGAACGAGCTACGCCCGCACCTTGCTGTGTCATGTGCAGAGGATGGACAACATTGATCAAGGATGAGGGTTCCAGGACTAGAGGCTACTCGGAGGTGGACCATTAGACGAGGCATACTGCAGAGATGAATGATCGAGAGCTGTACCTACCCTTCAGGTAGGATCCTTGGTGGGTGTTCACAGGAGCTATGTTCAGTTTTACTTGTACTTTCCAGTTGGGCTTATATTCCGGCCCCTTTACTTACTATACTCACCCTTTTTTACTATACAATTTGCTTTGTGCTTGTATCTTTTTGTCTGCTTTGATTGTGTGAGATTATAGGATAAAAGGAAACACCTTCCCATTTTTAGGGATATGCCTTTTTGGTGCTAGTTTCCAGCCCCTGGCCTATGGAAGGCGGGCTTGGGGTAGTCACGGCACGGGCCTCGGGGGATGGGTCATGACAAATAGGTATCAAAGGAGTCGGTTCTACCGAAGAACTTGGACTCTGATATTTCGGAAATAGTGTTAGGTGTTATGAGTTTGGTTATCTGTTTGGGGAATCCAGTATTGGTGCGACAACTGACATATCCATACACCAGGACCCTAAATTCTGATTTCCGACTCAGTGCATGAAAACACTGATTGCATGTGTGTTTTTGAAAAGTTTTCTTTGTGATCACTTTGAGTCATCTCACTAGGTATAACTTATTGACCATGGTGCAACTATTTCTTTTCAGGATACCTCCACGTAGACAGTCAGTCAGGGTTCTAGGTAGAGTACGTGATGACAGCCCACCGAGCGATGAGGTTTCGGTGCTGGGCCCCTGTTGGTGCCAAAATTCGGAACAGAGAAGAAACCCAAAAGAAGGCCCCATTGAATGCTTCACGAAGCCACTTCACGGAGGCCCCCACCAGCTCTACGTCCACCGTGAAGCAAGTAGGTGGGCTGCTCCGCGAATTCATTGGACGTTCACGAGGCTGCCACGAAGCAAGTAGGCGGGTCACTCCGTGAACGCATTTGACATTCGCGAGCCCACTGTGAAGCAACCAAGGCCCTCTTCACACCGCGTAAGCTCCGCTTCACGTTGCCTCTTGTCTATAAATACCAGGCTACCCCTGATCCCAAAGGACGGACAATCAGACCTTTTGACTTCCCAGCTCCCAAATCGTGAAGCATCCTTATGATCTGCGAACCATGAGCTGTGCGAGGTACTTCTACTCCGCGAAGTGCCTCCCCCTTGTCTCTTCTTGATCCACTCTTCCGAGAGGTATGCCATTTGCGAAGCCTAAGGGCTTTCACAAAGGAAGGGGATCCCCAAGGGGACCCGGGTCGTTGAGGAGCATTTATGCTTCACAAAACACCCTTCATGTACACATGATCCCCAAGCTAAGGCAGGGTCACTGTACTTCAAAAAGCACATTGCTTCACGACACTTTACTTTGCGAGGCACCTCTGCTCCGCAAGGCAGTGCTCCGTGAATGCCTTTCCACTTCGAAAAGAACCTCCCAAATGCACCTTTTCCATATGATTAAGCTAAGTCACCCCACTTCGCGAAGCACACCCCTTCGCAAGTGCCATCTGCCATGCAAAGAAAAAAAGCTTCACAAGGACCCTACCTATGAACTCCTTTGCTTGGAAATCCCTTTTCCCGTGCGACCCCCAGGGTTTGCACGATGTGATTCCAAGGTCCCCTGGACGACATCACCCGTTATGTTGCTTCACCTCATTCTCCTTCTCATAGGCACACTAATGGCTATTGCTTCTTTGCATAGCCACGCTAGAGTGGACCCCTTGATGGTTCGCTCTGTGACACCCCCTCACCATGGATTTGCCTATCCCCTCCCTGCACCAAGGAGCAGAGGGTACCGGTTATGTTAGTCCTAGGGGTGCGGAGCAAACCCACCTCGTCCGAGCTACAGGATGTTAAACTGCCAAGAACCCTCATCCTCATCACATGACGTTAAACTGTGACCCCACCCCGTGCTTTGTACGTGGGGTTCCCCCACCTTGGACATTCTCCACGCCCCCTGGTCTCCACAGGGGATTATATCCTCCTTATCGGAGTGGCATTTTCTGCAAGGAAAGGGCATCCACCTTGGCATAAGCCCCTATCTTTTCTCACTAGAGGCAGCATCCCTACTCCTCCTTTCATCTTCGGTCCCCAGGGCCAGCGAAGGGAATGGCAGGAAACAATGCCTCTCATTTCTTTGGTACCAAATCCCTCTCCCACTGCACTTTGTCGCCCTGGGCCTCCATCCTAGAGTAAGTCCCAATATTTCTCTCCCTGGGTTGCTCCACGCGTAAGCCCCACTCCACATCCCACAGACTCATCTTTCGCGACATGATCATCAGGTCTCTACTGCCTCTTGTTTCTCACACCGAGCATGACTCACGTGGGCTTAGAGTAAGCACCGACCCTGACACCATCACTATAGGTAGCCTAGAGTGCAATACCCCCGCCATCTGAACTATGTGGACTTTGATCCTTTCCAAGGCAGGGTACGTAGGAAGCCTCCCTGAGGTTCAAGCCCACCACCACCCACTCGTTCCTTCACGTCAGGTTCACCCCCGTCCCACATGAAGATAAACTGTATCCCCCATCCCAAACTATGAAATTTTTTATATTTTTCAAGGAAAGTTACGTAGGAAGCCTCCCTGAGGTTCAAGCCCACCATCCACCTAGACCCCAGGTCCCTTTTTCATGTCGGTTCACCGACTCCTTCCTCACCCTGGGCAGCCTAGAGTGTAATCCCCACTCCATCTGAACTATGTGGACTTTGATCCTTGCCAAGACAAGGTACGTAGGAAGCCTCCCCAAGGTTCAAGCCCACCACCACCCAGTTGTTACTTCATGTTAGGTTCAACCCCATCCCGCATGATGATAAACTATATCCACCATCCCAAACTATGATAACTTTGATCCATGTTAATTCATGGTACGTAGGAAGCCTCCCTGAGGTTCAAGCCCACCACCACCCGGTCATTCCGACCATCTTCATGATGGTTCACCATCATCTTGGGCATCCTAGAGTGTAAGACCCATACCCCCATCCCAAACTATGCAGACTTTGATTCATTTCAAGGCATGGTATGTAGGAAGCCTCCCTGAGGTTCAAGCCCACCACCATCCATTGGTCCGGACCATCTTCACATCGGTGTACCAACCCCCATCATCTTGGGCATATTAGAGTGTAATCCCCATGCACCCATCTCGAACTACGAGTACTTTGATCCATGTCAAGGAATGGTATGTAGGAAGCCTCCACGAGGTTCAATCACAACACCCATCGGACCCCAGGTCCATCTTCACATTGGTTCACTAACAAGACCCATCCTGAACTACAAGGAATTTGATCCGTGTCAAGGCATGGTACATAGGAATCCTACCTAAGGTTAAAGCCCACCACTACCCAGTCGTTTTGACCCCCTTTACATCAGTTCAAACCCGTCCCACATGACGTTAAACTGTGGACCTACATTCAGCGGTAAGCTGTTGTCACTCCATTCAACGGTACACCATTGTCACTCCATTTAGAGGTAAGCCATTTTCATTACAGCAGTAAGCTGTTGCGATCTCATCCAGTGGTAAGCCGTTTTCACCCCAATCGATGGTAATCTGTCATCAGATGAACTACGTGGACTTTGATTCCCTGCCACGGGGATACGTAGGAAGCCTTTTGAAGGCTCAGGCTCAAAAACATCATCATCCTTATGACGGTGTCATCCCATTAATCATCCCCATCAACCTCTCTATCATCCATCCTGATTCTTACTAGGGCTTCCACATCCCGATGGGATCATTCCATTCCATTCCCTGTTCCATCTGACAGCATTCGGGAGGCCACACATGTGGTGGCCCAATCGGTGTTCCCTCCAGGGGGTTCCTCCATCTGATCCACTATAGTCAGTGTTCTGATCAACCATATCCATCTCTGTTGGAAGTTAAACTTGTGGCATACCCTGTGTTAAACATTGGAAGCTGATAAAAACCTCAGATGCATGCCCATGGCATATGATTCCCCGCGTTCGACGTGGGATGCCTCGGTCTTCCGCACCCTCGAGAAGCCCTATAATAAGGGACATAGGGAAGACACACCAATCCCTAGTTTCTAGACACTCCAATGATTCCCAGCATGACTACTACCCTAACTGAAGGTTACTGCCCTGACCGAACCCCTTGGAATGTCCTGACATAAGCAACGTAATTAACTGGTGTCCATGAAGATATGGCACTAGGAAGAGTTTCATGAACAACGTCTTAAGTCTATGAGGGAGACCCGGACTAGGTGACGAGTTCCAAGGAGGAATCCATGGAAGGAAAAACGAACATCCCATCATCCCATTTCGATCAAGGAGTATATGTCCCTGAATAAGGAGTGGATTCCACCCGCCTTTGGAAAGTAGGAATGCGGGGTAACCAAAAAAGCCGCGTCTCTCATCCCCGAATGAGACGGACGCGCGCGACATGGAGAAAGCATCAGAAACAAAAATGGTGAACTTGAAGTGAAGGTCTTTTCCTCAATATGAAGATTAGTACTGCTCAGGGAATCAATGGATTGATGTGTCACCAGATCCAGCTATCTGGCGCCGAGTCCCGCCAAGCAAATAACAGGCCTAGCGTGAGACTCCCCAGAAGTTGGGGTAGTAGAATGTTGGACATACCATTCTGTGACGTTGTCAGCATGGATCCCTCTTACCATTCACGGAAGAAGGTATGGAATTGGGTCATTGGTCGTCGATTCATTTTTCTTTTAGCACTAAAGAGTTCATCTCTCTGCTTCTCAGGAATCGGGTTGCTGCCGCAGGAACACGATCACCCCCCGCCCATCTATGCAGGGGCAGGGGAAATGCCAGCACAACCGCTCCTTGTGGCTTCACCACTTCCGCGAAAACCTCTACGTCCTCGACCGTGGGGCACCCATGCCCCATCTCCGCTTCATAAGTTATCCAACGAAGGGTAATTAACGACCTCGTATGTCGTTACGAGGAGGAGGGAATAATCTCAACCCAGGATATGGCCTTCCTGGATTTGGAGGCATCCGCGCCTCACCATCAACTCTGCCCCCGAGGGCCACATAGGGAGCCATTGATCCTCACCCAGACATACAACCACTTCAGGAGCCTATCCCCAGAGCGGTTTGATGACTCCCTGCCTTACGTTGATGAGGTAGGTGGTGTCCGGCCTAGCCAAGTCAGAGTCCCAATCCAGGGACCCCCAGAAAAGGCTCCCACTTGGCCGCATTAGTTCCACCACCTGGTCTTACCAGAGGAGGAGTAGGTAAGCTATGCATCTGCGCCACCAGCTCCGACTCGTCTGACCCGACGCCAGCGTCAGACACGAGCTGAGGAGGACGCCCGCTGAGGGGCGTCAACGTCGATGGCTACTATGGCCCGAGCCACCGCCGACACATACCATCAGGTCCTTGCACACACTGAGCAGGGTAACTTATATGCTCGACCGGGATAGAGACCCCAACCACCCCACAATTAGGATGGGTCGACTCTCCTGGTCACAGGCACAAGCAGTGGTCACCGTGAACCAACCCACAATGATGCCACCCCGTATGGAGGTCCTCCCCATACCACTTCCAAACAGAGCATGGGTCTTACCTGCTTCGAGGATCAGCATGGAGGTTAGCCCCATGCTACCCCCAATCTGAATGAAGGTCTACCCCATGACAGTGATGCTCGACACGGAAGCCTCTCTCATGCCCATTACACTGGATATGGATTTGTTCATCTTGATCCTGACCGCCGGTGCAGGGACATACCCCGTTCGATCCCTCTCCAATGTGGGGATCCTCCCTATGTCCTCTCCGCAGACGGTGAAGGTCCTCCTCACCCCGGAAACCAGAGGGGTGAAGGCTAGCCTCACTCCACCCTCACCAAGCATGAAGGTCCTCCCCTTGCTCCTGCCAGTCCCAATGGAGGTTTTTCCCACTCCGGAGTTATTCATGGAGGTCCTCCCCCTGTCCCCTTCGACATTTGTCCCGGTGCTCCTTGCACCCCGGTTTTCTCGAGTGAAAACCCTCTCTGCCCCAACACCAGTGCAGCCGAAGGACCTCATGTCAGGAATCAGCCATGTCCCAAGGAGCCACCCAGGGGCAGGAAGGTGGGTCGATGCCACCACAAGAAGAATCCTGGGAAGGTCCGGATATAGATCAAACCAGTCCTCTTCCCAGACTCTGAAGCGGAGTACGGCTCAGCTCAGGAACCCTCCCCTCGCTCATCCGAGTCCGAGGCTGGGGCAGGGATGAGGCGTATCAGCCTGGTGATCCCATAATGCGAGGTCCACAGGATCCCCACCTCCCTCTGCAGGTTTACCCAGGAGGATGAAAATCTGGAGACCCCATAGGTTACGGTCGTGAAATCACCACCATCATCACTGGAAGAACTCTCTACCTCCACAAGAGATCACGAAGAGATATTCTGGGGACCAATGGTAGGTGAGAAACAGAACGACCCACCACCATTATCCCTATCCCCTGATCTAGGAATGACAACCGTCAGACCCTCCTACCGCGACATAACGACAATGTCGCTACACTCTTCGGAGAACAACCCGAGAATCGGCGGCCAGTCAGCCCATTCGCCGTATTCTACACCGGCCAACCTGCCTTCCCAACGGTCTTCCTCAGTACAACTTCTAGTTCCTCAGCCACCCCCAGTTGGCGAGTGGGGAAATCAAGGGCCAGACCCTGAATTTGAGCCGAGGAGCTTCTGAAGCATCCTTGCAGCGGACTACTTCCCTAAGAAGTTCTGGCCCACAGCAGCGCAGGATTTCTGCATACCCGAGTCCCTCACCCCCGAGGAAGTTGAGTGTTTCTTCTAGACCCTCTGGGCAACACATTTCAGTCTCTATCATAAGTGTATGGTTTATCCAAGGAGCCAAGTGCATTTCGAATACATCAGTGAGTAATGATGTCTAGTCGATCTGGCCGCGCTCCCTATGGCCCAGCGCCCCGAGTCACCAGGTCGTCATGAGGCCCTCCGTGTAGAGACCCAAAGCTTGACATACATGGACATTACATCACTTTTTCAGAATACTTAATACATTAAAAAAACTCCCAAAGACCATATTAGTTTAGTGTCTTTGGAAACTTGGAACATAATCTTTTAATCATGGTGAAAGATCTTCAACATCTCCCATAAAGATCTTCCCCTTTTATTTTCTTACCTAAAACCTTTCTTTATATCTTGGCGAAAATAAAACATAAAAAGGGTGAGATAAAATGCTCATTAATGGTAAACATAGGGAACATAAAACAATCCATAAACATTTTAATGCAAAAACTTGAACATAAAATCTAAATATAAAAATCTCGAGCAATGACATAAATCTTGGAAGTACGTAAGGAATATATCATATAGGTTCATCAATCATGATAAAAAAGAATGGGAATAAAACATGTAATTGTGGAAAACCATTAAAAACATGATATGATTTCTATAATAGCCAAGTCATTTCTGCCAAGACCATCCTAGAGGACAAAGTCCCTTACTGAATCGAGTTCACTCCTCGTTCTAGTCCGATATCACTGAACCGGATTAACTTGTCATTCCAGCCATGTCTATCTCATGAGATATAAATCTTTACCCAATGCATTGTAGGGAGATATAGGTCCCACCCATCTCATAATTAAATCATTCTTATGTTTTCCACAACACAAACACAAATCATTCATCATAACCTAAAGAATAAAATGGGTTTCATAAACATCATCCCATCATAACATAATCCATATAAAACAAATGGATATCATTTCATCATATGAAAAGTGAAACCATTTAAATCATAGAGACATTATAATTGAAACAAAAAAATATTAAATAATGTCATCTTAGATGGAAAATAGTTTTGACAAAACACTTGAAATGAATTCTTGAGGAAAATATCCTTTCTTTTTCAAAATAATTTTCTTTTCACAAAATGCCATGCAATTTTAAAAGAAAAGGATTTTGTTTAAAATAGTCATGAAATATTGTAGAGTAATATTCATGAAAATTAGGCGTTATGAAACCGTAAAAATATGTTCATGCCGTATAAGTTAAAAAAAAATTCTCCTCATAATTTTAATGGAAAAGTCAAAAAGTACCACGTACGGTAAACAAACGAAATATTCATTCCATAACACAAATTAAATGTCAAAGAGGGGTAAATATGGCTTAAAACTTACATTGAAGAATATTAAACAATTTATGAAAAACATTTTTATGGACATGGATGAAAAATATAACCCCAGTAAATACTTACGTATAAGAAATCTCGGATAAAAATAAGATTGCAAAATTATCCCTTACCTTAGGTCTGATATGCTTCGTACGTATCTGAAACTCCTGTATAATGATTTAAATAATGTCATTTACTTATTACAGAATCATATTAATTGTTATTATATCATATATGGTTCACTCATGACTTTATATTACCCGTTCTTTTGTAAATTCCATGTTAAAGCAGCGTTTTGGGTAAAATCGTTTCATTTATCGTACGTGTTTCGACTTGTTTTTCTTGATATTATTACTTATATCTTGATTTAATTAATTATATAATGTAAAACATGATTTATATATAATATATATTCATCATATAAATATATATGATAGATTGATAAATGGAATGAAATACACCGTTCATGGAGATGGTAGGCCGTACGTACGCATGAACGTTGTTTTCGTCTCCTTATTGAATTGAATGGAATTAAGTAAATGAAACATATATGTACATAAATACAGTATAATTATTATGTAATATATTTCATGATTATTTATTATATATACTTTATAATCAAACATGAATGGTTAATCATGGAAAATAAATCTCATCGTGTTCGTGGAGACGGTAGTCCGTACGTACGCACAAGCGATGATATCATTCTTTTGATATTAAAATCGTATATAATTGGATTATATATCATATATAAAGAATCATAATAATGTTATATTTATTATTTATATCATTTATACTCATTATTATACCCATCCAAATGATGAAATGTTTGAATAACAAACTACACCATGACGTGGAGACGGTAAGCCGTACGTACGCACCTGTGGTGACTTTTTCATTCATAGGATGTATAAAATAACTAATATGGTTGTAAAATTTTTATAATAACATAAAATTATATAGAATATACTTGAGTTATTATTTTATAATGGAATCAACAAAGAAGGTGGAAGTGGAAGAAGAAAGGAACTTGAAATAGGTGGTGAGATATTTACCTCTTCTTCGGGTTCTTCCTTTTGATTTGATCAAAAGGGCTCCTTAGGTTGGCTTTATGACTAAATGAAGGCCTCTAGAATGAAGGGAGGATATTTTATATGGTATTTGGGTAGGGTTTTTCCGATAAAAATGTCTTGGTAGGAGTGAATGTGAGAGAAGAGGTAGTGTCCTTTTATAAGAGGGGTGAGGGGCACCTTAGAAAAAACTTAAAATATTATTTTATAATAAAGTCATATTCGGTTTATAATGGATCTAAAGTGACTAATTTAGAGTCTAAGGTAGGTATGGGTCGCAATCCTCTCAACCAATAGGTTTTATACAAGTTTAGGTTACCATTGTAACCTTATCATTTAGATTTAACTCTAAGTTAAATAATTTAACTTTTACCGTGTCTTTTTGTATTCTTACACTATATGGTTAATAAACTTACTATAAACTTCCAATAGAACCCCAATTGGTTCATTAATGTCATATATATTATTATATAAGTCTTTTGGCCAAAAATTATATATTTAGGACCTTTATATCAATTAATAATATAATATTCTTTTTAAAAACTCTTTTATGTCAATTTTGACACTATTTGGTATTTTGTTTTCTCTAAATTCATAACAACATTATTACTTCAAAAAAAATTCTTCTAACCAACCCTAATATGTTATATTAACATATAAAATTAGTTTAATTTATAAAAAGTCTCAAATTACATTTATTTGGGTATTTATAATATCAATTATGTTAATATTTCATTAATAAGGTAATTACTGCATCATCATTGTGTCATAAATAAATTAAACTATTTAATGTCTAAAAAATATAAATAAAACACTATTATGTAGAAAATATTTTTATCTTTCTAATTAATTTTTATTTTCGAATTTATCTTATGTATAACCCTATATTAAAAATGTTTTAGTTATTAAACTTCGATTTTAACTATTTTAACTCTTCTTTAGATAAAATAATAATAAATGTCCTAATCTAATCCAAGTGGACCTAAAGGGTAATATTTTATTCCTAATGTTGTTTTTGGTCGAATTACACTTATCAAATATAATTAAGACATGTGTTAGGGTAATAATAATATCATTTCTACCCTTAATTACCCTATTTACTTTTAACCGTGGTAAAAAAAGTAAAAAGTTACTATTCACCAATTTTTTTTTATCTTATTGAACCAAATTTTACTACTTGATATTAACCGTGTCTCTCGGATTTTTGAAATTAAACTCACAGAAGTTGTAAAATTAAGTTTTATGTAAATTTGAAAATACTCCTAGGAGGTGGGTAAAAGACGGTAAAAAGTTCGATAAAATTTTTATATATAAAAAATTATTATAAAATGACTCCAATGAATTACATTGAAATTATATAGGTATTATGTATCTATTTTGACCTAAAATAAATTTAAATAAAATAAATAATTATTTAAATAAAAATTCGGTTTTAAACTATAACTCAGTGTTCTTCACTATTCATCAAAAATTGAAAGTTTTCAGAAAAATACTAAAAATTCACCCCAGGCTAATTTCGATATTCTGAATCCAAAAATGAAGTCCATTTTGAAAGATAAAATTTATTAAATTTCAAAAAGTGGGTATTACTATTTATAACAGCTAGTTTATATAATATTTTAATAACATATCATTGTTTAGTGAAACTCAGTATTGCGTAAAATGCAAGTTATCGAGGAAGGTTTCTCTTGAGTGTAATGAAAGCCAAGAATAGTGTTCCATATACTATAAGCTAATACGGTGTTGCGTATAGTGCAAGAAAATATTGGTGTAGAATACAACAAAAGACATCAAAGAAATTAAAAAGAATAATTTTCATAAAATCTCAGGGTGTTACATTCTACCCCCCTTAAAATGAATTTCATAGAAAACCACATCTTAAAAATGAATGCTAAATCATCATTTCAAAATTCGTCGGGGTTATAAAAGGATTTCTACTTGAAAGTTTCTTTCATAGAAAACCACATCTTAAAAATGAATGCTAAATCATCATTTTAAAAGGGAACGTTAGAAACATAACGGATACCCAAAGTAACTCATCACTGGGTTTCCACATTGGAGAATATAGGTGAAAATATGGATATGGAAGAGAAATCTAACCATCAAGTTCTGATGGAGAGTGGTAGAGAACATGGATATGAAAAATCCAACAATCACAATTCCATAAATTTGTGATGTTCTAAGGTACCATCTGATTCATCGGATATTGGAGTACTAGGACAACATTTTTGGTTTTCAAGATCATTTCCCTAATGTTGAATAATTTTTGAATTAAAAGAAATAGTTACTTGATTTTGGTACAATCTCACTATTATTTATGCCTTGAACAATTTCCACTTCATCTCTTAATGAAATGAAGTTTAATTTGTGTTCCGTGAAGTGTTAGTAGATCATGTGATAGAATGATGGGTCATTCCATCTGTTTCAAACATAAGGTTAGCAAAAGTTATATACATAAGTCCATCTTATGGTGAGATTAATCATATATGGTTCCAAAAATGGACTTATACTTCATCTATCATACCTATTAATAAAATAAAACTAGTTTCTACTAACCAGGGACTTACTGTAGGCTAGTGGTAGGTGATAAAGGCCTGTCACACTTCGGTTGTGGGTTCAATTACCACAACCTTGTCCGACGCGACGGGTTGTCGCCCGTCCTGCAGGTTGTCCCTTTTTCTAAAACTACATTATTATAAAATTCCTGCAATAATATCGAAAAAAAGTTCTATCCTTAAACAATACTATCTTATGTCTAAATTAATTCATTCAAATGTTTAGGCTTATCCAAAATACTTCGGTCCAAGCTCATAGTATAAAGAAAACGATTACTTGAAAGGTCACATAACAAGCACGTGAATACCATCATTTATCCCCTATATATCATAAGATATTTCTTGTTGGTCACATTCCAAACATGTGAATACCTTAATCATGTATTCTTTTGAAACATGAATTACTATAGAACCTTAGTGAAAACTTGAATGCTGTCAAAAGTTAACACTTTCCACATGCCAAAATCCCAAAATTTCTATATACTCAAACCATGATATCACTTTGTCCTTATATCATTCATGAGCTCATGAATACTATCAAACATTTAATTTTCTACTTATCCCTTCATTATTCACATATCATATACTTTACAAAAACATTTCAATCACTTTTCATGGTTACCGGTACCATAAAATTATTGAAAACCACAATATACCAATATATAAATATTCCAATATTCCACAATACTATATACAACATTATTTTGGAATCCCATTACATAAACACTTAATCATTCCACCACATCATTTTCATATTTAGCATTTCCAATAGTGATCGCATGTGACATCCCTTTTTTCCTTTACCTTAAGAGGTTGTTGATGTCGATCATCATTAACCCTTGGATTAGGGCATTGATTAGCATAATGCCCTATTTCCTTGCACATGTAGAGTTGAAGTGTTGGTGGTTAATTCTCTGTTGTCTTTTCTCTATTCACATCATTAGCTACCCTTTTTCCATTACTTCGACACTCAGCTGCTCGATGACCTTCTCTTCCACACTTAAAACATTTTCTAGTCCCTTTAAGACAATCTCCACCATGCTTCTTTCCACACTTTGTGAATAAAGAAACATTTGTCTTCTTTTCACCATTGTTTTGAGTTTTTTCCTTGAAATCTATCTTTTGTTTCTTGTCAAAACCATGAGATGGATATGTAACACCAACTTCCAGTTCTACCTTGATAGCACAATGCACAATTTCTTCATAGCTACTGAAGTCTCTTATATCTAATTCCCTTCGAAGACTTGGTTTTAAGCCCCTGAAGAATCGATCAACTTTACTTTCAGGTTGGATGATAAAGCCAGATTCATACCTTGCAAGCCTTGTAAAATTTGCCTCGTATATACCAACAGATTCATCATCCTTTTGATTAAGCTCAAGGAACTCCTTTTCCATATTTGTTCAAATAATACGAGGGAAGTATTTATTGAAAAATAATTTTTTGAACTCATCCCATTCCATGGATTCAATTTCACCTTGGGGCCTTGTATTCTTAATTAGAGTCCACCGCTGGTCTGCTTCACCTTCTAAACGGTAAACAACCAGAATGACTTTTTCATGTTCTGAACATCGAAGTATGGAAAATAAATTTTCAATGGTACTGATCCATTGTTCAGCAACAAGTGGATCAGAAGACCCACTGAAATAAGGTGGGCGTTGACTCATGAAGGACTCAATAGAATATTGTTCCCTTCTCTGCTCATTCAGAAGTCCAGAATGATTCATAGCTTGTGTAAGTATAGAAATAAGATTTTTCACTCCATCTCCCATAACATTGGTTTGTTCAGGAGGAAAATCATTTCATTTCCCATTACATTGATCAACATGGTTCCTTTGGGTTCCAGTCATCATCTAAAACCCAAAAAGAATAGTGTAAGAGGCAAAATTCATGCTTGGAAAACAACATAATAAAGGGGGATTACCTTCAATATATAACATCTTAGGTTTAATTCTAAGATCATTATCGTAATTCTAGGACTATAACCTATACTTATACTTAACCTTAGGGACATCCCTAGACATACCTTAGAAATATCTCTAGGGATCTCACTAAAGTTTTTGCATCCTAATTTCCAAAGGTTGACTAAACCTTCTACTCTGATAACAACTGTAGATACCCAAATCTTTATGTACATGGACATTACATTAATTTTTCAGAATAACTAATTCATTACAAAACAAACGCCCAAAGACCGTATTAGTTTAGTGTCTTTGGAAACTCGAAACATAATCTTCTAATCATGGTGAAAGATCTTCAACATCTCCCATAAAGATCTTCCCCTTTTGTTTTCTTACCTAAAACCTTTATTTATATCCTGGGGAAAGGAAAACATAAAAAGGGTGAGCTCAAATTCTCAGTAAGGGTAATCATAGGGAACAGAAAACAATCCATAAACATTTGAATGCAAAAACTTGAACATAAAATCTAAACATCAAAATCTTGATCAATGACATAAATCTTGGAAGTACGTAAGGCATATATCATAAAGGAACATCAATAATGATAAAATAGCATGGGAATAAAACATGTAATTGTGGAAAACCAATAATAACTTGATATGATTTCCATAGTAGCCAAGGCATTGCTTCCAAGACCATCATAGTGGACAAAGTCCCTTACTGAATCGAGTTCACTCCTCGTTCTAGTCCTGTATCACTGAATCAGATTAACTTTCTGTTCTATCCATGTCTATCTCATGAGATATAAATCTTTACCAAATGCATTGGAGGGAGATATAGGTCCCACCCATCTCATAATTAAATCATTCTTATGGGTTCCACAACATAAACATAAATCATTCATCGTAACCCAAAGAATAAAATGGGTTTCATAAACATCATCTCATCATAACGTAATCCATATAAAACAAATGGATATAATTTCATCATACAAAAACTGAAACCATGTAAATAATATAGACAGTATACTTGAAACAAAAAAAATATTAAATAATGTCATCTTATATGGAAAATAGTTTTGACAAAACACTTGAAATGAATTCTTGAGAAAAATATCCTTTCCTTTTCAAAATCATTTTCTTTTCACAAAATGCCATGAAATTTTAAAATAAAAGGATTCTGTTGAAAATATTCATGAAATATTTTAGAGGAAGCTTCATGAAAATTAGGCGTTATGAAACTGTAAAAATCCGTTCATGCCATATAAGTTAAAAAAAACATTCTCCTCGTACTTTTAACAGAAAAGTCAAAAAGTACCACGTATGGTAAACAAAAGAAAGATTCATTAAATAACAAAAATTAAAAGTCAAAGAGGGGTAAATATGACTTAAAAATTACATTGAATAATATTAAAAACTTTTTGAAAAACATTTTTATGGACATGGATGAAAAATATAACCCCAGTAGATATTTACGTATAAGAAATCTCGGATAAAAATGCGATTGAAAAATTATCCCTTACCTTAGGTCCGATATGATTCGTACATATCCAAAACTCCTGTATAATGATTTAAATAATGTCATTTAATTATTACAGAATCATATTCATTGTTATGTTATCATATATGGTTCACTCGTGACTTTATATTACCCGTTCTTTTGTAAATTCCATGTTAAAGTAGCGTTTTGGAAAAAATCGTTTCATTTATCGTACGTGTTTCGACTTGTTGTTAATGATATTATTACTTATATCCTGATTTAAATAATTCCAAAATATAAAACATGATTTATATATAATATATATTTATCATATAAATATATATGATAGATCGATAAATGGAATGAAATACACCGTTCATGGAGACAGTTGGTCGTACGTATGCATGAACACTGTTTTCGTTTCCTTATTGAATTGAATATAATTAAGTAAATGAAAAATATATGTACATAAATCCAGTATAATTATTATATAATATCTTTCATGATTATTTATTATATATACTTTATAATCAAACTTGAATGGTTAATCATGGAAAATGAATCTCATCGCGTCCGTGGAGACGGTAGTCCGTACGTACGCACGAGCGATGATATCATTCTTTTGATATTAAAATAATATATAATTTGATGGTATATAATATATAAAGAATCATAATAATTTTATATTAATTATTTATATCATTTATACTCATTATTATACCCATCCAAATGATGAAATATTTGAATAACAAACTACACCACGACGTGGAGACGGTAAGCCGTACGTACGCACGTGTGGTGACTTTTTCCTTCATAGGATGGATAAAATAAATAATTTGGTTGTAAAATTTTTATAATAACATCAAATTATATAGAAGATACTGGAGTTATTATTTTAGAATGTAAACAACAAAGATGGTGGAAGTGGAAGAAGAAAGGAACTTAAAATAGGTGGTGAGATATTTACCTCTTATTCGGGTTCTTCCTTTTGATTTGATCAAAAGGGCTCCTTAGGTTGGTTTTCTAACAATTGGAAGGCCTCTAGAATGAAGAGAGGATATTTGAGAGGGTATTTGGGCAGGGTTTGGCTGAGCCAAATGGCTTGGAAGGAGTGAATGTGAGAGAATAGGGAGTGCCCTTTTATAAGAGGGGTGAGGGGAACCTTAGGAAAAACTTAAAATATTATTTTATAATAAAGTCATATTTGGTTTATAATGGCTCCAAAGTGACTTATTCCTAGGATAGGGTGGGGATGGGTCAAAATCCTCTCAAAAAATAGGTTTTATAAAAGTTTAGGTTACCATTTTAAACTTATCATTTAGATTTAACTCTAAGTTAAATAATTTAACTTTTACCGTGTCTTCTTGTATGCTGACACTATATGGTTAATAAACTTAATATAAACTGCCAATCAAACCCCAATTGGTTCATTAATGTCATATATATTATTATAAAAGTCGTTTGGCCGAACCTTAAATTTTTAGGACCATTATATCAATTATATAAATAATATTTGTTTTAAAAACTCTTTTATGTCAATTTTTACACTATTTTGTATTTTGTTTTCTATAAATTCATAACAGCGTTATTACTTCGATTAAAATTCTTCTAAAAACCCTAATATGTTATATTAACCTAGAAAATTAATCTAATTCATAAAAAGTCTCAAATTACATTTATTTGTGTATTTATAATATAAATTATGTTAATATTTCATTAATAAGGTAATTACTGCATCATCATTGTGTCATAAATAAATTAAATTATTTAATGTCTAAAAAATATAAATAAAAAACAATTATGTAGGACATATTTTTATCTTTATAATGAATATTTATAGTCGAATTTATCTTATGTATAACCCTATATTAAAAATGTTTTAGTTATTAAACTTTGATTTTAACTATTTTAACTCTTCTTTAAATTAAATAATAATAAATGTACTAATCTAATCCAAGTGGACCTAAAGGGTAATATTTTATTCATAAGTTTGTTTTCAGTCTAATTAAACTTATCCAATAGAATTAGGACATGTGTCAGGGTAATAATAATATCATTTTTACCCTTAATTACCCTATTTACTTTTAACCGTGGTAAAAAAAAGTAAAAAGTTACTATTCACCAAAAAATATTTTTATCTTATTGAACCACATTTTACCCTTTGATATTAACCGTGTCTCTCGGATTTTTGAAATTCAACTCATAGAAGCGGTAAAATTAAATTTTATGTAAATTTGCAAATGCTCCTAGGAGGTGGGTAAAAGACGGCAAAAAGTTCAATAAAATTTTTATATATCAAAAGTTATTATTAAATGACTCCAATGAATTATATTGAACTTATATAGGTATTATGTATCTATTTTGACCTAAAATAAATTTAAATAAAATAAATAATTATTTAAATAAAAATTCGGTTTTAAACTATAACTCAGTGTTTTTCACTATTCATCAAAAATTGAAAGTTTTCAGAAAAATACCAAAAATTCACCCTAGGCTAATTTTGATATTCCGAATACAAAAATGAAGTCCATTTTGAAAGATAAAATTTATAAAATTTCAAAAAGTTGGTATTACTATTCATAATGGCTAGTTTATATAATATTTTAATAACATATCGTTGTTTAGTGAAACTCGGTATTGCGTACAATGCAAGCTATCAAGGAAGGTTTCTCTTACGTGTAATGAAAGACAAGAATAGTGTTTCATATACTATAATCTAATATGGTGTTGCATATAGCGCAAGATAATCTTGTTGTAGCGTAGAACAAAAGACATCAATGAAATTAAAAAGAATAATTCTCATAAAATCTTGAGGTGTTACACTCCGGCAGCAATGTGTTCAGATTATCAAGGTACTCCAAAAAATCATCAAGGAGGCTACCCCCACGTGAAAATACGTGGCTGGGGGCAGTATGCTGCCCTCCTCTTTAGTCCTATCTGACGACAGCCTGACTCGCTATGTGATATTGAGGACATGCCCCCAGGAAGGGTCACAGTCCACATGGCCGACATAGTAGACAAGGAGGACGAGATAGAGTTTCTCGATGGAGGCTTACCCCCTAAGGATGTTCCCCCACTGTTGGACCCATAGGGGAGGATTACTCATCTGTAGAGGAACCTCCTAGGTCAACCTGCGCCCACTAAGGCGTTGGTACTAAGCCGGAATGCCGGTAAGGGCAAAGAGCATGTCGAAACTGTCAAGCACTCCGACCCATCCGCCTCAGTGCAGCAGATGGAGGAAGACTCCAAGAAGGCCATGTTGTGCCAAAAACTTGCTGAGTAGAAGAAGTTGGTCTAAAAACTCCTAGTTGGATGCATTGTAGAGCGATGACCCGACTATTGTGATCCTAGGTCGGGGCAGCAGGGGCAGGAACAACTACCCCTCAGCGAGATGCCCCTAGGAAACCCTGATCATAACGCTCCTGTGGATAGCGCTGAAGCCTGAGATCATGGAAAGAGGGCTCAATATGTCTCTCCAAACCCTCCTGAATGGTGTGACAATCCAAGGAACCCCGCTAGGGCTCCCCCGGCAGCCCCAAGGGCCACTCCACCAGCTGCTCCACAAGCCGCTGAGCCTGTCTACCATGTTGAAGTGCCCGACAACATGCTCGTGGTTAGGGATCCCTGTCAAGACAGGGACCCTTACCCAGATGATCCTATGGTGGCGCTCATATCTCGCCTTGAGGCATTGGAAATGCGGCCGGTAGAAATCCCACCAGATGGCAAGCCATACCCGGCATGGGTGGATGATACACCGACACCTCCGGGTTTCGGGAATCCCACCTTCTCCCCCTTTAATGGGACGGGGGACGCGCCGCAGCACCTGTACCACTTCAACTCAAGGTGTGAGCCCATGTTAGTCACCCCAGTGCAGTAGGAGGCTGCCAATCTCTACTGTTTTGTTCAGACACTGGAGGGGCCAACATTCGTGTGGTACAACCAGCTCCCCGTTAGATTTGTGACCAGTTGGGAGGACCTTCACAAGAAGTTCCTCTACCAGTTCAGCTCTACCACCCGGAAAATGAGCATCGCCGACCACTTCAAGTGCAAGCAAAGTCCTGATGAATGAGTCATAGACTTTATCACCTGGTGGAAGGGGCTTACATACTCCATTGATATGCCACTGACTCAGGAGAAATTACTAACGATGTGCATAGGGAATGTCAAGACGGAACTGGTTCCTTCTCTGATCACCCAGAACTATCCCAGAGGATTCCGAGACTTCTCTGATAAGGCCCAGTGCCTCAAAGAATCCCTGCAACAGGCCAGCCAGACATGTCCATTATCCCCTGTGATTCCAGCAAGGAGAGCTTCCAGATCCGAGCCTGCCGCGGTGGCCCAAATAGAAGTCCACGGACAGCTATAGTTGCTACCAGTGGAACCAGCCCCATGGCCTCGTAGAGGTCCTCCTCTCCAGGTAAAACCTCTGGCTCAACAGTGTCCTCAGAATCGGCAGGCGCCTCCTCATAATGCGCCGCCACCGCCCAAGTAGGATAATCAAGGTCCGCCTCCTCGATAGGCCCCTCCATCTCGTCATTAGGGCCAGGCTCCCGGAGCCCCCTTTCTAGAAATAAGACATCATACTTACTCATTCAGTGAGAATCAGGTTCCCACTTACTTCCGCTGTGCCTTAGAGTAGGGAATTTTACGCTTTCCTAAGTATATAAGGCTGGAAGAGGAGAATCTCATTGATCACCCCAACTACTACCCCTATCATCGGATTCTGGGGCACACCCTCAAGCAGTGCTATGTGTTTAAAGAATGGCTCCAAGACTAGGTCGATAAAAAAATAGTCAGGCTGGGCCTGACCCCAACACAAGTGGCGTGTGTCTTTGTAAGGCCAGACGGCTGTAGCGATAATGAAGGCAAGTAGCAATAGGTTTCCAACCGCAGGTCCCAGAAGTACAGTGACTGGATGGCTCGAAAGACGGTTGCTCACACCCATGGAATAATTTGGGCACGCCTACATCATCCGAAGCCTTCGAAATCTACGACCACCACTTCTGCATCATCATCTCAGCCAACCTCTTCTCAGAAGAGCAAGCATCGACGACACAAGAAAAAGTAACGCACCCCGCCAATGCCGTCGTCGCCCCGCACCCTCAGTGACTTAATTCCCCCTGAGATGGGGATCCCTACCAGAATCCACCCAGTAGTTGATGACTCTTCAAGTGATAGTTAAGGGTATGCTTTAGTCAATACCGTTGAGTTGGTAAACCCATATATGACTCCCGACGAAGGGGAGCGCCAGACGAACCTCCCCAACGTCCCCAACCGACACTAATGTCGGTAGAGCCGTGGAAATATGGGTTGTTGAGTCACGTCAGTTGGCACCTCCAGCCAATCCGTGCATGCCACCGAGCCTAGACAGCAGGCCCAACGCAGAGCTCAGCATTCACAGCCTCTTCATCCGGTGTCTTCAGGACCACATCCACCACCGTTTGTACTACTGGATCAGGAAAAGATACCTCGTCCAGGCCGTGGCCAGCCTAACCCTACTATAGGCCGATCTCAGTCATTCCGTCCTCATCCGGAAGATACTCTTCAGGCTTCAACTAGTGGACAGTGGGACATGCCCAGCACCATCCAGCCGCCGGTCCAGCCAATATAGTCCGCCATGCCTCCAATCATAGAGGGGCCTCCTGTAAGCATAAGTTCACACATGGCATATAAGTATGATGTTCTCATGCACCTCGATGGAATCCCAGTGAGGCTTTTCCATCCTTTAAGCCCTTCTCTTGTCGTCAGATATGTGCGAGGCCCTCAATGAGGCTTTAAGAATCCCCCTCCAGTTTGAAATGGAGGTAGAAGCTGCAGAAGCCTTTCATGCTGAAGCAGTCAAGAATGCTAAATTCCAGGCCATCATTTAGTTCTCAGGAGAGGATGAAGGCTCTCCCATATAGGGGCACATCTGCCCGCTATACATCACCATCCAATTTAATGGCATGGAGGTTCACCACTGTCTCGTCGACACCGACTCCGAGATCAACCTTATCCCAACACGGACATTGCGGAAGCTGGGGTTATCCGAGGATTACTTGACTCCCCCCGATTTAAGGATCCAGGGATATGACAGGACATAACAGACCCCGGTCGGAAAGATCTATCTGAAGACCCAATTCAGTGGCCTAGTTTCCAGTACTGAATTTATGGTCATCTCCCAAGACACCGCATACAATGCATTGATAGGCAGACCATGGCTCCATATACATGTGGCGGTACCCTCGTCATATCACCAGTACATCAAGTACTCCCTAAATGGTCGAGTAGGCGTACTCCAAGGTGATGCATCTCCTTTTTTCTCTTGTGAAGACCATTATTTGGATGCTGAATATTACAAGAGCAAGGATAAGAAGATTCTGGCAAGTGAGGTTGAGCCTGCCATAGTCAAAACTAACCCCTGGGTAGGTCTGGATGACACCTACGTCTTCCTGATCCATCGATTGGAGGCCATGATCCCCGACATGGGGAAAAACTTTGTTGTCTCCAGTATGAGAGGAAGGCATATTCCCTTGTACAATCGACGACGGAAAATCACCTTTTACTCCTACACAAACCAGGCTCAGGTGATCCTAGAACCTCCTACCCCCGTACGATATTGGGATGTCCGCCCCATGGACACGACAGTACGTCATACATGTCTGTTTTGCCGGGCTGGGATTAACTGGATCAAGACGATGCCCCATTATTGCTTTGATATCATCAAGCGTGGCCCCTTGGGATGAAGACCAGATGGGATCAGATCGACTGCCTTCGTCGTTATGGTCTCAGCAGCACGTGAACCCCCTGATATGTTGTCCACTACTGTCCAGGCTGGTACCAGCCTCCCGTCAGGATCTGCCGACCCATAGGAAGCTCCTCCCACAGGGAATCCCTCCTCCGCAAGTGATGAAGAGGATTTGGAGGACACTCCCCCCACCTTTGAAGAAGGAATCTCTGCCATGATCGATGAAATGGTACAGGTGAACCTTGGTAGCGAGGCAGATCCGAGACCCACATTGATTAGTGCCACCATGTCCCTCGAGGAGCAATAGCGGTACATGGATTTCCTGAAGTAGCACTGTGACGTGTTTGCCTGGAGTTAGGATGAGATGCCGGGACTAGATCCTCAGGTAGCCGTCCACTGCCTCAGTCTCCCGACAAGTCATCGATGGTTCAAGAAGCCTCCCATAAAGATGTACCCTTCTCACGGTGCCATGGTCGAGGCCGAAGTTGACAAGATCATCAGAGCCAACTTCGTTAAGGAGGTCCAGTACCCCAAATGGCTAGCCAACACTATGCCAGTCAGGAAGATGAATGAATAGATCAGAGTTTTCATCGTCTTTTGAGATCTCAATCGTCACTACCTAAAGGATGATTTTCCCCTTCCAGTGACAGAGCTCTTGATTGATGCTACAACTGGATTCCAAGCCCTATCCTTCATGGATGGTTACTCCGGGTATAATTAGATCCGGATTTCCCCCAAGGATGAGGATTCCACCGCTTTCAGGGTTCCCAAGGTACTTTCTATTACCAGGTTATACCCTTCATCTTGAAGAATGTAGGTGCCACCTATCAGTGGACCATGCACCACATATTCAAGACAATCCTCAGGACATTGGTGGAATGCTATGTGGATGATTTGGTGGTCAAATCTCTCCAGCACCAGGACCATCTCAATGACCTTGAGAAATTATTCGACTTCCTCCGTTCTCACCATCTGAAGATGAACCCGCTCAAATGTGCCTTCGGGGTCACCTCCGGGAAGTTTCTTGGCTTTGTTGTCAGATACCGAGGCATCGAGATCGACCCAGAGAAGATCAAGGCCATTAGTAAGATTACTCCCCCAAGAAATATTCAGGATCTTTGAGGTTTCCAAGGACAATTATCCTACATACGCCAATTCATTATGAATCTGGTCAGAAAGTATAAGCCCTTTTCCCGGATCATGAAGAAAGGCTCTGCCTACGAATGGGATGAAGAGTGCCAGAGTACATTCGAGGAAATTAAGTAGTATATTCTCCCACCTCTGGTCTTGATGCCACCCATCCCTGGAAAGCCACTGATCTTGTACGTGACTTCCTTGGAATGATCTCTCGGTGCCCTTCTCACCCAGAAGAACAATGAGTAGACAGAAAATAGTCTCTACTACCTTAGTCGTATTCTCATCGATACGGAGACCAGATACTCCCCCATCGAGAAGATCTTCCTTGCAATGGTATTCACAGTACAGAAATTTCGACACTACCTACTGCACCATGAGGTACAACTGGTGTCTTGGTTAGACCCACTAAAGCACATTCTGAACCGCCCCATGTTGACCGGTCATCTAGCGCGGTGTGTGGTAATCCTCCAGCAGTTCAACATCAGGGTTTTCCCCTATAAAGCTATCAAGGGACATGCTTTGGAAGACTTTCTAGCTACCCATATAACCTCTGCAGACTAGCCCATGGACTTAGATTCTCCTGACGAGGCAATACTCTCAGTAGATCCTGCCATCCCATGTTGGCAGATGCACTTTTATGGATCCTCCTAGAGCCCCACCGGTAGGAGACTCAATGATCCTAGGCTCAACAGAGTGGGCCTGGGTATTGTCTATATTACCCCATCACAATCCATTCTACCGTATTCATTCCTGTTGTCAGAAGGCTGCACCAACAACGAGGTAGAGTTTCAGGCTCTTATCACTGGCCCCGAGCTAGCTCTTGAGATTGATGTACCCCATTTTCATGTGAAAGGGGATTCCGAACTAGTCGTCAATCAAGTCAACAGTGGATATGTTGTCAGAAATCCAGAGCTCATACCATTGTTGGAGCACAACCTACATCTAATGGATCGATTTCCATCCCGACCAGAAGTTACTCATGTCCCTTGATCTCAGAATGGTTGAGCTGATGCCCTGGCCAACCTGGCTGCATCACTTGTAGAACCCGAGAAAGATGATCTGATTATACGCATGGAACATAGAAGGGTCATTTCCCCCATCACCCCAGAGGATGAGGATAGCAAGTGAATAAGCCATCTTACTTCCGGGTCCTCCACGTCAGGACCCCCAGGTTCTCCATATGTATTGGTTGAAGTGACTCCTAACGAGAGATCCCCTTTTGTCGAGTACCTCCAAAATGGTTTCCTCCCGACTGATCAGGCTGAGCACGAGCGAATCTGATGCCACGCACTGCAGTTTACCCTCCATAGTGGTCCTAGTCTTGAGAAGATCCTCTACAAGTGCGGGTTTGATGGTTTTCTCCTCCATTGCATCCCAGGAGTTGAGATTTATCAGGTCATGCAGGAGGTTCATGCCAGTTCTTGTGGGGCTCACCAGGTGGGGCTGATGCTATCCCATCAAATTCAGAGACTGGGATACTTCTAGCCCTCCATGATCCATGATTGTATCGAGTTCTCCAAGAGATGTCACGCATTGAATTTTCATGCTAACCTCCTGCATCGGCCTCCATAACCTCTACACTCCACCAAGTACTCTTGGCCGTTTGCGGTGTGGGGACTTGATGTCGTGGGACCATACCGACCGGCGACAGCCCACCAATGCAGGTTCATCCTAACTGCTACAGATTTATTTTCCAAGTGGGAAGAAGCAGTTCCAATAAAGGAGGTCATGGCCCATTCCATCATTGACTTGATGAGCTCCAACATAATCCACCAGTTTGGAGTCCCTCACACCATCCTCACTGATAATGTAACCAACTTCCGAGCAGCCAAGCTGGAGAAATTGTACGCCATGTACAACATCCATTCGAACCACACCTCCCGCTATTACGCGCAAGAAAATGGGAAGATCGAGGTGTTCAAAAAAACCCTCTCTAACTTTCTGTAGGTAATTTTTGGTCAGAACAAGAAGAGTTGGCCAGACAAGCTCCCCAACGCCCTCTGGGCCTATTAGACGATGAATCGTAATTCCACCCAGGTGACCCCATATTCCCTGGTGTACGGAGCTGAGGCCATCCTGCCCATCACGATCCAACTTCCCTCGTCATGCACAGTGGTCTATGACCAATATGCTCCAGATAGGGTAGCCTAAATTCATCTGGATGAACTGGAAGCGCTTGATGATAATAGTCTTTGTGCCCTTCATGATCTGGAAAGTCATCAGAACAAGATGGCTAGAGACTTCAAAAAGAAGGTTCGCCTTCGCTCTTTTCTATAAGGATACTTGGTATTGGCCCTCAGGGTACCAATGATCAATGGAATGAAACCACCCAAGTTGGAGCCTAAATGGGAAGGAACTTACATAGTCCACAAGGTTTACCCCAATGGAGCATACTCCCTGGTGACTATGGATGGTGAGCGTATAACTTCTCCCACCAATGCTAATTTCCACAAGCAATACTTTTTCTAAGCCTATTGGTCCCACATGACCTTAAACTATTCGGTCCCGCATGACCCTAAATGGAACGTTGGTCCCACATGACCTTAAACTGTTCGGTCCTACATGACTTTAAATTGTGCATATCCTACATAACGTTAAACTTTATCTTTAGAACTACGTATTGCTTGATTACCATCCCTATGGGATACATAGGAACGTTCAGATGCCTCTTCTTGATCCCAGCCCCCAAACTCTTCTTTTTTTTGACTATCCCCCCTGGGTATAGTTCTCTCAGAGGATCCTCGCATGATATGGTGTAGGCTTCCTCACCCCCACTCATACCAGGATTGTAATGGTCACACCATGTGCCCACTCCCCATTCTTCTATCCTCCCACATCCTCACCGCATGACGTTAAACTGCATGGACTTTAAGAACTATGTATGGATTGATTCCCATCCTTATGGGATACGTAGGAACTCCCAGACATTTTTTCTGTTGGCCCAGCCCAAATGCCAAAGTCTTCCCCTTAGGTTAATAAATATGGTAGGGGTGCGAACTTTTGCCCCAATTCACGTCGAGCTAACCTCGATTCGGTCGTACATCCCACTCCCTAGAGACGTTCTCCTCTTTCAGAGATGGATACAACTATGATTCACCCACTCCTTTGATTGGGACTCCATCATCTTCCCCGTCCAGAAGGGCCCCCGAATGGTATGGATGCTAGGCCTAAGGGCTCTTTTACCACTTTGGGCCAATGCCCTCGAGGATGTTGAGAAACAAGCCGATACAAGTCCCACATTTAGAATTTGGTCAGTGGTCGATGCACATTTGTTGCTCCCATTTCAGGTTACTATAGGGGCTCTGTGTTTCGAACATGGTCAACAGTTGTCCTACGACATTGGAACCCCCCCAAGATGTCCCAAACATTGAGTGTAGTGGTTCATTCTACCCCATTGTATCTCCAATTGACAAACTCCCTTCGAGAAAAGCTTGGTTTTAGTCCCCCACATGACGGGGAGAGCTGAGACCGGCTCCTTGTTTCCCACACCGGACAATACTCACATGGGATTAAAAGCTGTGATGAGGAGGTAACCATACAAGAGGGCATATGGCCTTCCATCTGAGGCCCAGCCTCAGGCCCCTTGGACTTTTCGGGCCCCCAGCCCAGGTTCTCTCTTATGGGATTGTACGGCGTGGTGTGGGATTCTGTCCTCATTCACGTCGGGTTATTTTCCATGCTGTACACCTCCATTGTTTGGGGTATCTTACTCATCTCTTTCATCCTCACTACAGGATGTTAAACTACAAACTGGTCGGGCCCTTCCCATTTGAGGCCCAAGCTCTGGCCCCTTGGCCTTTTCGGCCCCCAGCCCAGATTCCTAATTTGGGTTGTATGGTGTGGTGTGGGATTATGTCCTCATTCACGTCAGGCTACTCACCATGCCGTACCCCCCCTTATTAGGGTATCTTACCCCCATGTGCCTTCAAGAACTAAATATGGCTTGATTCCCATCCTCGTGGGATAAGTAGGACCACCCGAATGTCTAGACATCGAGTCCATCCCCATCTCCCAGAAATCTTCCTTTTACCTTGGCCCCTTGTCCTACCCTTCCCCAGGGAGGGGAGTATATGGCGTGGCATGGGATTATGTCCTCATTCACATCGGTCTTGTAATGACCACGCCATGTACCTATACCTCCTGGGAGTTCTCTATCCCCTTACTATATACTCATCTCTTTAAATTGGTTACTATCATGTTGAGCACACTCTTTGACCCTCTTCGGCGGTTCACCAATGTGCCTAAGGGTACTCTGGTTTAGTACTTGGAATGTTGGACTCAGCTCGAACATTCTTCCACCCGCTTTTCAGGCTTTGTGTTCCCCTTCATTATGGATTCCATCACCTTTCAGAACCGAAGGGACCCCCAAGTGGAATGGATGCTAGGCCTAAGGGATCTCCTACCATTATGGGCCAACGTCCTAGAGGGACGTGAACAACAAGCCGATACGAATCCCGTATTGCGAATATGGTCAACGGTCGATGCTCATTTGTTGTTCCCACTTCAGGCTAATGCGATATGGATAATGTGTTTCAAACACAGTCAACAGTTATCCTCCATTTCCACGCCAACCCCATTAAGCCCAAAATATCGGTTACATGATTCACATCCTTATCCACATCATGATGTCCAAGTAGAACTTCGAAACTCTTGGTACTATTCCTCAGTGCGTGTCCGTACGTTAGGAGGGAAAAATCCACTATAAGGGCGTCATTCAGGGCTCCACACCGATTTCCCTTTGTCATGCATTCCCAGTATTGCAATAAACATCTTCCTCCCTTGGTTCCCACACCGAGTTTGACTCACGTGGGCTTAGGGATCGGGCTGAGGTCTGCACTTACTGGAGGGTTTTCACTCATCCGTGGTCCAAGCTCTAGTACTATAAACAAATATCTCATCCAGAACTATGTATGGATTGATACCCATCCTTATGGGATACATAGGACCACCCGGACGTCACGTTTTCGGGTCCAGCTCAATTGAGAGCTAGTTTCTCCTACCCCTTACCCTCTTACCTCTATGTAGGCCCCTTGGCCTAAGGCTCCTTTCTCAGAATTGCTTATGGTGTGGTGTAGGATCATGTACTCATTCATGCCGGGTATTCTGTACCACGTCGTGCACATTACTTCATGTCCAAGCCATACTATTTTAAACTATGCCGCCTGGTCCTATCACATGACCCTAAACTGTGACATTATTGTCCTGGCTGCACGATGAAAAACAACACTGCATCATGATTTCCTCACTCAAGGGGATACCATGTTTGGTATTGGTCACACGCCATACCATTTTTCAACACTTTCTATGGCTTGATTCTTGTGGTGATGCCATGGCCTGCTACCCTAGGCCTATCGCTTCACAAAAAAACCACTCACCTTAAAGGACAAAAAAGATTTATCAAATACTGATTCTTTTGGTGCGAGGGCCACACCCGCATGACCCTTTTATCCCCGACACTAGTACCCTGCCATGCCACCTCTTAGAACTGCATGCATCTTGATCCCCATCCTCATGGGGTACATAGGAACGTCCGTGCACCTTGCCTCGGACCCAACTTAACTCTTGTTTTCAATCCCTCGACCTAAAACCTCTCCAAGGAACACTTGGTGGTTGGAACCCCCGGTTCCCATTCACGTCGGGTTTTGGTAATTACCCCACCATGTGTCTCCCACATTTCCAATCATCCATGGTCCTAGTTCAATATCCCTAAACTATGATCTCCCTATGGGAAGGGACTTGACTCCCTCTATCTAATACGTCTCGTTGTCATATTCAGATGAATTTTGACAAAGAGTCCGAAGTGTGGAATTTTCACATGGACATTCCCCTCGTTCCATGCCCAAGCTTCATGAGATCTCTATTTGGATCCTCATCCTCTTCCACATCCGATGGGACCCCCTAATGGCCTGGTCCCATGCCGCATCGGCTCACCTACCGTCCTGGGCCAACGTCCCTAAAAATCTCGGATGACATTTGCGACAGGTCTCGTGTTTTGAACATGGTCAATGGTCGACCCTCATTTGTCTGTCCCCATTCTAGGATAACGCGATGTGGATGCTGCATTTCCACCACGTTCAAAAGTTATCCTCCATCGTCACTCCACTATCAATGTGATCCAGATTTTGAGCATCATGATTCACACATTTCCACTTCCTCATGTTCAAGTGGAATTCCAACATACTCACCTTCACCTCCTCGTGCATCTAAGTGCTCTATATGGACGAGTTAACATCATTGGGCCATCATTTACCGAGCATCACTTCACCCTAGAATGTTCCTTTCTGTGTTGGGAAAGTCCCCCATTACTTCTTGTTTCCTACATTGAGCATGACTCATGTGGTCTTAGTTGTTTTGGTAGGATGTGAACCAGCACGACCAGGCTTCTCATCACCCCACATGACATTAAACTATGCTTCCAGAACTACGTATGGCTTGATTCCCATCCTCATGGGATGCATAGGGACACCCATGCATTTCAACTTAGGTCAAGCCCCAATAATCATAAATCCTATTCCTCCCCATTTACGGCCCCCTGGTCTAACCCCTCGTGGGGAGCCATGTGGCTGAAGCTTTTCCCAGAACAAGTTCGGGATGCCCCACAATGACATTGGGAAGCGACAACTCCCTTGACAGAGAGTTCCTTTCTAAAATAATGAATTATCCATGATCAAACCGATGCATCCATCTAATGTTCTTCCACCACAGTGGCATAATTTCAAGAGTGTTGGATTCTGTTCGAACAAACCATCACTCCACATTCCACCCTTTGCGTGCCCCTTATTCGGACCCCTGTCCTATTTCATATCTAAGAGAACATTCTAACAGTATGGATTCTCAGCCTATGGACTGCCTATTGTCCTGGGCTAATGTTCCGGAAAACTAACAGATGACATTTTGAGTCAGGCCCCGTGTTTTGAACATGGTCAGCGGTCGACCCTCATTTCCTATACCCACTCTAAGCTAATAAAATAAGAATACTATGTTTTGAATGCGATCAACAATTATTATTTATTGTCACGCCACCCCCATAATGTTCTGAATCTAGGGTATCGTGATTCACACCTCCCATTCCCATATGTTCGGATTGATTTCAGCACCCCTAACATTACCCCGTTCGTGTACAAGAGCATGCTAGGAAAATGGTAATTTGATTGTTCTGAGAGCTTCATTCTCTAGTCAAGTCTCTCCTATTTCCTCCTGGAAATCTAGACCGGTTGTTGAAACCCTAGATGCCCGAAGCTTGGTTTGCACTCCTACATTTGGATGGGGTGATAAGGTGGTCATCCCTTGTTTCTCACATCGGGCCAGACCCAGGAGAGCCTAGGGAATGATCGCTGGATGCTCCGCAAACATCACAAGGATGCAATTAACTAATGTAAACAATGGAACTCATGCATTCTAAGACATTAAACAATCAAAGCATGAAAGTACATTTAAGGGTTTGTAATTATTACAGTACCCGGGGGTCGACTCCCCCCATGGACAGATTGACCTCATCAAAGGAACTTTGCAGCTCCTCCACCCTTTGGCTGGTGGTGTCCAGAAGTTGCTGCTGCCTGTTTTCCATCCTCTCCTCCTTGACAGTGAAAGGGCGCAGTTTGTTGGATGTGACCTGAACCGGCTTCATGCTGGTCCGGATAACAGCCATCTCCTCAGAGGCTCGCTTCATGCCCTCTTTGGCCTCCGCCAGCTGGGATTTCAGTTGTGAGACGAGCTCTGATTGTGGATCAAGAGAAGAAGAATGATCATATACCCATGCCTAAAACTGTTCAACCTCATTTTCAGTCTCGTAGAGCCTCTTGATGTTAACTGCCTTCCTCTGGGGCCTGCCTATGCTGAGGCCATAGTCATACTAACGAATCTTTTTCGCCATAATATCCTTTATGAGTATGAGAGGGCGCTGGGCATCCACTCCCCCAGCACATAGTTCATGCAATCGTGAGCGAAGTCTGTCCATATCATCCAACCGTAGTGCTTTGGGGGTGTCATTGATGAAGCGCATGATCTGCTTCCATGATCAGTGGCATACTATTTTTCTCTCCACCTCATCAGAGGTCATCTCGTCCTAGTCATCATGATTGGCAGGCTGGTCTACACGAAATTCCCCCAGGAACTCCTCAGTTGGGTCCACGTATTGTGTCGGGTCAGGCATGGCAGGTCCTGAACTATCTGGTTGATCCTCATCATTGGATCCCACCTCAATAACCTCAGGTATAGTCCCACTGGCATCCTCGCCAGCGATCGGGAGTGCTGTAGTTCGGTCAGGCTGGATGTCCACCTCCATAACCATTAGCATGCCCCTTGGAAGGGAACTACCAGAAGTCCCGACCAACTTCGCTACAACAGTCCAGGCTAATTGAAAGACTGTACACGCAAAAAATGGGACATGAATGTCAAATAATGTGGTCCGGGGATGGTAGTGGTAAATTTGGTAGAGAAGACTTACAGAGGTCAAATCCCCGGTCTCTCTCTCGTGCTAATGTCGTCGGAACCCCGAGATGTATCCTCCGTATATGGTTGGCAGGTTTGGAGACTCCAGGGGAGCCGCCTTGAGTGTCCCAGCCCCACCAGACATGGAAGTTGATACAACCACGAGTGTGAACCCCAAAGGTCCCACGTCGGCACCCACTGAGGGGTGAGAACAAGGTATGCGCACAAGGTCCTCTTGCATAGTGCAGATGATGATGAGGAATCTAGAGTAACCTAAGAGCAGAACCTGAAGAAGGATCTTGGGATTTTACCTTGAGGGACTCCGCAAAGTCTTCAAGATCTGAGGACTGATTGCCGACCTCACTCTCCTCCGGCGGACTCTCTCTACCAACCTCGTCTCCCCAGGATGATTCTTCCGATTCTTCCGGTAGAGGGAAGCGCTCCCTCAGGTCAACAGATGACAATTGTGGTGGGACCGTATGACCCAACAGCACCCTGACCTGATCTGTCATTGGGTGTAGGGCACCCCGGGAGTGGATAAAGTCTTCCATCTCGGCTATGTATTTATCCGCCTCCACCTGGTATACTGAAAAACTGAATTCAATAGGGCCAATCCCTGGCAAGTACATCTAGAGGAGGTTAAGGTGCTGCCATAACTCAGATGGGCCGAGGAATTTCCGGTTGACTTCCCAGATGTCCCAGGCCTCCGGGAAGACAATGTTCTCCAGCATGTCAATATTTTGTATCCGTTTCCCTGGGGCCTGAGTATAAATCATGCGGAATCCTCTCGGTGGCCGCCTCTCCAGATGACTCTGTTCTCCTGGGACCACTGGGACCACTACCGCTGCCGGATCCACCACCACTGTGTCCCCCTTAACTGGTGAGGCCATCATCACTATGGTAGCCCCTCCACGGCAGGATTCCCTTATCACCTTTTTTCCTTGGCCCCGAGGTTGTGGAGGCTCACCATCACTGAATAGAGTGGTTGGCCAATTCAGCGTCTCCCCCGGGTAGGCTGCCTCCCAGCTCTAGGAATATTCCTTTATCAGCTCGAGGATGGTGGTCAGTGGAGGCAGTTCATTCCGCTTTTTCCTATATTCCTGTGTGAAAATGAGCCAAATCTTCCTCATCACGCACAGGTACTCCTCGTAATGCACCTCCAGGTAGACCTGCGGGGTCAGTCGCTGCAGGTACCGAAATTGACTTGCAAACTGGTGTGGGGTGTATGGCTCGCAGAGCCGCTCGTGGTCCACCCTGGCCACCAAGACTCCACCTCGAAAAGCCAAGTGGTAGGCCCGATGCTCTTCTGTCCCCCGACCATCATCCGTAAAGGTCCCCGTCGACAACAGAAATGGGTGGAAATTTAATTCCTCCACCCTCCACACCCACTTCAGAACCGATGGTGCAGTCAACTTGGTCGGAAATATCCCTATGAAATTCAGGATAGATGGGCGGATGTTTGACCCTGGATGCAAGATGGGGTTCAGATACTCATAGATCACCCTGATGTGCGCCACTATCCACCCGTACAGAAGATGGAATGGACCACATACTCTCTATGGATTCTTCCCCTCACTAACGTGCAACAATATCTTATACAACTTGGCGAGCATCAGGATACCTAGGTTGACCCGCCCTCCTGTCGCCAATGTGGATGCCATGATGAAAGTACTTGGTCGCACTCCCATGTTGGTATCCCTCCCCAGCAGGATCCAACCATAGATGAGAGCTGTGATGAAGGCCGCCGGTCTGACTATTGGATGTTGTTCAGTGCTGACACTGACCCCTAGGTCTTCCACTGGATATTCTCCAACAACCACCAGTACGAGTGTTCCTTACTCTGGGCCCCCTTTGGGAATGTCCGAGGTCTTGCTGGGAACTGACGGTCTACCGATAAGTTCAGAAAATTTTTGAACCAATGCTTGAAGTGGACATCCCTCACCGCCTTCTTATCCTCCCTGGGCACGAGATCCATCAATGCCATTTCCAGACACGACATCTAATCCAGATCCTCCCATGCACCCATAGTAGGGAGGAATTCTTCATACATCACCTCCAGTATCGGGACCCCTTAGATCTGATGCACGTCCCATAAGATAATGCTGACCTCCCTATGATACAGTTATAATATATTTGTCCCTGGTGACCACCGGCTCAACAGCTCCGGCGTTAGCTGCTTCAGCTGGTAGATGTGGAACTGGGAATCCCAAGATACCTCATATAGGACCACTCTTCTCAGCTCCGCCTCAAACTCTTCACATGAGGCACCTACTCAGTAGGCCTAGACCCAATCATCTGTGAAGTTGCCGCCCTGGCACATGTCCCATTCCTCATACCACCCATTCTTCAGGTTCCCCAGCACCGCCTTGAGGATGGTTCAGTACAGAGGAGGAGACGTCTCTAGATGAAATTCCCTCCCGTTAATGTTGTTCAGATGATTGTATAAGCAGTCAGCAACGACAGGCATTAAATCCTCTCGGGCATGGCCATCAGCCGCCCAAAACTATCGACACTGGCACGACGTGCTCCGAAACCAGTAAGCCGGCTCGTACCTACTTTCTTCTGGGATAAAGACATCATCCCTCAGCCCAAATCCATATAAGGGAAACCTCCAACACAACGGGTAGTTCTTATGGCTCTTTGATAGCATCTCCACCAATAAAGTATGGTCTGAGTGGCTACAAACCAACTCTCCTTGCCCCAGACTGTTCGCCATATCATCCCTCTGGGCGGCATCCGCAAGCACCCCCTGGGCAGCTTCTTGGTGGGCCATTCAGGTCTGGAACTTGGATGATTTATTGGAAAGTTTTCGAAGCTTGTCCGTAGAGCATGATAGCGAATTTTCTTCATGAAGACTTTTTGCATAGTGCTACCTAGGCATTAAAGTGCTAGATCACAGAGTGGAAACGCAGAGTCGAGGACTCACTGAGTGCCGAGAAGACTCGATTCGCAGAGAAGACTCACAGAGTACGTGGAGTTTTGTGAATCAAGAGTGAAAAAGGACAAATTCACGTATAAGAGAATGGAAAAAAGAGACGACCACCCCCTATTTACAAGCGACGGCCTTCGGAGCTTTACAGCACGTCCAGTGCGCACTGGGCTTCATAGCGCACTCAGACCGTGCATCCCCTATCCACCTTGTGAGCCCTCTTTGTGAGCTAACATCGTTAATGACCGATGATTTTGGAGGTTACTTTTAGACTTCGACCCTTGATATTTCCGCAACTCCAAGTTTGAGGGGGGGCATTTTTTGGCGCCAAAATTTTGGATAAAGAAGAAACCCAAAAGAATTCTCCATTGACTGCCTCGTGAAGCCACTTTGCGGAGGCCCCCACCAGCACCGCGGCCACTACGAATCAAGTAGGCGGGCCGATCCACGAAAAAATTTGATGTTTGCGAGCCCGCTACGAAACAAAGAGTTGGGATGCTCCGTGAACACATTTGAAGTTCACGAGCCCACCGTGAAGCAAGGAGGCGTGCCGCTTTGCAAACGCATTTGACGTTCGTGAGCCCTCCGCGAAGCAACCAAGGCCATCTTCACACCACGTAAGCTCCGATTCGCGGCGCCTTTTGCCTATAAATATTGGGCTCCCCCTGATCCCAAAGGATAGACAATCGGACCTTTCAACTTCCTAGATCCCGAATTGTGAAGCATCCTTCTACTCTACAAACCATGAGCTGTGCGAGGTACTTATGCTCCGTAAAGTGCCTACCCTAGTCTCGTCTTGATCCCATCTTCTGAGAGGGATTCCATTCGCAAAGCCTAAGGGATTTCGTGAATGAAGTGGATCCCCAAGGGGACCCGGGTCATTGTAGAGAATTTATGCTTTGTGAAACACCCTTCATGTACCCAAGATCCCCATGATAAGGTAGGGTCACTGTACTTCGTGAAGTACATTACTTCACAAAACCTTTCTTTGTGAGGCACCTCTGCTCCACGAGGTAGTGCTCCATGAATTCCTTTCCAATTCGCGAAGCACCTCCTATATGCACCTCTTCCCTATGCTTATTCTTAGGCACCCCACTTTGTAAAGCACACCCCTTCACAAGTGGCCTCCTCCACGCAGAGAAACAAAGCTTCACAAGGCCCCTGCCTATGAACTCCTCTGCTTGGAAATAGCTTTTCCCGTGCGACCCTCTAGGTTTTCACGATGTGATTTCAGGGTCCCCTGGATGACATCAGCCATTGCGGTGCTTCACCCCATGCTCCTTCGCATAGGCACACTAATGGCTATTGCTTCTTTGCATAGCCACGCTAACGTGGGCCCCTCAATGGGTTTCTATATGACACCCCCTCACCATGGCTTTTCCTATACTCTCCCTACACCAAGGAGAAGAGGGTACCAGTTATATAAGTCCTAGGGGTGTGGAGAAAACCCACCTTGTCTGAGCTGCAGGACATTAAACTGCAAAGCACCCTCTTCCTCAGCACATGATGTTAAACTGTGACCCCGCCCTGTGCTTCGCACGCGGGGTGCCCCCACCTTGGACATTCTTCATACCGCCTGGTCTCCATAGGGGATGATATCCTCCTTATCGGAGTGGCTTTTGTCCATGGGGAAAGGAAGGCCAACTTGGCATAAGCCCCTAGATTTTCTCATCGGAGGCAGCATCCCTGATCCTCCTTTCATCTTCGGTCCCCAGGGCCAGTGAAGGGCATGTCGAGAAATGGTGCCTCTCATTTCTTTGTTACCAAATCCCTCTCTCACCATGCTTTGTCGCCCTGGGCTTCCATCTTGGAGTAAGTCCCAATATTTCTCTCCCTGGGCCGCTCCATGCGTAAGCCCCACTCTATATCCCACGGACGAACCTTTCACGACGTGATCATCGGGTCTCTGCTACCTCTTGTTTCTCACACCGAGTACGACTCACGTGGGCTTAGAGTAAGCACCGACCCTAACACCATCACCCTGGGAATACTAGAGTATAATCCCCACACCATCTGAATAATCTGGACTTTGATCATTGGCAAGGCAAGGTACGTAGGAAGCCTCCCCGAGGTTCAAGCCCACCACCACCCAGTCATTCCTTCATGTCAGGTTCGCCCCCATCCCGCATGACGATAAACTATATCCCCCATCCCAAACTACGAGGACTTTGATATTTTCCATGGAAAGGTACGTAGGAATCCTCCCTGAGGTTGAAGCCCACCATCCACCTGAACCCCAGGTCCTTATTCATGATGGTTCACCGACTCCTGCCTCCCCATGGGCAGCCTAGAGTGTAAGCCCCACACCATCTGAACTACGTGGACTTTGATCCTTGCCAAGGCAGGGTACGTAGGAAGCCTCCCTGAGGTTCAAGCCCACCACCACCTGGTCGTTCCTTCACGTCAGGTTCGCCCCCATCCTGCATGATGATAAACTATATCCACTACCCTGAACTACGAGGACTTTGATCCATGTCAAGGTATGGTATGTTGGAAGCCTCCCTGAGGTTCAATCCCACCACCACCCGATCGTTCTGACCATCTTTACGACGGTTCACCATCATCTTGGGAATCCTAGAGTGTAAGACCCATACCCCCATCCCAAACTATGAAGACTTTGATCCATGTCAAGGCATGGTATGTAGGAAGCCTCCCTGAGGTTCAATCCCACCACCATCAATTGGTACCGACCATCTTCACGTCGGTGTACCAACCCCCATCATCTTGGGAATCCTAGAGAGTAAGACCCATGCCCCCATCCTGAACTATGAGGACTTTGATCCATGTCAAGGCATGGTACGTAGGAAGCCTCCAGGAGGTTCAATCCCAAAACCCATCAGACCCCAAGTCCATATTCACGTCGATTCACCAACACACACATCCCGAACTACAAGGAATTTGATCCATGTCAAGGCATGGTACGTAGGAAGCCTCCCTAAGGTTCAAGACCACCACTACCTAGTTGTTCCAACACCCTTTACATCAGTTCATCCCAGTCCCATACGACGTTAAACTGTGGACCTCCATTCAGTGGAAAGCCGTTGTCAATCCATTCAGCAGTACGCTGTTGTCACTCCATTCAACGGTAAGACGTTTTCATTACAGCAGTAAGCTGTTGAGATCTCATCAATTGGTAAGCTGTTGTCACCCCAATCAATGGTAAGCCATCATCAGATAAACTACGTGGACTTTGATTTCCTACCACGAGGATACGTAGGAAGCCTTTTCAAGGCTCAAGCCCAAAACCATCATCATCCTTATGACGGTGTCATCCCATTCATCATCCCCATCAACCACTCCATCATCCATCTTGATCCTTACCCGGGCCGCCACATCTCGGTTGGATCATGCCATTCCATTCCCCATTCCGTATGATAGCATTCGGGAGGCCACCCACACGGTGGCCCAATCAGTGTTCCCTCCAGGGGGTTCCTCTGTCTGATCCACTCTAGTCAGTGTTCTAATCATCCCGATCCATCTCTGCTGGACATTAAACTTGCGGCATACCCTGTGTTAAACATAGGAAGCTGAGGAAAACCTCATATACATGCCCATGGAATACGATTCCCTGCGTTCGACATGGGATTCATCGGGCTTCTGCGCCCTCGAGAAGCCCTATAATAAGGGACATAAGATAGAAAAACCAATCCCCAACATCCAGACATGCCAATGATGCCTAGCGTGACTACTCCTCTAACCGAAGGTTGCTTCCCTGACCAGACCCCTTGGAATGTCCTGACAGAAGCAGCGTAATTAACTGGTGTCCATGAAGATATGGTGCCCAGAAGAGTTTCACGAACAACGTCTTAAGTCTATGAGGGAGAATCAGACTAGGTGACGAGTTCTGAGGAGGAATCCATGGAAGGAAGAACTGACATCCCATCATCCTATTTCGATCAAGTTGAAGACGTCCCTGAATAAGGATCGGATGCTGCCTACCTTTGGAAGGTGGGAATGATGGGAGACCAAAAAATCCATGTCTCTCGTCCCCGAACGAGATAGACATGCACACCCTGGTGAAAGTGTCAGAAACAACCCCTTTTCGGCAATTGTACCATCGGGTGGTATACTAGTAACACCACTAACCATTGGGCAGTCGATGCCACTAGCCCTAGTAGTAGAGGGTGCACACCGATTGAGCGTGTTGCATGATTTCTAGCACCAGAGGCCACCGAGGTTACAGGGTGAGATGGATCCATAGGCAGTTGAGGACTAGATGGAGGCCGTGGTTAGAGTTTTTTAACAGGTAGGGACACCTGCTGATCTCATGGTGATCCTTTCCAACAGTCTCCTTCTTTCAATCATGGGAAGATGGTGGAGTTTGATGCTCCAGGTTCCTGAAGAGGTGAATCTCCCCTGGGTAGACTTTGAGAGCCTATCTAGGGTAGAGTTTTTCCCAGATAATTTATGCACAGTGCGTATACATGAGCTTCTCCACTTGCAGCAGGGCAGCATGAACGTGGCTCAGTATTCAGAGAGGTTCACTGATCTCTCATGTTAATCCACTGACATGGTGTGTGACCCTTTCTCCAGGGAGCTAAACTTCGAGCAAGGGATCATACAGGAGATTAGAGATTCGATTATTTCTCTTATCATCCCAACATAGGTGGGGGTGTTAGAGCGAGCACTATTAGTGGAGAGATTCCTTGATGACCAGTCACCAGCAGCGAGATCCACCACCAGACATCACATAGAAGAGTCATCTACAGCTATAAACAATCAGATGATGTAGATTTCCAAGAGGACCAGATGTATAGGTGGACGACCTCAGGATAGAGGGTTAGTTACGTGGGGCTCTCAAGACAGAGTAGGATAGGCGAGGAGCAGGCTGAGTTACTCTTGCGGCGGGCAGGGTCACATGGCTCGCGACTGCCCGAACCTCCATACGGACAACCAGTAGATGGTCAAAGGACCTTTTGGGCAGAGGAGAAGATTCGATCGAGGAGGTCCATAGGCATTAGGTAGATGTGGCAGAGTAGCTGGCTGTGCAGCAGGCGATGGGTGATGATTTGAGGTTCTACCACCACCACCTCTAGGTGGTCCACCCCGACTACAGGGAGTAGGTGGACAGGGACAAGCTCAGCTCCAGGAAGCTGAGGCTTATTACAATGGTGCTCTGGAGATTATTTGAGGTACGATATGCATCTACTCCACCTTAGCTGTAGTACTTATAGACACAAGTTCCAGTCACTCTTTTATTTCCACAACCCTCGTTTGGAGCTCAGAGATTCTGGTGGAGTTGTTGGCTTTATCCTTATGTCTAGAAACTCCTAAGAGAGACGATTCGATGATTACACACTAGTATCATTAGTGTGAGATTACTCTAGGAGGAGAGATCTTCGGCTGGGATCTTCTTGTAGCGGCATCGAGGCCTTAAGACGTAATCTTGGGTATAGATTGGTTATCTACAGTCCATGCTCAGATCGACTGTATTAGGCACAAAGTGTGGTGTGTCTATGAGGATGGGACCATGTTTTATTTCACAAAAAAGAATGGAACCTTTGAAGCATAGGATAGACTTACCCAGAGGAGGGTGTAGCGGATCACACACTAGTTGGCTAACCTTACCCTCGGAGTAGTTGATGTTTAGAGTCTGATCTATCCTATAGTGGTGGACTAGTATGATGATGTTTTCCCAAATGATGTTCTAGGTCTAACTCCTCATAGATAGGTGAAATTTTATATAAATTTATACCCCAGGAAGACACTGATATCTACTACAGCATATCGGATGGCTCTCGCAGAGCTTCAAGAGTTGTGAGTACAATTGGGGGACTTGTAGAGCAAGGGGTTCATTAGGCCCAGTGTGTCTCCTTGGACAGCCCCGATTTTGTTCTCCAAGAAGGAAGATGGGAGTTTGGGACTCTATGTGGACTATCGGTGCCTGAACCAGGTGACCTTGAAGAACAAGTACCCACTACCAAGTATTGACGATATTTTTTATCACTTGAAGGGAGAACGGTGGTTTTCGAAAATTGACCTCAGATCTGGCTATCACCGGCTCAGGGTACAAGACGAGGATGTGCAGAAACCGACCTTCAGATGTCTGTATGACCACTATGAGTTCCTGGTTATTCCATTTAGTGTGACCAATTCCCTAGCAGTGTTCATGGAACTCATGAACAAGATCTTCCAGCCATACTATGATCACTTTGTGGTAGTCTTCATCGATGACATCTTGATATAATCAGCTACAGAGGAGGATCATTCCTATCATCTATAGATAGTTCTGTACACACTCTGAGAGAACCATCTTCATGGAAAGATCTTAAAGTGTTAGTTCTAGATCCGAGAGGTTCACTTTCTAGGACACGTCATCTCAGAGGCTGAAGTTTCAATGGATCCAGCGATGATTGAGGTTGTGCTTTCTTGGGAGCCACCCAAGAGTGTGACGGAGGTGCAGAGTTTCCTATATCTGGCTGGTTACTACTAGAGGTTTGTGCATGAAATTTCTAGAGTTGCAGCACCCTTATCAGCATTGAAAAAGAAGGGGAAACCCTTCGTGTGGTCAGAGATATGCCAACAGCGTTTCCAGAAGCTGAGGTAGAGACTGAAGAGTGCCCCCATCTTGAGGCTACTGAAGAAGGGAATTGGGTACGTAGTATACCGCGATGCATCAGGGTCCGGGATTGGATGTGTCCTGATGTAGGAGTGAGAAGTGATCGCTTATGGTTCTTGGGAAGGGGAACGTAGTAGCAGATGCACTCAGCAGAAGATCTGTTATAAAGTAGTTGAGTGAGGCGACGAAGTAGCTAGCCACTTTGTGGATATCCTACATGGATCAAGATGGAATATCTTATCTTTAGTCTTTGACAGTCACTCCCCCACTCCTTCAGCGAGTCAAGAAGGTGCAGCCAGGGGACACTAACTGCGAGGCATGACTTGCTTAGATATCCATTGGACAAACACCTGATGGATTTTCTGTAGGTGGGGAGCACGTCATCATCTTCCGAGGGAGCACTATGGTACCGGTGGCACTATGAGAGGAAGTGTTGAGGGAGTTCCATACATCCCCTCTAGAAGTACATCTCGGAGTGATGAAGATATACTAGGACCTCCAGCGTCAGCATTGGTGGCCAGGAATGAAGAAAGCAGTGGAAGAGTTTGTCTCACGGTGCCTCACTTGTCAGCAAGTGAAGACAGAGCATCAGGTTCCAACATCCTTAGTTCATCCACTAGAGGTGCCAGAATGGAAGTGGAATGAAATTTCTATGGACTTTGTGATAGGACTTCCACACACGTCTAAGGGACATGATTTCATCTGGGTGATCATTGACCGACTCACCATGTTAGCCTACATCCTACCTATCAGAGAGCAGAGTTCAGTAGAGGGCTTGGGATGCCTCTATGTGATGGAGATTATACGGTTTCATGGATTTACTTCGACGATTGTCTCTGATCATGATGCACAATTTACTTCCTGGCTATGGAAGGGGTTTGTAGAAGGTGTTCGGGACCCAACTTTGATTGAGCACCACCTTTCATCCTCAGACAAATGGTCAGACAGAGAAGACCATTCATACCCTTGAGGACATGATGCGTGCTTGCATCCTAGATTTTGTGCATAGTTGGGAGGATCACTTTCCCTTGGTAGAGTTTTCATACAACAACAGTTATCACTCCACTATCGGTAAGGAACCATTTGTGGCATTGTATGGTCGACCTTGTAGATCACCTCTATGTTGGACTGACCCTGGGGAGTCAGCACTCATGGGATCGGAGATGGTACGAGATACCATGGAGAAGGTGCAGATCATCCAGGAGTGGATGAAAACTGCACAAAGTGAGTATAAGTCTTATGCTGATAGCATATGGAGACCTCTCGAGTTCGAGGATGGTGACTAGGTCCTTCTACGGGTCTCACCTCGACAAGGTCTGCAGAGATTTGGCCAGGGTGGTAAGTTATCTCTGAAGTTTATCAGACCCTTCTAGGTCCTCAGTAGAGTTGTAGAGGTGGTGTACTACCTAGATCTTCCCCCTATGTTGCACTGGGTGCACAACATATTCCATGTATCTGAGCTGAGGAGATACGTACATGATCTTTCGCACATCATTGACTGGGGAGAGCTGGAAATCAACGATGGGGCGATGTTTTCAGAGGTTCCAGTGGAGATTAAGGATCAACATGAAAGGTTCCTTCGTGGGCAGTCGATACCTCTGGTGCGTGTTCGTTGGAAGCATAGGAACCTCCAAGAGATCACAATGGAGCGAGAGGCTCAGATTCATGCTCAGTACCCCCACTTGTTTCCCTATTTTTTATTGTGGATTTCGGGGATGCAAAACCCTGAGGTGGGGAGAATGTAAATACATAGATTTTTCATGTAATTTTTTATTATATGGAATTATTAAGAGTTTGAAAAAATTAACGGCGCATGATTCTAAGGCCCGGTGTGCCCATAATGATTTTTTGAATTTTTTTCTGGTACGTTCTATAAACACATGAGCGGCATTTTTCTAACTTCTAAACTGGTGATAGGAATTAAAATTTGAGGACACCATTGAACTTGCAGGGCTGAAATTTGCTTTAGGATACCTTCACCGTGACCGTAGTAGGTCGAGGGTGGAAGTTGGATTTTTGGTTTTTCGTGTGAGAAAAGAAAAATAAAATAAATAACTTTTATTTTATTTATTGAAACCTCTCATTTGAATCTTGGATGTGGGGATCACACACGGGTGTTCAAACATTTATTGCTGGGAATTAAATGCCTAGTTACACAAAATGTGTAATGATGTTTTCTTTTAATTAATAGCATTCATTAATTCTAAATTAATGAATCAACTTGTTAATTAAGAGTTATATTTACTCTTCTTGAGGGGTTTTGGGTGGTGGTTTTCCATTGGAGAAAGGGAGAGGAGGATCTTGAGGCTCTTGAAGAAGAACGGATCCACCAAGAAAGGTAAGAGGATCATCGTTCGAGCAGCTTGTGTGGGAACGACGAACACCGACATCACCTCCAATCGCGAGCATACTTCAACGAACAAACGAGGTAGGGAATTTGTTAATTTTTGTTCCTCGTAATGAGATAATGTTTTCAATCTTTGAACCACCTACTATCAATCTAACGTAGATGGTGTGGACTATATGAACATGGACCGATCCCTCAGCTAATTCATTATTAACATCTTCTTCACGGGTGGATCGACGAGTTGAGAGGAACCCGACCACATCGCTGATGACCGAAGCCGGTGGGGGTACAGGCGGCGGACTACACACCGGCCGACCACGGTGGGGGCGGTGACATAACCGCACCGCCGGAGGAGGCCACAACTCGTCGGGCGTGGCAGAGGAGGACGACTTCTGGCACACCACTGAAAGGAGGATTCAGTCATAGAGGTAGCAGTGGCGCATTCCGGCACCACTGGAAGGAGGAGCCTGCCGGATTTCTTGCCGGCCGCATCACACCGAGCAGGACTCACACTGGCAGGTCCCGTGTTCTAGCAGGTAGTGCCACATGGCGTTGCAGGGCCAGACAAAGTCGAATGATCCATTGGACTGTTTGGAATTCTGGGGGGCACCTTCCCCCCAGGTAGTAGCTAGGGCAGGCCCCACCACGACAGACCGCACCCAGCCAGGTAAACCGCACCCAGCTGAGGAGGCCGCACTGAGCGGGTCGCGCCTAGCAGGCCACACCCAGTGGGCTGGGCCCACCATAGTCTAGCCAATTAGGGCCGGACCCAGGCCAGGTCGGGTCAACCAGAACAGGGTCGGGTCAGCTCAGGCCGGGTCAGTCGGACCAGGTCGGACCGGACCCGGGCCCATCTAGACCCAAATACGTCCTTTTGGCCATATCTTGAGAACCGGGCATCTGTTTGACGAACCGTCTGTTGTAACAGAATTCTTGGATCGATATGGTCCTTTTGGTATAATCCACATGAGTTTTGGATATAGTTGGAGTACGGATGGGTTGGATCGAATCCAAATCCAATCAGACCCTCGAAACGGAAACACTAATAACTTTCTGATCGGGTGTCCGTTTGACATGCCGTCAGTCACGTTGGGAACCTATTAACATGACAAAACATCGTGATAATTCTTCATGGGACTTTGTGGTAGTTTAAGTATCATCCAATGGCTTGAAGAGAAGAACCTCCCAGAATCAATCATGCTTAGTGCAGGAACCCTATGGCTGGATGTACTTGAAGAATCTCCAGATCCTGTGTGGGTCATCTTCAGATCCTGTGTGGGTTATCTTCTACCAATCTTGTGTGGGTCATATACAGATCCTGTGTGGGTCATCTTCAGATCCTGTGTGGCTCATCTTCAGATCCTGTGTGGGTCAAATTTGATCCTGTGTGGGTCAACAACATAGCTTTTCGACGAAGTAAGATGATCTATCAATACAACTAATCATCTATACTTCCATACTTTATTTATACCTGGTCTGAGATGAGTATTTACCTTTGTGGTACACTTATGTGTGGTGATGAATTTGTGGTATTCTTCTGTGTGGAATTACCTTTGCGTTACTTACCTTCTTGGTGTTACCTGTGTGGTACTTTTATCTTAGTGGTTTTACCTATGTGGTACTTCAACCTTTATGGTGTTACCTTTGTGGTATTTGTCCCTAATGTGTGAGATGTGTATATATTGATAAATTAGGTATATGTATGGGAATATATCTAAGTAGTGTTTATGTATATTGCTTTGTGCTTTGAGATTGAGGTCTTTCTTTGTGGTTGATCCTTTTTGGATTCTAAGAGACCTTCGGGGGTCTCGGGGTCCCTACTGAGTATCGTTTTACTCACCCCTACACGGGCTATGCCCGCACCTTCCTATGTCATGTGTAGACAACATAAAACATTGATCAAGGATGAGGGTGCTAGGAATGGAGGCTTCTCAGTGGTGGACCATTATACGAGACATACTAGAGAGACGACCGATTGAGAGTTGTACCTACCCTTTAGGTAGGATCCTTGGCGGGTGTTCACAGGAGCTGTTTTTAGTTTTACTTGTACTTTCTAGTTGGGCTTGTATTTCGGCCCCTTTACTTATTATACTCACCCTTTTAACTATAAAATTTACTTTGTTATTGTATCTTGCTGTGTGCTTGGATTGTGTGAGATTACAGGATTAAAGGAAACGCCTTCCCAGTTTTAGGGATATGCATTTCTGGTGCTAGTTGCCAGCCCCTGGCCTATGGAAGGCAGGCTTGGGGTAGTCATGGTATAGGTCCCGGGGGACGGGTCGTGATAGAGCTACTAAATGAGTTAATCATATCATCCTGTTCTCAAACATTTCTCAAGGAGGTCCCCAATTTACACATTCCAAATTATTCACTTATGGGATATCAACAATTTTGGGAAGAATCTTGGAATCACTTTGTTGAAGATAACCTGAAACCTGATCTTCCCATCATTGATATTGAACAATATACACGTTTTGACATCTCTCTTTCATTGGAAGATGATGAAGAAAATGAACCTACTTATATGGATTTTCCAATGGTCTTTCTATAAGAGATCAATTTCCAAGATGACTTATTTGAAAGGGATGATTTCTTGATTGATTCATCATGTTTTAATTTTATTCAAGCTGAATTGTTTTCTGATTTCTTCTTTTCTGAAATTTATAACACATCAAAAATAGAGAATACCTTTGATGATACGAAGGAGACCACCCAAGTGGTGGTGATCGAGGAAGAAGATATAGAGAAGCTGGTGGTGGTGCGACTACCTCCTCTGCAACAAATTTAATACTATACGGAGGAGGAAACCACTGAAGTTAACAGGGAGCACCCCTATTTTCTTTTCCCTCCCACTTCTGAACTCAAATTCTATCTTTATTATTTCTTGGGGGTTATGAACTTTCATATATTCTTTGGGGTTATCAAATCTTGGGTTTTACTCATGGACACTGGGAAAAGTCACATGTGGTGGTTTATCTCAAAGAAGCCACATCCACCATCTAATTGAGGATAATCCACTACAACTGCCTGACTAGGGGAAGTAAAAACCTAGCACCCGCTTGGGGGGTCAAACCAAGAATTATCTCTTTTCTACCACTTTCTTATTTCTTTTTATTTCTTTTTCTCATGTCTTGTCATTTCTTTATTTTAGTTTTAAAGTGGTAGCAGTTCAGAGCTTAACTCAAGGTTACCACTGAAAAATAAATCAGGTTGTGTCTTTCCTTTTCTTTATTTTGTCTTCTACCCAATTTAATTTCTGTGTGACCATCATTATTTATATGATTTGAGATAAAATTAGGGTAGTAAATGGAATAAGTGTGGAGGAGGTATTTCAACTTGTTTTTATGAATTTCTTTTTGTGTGCTTTCATTTTATTTTTCATGTTGTTTTTTTGAAATTTTCTTATTTTCCTTTTCTATTTTTGGGTGTGTTTTTAGGAATATTGAGCTGAATTGAGTACTTTGGAAAATTTAAACCATCTTGGTAGTTTTGGAACATTGATTGATTTGAATATTTTAAGATTTAAATGATTTATAAATGTATTTTTTTTTGATTTATGATCTTTTAATTAGATGATGTTTGGTTGATTGTGAAACTCAAGTGCACTAGTACTGTCCAAATTGAAAATCTTGCCCAACCCAAGAGGTTTATAAACCTATTTTACATCTTCTTACATTTCTATTTTTCTTGATAGTCTTGAAGTATGTTGTGTGATCTATAAATTTATATTTTTCTATTTTTCAAAGCTGTTAGAGTTCATGGAATGTGTTAAGTATGATTGAGGCACCACTTTGAAAGTCCTTTTGCATCAAACTCTTATTTTGGACTACCTTTACTTATGAACTTCATTAAGCCCATAGTATCATTGAAATACCTTGTTAGGAACCCACATTAAAATCCATTTATCCCTTTCCAATTTTCTCTAGATGTTAAATTCATGATTATTGTTGAACTCAAGTGTGGGGGAGGGAGAAGATGGGTTGTGTTTTTCTTTCCTGAAGAATCTTTTTGAGTTGAATAGAAAGTGTTGCCATATTTATTACTACTTGGGTGGAATAAATGTCATGATAGGAATATGGATGGGTGGACCAATATATCATTACAAATATAGGCTGGGTGTTCACCAATTTTTGAAGATCAAAAGCCACCTCTCTTTTCCTCAAAAACATGATTCTGAAGAGAAATCCAGATCTAAATTCATGCTGAAACAATGCTAAAAAAGGATAAAAGAGGGATTAACATCATTGAATATTAAATGAAGAGAGTTAAATTCCAAAATAAATAGGTTTTTGGAGGTTAATAATTTTCTAGCTGATTGAGGAGCACACCATTCCGGAGCAAAACTATTTTCATGCATTTACATTACTTTAGAGCTTAACCATCCTCATTCTGCCTCATATGTTTTTACATTCTAAACATGCCAACCCTCAGATTCAGAACAAACAATAAAAAATAACTCATTACTGATAAATTTTTGACTCTATGATATAGAGATACTATGAGGATAGAAATCCTATGGATATCACACATGTTTTTAGAAGGAGAAAAACTCCACATTAAATATCCTTGAGTAAAGAGAGAAATATTTTTCCAGGGAGGTAGGTATGACATGCATGTGAGGATTAATATGAGATTGAATGGATTCATATGATTTTTAATGATTTATTAAATTTTTATCCATGTAGGAGGCATGATATTTTCTTTGATATGATAATTGAGCTAGTTTGTCATTTTTGCTTTGAGAAGTTTGTTTTGACCTTGGTATAAGATGATTTCACAGGAGTGAAATGTTTAAGTATGGGGGAATTTATAGAACAAATATTTTCAATTATTTTATTCTTAATTTAAATGTTTTTAATCCCACCAATGTTTTATTTAAAGGGAAATTGTCACATTTTATGTTTTAGGAGTATTTTTGAGCTTAATTGAAAAAATAGATTATTTTGGATTTAAACTGTTTTAGTTTATTTTTATGTTTCGGACATAACATTTTATACACTGATAAAAATTTCAAAATTCTTCTTTTATAGGTTTATTTGTTATATGGGATTCATTTTATCCATTTGGACCCAAATCTCAATCCATTATTTGGAAGCTCAAATGTAGCTCACAAATCAGGCTTTGAAAACTATGCACAAAACTGGAGAAATTTATTGTTGGGACCATATATCATAAATGGATGAACCATTTGATCTTATATTTTACATTAGGATATAATAAATCCGTATTAATAAATATCATCAAATTTTCTGCATCTGATTATTTCATTATCAAGGTTATAAATGCGTTTGAACTCGAAGTATTGGAATATGAACAATCTGTTAGTTAGAATTAAATATTCTGAGTGCAGCAGCCATAACCCATTCATTTCCTGGACAATAAAGCTGATATTCCATGGGTCGATAGAGACGATGTAAGGGAAAAACTTTCCAGAAGGACCAATTTCCAAATTATGTCATTAAGAATTCCATACACACGAATATATTTGGAGGAATATTTTTGGAGAGAAAATTTCACACCCTCTCCCTATAAAAGAGTTTGCTTTCTTAATTCCAAATGGTTGGAAACTTAGGGGTAGCCTTTGTTGGCCATTTTATGTAGTTTAGTATTTTATTTTGTTTTAGTTTAATTCTTTAATTTATTTTAAAGATTTAATTTAAGTGTTTTCCTTTCTCCACTTTCCTTTCTCTCTTTTGTTTTCTCCCCCAGTTTTCATCTTCACTGTGATCTCTTATACTAATGATCATGAGTAGCTAATTGAAGGAATTTACTGGGGGAGTAATTAAGTGGTGAACCCTAGTATTTTATCATTAATTTTTTTATTTTTTATTATTTAATTAGATTTATCCTATGGGGGGTCTTAGTGGGCAAGACACTTTTGTGTCTCCACTTGCCACCAGAGGATTATCTTTCACTTCTGTCACATTCTCCCTCGATCGAGGAGGTGGATGTACAGTATCTTGAAGATCGTTGAGTGTACTGTATATTAATAACCATAGGAAGAAGGGGATGTTAATTCATATGATGAATCATTCTCATTAAGTATATTGGAAACTATCAAAGAGATGATGAAGGTTTACTCAGGATAATCTCCTGGGAGGATCTCCTTTCTGTCTAACATCATTCTGTTTGCATTCATTCTGTTTGCATTTCATCTACATATTTAATTTTAGTAATTCATTCTAATTTTTTAAAACTAAAATTCTGGTAATTTTATTTCATATATATATATACATAGTGAATTAGAAGTAGTGAGGGATTGGATGCGAAAGCTCCTCAAGAGATCGACCTAGGTCAACCACTGTGCTGCACTTAGTATAAATATTTTTGAGAGTGCGCAAGACAACAATTAATCATGGACCTAGTGTGTATATATTATATATATTGTATTTATGAAGTTATTATAAATCTATAATTATTATATCACACATAACTTTATGTTTTCCATTTTTTGATAATACGATAACTTCGTTCGTGTGTGCGGTGGATTGCTGCCTCGCGAAGTGATCTGACTCATCCATGTTATACATGGAATATATTAAGGATTAGTTTTAAAAAAATATTTGATATATATGAAATATTAATTATACTTTAATAATAATATATATATCAGTTACGTTACTTTCATTTTATATGATAAAAAAATGAAAATAGTTATCATGGGTACATACGACCTACTGTCTCCATGAATAGTGTATTCCATTTCCTAACACCAAATTTTATGGAATATGATAAATAAATTAATAAAAAATATATATTATATGTATACCATCATTAAAATAATTAATATCATTAAACCATTTTCAAAGTAAGAGAACCCCAAACGATAAGTCAAAACATGTATGAAAAAAGCGGTTATTACTTGAAACATAACTTTAACATTGAATTGTTTATAAACATGCAATAAGAGGTCAAAAGAAAATTATATGTTTTGTGATATATATAAATTTGGTTCTTTTATAGATGTATAATAAACTTATATTTACTATATCAGAAGTTTGAATTATTATAATGAGATTCAAGACAAAATGTAAGGGGTTTTTGTCTTGCTTTTTTACTTTTATGGGACACATGATATATTCACCACCTCTTTCTTATTTTTGGTGTATATAATTATAAGGAGTTTATTTTAATATTATCATACTAAAATTTATTAGTATTTACATATCCATTTTATGATCTCTCTTTTATGCGGTTTTCAGTTCAAAAGATACTAAACCGATAAGAGTTTTTTATCTCAATTTGCCTTCATTGAGACGTATGTAATGTTATGCACCTATATTCCTTCACGAGATAAAAATAAAGAAAAATTAACATATAATATAATGAATTTATTAATCAAAATTGTATTTTATGTTTCATTTTATATTATTCCAACACGGGTCTTATGAATCGACATTATCAAAGTGGTGATAATTTTCTTCTGAAATCTCGTAGTTTATGAGGAATGTTTATGGTCAAGTATAAAATGTTAAAATATGATGATATAACTACCAAGAATTCTCATGATTTTTGTTCTCCTACTTTTATTCATTATATCATCATGAAATGGGATCATTTTCCCACAATTTGGTGATTAATATAACTAATATTTTTTTAAAGAAAATATGTCTTTATTTCTATCTCTGATCGGGAATCTATTTTAGTCAAAAAAAGTGTTTTCTAAATGGTATACAAATGATATTTGAAATTAATTTTAAAGGAAAGAAGTTTTGAAATAATTTATGTTTTAAAAAGTGTTTTAAATTATTTTTAATTCTTCTTTTATATGATTTCAATGTCATTTTCAAATAAAAAAGTTTTCAAAAAGTTTTATGTTTTATTTTTTTTCTAAAGTAGAAAGGATATTTTCATCGAGAAATGTTATAAATGATCCTTTCAAAATTATTTTTCATATAATATTTCATAATTTGGTATTATGTATGCCTTACAGTAGATATGATCCAAGTATACCATTCATATTCTTTATCTAAGTGGTTTATATAGGGATGGATTTATGTTTATAGAACATGTTTATTATCCATGGATCAATTAGCTTTCAATGATATTGACATGAAAAACATTTATCTTCTATTGTATAATCAGGTTATGAATTAATAGTTGTCTATTTTATGAGTTTTTATGATGATATTCAAGATATTTGTACTTTATTCATATTTTGGCTCTTTGACATAGATTATATGATGGGTTAGCCCAGATAACATCAACTAATCCTATTGCAGCTTATATGATGGGGCACCCCAGATAGAATCAGGAAAGCACCTTAATTATTATATAATCTGGTAAACTAGGTAACAATAAGTAGGAATGTTACAACTAATATGATGGGGTGGCCCAGATAGTTCTGTTTAATCCCATTATAGGTTTTACGATGGGGGTTCCTAGATAGCGATGGGTGAGACTGTTATAGCTTACATGATGGGAATGCTTATAAAGTGATCCAAAGAATTCGGTAAATATTTATATATCATGATGTATACATGGATGGAATGGGATGTGAACCTAGTTCAGTAAGGGAACGTTTCCGCTAAGATAGTCTTGGGAGTGAACCTTGACTTCTAATATAGTTTGGGGGATGAACCAATTCCATAATGATATCCTTGGTAGCGGGCCTTGATTGCAATGAAAATAATTTTATATGTTTATGTGTTTTCCAAAATTACATGTCGTATAACTATGTTATGCTCATATGGATAGTTCTCCTTGATTCCATTATGATTCATGTATTATGATTGCCAATGTTTATATAATGTCTCATGATTATGATCATTGATATGTAGGGTATGATTATCTAATTTTATTCTCATGTTCTCATACCCTCATGTTCATGCGATACTTATATATCCCCTTTATTTAACCTTACTGAAAACTAAGATCACCATTTCTTATGTTTTATTTTCCCTGAATTATGAAGAATGTTTTTAAGTAGGATTATTAAATGGGAATATCCATGAGGGAAACAATGAAGATCTTTCATCAAGTTAGTATATTGTGTTCTATGTTTCTAAATACACTTGACAATTATAGTCATCAGACATGTAATTTTATATTGTGATGAATATTCATCAAAAAATTATTTAATATCCATTGATTAAAATAATAGGTAATTACAGTTGGTATCAAATGAAAGGTTTATCTATAATTTAGAAACAAGGTTTATAAAACATTAGTGATATCCCTTGGGATATTTCTAAGGATATGTCTTTGTATGTCTTAAAGAATAACTCTAAGGATGAGTCAAAGTTTAGGAAAATGTATTTATATTTTTTTAATTGATTGAGAGAGTTTTTGAAATTAAATTATATCCATGTTTGGATACATTAATTGGATGTGGATATAGAACAGATGCACATAGGGGTAACAACCACAAAAACACTATATTGATCTAGACTTGATCGAGAACTGGTACATGACAACTAGCCTTACTACAAAACTAGTTTGACACTCCAAGGGGTTATTCATTGAAAATTCAAAATATAATTAAGAAACACGATGAAGGATTTAAATTGATGATGAATATGAATAACCAATATAAAATAAAGGTAGTATATATTAAAAAGGAGGCATTATAAATTAGACGTCATATAATAAATGTTTCATGATTATGTAGTTTTCCACTGTTATTAGTGTTTCTCACACTATGTTTTGGGTTTTAGTCAATAGATCTAACTAGAATTAATCATGTTAACATTGAATCTAATGGAAAATTTGGTGACAATGAGAAACCAAATTGGATGTTGACTGGATAGAAAGATATTTTTATTATGGCTAATCATCTACTACAACATATGATTAAAAAAATGATAGTCTATTAGATTCCTAAAAAATAAAATAAGAGGAATTTTGAATTTTATTAATGTTTATGTGGTAGTAGATATATAGGAAATAAGACTCAAATTACTATATCTCAAGAAGGTGAGAATAAAAACAAGAATAAATATCACAACTAGAGGGGAAGATGTCATCTGTGTGGGAAAACAGTTATAGAGTAAAAAATTATTACGGATTGCAATGTATTATCAATATAAAACATGGGAATTTCCAAAAATAAATTCCCAGAACCTTGAATTTACTTCTAGACCACGTAAATTATTATTCCATTCTAATAATTTAAGTAGATGTATTGATTATTTATGTATTTGGATAAATGAATTAAAAATTATGAAATATATAATGATTGTTCACTATATTTTTACATTATGTTTTTTGGGGGATATTTTGAATGATATTGATGGAATAAAAAATTTATTTAATGGAAAGATGATATTTTTATTTTGGGAAGGAGCCACTTAATATGTTTCAGATGATGAGAAAAGGATTTTTAGAATGAATAAAGAGATGATTGATATGGATAAAGTAAATTGGATAGTATTGATGACATGAGAACTGATAAAGGATTTGTTTGAAAAGTGGTTTATTCTATCATTAATAAATTTTACAATATTTTTGGAATTAATTAATATATCCAATAATGTAACACCCCAATATTTCATAGTATGTTATTTTATTTAAAGAAATTTAGTAGCTTGTGCTATATGAAACACCGAGTTCAAGCACACCACAACTTACCAAACTTTCCATTCAAAAAGCCATTATGAATAGTATTAACGAAATTTTGAGTTTTATATACTCCATATAGTTTTAACATCCATATTATGTGTTTCTTAGACATAATATAATAACAAATTCAATTTTTTAGATAAAAGAAGTATTTTTCAAAAAAATAAAATTTTACCACCTTTTAAGGGAGAACCCTTATTAAATCTGATATTTGACACTTTTATATATTCAATTTGACAAAATAAAATTTTTCTTTAGAAGTGGGACATAAAAAATTATTTTGGATAAATTTTCGGTGCTTTTCTGATAACATTCATATTTTGATAAATTGTGAAAAACACTGCGTTATTTTTTAAAGACAACTTTTTATTTAAATAAATATTATTAATTTAAATTTATTTTAAAGTCAAAATAGAAACATAATACCTATATTAGTCCAATGTAATTCATTGAAGTCTTTTTATAATAATAATAGGTACATAAAATTTTATTGAACTTTTTACCATCTTTTACCCACCTTCTAGGCACATTTACAAATTTGCATAAAACGTAATTTTACTGCTTTTGTGAATTGAATTTCAAAAATCCAAGAGACACGATTGAAATCAGTAAGTAAAATGAGGTTCAATAGGATGAAAATAATTTTTAGTGAATAGTAACATTTGAATTTTATTTACCATGATTAAAAGTAAATATGGTAATTGAAGGTAAAAATGATATTATAATTACCCCAACACATGTCCTATTTCTATTGGATAAGTGTATTTCGACCAAAATAAACCTTAGGAAAAAAATATATTCATTTTTGATCCACTAGGACTAGATTAGGACTATTTTTATATTTTATTTAAAGAAGAGTTAAAAGTGTTAAATTCAAATTTTAATAACTAAAACATTTTTAATATATGGTTTCACATAAGATAAATTCAACTATAAATATTCACTTAAAAGATACAATGATTTACTACATAATGGTATTTTATTTAAAATTTTTATACATTAAATAATTAAATTTATTTATGACATAATGATGATGCAGTAATTACCTTATTAATGAAAGACTAAAATAATTGATGTTATAAATATTAAAATAAATGTTAATTGAAACTTTTGATGCCATAAACGAATTTTTTAGGTTAATATGACATTTTATGGTTGATTAAATGTATTTTTTTCTAATAAATAATATTTTTATGACTTTCACAAACAACAAATACTAAATAGTGTCAAAATTGACATAAATGAGTTTTTAAAACAAATACTATTTTATAAAATTATATAATAGTCATAAAAATATAAGGTTCAACAAAAGGACTTATATAATGATACATATGTCATTAATTAACCACTTTATGTTCTCTTGTAATTTTATAGTAGGTATTTTAACCATGTAATATAAAAATACAAGAAGACATGTTAAATGTTAAACTATTTAACTAAGAGTTAAATATAAAAGATAAGGTTAATATGGTGACAAAAATTTGTCTGAAACCTATTGGTTGAGAGGTTTTAGACCCCTACCAACCTTAGCCTCTAAATTAATCCATTTAGAGCCATTAGAAACCAAAAATTATTTTATAATAAAATAATATTTCAAGCTTTTCTTTAAGTGACCCTCACCTCTCTTATAAAAGGGTACTACCCCTTCTCCTAATTTCACAACTCCAAAGACTTTTGGATATCAAAAACCTAATCCAATATACTCCCCAATACCCTCAATTCATCCAATATTCCTTAATTTGTTCAGAAATACAACCTAAGGATCCCTTTTGTTCAAATAAAAAGGAAGAACTCGAAGAAGAGGTAATTACTTTATCACCTCTTTCAAAGTTCATTTCTTCTTCCACTTCTTCTTTCTTTGTTGTTTCCATAATAAAATAATAAATACACTACCTTATATATAATAATATGTTATTATAAATATGGTACAACCATATTCATTATTATATCCATCATATGGATGACAAAGTCACCATACATGCATACGTATGGCTTACCGTCTCCATGTCATGGTGTAGTTTGTTATTCAACACTTCCTTATTTTGATGGGTATAATAAGGAGTATAAATGATGTAAATAATAAATATAACATGTTAATTATTATGTATATATAATATACCATCCAATTACATATGATTTCACTACTAATAGAATGATATTATCGCTCGTGCGTACGTAGAGCTTACCGTCTCTAGGACGCGATGGGATTTGTTTCCCCGTCGTAACCATTCAAGAATAATTTTCATTTGATGATTAAAAATAATTTTTAAAAACATAATATCATTCTGGATATGTATAAAATACATCCTACCCATAACAAATATGACTTGCGTAACAAAACATATAAATGAAAACGAATCAGTTAACACCCAAAAAAATAACACTACTGAAATATCATTAACAAAGCAATATTAGAAGATCATATATGATATAATATTTATGTATGTGGTTATTTTATAATTTAATAAAAATTATTTCACTATTATACATGAGTGTAACCTTCCTCGAATAAGGAAAAGTACAAGGTGAGGGGTTTTCATTTCACTTTTATTCCTGTGAGATTCATGCTATATTTTCCACTATTTCATTTTGTGTGGTGTATGTACTACCCATGATTGTATTCTTTGTGTAATATACTTCAATTTATGGGTATTTTCATCTTCATTGTATGATCCTTCTTTCATGGGGTGTATGTTTCATAAGTTACCAAATAGGCAAGGTGACTTCTAATTTCAATTTCAACTCATTGGGTTTTACGCACACTTCATTGATTATTTTACTCCAAGATTATGTGTGAAATCACTATTTATTTATTTATTTAGTAATTTACACTACAATTTTTTTGGATATACATTTGATACACATAATCAATTAATTTATAAATTCTCAAGTCTTTGATATGAACTTGATAAGGGTAATCTTGACTCAATTTCCATTCATCGATTTAAACATCCAAGTCATCAGTTTGGTTTTTACAAGAATATGTGTGAATGTCCTATGATTGATTTAAAATGAATATCCAATAATATCGAGTGTATTTATATTTTTCACACCTAATTTTGTAATTTATATATCTTTAATCTAAGGATACATTATTTATAATGGATTTCGTCTCAATTTACATTCCATTGAGACTTATTTGTTGTTATGCGCCAATTCACTTTTATATGGTGTATATACTATCCTTTTACATATTATATCATGAATTCATTTATTCTCATGAGATTATAATGTTTTTATTAATTTTATTTTTCAATTATTTTTATTCAAGTGTCTTTCATTTGGTTAGGAACTCTTCAACTAAAATATCATTTTAAATGTTTTAATGATTTATTCTTCTAAATATTTATTATTAATGTCCATGATTTAAAAATAGTTTTATGGATTTATTTATATGTACATGAATGTTTTAAAATTAAATTTACTTTCAAAAGTTTCAAAGTGGTATGGGACACTTTGATTCAAAAATCTATTTTAAATGTCTTCTTTGATAAATTGTGCAACTTTTAAATGTTTTCAAGAAAAAAGGGATATTTATCTCAAATAATTCTATTAATTATTTTCATCTATGTCAATATCCTTGATTGTATTTAATCTTGATTTGAGTTGATTTATTATAATATAATCTTCCATATTGTATTGAATGAGTTATTTTTTACCGTGGATGTGCAATTTTTATAGAATTCATGGTTTGTGGGAAAATTATTGACATTTCATATGCTAGTTGTAATATGAATGTTTAGATTGGGTTTAAACCTTTTTATATGAGGAATGAATTGTACTTAGTAGGTGACGGGCAAGGCCGGATTTATCCCCTTGATGTATCGGTAGGTCTCATGTGACAAACTAGTGTCTTATTATAAGCCCTTGACAAAATTATTATTTATAGTCTTGGTACGATGCCTTGACTATGTGGTTATGATATCTGACATTATGCATTCCATCATTGTGAAATTAGATATTGATATTACATGAGATTATTCTACTAGTAAAATATCATTGTGAATAAGTAAATGGCATTAATTGATTTATCTTTTCCATATTATACTAAAATTTAAGTTTAAAAGGATTTTGTTTTTGTCTTATACATTTCCTTAAATGTTTATGCTTATTTATGATAGTTTATTCTATATTGTTATCCTGACTGAGCATCTGAGCTCACCCCTTCCTTATGTTTTATTTTTCCCAGGATGCGAAGAAGTATATTACGATTAACCTACAGGAATAGGCTAAAAGATTTGAGTGTGTTCAAAGGGGACACAATATTATTGTTTATTTCCATGTCAAAATGTAATGTAAAAATTATATATGTTTCTAATACTTACAAGTCTGCTAAACTAATCAGTCTTTAGAGACTTGATATCTTTTGATCAATCCAATGTTATGTAATAATACACCAACTCGGGGTAACTAGGGTTGGGGCATTATAGTTGGTATCAGAGGAAGTTTAGTACAAAACTTGGAAATTAGATTTAGAAAAACGCTAATTAGAGAAAATTAACCTAAGATAGACATTGAGGATTAGTATAGAAGAACATACTAGAATTTTGGCAATGTAGATATTTTGTGAATTTTCCAAGCAATACATCCTTGTCTAAATACAAGTGGGTAGAGGTGGCTCTGGCACATATTTATCTAGTTGTAAAACCCGAAAATACCTCTTTGAGCTAGACTTGAATGAGAACTGGTGCACGAGAATGGGCCTTACTATACTCTTGGTTATGACAGTCCTGTGGGATATTCTTAGGATAATTCACATTTTCTTTACAAACTGATTTGAAAGATTTTAATATTAGATGAGAATAAATAACCTTGGTTAATCCTAAGGTGTTTTATATTGAAAATAAGGGCTCATGATATTCTCTAAATGATTTTATGACTATTTTACTCATACTATGTTTTCTGGTTTTAGTCAATGGATGGATTCCAAGGAAGTCATAGTAACATTGAACATGATGTACAAGGTGGAAACTATGGTGGAAATGTGAAAATAAATGGAATGTTTATAGGCATAAACGATATTGGGTTTATGCAGAAATAGGTTTCCAAAAATATGATCAAAAATATATACATTAACTAACTCCCAAATTCAACAAAGAAGAGAAAGGAGGAGAATGATAAGAGCTCTAGCAGTGGAGACCATGGAGAAAAGAAATCTCAATTTCCATCACATAGGAAATGTGGAAGGAGACACCCAGGAAAGTGTCTCAATGGAAAAAATAAATGCTTTTTGTGTGGGAAAGAAGGACATAAAGTAAATAATTTCCAAGGAAAAATGAAGAGTAATATAGAAGAAAATAAAAATGATCCTAAGAATACAATTACAGTCATTTTCTGTAAATGTAGGGGACATGGTAATTACCTGAGTCAATGACCTATTCTATAGGATAACCACTTAGCCAAGGAAGAACCTATGTGGAAATAAATGGATGGAAATTTTTTTAAATGTATTAATGCTCTTTGTTGATGGGATTACTTTGGAAGGATTTTCTCTTGTATGTGTAACCCTGTAGTTTGTTATGTGAAAATGATATTTGAGGAAAAATTATCTTTTCTTTTGCAGATATAGTTATAAAGAACCATTCGAGTTAATATGATCCTTGAATTTGAGGCAATTATAGGTTATTAATTTTTGGGATGAAAATGAAAGGTATGAGATAAAATTTGTGGTTAAATTATGTTATAGTTATTTTGAGGAATTTATCTCATTTTGGGAATGCTATAAAATATAGTTTTTGAAAAAGGACTACACGCGGACGTGTGATAACCCGTCGCGTCGGACAAAGCTGCAGGAATTGAACCCACAACCAAAGTGCGACTGAGATTTATCACCTACCACTGTACTACGTGAAGTCCCTGATTAGTGTGACTATTTTTTTAATTTAATGATTTTATTGATAAATAAAACGTTCATTTGGGATCTTATGTTTTATTAAATGGATATTCTTAGTATAGGAAAATGATTTGGTGATTAAGTAAAAAAAGTTAATTTGGAAGACGTTCACTCTATTGGGAACACTATATGCCTAATGAAAACATAATAATATGGGATTTCATTTGGGGAGTAATGGTGAATTTTTATTTTGGAAGAATATATGTTTTTTATAGAGATTCAGGTTATTAACGGAAATAATTAACCTATCATAGTGAATATGTGATTTGCTTAATTACACTTCAGTATGATAGTTTAAGTGTGGTTGATGTTATTTGGAGATAAATGTTAAGATTTACTATAAAAGATGATGTGATTAAATTCTTTTGAGTTTTGTGTTTCAATCTTAGTTTGGATAATATTTAAGGATATTAAGGACAATTGTTTATTGAATGGTCTTTATTAAACTTTTGTTATTGTTCGTTTAATTTTTGAAATTAAGATTAGTATTTATTTTGATAAAGGATTATCCATTTTTGGGATCATATGATCTTGTACTAACCATTTTGGTTTTGGTTAGTCTCTAAAGACAAGGGAAATATATAGTTCATCCTTTGTGGATTATGTTATTCTCTAGAAGTTGATTCTAGAGCTTTAGGTGTGACCAAGTCATCTTGAATACTCATCGTTTGGAGAAAAGATTAGTTAGTGGTAGAAATTTAATAAAGGATGAAACTCTACTTGAAAAGTAAGTATATCTCTTTATTTTCTTAGCCAGTGTCATAAATAAATTCCTCAATTTTATGAAATAGAACATAAAACAAAAAACATTGTCCATTTACTTTTTCTACAGGGAAACTAATGACCGTCTACCCCATCAGAGGTTTGTGGTTTTCTTGTTGTTAACTTTCTCCTGATCATGTTTTATATCACTCTCCATTAGAACTTGACACTTATTTTATCTTCCATATCCATGTTTTCCTACATGGAATCCTAGTATGGGTTATCTCGGGTAACCTTTGTACTTATTTTTCTTTCATTTAAAGTGATAGTTTTATTGACTCTTTTTATGATGTGTGACTTTCAATGAAGTTCCCAAGCCCAATTTTAAAATTGTGAGGATGAAATTTCTAAAAGGGGGTAAGTATGTAACACCCCAAGATTTTATAGTAAGTTATTTTCTTTAAAGTAATTCAATAGACTGAACTACATGCAACGCCGAGTTTGAGTGCACCATGACTTACCAAAATAGCCATTCAAAAAGTGGTTATGAATAGTATTAACTAAAATTTTAATTTTATATACTCCATATAATCTTAACATCTATATTATGTGTTTCTTATACATAATATAAGAACAAATTCAAATTTTCAGATAAAAGAAGCATTTTTCAAAAAATGCAATTTTACCGCCTTTTAATGGAAAACACTTTTTAAATCCAATATTTGACACTTTTATATATTAAATTGGACAAAATAAACATCTTATTTAGAATCAGGACATAAAAATTTAGTTTGGATAAATTTTCGGTGCTTTTCTGATAACTTTCATATTTTGATAAATATTGAAAAACACTACGTTATTGTTTAGATCCGATTTTTTATTTAAATAATTATTTATAATTTAAATTTATTCTAAATTTAAAATATATACAATAATACCTATATTAGTCCAATTTAATTCATTGAAGTCATTTTATAATAATATTTGTTATATAAAATTTTATTGAACTTTTTACCGTCTTTTACCCAACTTCTAGACACATTTTAAATTTTGGATAAAACATAATTTTACCACTTCTATGAATTGAATTTAAAAAATGAGAGAGACATGTTTTTCATTGGTAACTAAAATGTGGTTCAATAGGATGAAAATAATTTTTTTATGAATAGTAACTTTTGAATATTATTTACCACGGTTAAAATTAAATAGGGTAATTGAAGGTAAAAATGATATTAAAATTACCAAAAAACTTGGCCTAATTCTATTGGATAAGTGTATTTCGACCAAAATAAACCTTAGGATAAAAATATTATCATTTTTTATCCACTTAAATTATATTAGGACATTTATTATATTTAATTTAAAGAAGAGTCAAAAGTTTTAAATTCAAAGTTTAATAACTAAAACATTTTTTATATAAGGTTACACATAAGATAAATTCAAGTATAAATATTCATTATAAATATAAATAATTTTACAACATTATGGTATTTTATTTATAATTTTTAAACATTAAATAAATAAATTTATTTTGAAATAATGATGAAGCAGTAATTACCATATTAATGAAAGACTATAATAATTGATATTATAAATATTAAAATAAATGTAAATTGAAACTTTTGACACCATAAAATAATTTTATAGGTTAATATTACATTTTAGAGTTGATTCAATGTATTTTTTTCGAAGAAATATGTTTTTTATGACTTTCACAAAAACCAAATACTAAATAGTGTCAAAATTAACATAAATGAGCTTTTAAAACAAATACTATTTTATTAAATTATATAATAGTACTAAAAATATAAGGTTCATCCAAAGGACTTATATAATGATAGATATGTAATTAATGAACCAATTTAGGTTATCTTAGAATTTTATAGTATGTTTATTAACCATGAAATATAAAAATACAAGAAGACATGTTAAATGGTAAACTATTTAACTAAGAGTTAAATCTAAAAGATAAGGTTAATATGGTGATCTAAACTTATCTAAAACCAATTTGTTTAGATTTTTCGACCCATCCCCACCTTAGAGTCAAAATTATTCCATTTGGAGCCATTATAAACTGAAAATGATTTTATAATAAAATAATATTTCAAGCTTTTCCTAAAGTGACCGTCACCTCTCTTATAAAAGGGTACTTACCCTCTTCTTAATTTCACACCTCCGAAGCCTTTTCTATCAGCCAAAAACTACTCAAAGATCCTCCCAACTACCCTCAATTCAACCTAGTGGTATTAATTTTATTATAAATACAACCTAAGGAGCCATTTTCTTAAAATAAAAAGGAAGAACCTCAAGAAGATATAATTACTTCATCACCTCTTTCAAAGTTCTTTTCTTCTTCCACTTCCTCTTTATTTATTGTTTCCATACTAAAATAATAAATTCAGTACCCTATAAATACTGATATTTTATTAAAAAATATGGCACAACCATATTCATTACTCTATTCATCCTATGAATGACAAAGTCACCATACGTGCGTACGTACGACTTACCATCTCCACACCATGGTGCTGTTTGTTATTAAACACTTCATTATTTGTATGGGTATAATAATGAGTATAAATGATGTAAATAATAAATATAACATATCAATTATTTTATATATATATAATATACCTTCCAATTATATATGATTTCACCACTAATAGAATGTTATTATCGCTCGTGCGTACATATGGCTTACCGTCTCCACGATGCGATGAGATTTCATTTCCCATCCTAACCATTATTGAATAATTTTTATTTTATGATTAAAAATAATGTTTAAGAACATAATATCATTATGGATATGAATAAAATACATCCTATCCATAACAAACACGACTTATGTAACAAAAAATATAATGGAAAACGAATCAGTTAACACCTAAAACAATGATAATACCAAAAAATCATTAACAAAGCAATATTAGAAGATAATATATGATATAATATTTATGTATGTAGTTATTTTATAATTTAATTACAATTATTTCACCATTATTCAGGAGGTTAAACTACCCTCGACTAATGAAAATTACAAGGTAAAGGGTTTTCAACTCACTTTTATTCCCGTGAGATTCGTTCTATATTTTCCACTATTTCCTTTTGTGTGGTGTATGTACTACCCATGATTATATTATTTGTGTAATATAATATAATTTATTTGTATTTACATCTTCATTTAATGATACTTCTTTCATGGGGTTTATGTTTCCTATGTTACCAAATCGGCAAGGGAACTTCAAATTTCAATTTCAACACATTGGGTTTTACACACACTTCATTGATTATTTTACTCCAAGATTATTTGTGAAATAACTATTTATCTATTTATGTAGTAATTTCCACTCCCCTTTATGTGGATATAAATTTCATACAAATAATCACTCCATTGATAAATTCTCAATTCATTGATATGAACTTGATATGGGTAATCTTAACTCAATTTCCATTCATTGAGTTAAACATCTAAGTCATTGGTTTTATTTTTACAAGAATATGTGTGAATGTACTCTAATTGATTTACACTAAATATCCAATCATACTGAGTGTATTTATATTTTTCACACATAATTATGTCATTTATTTATCCTTAATCTAAGGATATGGTCTTTATAATGGATTTTGTCTCAATTTACATTCCATTGAGACTTCTTTGTTGTTATGCACCAATTCAATTTTATATGGTGTATATACTATCCTTTGACATATTATATCATGAATACCTTTATTCTCATGATATTATAATGTTTTTATTAATTTTATTTTTTAATTATTGGTATTCAAGCATCTTTTATTTGGTTAGGAACTCTTTAACTAAAATATCATTTTAAATGTTTTAAAGATTTATTCTTCTAAATCTTTCTCATCAATGTCCATGTTTTAAAAATAGTTTTAATGATTTATTTATATGGACTTGAATGTTTTAAAATTATATCTACTTTCAAAAGTTTCAAAGTGGTATGGGAAAGTTTGATTCAAAAATCTATTTTAAACAACTTCTTTGATAAATTGTGCGACTTTTATATGTTTTCAAGAAAAAGGGGATATTTCTCTCAAATAGTTTTACTGATTATTTTCATCTATGTCAATATCCATCATTTTATTTTATTCTTTATTTAGGTTGATTTATTATAATACAATCTTCCATATTGTATTGAGTGAGTTATGTTTGACTATGGATGTGCTATTTTTATGCCATTCAAGGTTTGTGGTTAAAGTATTGACATGTCGTATACTAGTTTTAATACGAATGTTTAGATTATGTTTCACCCTTTTAATATGAGGAATGTATTGGACTTATTAAGTGACTATAAAGGTCCTCTATATCCCCTTGATGCATCGGTATGTCTCATGATACAAACTAATGTCTTGGCATAAGGCCTTTAAAAAATTATTATTTGTAGTCTTGGCACGAGGCCTTGAATTTGTGGTTATGATGTCCGACATTATGCATTAAATTGTTATGAAATTAGATATTGATATTACATATGATTATTCTACTATTAGTGTAACACCCTGACCCCAGAAGTCCAGAGCCAGTGCTTTATTTTAATACATTAGCATGATTACAAGGAATCAAGTCCCGAAGGACTGATTAATTTAGTAGTCTTGGAAAATAGATTACATACATGAAAGTTACATTACAAATTCAATCATAAAACAAAACATAAAAAATCCAATGATAATGAAATTATTCCCCTAGATTAACCCTACATATCAAACATAATATAATTCTTGGAATCTTTGGAAAACAAAACATAATAAAGGGGTGAGCTCAGATGATCAGTAAGGGTAAATAATTTAGCGGAAGCTATTAACATTTAAGGAATGATGTGTAATAAATACAACAACATTTTAAACTTAAAATTTAATATAATATAGAGAAAATAAAAAAAAATTACCATATAAGCATGCACATGGATATTCTACCAGTTGAATAATCACATGTAATAATTAATTTCATAATGAGGGAATGCCTAATGCTGGACATCATTACCACATAGTCAATGCCTCATTCCAAGACTACAAATAAATTTTTTGTCAAGGCCTTGTGCCAAGACACTAGTTTGTCTCATGATACATACCGATTCATCGAGGAGCTATAGTGGGCTCCACCCATCACTTACTAAGTCCAATACATTCCTCATATGAAAAGGTTGAAACATAACATAAACATTCATATTAAAACTAGAATACGAAATGTTAATACTTTAACCATAAAACATGAATGATATAAAAATATCACATCCACAGTCAAACATATCACAAATCATTCGATATAATATGGAATGTTATATTATAATAAATCAACCTTAATCAATAATAATATCCAGCAAATAATGTTGATATATTCGAAAACGATTAGTAAAACTTTTTGAGAGAAATGTACCTTTTTGTGAAATCATTTAAAAGTCACACATTTATAAAGTAATTAATTTAAAATATATTTTTGAATCAAAGTGACCCATACCCTTTTGAAACTTTTGAATGGAATTAACATTTTAAAATAATAATGTCCATATAAATAAATCTTTAAATCTATCTTAAAAACATGGACATTAATGAGAAAGATTTAGAAGAATAAATATTTAAAAATTTTAAAATGATGTTTTAGTAAAATAGTACCTTAAAAGAATCATTTTGAAATATATTTTTTGAAATATGGAAATGGATAATAAAAATTTCGCATAAAATACTTACACATAAACAATCTCAGATAATAATGAGATTAAGGAATTAACTCTTACCTTGCACTTTCCTTTGGTCGAGGGTACATTTAACCTCCTGTATAATGACCATAGTATGTTATCAAATTATACCAAAACCGTATTAATATATATTATATCATACATGATTAATTTATGACTTTATACTACCCATTTAATAATGATTTCCATTTAAATTAACATTTAAGGTAATAATAACTTTCTTTATCATACGTGTTTTAACTTGTTATTCTTGGTCGTATCATTTAGATCATGATTTAAATACTTATATAATATAAAACATGATTTATATATAATATATATTTAGAATATAAATATGTATAATAGATAGATATATGAAATGGGAGATGGTAGGTCGTACGTACGCATAAACGCTGTTTCCATTTTCATATCGTATTGAATGGAAGTAAGTGAATAAGATATATAATTATATATATATATGTATATCTAGTAGAATTATTATGTCATATATTACATACTTATTAATAATATATATTTTTATAATCCGTGTTGAATGGTGAACCTGGAAATGAATCTCATCGCGTCGTGGAGATGGTAAGCCGTACGTATACACGAGCGACAATATCATTTACTTAATGATTAAAAGGTGTGTAATTGTATGGTATATTAATTGTATAGAGAAATTATAAAGTTATTTTCATTATTTATATAAATATTACTCATCATTATATCCATCCAAATAACACAGTGTTGAATAAAAAATTACACCACGACATGGAGACGGTAAGCCGTACGTATGCACGTTTGGTGACATTATCATTCATATGATGGATAAAATAATGAATATGGTTGTACCATATTTATAATAACATCACAGTATGTATAAGTTAATGGAGTTATTATTTTGGTATGGAAATAACAAAGAAAGAGAAAGTGAAAGAAGAAAAGAACTTTGAAAGAGGTGATAAAATAATTACCTCTTCTTTGGGTGTTTCCTTTTGATTTGAACAAGAGGGTTCCTTATGTTGGATTTCTGCTCAAGGGAAGGCCTATATGTTGATATGAGGGAATTTGGAAGGAGATTTGGGCAGCATGTGGCCGAGAAAAATGGATTTGGAGGTGTGATTTTGAGAGAAGGGGAAGTACCCTTTTATAAGGGAGGTGAGGTCCACTTTAGGAAAATTTTGAAAAATAATTTTATTATAAAATCATTTTCGGTTTCTAATGGCTCCAAATTTATTTATTTAGAAGATAAGGTGGGTATGGGTCGAAATAATCTCAACCAATAGGTTATAGACAAGTTTAGGTCACCATATTAACCCAATATTTTAGATTTAACTCTTAGTTAAATAATTTAACTTTTACCATGTCCTCTTGTATTATTATAATAAATGGTTAAAAAACATACTATAAAAAGACAAGAAAACCCAAAGTGGTTAATTATTAATATATATAACCTTATCTAAGTACTTTGATCAAAACTTAGATTTTTATAAAAATTATATCAATTAATAATATAATATTTGTTTTAAAAACTCATTTATGTCAATTTTGATACTATTTGGTATTTTGTTTTTATTAAAGTCATAATAACTATATCACTTCAAAAAAAAATTATTTAATCCACCTTAAAATGTTATATTAACCTATAAAATTCTTGGATGGCATAAAAATCGACAATTTAAATTTATTTTTATATTTATAATATCAATTAATTTAATCTTTCATTGATAAATCAATTACTGCATCATCATTGTGTCATAAATAAATTTAATTATTTAATCTCCAAAAATTATAAATAAAATATAATTATATAGGAAATCGTTTTATCTTTCTAATTAATTTGTATATTTGAATTTATTTTATGTATAACCCTATACTAAAAATGGTTTAGTTATTAAACTTTAAATTTAATACTTTTAACTCTTCTTTAAATAAAATAATAATAATTGTCCTAATATAATCCAAGTGGACCAAAAGAATCATATTTTATTTCAAAGGTTGTTTTTGGTCGAAATACACTTATTCAATAGAATTAGAACATGTGTTGGGGTAATTATAATATCATTTTTACCTTTAATTTCCCTATTTACTTTTATCTGTGGTAAATAAAAGTCAAAAGTTACTATTCACCAAAAATTATTTTTGTCTTATTGAAATTTTTTTTACTTACTGATGTCAACCATGTCTCTCTGATTTTTTAAATTCAATTCAAAGAAGTGGTAAAATTATGTTTTATGCAAATTTTCAAATGTGCCTAAAAGGTGGGTAAAAGATGATAAAAAGTTCAACAAAATTTTATAAATCTAATTTTATTATAAAATGTAATCAATGAATTACATTGAACTTATATAGGTATTATATATCTATTTTGACTTAAAATAAATTTAAATAAAATAAATAATTATTCAAATTAAAAGTCAGATTTAAATAATAATGTAGTGTTTTTTACTATTCATCAAAAATTGAAAGTTTTCAAAAAATACCAAAAATTTACCCTAACCTAATTTTGATATTCTGAATTCAAAAAATGAATTCTATTGTACCAAATTTAAAACATAATGGTTGCATTAATTAATTTAAAATTAATTCCTGTTGTCAAAACCAAAAAGCGGGGTTTTAAGAAGTAAAAACTATTAAAAGATTGACATGTGTTTATGTCAAATTTAAATTTCAAATTACTTATAACAACCAAAATTGTATTAAATGAAAAAAATATAATCTAATTATACTTCCAAACCACTAAAATTCTTAATTTAACACTATAAATTATTTTTATTAAAAAAGTTATTTTCAATTAAAATTTAGTATTTTTCACTATTCATCAAAATATGAAAGTTATCAGAAAAGTACCAAAATTTTTTCCAAAATAAATTTTTATGTCCCTCTTCTAAAGAATAGTTTAATTTAATAAAATTGAATATATAAAAGTGTCAAATATTGGTTTTAAAAGTGGTTCTCCATTAAAATATGGTAAAATTGCATTTTTTGAAAAATACTTCTTTTATCTGAAAAAATGAATTTCTTCTTATATTATGTCTAAGAAACACATATTATGGATTCTAAAATTATATGAAGTATATAAAATTCAAAATTCATCTAATACTACTCATAAACGATTTTTGAATGACTAGTTTGGTAAGTCGTGGTGCACTCGAACTCAGGGTCGCGTGTAGTGAATGTTATGGAATTACTTTGAAGAGATATGTACTATGAAATCTTGAGGTGTTATATTCTTCCCTCCATCAATAAATTGCGTCCTCACAATTTTAAATTGCTCTTCGAAAATAAAAGGTTAAAAATAGAAAAATACCTTTGTGGAAGACCCACATCTAAAATTAGGTTAATAAAATTTTGTCTTAATAAGAGGGAAAGGAAATGAAAAAGTCACCACCTAATTATGATCTCGATTAGGAGAACATTGGTGGAAATTAGAGACAAATATTTAGAGGAAAAATCAAATATTTATATGGAGTGATTGAGGTTATCAATAACAATCAAGTGTAAAATTGAGGGCCTCAAAGCCATCAATCTATGATGATTTAAAGTATCACGGGTTCAAAAAAACATACGGTATTAGGATAACAAATTTTTGGTTTTAAGATCCCGTCCTTAAAGTTTAATAATTAATTTATTCATAGAATAAGAGGGAAAAAATACACTTGACAAGTAGAGTTTCATACTTCAACTAATTCCTACCACAAACTCATCTTTTACTCCAAAAGATAATAAAATTCAAAAATATTCTATTTATCCTAATTGTATAGGGTTAAAAAACTAATGAATTTATAATTAATTTTTCAGGCTATTTAAAAACCTACATTATACAAACCAGTACATCAGGTAGGCTGGTGGTATGTGATGCACCCTTGTCGCCCTTCGGTTGCGGGTTTAAGTCTCGTGGCCTTACCAGATGAAACAGGTTGTCAACCAACCTCTAGGTTGTCCTTTTTTCAATAATCCAAAAATAATTTTAAGAAATGTTTTAACCTTAAAGAATAGTATCCAATGTACAACTTAATCCATTCTAACCTTTAGACTTATCCAAAATACTTCAATCCAAACCCATAGTCCAAAATTTATAAGGAAGGTAAACATAAGGAAGATCTCTTTTGTCCACATAATGACATGTGAATACCTTCATCATTTATTCTCTTAAAAAATAGTAACATCCTGAATTACCATAAAACATTATTGAATACATTCATGCTATCTTGTTCCTTATAGAATACTGGATATACTCCTTAAATCCAAAATTTTTGAATACTCCAACAATGATGGAATAAACAAACCATTAATTAGTTCCAAGTATGTCAATAATATCCAATATAATTTATCCAAATCAATCATCTCTTATTAGAAAATCAATACCTCAAAATCAGGACTATATTAAAGTTTATCTTTCCATCAACCATGTATTTTACAAAAGTTTTAACATGATGTTGAGTCACTTTTCTTGGTACCACACAATCTCAAATCCTTAATGAAATTTTACTCCAGTACAATCCTTATATACTCCATAATTCTTATAACCTATACACCATTGATACAACACTCTAATGACATAATTATTTAATAACAACATAAGAACACTAGTCATTACTCTTCTTCTGTGGTAGTATCATAACTTGATTATTATCCAACAATATCATTTGCGGTATATAATCTGATGATTGGGAAATTGATTCGCATAGTGTCCCAACTCCTTACAGATGAAGAATTATACATTTGATACCTTTTTCTTACCCTTTCAATCAGTAATTGGTGTCCTTTTTCTCCACAATTATAAAAAACTACCATTCCCTTCATACATTTACCAATGTGATTCATTCCACAGTTATTACATATGGGAAAATCCTTCTTTCCACTCTTCCCTTTATCCATATTTCTCTCTACCATCCTTTTCTTCTCTTGTTTCCCTTCAATGTAGTAGGACTCATAGAATTATTTACTTATCTTATTAACACATGATACTATTTCTTCATATGATGAAAATACATGGGAGATTATTTAACTTCTAAATGTTGGCTTAATACCATGAAATATATGATCCTTTTTACTCTTTGGATCATGTGTATTGCTGGAGTTCTCATTCCTTCTACTGGGTGCCATTTCTAAATAATGTCATACACTATGTTAATTTAGGAATCCCAATGAAAAATTCCAAAATTGTAAAATACCTAACGTAAATTGGAAAGATTTTGCATATAATCTATAATCATAAAAAAAATTTCTTTTAGGAAGTATTTACTCCTAAATCCTTCATAATGGCTTGTAAATAAAATGTGAATTATCCTAAGAATATCCCCCAGGAGTGTCATAACCAAGAGTGTAAAAAGGCCCGTTGTGGTGTACTAGGATACCCTGGGTCAGGCCCGAATCTCCTTGTTGGAGTTTACACTCCTAGTTACATCTATGCCAAAGTCGCCTCTACCTGCTCGTATCAAGACAAGGATGTATTGCTTGGAAAATTCAGAAAATATCTATATTAAAAAATGTTAGGAAGTTCATATATACTAATCCTCAAATCCTATCTTAGGGTAATGTTCTCTAATCAGAGTTTTTCTAAATCTAGCTTCCAAGGTTTGTACTAAACATCCTCTAATACCAACTGTAATTCCCTGAACCAAGAAGCTCAGAGCCAGTGCATTATTTTAATACATTGGAATGATTACAAGGAATCTAGTCCCGAAGGACATATCAATTTAATAGTCTTGTAAAATATATTACATACATGAACGTTAAATTACACATTCAAACATAAAAAACAACATAAATAATGCATTGAAAATGACATTATTCCCCTATATTAACCCTTCATATCAAATATAACACACTTCTTGGATCCTCCAAAAACAAAACATATGAAAGGGGTGAGATCAGATGCTCAGTAAGGGTAAATAATTTAGCGTAAGCTATAAAATTTTAAGCCAAGATGTGTAATAAAAAGAATAACCTTTTAAACATAAACTTGAACATAATATGGAGAAAATAAACCAAAAATTACCATATAAACATTCACATGGATATTCTACTAGTCGAATAATCAAATGTAATAATTAATTTCATAATGAGGGAATGTCTAACGCTAGTCATCATTACCACATAGTCAAGGCCTCGTGCCAAGACTACAAATACATTTTTTGTAAAGGCCTTTTTCCATGACACTAGTTTTTTCTCATGATACTTACTGATGAATCCAAGAGCTATAGGGGGCTCCAACTATCACTTACTAAGTCCAATGCATTCCTCATATGAAAATTTTGAAACAAAACATAAACATTCGTATTAAAACTAGAATACGAAATGTTAATAATTTAACCGTAAAACATGAATTGTATAAAAATAAAACATCCACAGTCAAACATATCATAACTCATTCTATACAATATGTAAGATTTTATTACAATAAATCAACTTTAATCAAGAATAATATCCAGCAAAGAATGTTGACATAGTTGAAAATGATCAGTAAAAGTTTTTGAGAGAAATATCCTTTTTTTTGAAATCATTTAAAAGTCACACATTAATAAAGGAATTAATTTAGAAGATATTTTTGAATCAAATTGTCCCATAACACTTTGAAACTTTTTAATGGAATTAAAATTTTAAAACTATCATGTCTATATAAATAAATCTTTACCACCATTTTGAAAACATTGACATTAATGAGAAATATTTAGAAGAATAAATATTTAAAACATTTAAAATGATGTTTTAGTTAAGGAGTACCTTAAAAGAATAACTTTGAAATATCTTTTATGAAACATGGAAATGTATAATAAATATGTCTTAAAAAACACTTACACATAAACAATCTCATATAATATTAAGATTAGCGAATTAACCCTTACCTTGAATTTTCCTTTGGCCGATGGTACATTTAACCACCTGTATAATGAACATAGTATGTTATTAAAATATAACAGAACCATTTCATATTTATTATATCATAAATGTTTCATTTATGACTTTATACTACCCGTTTAATAGTTATTTCCATGTTAAATCAACATTTCAGGTAATAATCGCATTCTTTATCATACGTGTTTTAACTTGTTATTTTTGATCGTATCATTAAGATCATGATTTAAATACTTCCAGAATATAAAATATGATTTATCTATAATATATATTTAGAATATAAATATGTATAATATATAGATATATGAAATGGAAAACACAGTTTATGGAGATGGTAGGCCGTACGTATGCATAAATGCTGTTTCTGTTTTCATATCGTATTAAACGGAAGTAAGTGAATAAGATATATATTAGTACATATATATATATAATAGAATTATTATTTCATATATTACATACTTTTTAATAATATATATTTCTATAATCATCGTTGAATGGTGAACCTGGAAATGAATTTAATCTCGTCGTGGAGACGGTAAGTCGTAAGTACGCATGAGCAACAATATCATTTCCTTAATGATTAAAAGGTGTGGAATTGGATGGTATATTAATTGTACAGATAAATTAGCATGTTATTTTAATTATTTATATATATATATATTAATCATCGTTATATCCATCCAAATAACATAGTGTTGAATAAAAAATTACACCACTGCATAGAGACGGTAAGCCGTACGTACGCACGCATGATGACATTATCATTCATAGGATGGATAGAATAATGAGTATGGTTGTACCATATTTATAATAACATCACAGTTTTTAGAAGGTACTGGAGTTATTATTTTGGTATGTAAATAACAAAGAAATAGAAAGTGGAATAATAAAAGAACTTTGAAAGTGGTGATAAAATAATTACCTATTCTTTGGGTGTTTCCTTTTGAGTTGAACAAAATGGCTTCTTAGGTTTGCTTTCTGCTCAAGGGAAGACCTGTAACGACCCAAAATTTCATTAATGTAAATCCCTCTTAATATAATTAAATGTATCTTTATGTAAAATGTTTATATAAAATGTCAAATTATTTGGTTTTATGTTAAGATTTGTGACCGTTGCTAATATAGTCGTCGAACTGTGATCACATGATTAGTATAAATATAGGGCTTTAACAAATCCAATTTACTCTGAAAACGGAAGCGATGGCCTCATCCAGTAGACATTCCCAATATGAATCCTATTTTTCAGAGCTCGGAAAGGAGGTGGCTTCATTGGGCTTTGCTCTTGACCAGGCCCAAGCCGAGCTTGAATATGTTAAGCTCGAGCGAGACCACCTATGAGAGAAATGGAAGTTGATAGAGATTACCACTCGAGCAATGTTATCTGAGCCACCCCAAGAGTCTGTCACCATCACACACCTTACTCTTCGGTCTTATACTGGTGTTATAAGGGGTTATGTAACAAGTCTATAACAATATGGTTATGTACATTATATTTGTATATAATAATAAATATACTGTCATTTTATTATTGTTACCTTGTAAATAGTTTTTTAAGCACAAATGGTATTTTTAGTTAATGTTCAACTGAGAAATATATTTTGATGAATTAATCGATTTTTGAATTAAATAATATTTTAATAAAATATTTTTATTGTTATTAAATTAATTTTTATTAAATATAAATTTTCGTATAATTTTAGGAATGCAATTGTAATATTTATTGGGGATTGAAAACCATTTTTGTCAAAACCCATGAATTTATGATAAATGTATGTTTTTATTTTAAAAATGAAAATTAACATACTTAGAAAATTATTTATATAAAATAAATATTATTTCTGGAATCAGGACGTCGAAATTATCCAACAATGAATTTTTCATAATTTTATGAGACAGTCAAATTTTTGGGTAAAAATTAAATACCGTTTAAATATATAATGTGTTTTATGACATCATAATGACTCAATAGGGATGTAATAAAATACTATAAGACTTATGTTATGAAAATTTATGTTTTACCATTAAAATAATGCAATTTTGGGTTTGATTTACTTTTTTTACAAAGCATTAATGGACCCTTCTAGACTTATTTAACATCTTGTCTTTTTAAATTGTTTTCCTTGGGAGTGTGACTCACCTCCACATAAGAAACCACATTATTTTAATAATTTCTGACTTTGGCCTTATAAAATATTGTTTTACACTTCCCTTTTCCAAAAACTATTTTCAAAAACCATGGTATGGTTTTTGGTTTAGATTAGTTTAATGTGAGGTGTCCCGAACCTAAATAATAAAGAATTCCCTCACGTTTCCTATATAAACCCACCTAATATCCCACTTTATCCTCACTAAAAGACTTTGGAGTTTATCCAACATATGTAATCCTCTCTCTAGAATCCTCCAAAGGTGCCCCAATCTCCCAAGAAGCATCTCTCAAGCCTCTCTCAAGCCTTTGGAAGCACACTTCCAAGTAAGGGTTTTTTCTTCATTTCTCATTTTTTCCAATATTCTTTAAATTGTTATGCAATTTTAATTTCAATTATAAATGTTGGGGTATGGTTTGACACCTCCACCATACTGCACTATTTATGTTTGAATTATGGGATACCCCTTTCTCTCTCATTAAATGCCTTCCATATACACCCGTTACTATGCTGAAATTCCGAAAGGAATTTCTCTCTCCTCTTTTACATTCAAGAAATTATTTTTTATAATGACTCTAAATTCCATTAAAATTGTTTGGAAATGTATTTATATTACTACCTTACTATCCATTTAATGTAAAAATGACGAGACCCCACTTTATCTCTCATCAACCATTTTTATGAATTCTTATGTCACGTCGTTACGTTGCCGAAATTGCACCGTTTTTCCAAGCCAAAGTCATTCTGTAGTGAATACCATGCCCATTTCTCTATCAAGGGTTTTCACATTTATAAAAATTTACTTATTTTTTAAAGTGTTTCATATCTTTATTCCACATTCTTTTATCGTGGAATAAATGATGAAGTTTTATGAATCCATGTTATATAATCCATGTGGCACACTTATGCATGAAATGAAATGTTTATGAAGGGTGCACCCTTATAGCGCTGCAATGCATTGGGTATAGTGTAGTATCATGATACATCATGTGCAATGGGTGTTTAATCATGCTAATTAAATTGCAATGAGGTTTTACTCGTGCTTCATGTGCAATGAGGATTTAGTCATGATTTATGTGCAATGAGCCTTGGCTAATGCTAATTCCATGTTAAGTGTTGTTTCCACATTTACATGTTATGATTATCATGATTTATCATGACTTTATGTTTATGAATCTATTATTATCTAATGATATGCCTATTGTCTAACATGTATTGTATTCTTCATGTTACTCCATGTTTATTCCCTTACTAGGCTTCATACCTCACCCTTTTCTTATGCATGTCCTCAGTTTATCCCATGCAATGCTAAGTACGAGGGAATGTAGTGGTCATGTAAAGGAATTTTTCAATAAAGATGTTGTTTTTAATCTTTTAAGTTGTTATGTAATGATCCTAAGCCCCAAATACACTAGTCCTCTCGATATTCTATGTTGTATCAAATGAAGTTTATGTAATAAATTATGTTTAATTGTGTGATAAAAAGCAGGGTTGTCATAAGACCTCTATGTTGAAGTGTGGGAAGTTGGGAGGAGATTTGTGCAGGGTTTGGATGAGGCAAATGGCTTTGGAGGTGTGATTTTTAGAGAAGGGGAAGTACCCTTTTATAAGATAGGTGAGGGTCACTTTAGAAAAAATTTGAAATATTATTTTATTATAAAATCATTTTTGGTTTATAATGGCTCCAAATTGATTTATTTAGAATTTATGGTGGGGATGGATCGAAATACTCTTAACCAATAGGTTTTAGACAAGTTTAGGTCACCAATTAACCCTATCTTTTATATTTAACTCTTAGTTAAATAGTTTAACTTTTACCATGTCCTCTTGTATTATTATAATAAATGGTTAATAAACATACTATAAAAATCCAAGAAAACCCCAAGTGGTTAATTATTAATATATCTATCCCAATCTAAGTACTTTGGCTGAAACTTATATTTTTAGAAATATTATATCAATTAATAATATAATATGTGTTTTGAAAACTAATATATGTCAATTTTGAGACTATTTGGTATTTTGTTTTTGTTAAAGACATAAAAACTTTATCACTTCAAAAAAATATATTTAATCTACCTTAAAATGTCATATTAACCTAGAAAATTCGTGTATGGAATAAAATGCCTCAATTTACATTTATTTTTATCTTTATAATATCAATTATTTTAATCTTTCATTGATAAAGTAATTACCACATCATCATTTTGTCATAAATAAATTTAATTATTTAATATCTAAAAATTATAAATTAAATACCAATATGTAGGAAATCTTTTTATATTTCTAATGAAAATTTATAGTCTAATTTATATAATGTATAACCCTATATTAAAAATTATTTAGTTATAAAAATTTGAATTTAACACTTTTCACTCTTCTTTAAATAAAATAATAATAAACGTCATAATCTTATCCAAGTCGACCAAAAGGATCATATTTTATTCATAAGGTTGGTTTTGGTCGAAATACAGTCATCCAATAGAATTATGACAAGTGTTAGGGTAATTATAATATCATTTTTACCATTAATTACCCTATTTACTTTTAACCGTGGTAAATAAAAGTCAAAAGTTACTATTCACCAAAAATTATTTTTATATTATTAAACAACATTTTACTTAATGATGTAAACCATGTCTCTCGGATTTTTGAAATTCAATTCACAGAAACAGTAAAATTACATTTTATGCAAATTTGCAAATGTGCCTAAAAGGTGGAAAAAAGACGTTAAAAATTTCAATAAAATTTTATTCATATACTTTTCTTATAAAATTACTGCAATGAATTAAATTGAACTTATATATGTATTATATATCTGTTTTGACTTAAAATAAATTTAAACAAAATAAATAATTATTTAAGTAAAAATTCAGTTTTAAACAACAACGTAGTGTCTTTCACTATTCATCAAAAATTGAAAGTTTTCATAAAAATACCAAAAATTAACCCTAATATAATTTTGATATTTATAATTAAAAAATGAATTTTATTTTACCAAATTCAAAACATAAAAGTTGAATTAATTAATTTAAAATTAATTCCCATTATCAAAACCAAAAAGCGAGTTTTTACAAAGTAAAAACTATCAAAATATTGACATGTGTTTACGTCAAATTTAAATGTGAAACTACTTATAATGACTAAATTGTATTAAAAGATAAAAAAATAATCTAATTATACTTACAAACCATTCAAATTCATTATTTAACACTATAAATTATTTCGATTAAAAAAGTTGTTTTCAATTAAAATTTTGTATTTTTCACTATTCATCAAAATATGAAAGTTATCAGAAAAGTACAAAAAATTTATCCAATTTTTTTTTATGTCCCACTTCTAAAGAAGAATTTAATTTCATTAAATTTAATATATAAAATTGTCAAATATTGGTTTTAAAAAGGGTTCTCCATTAAAAGGCGGTAAAATTTCATTTTTTGGAAAAAACTTCTTTTATCTAAAAAATGAATTTGTTCTTATATTATGTCTAAGAAAAAAATAATATGGATTCTAAAATTATATAGAGTATATAAAATTAAAAATTCAGTTAATATTATTCATAACCGCTTTTTGAACGGCTAGTTTGGTAAGTCGTGGTGCGCTCGAACTTGGTGTTGTGTGCAGCGCAAGTTATTGAATTACTTGAAGAGATAACGTATAATGAAATCCTGGGGTGTTACATTCTCCCCTCCTTCAATAAATTTCATCCTCACAATTTGAAAATTTTCTTCGAAAATAAAAGGTTAAAAATATAAAAATACCTTTGGGGAATATCCAAATCAGAAATTGGGTTAATAAAATTTAATCTTAATAATAGGGAAAGGGAAATGAAAAAGTCACCACCAAATTATGATCTCGATTAGGGGAACATTGGTGGAAATTTGAGACACATAATTGGAGGAAAAATGTAAATATTTATAGGGAGTGATTGAGGTCATCAATCACAAACAAGTGTAAAATTGAGGGCCTCAAAGCCATTAATCTATGATGGTTTAAAATATTATCGGTTCAACAAAACATAAGGTATTAGGATAACACATTTTTGGTTTTAATATTCCTTACCCAAAGTTTATGAATTAATTTATTCCTAGAATTAGAGGAAAAAGTATACTTGACAAGTAGAGTTTATCCTTCAACTAATTCCTACCACAAACTCATCTATCATTCCAAAAGATAATAACATTCCAAAATATTTTATTTATCCTAATCGTATAGGGTTACAAAACTAATAAATTTATAATTAATTTTTAAGACTATTTAAGAAAAATACATTATAAAAATTAGGACATAAGGTAGGCGAGTGGTAGTTGATGCACCCTTGTCACCATTCGGTTGTGGGTTCAAGTCTTGTGGCCTTACTGGACACAACATGTTGTCACCCAACCTCCAGGTTGTCCGTTTTACAACAATACAAAAATAATCTTAAGAAATGTTTTAACCTTAAACAATAGTATGCTATGTCCAACTTAATCCACTCCAACCTTTATACTTATCCAAAATACTTCTACCCAAACTCATATTCCAAAATTTACAAGGAAGGTAAACATAATGAAGATCTCTTTTTTCCACATAATAACATGTGAATACCTTCATCATGTATTATCTTTAAACATGATAACACCCTCAATTAATATAAAACCTTATTGAATACATTCACACTCCCTTTTTCCTTATAGAATACTGGATATACTCCTTAAATCCAAAAAATTTTAATACTCCAAAAATGATGGAATAAACAAACCATTAATTAGTTCTAAGGATGTTAATAATATCCAATATAATTTATCCAAATCAATTATCTCATATTCTGAAATAAATACCTCAGTATCAGGACCAAATTAAATTTTATCTTTCCTTCAACCATATAATTTACAAAAAGTTTAACTTTCTATTGATTCACTTTTCTTGGTACCACACAATCTCAAATCCTTAATGAAATATTATTGCAGTACAATCCTTATATACTCCATAATTCTTATAACCAGTACATTGTTGTTAAAACACCCAAATAACATAATTCTTTAATAACAACATAAGAACACTAGTCATTCCTATTCATCTATAGTAGTATCATAACTTTATTATTATCCAACAACATCATTTGTGGTATACTCTGATGATTGGGACATTGATTTGCATTGTTTCCCAACTCCTTACAGATGAAGAAATGTACATTTGAAACCTTTTTCTTACCCTTTCAATCACGTACTTGGTTTCCTTTCTGTCTACACTTATAAAAAACTCCCATTCCCTTCAAACATTTACCAATGTGATTCTTTAAACAGTTATAAAAAATGGTAAAAATACTTCTTTCCCATCTTCCCTTTATCCATCTTTGTCTCTGCCATCCTTTTCTTCTCTTGCTTCCCTTCAAAGCAACAAGACTCAGAGAATTATTTACTTATCTTTTTAACACATGATACTATTTCTTCATATTATGAGAATATGTTGGAGACCATTTCTTTTCTAAATGTTAGCTTAATACCATGAATGATATGATCCTTCTTACTCTTTGGATCATGCGTATTACTGGAGTTCTCATTCCTTCTACTGGGCACCATTTCTAAACAATGGCATACACTAGGTAAGTTTACGAATCACAATGCATAATTCCAAACTTGTAAAATACCTCATATAAATTGAATATATTTTGCATATAATCTATAATCATAAAAAATATTTTTTTGAGGAAGTATTCACACCTAAATCCTTCATAATGTCTTGTAAAGAAATTGTGAATTATCCTAAGCATATCCCCCGAGAGTGTCGTAACCAAGAGTGCAGTGAGGCCTATTATCGTGTACCAAGACACCCTAAGTCAAGCCCAAAACTCCTTTTCAGAGTTTTCACTCCTAGGTACATCTGTGGTAAATTTTCCTCTACCTTCTCATATCCAGACAGGGATGTATTGCTTGGAAAATACACAAAATCCCTATATTACCAAAATTCTAGGAAGTTCTTCTATACTAATCCTTAAAGTCTATCTTAGGGTAATGTTTTATAATTAGAGTTTTTCTAAATCTAGTTTCCAAGATTTGGACTAAACTTACTCTGATACCAACTGTAATGCCTCGACCCTAGAATCCCAGATCCAATGCATTATTTTAATACATTGGCATGATTATAAGGAATCAAGTCCCAAATAAACGACCAGTTTAGTAGTCTTGGAAAATATATTACATACATTAACGTTACATTACACATTGAAAAATAAAACACAAAATAAATAGTCCATTGATAATGACATTATTCCCCAAGATTAACCCTGCATATCAAACATAATACACTTCTTAGAATCCTGGGAAAACAAAACATAAGAAAGAGGTGATCTCAGATTCCCAGTAAGGGTAAATAATTTAGCGGAAGCTACAAACTTTTAAGGCAAGATGTGTAATAAAAACAAAAGCCTTTCAAACAAAATCTTGAACATAATATGGAGAAAATAAATCAAACATTACCATATAAACATGTACATGTATATTCTACCAGTTGAATAATAACATGTAATAATTAATTTCATAATGAGGGAATGTCTAACACCAGACATCACTACCACATAGTCAAGGCCTCATGGGAAGACTACAAATCAATTTTTTGTCAAGGCCTTGTGCCAAGAAACTATTTTGTCTCATGAGACCTACCGATGCATCGAGGAGCAATAGAGGGCTCCACCCTTCACTTACTAAGTCCAGTGCATTCCTAATATGAAAAGGTTGAAACATAACATAAATATTCGTATTAAAACTAGCATATGAAATGTTAATACTTTCACCATAAAACATGAATGGTATAAAAATAGCACATCAACAGTCAAACATATCATAACTCATTCGATACAATATGAAATATTTTATTATAATAAATCAACCTTAATCAAGAATAATATCCAGTAAAGAATGTTGATATAGTTGAAAATGATCATTAATTTTTTTTGAGAGAAATACCCCTTTTTTGAAATCATTTAAAAGTCACACATTTATAAAGGAATTCATTTAAAAGATATTTTTGAATCAAAGTGTCCCATACCACTTTTAAACTTTTTAAAGGAATTAACTTTTTAAAGCAATCATTTCCATATAAATAAATCTTTAAAACCATTTTGAAAACATGGGAATTAATGAGAAACATTTAGAAGAATAAATATTTAAAACATTTAATATGATATTTTAGCTAAAGAGTACCTTAAAATAATCATTTAAAAATATATTTTATTAAACATGGACATGGATAATAAATATGTCCTAGAAAATACTTACACATAAACAATCTCGGATAATAAAGACGTTGAGGAATTAACCCTTACCTTGCACTTTCATTTGGTCGAGGGTACATTTAACCTCCTCTATATTGACCATAGTATTTTATTAAATTATAAAAAAACCATATTAATTTTTATTATATCATACATGATTCATTTATGACTTTATACTACCCATTTAATAATGATTTCCATGTTAAATTAACATTTCGGGTAATAATCGCTTTCTTTATCGTACATGTTTTAACTTGTTATTCTTAATCGTATCATTTAGATCATGATTTAAATAATCTGAAATATAAAACATGATTTATATATAATATATATTTAGAATATAAATATATAAAATATATTGATATATGAAATGGAAAATACCGTTTATGGAGATGGTAGGCCGTACGTATGCATACACACTGTTTCTGTTTTCATATCGTATTGAATAGAAGAAAGTGAATAAGATATATATAAGTTCATATATATATATATATATATCTACAGTATAATTATGATGTCATATATTACATATTTATTAATAATATATATTTCTATAATCATCGCTGAATGGTGAACCTGGAAATTATTCTCATCGCGTCGTGGAGACGGTAAGTCGTAAGTACACATGAGAAACAATATCATTTCCTTAATGATTAAAAGGTTTGGAATTTAATGGTATTTTAATTTTACAGAAAAATTATAATTTTATTTTCATTATTTGTATACATATTACCCATCATTATATCCATCCAAATAACTGTGTTGAAAAACAAATTACACCATGACATGGAGACGGTAAGCTGTATGTACGTATGTATGGTGACATTATCATTCATAGGATGGATGGAATAATGAGTATGGTTGTACCATATTTATAGTAATGTCATAGTATGTAGAAGGTATTGGAGTTTTTATTTTGGTATGGAAATAACAAATAAAGAGAAAGTGGAAGAAGAAAAGAACTTTGAAAGAGTTGATAAAATAATTACCTCTTCTTTGGGTGTTTCCTTTTGATTTGAAAAAAGGGCTCCTTAGGTTAGCTTTATACTCAAGGGAAGGCCTCCATATTGAATCGAGGGAAGTTGGGAGGAGTTTTGGGTAGGGTTTGGCTGAGAAAAATGGATTCAAAGGCGTGATTTTGAGAGAAGGGGAAGTACCATTTTATAAGAGAGGTGAGGGTCACTTTAGTAAAAGTTTGAAATATTATTTTATTACAAAATCATTTTCAGTTTCTAATGGCTCCAAATTTATTTATTTCGAAGATAAGGTGGGGATGGGTCGAAATAATCTCAACCATTATGTTTTAGGGAATTTTAGGTCACCATATTAACTTTATCCTTTAGATTTAACTCTTAGTTAAATAGTTTAACTTTTACCAGGTCCTCTTGTATTATTATAATAAATGGTTAATAAACTTACTATAAAAAGGCAAGATAAACCCAAGTGGTTAATTTTTAATATATCTAACCATATTTAAGTACTTTGTCCTAACCTTATATTTTCAGAAATATTATATCAATTAATAATATAGTATTTGTTTTAAAAACTCATTTATGTCAATTTTGATAGTATTTTTTATTTTGTTTTTGTTAAAGTCATAAAAACTTTATCAATTAATTTTTTTTAATCAACCATAAAATGTCATGTTAACCAAGAAAATTTGTTGATGGCATAAAAATCCTCAATTAACATGTATTTTTATATTTATAATATCAATTATTTTAATCTTTCATTAATAAAGTAATTACTACATCATCATTGTGTCATAAATAAATTATATTATTTAATATCTAAAAATTATAAATAAAATACCATTATTAAGGAAATATTTTTATATTTCTAATAAATATTTATAGTCAAATTTATCTTATGTATAACCCTATATTAAAAATGTTTTAGTTATTAAACTTTGAATTTAACACTTTTAAATATTCATTAAATAAAATAATAATAAATGTCCTCATCTAAAACAAGTGGATCAAATGGATATTTTTTTATTACTAAGGTTGGTTTTGGTCTAAATAAACTTATCCAATAGAATTAAGACATGTTTTAGGGTAATTATAATATCATTTTTACTTTTAATTATCCTATTTACTTTTAATTGTGGTAAATAAAAGTCAAAAGTCACTATTCACCAAAAATTATTTTTATCTTATTGAATGACATTTTACTTACTTATGTCAATCGTGTCTCTCATATTTTTGAAATTCAATTCACCGAAGTGGTAAAATTACGTTTATGCAAATTTGAAAATGTGCCTAGAAGGTGGGTAAAAGACGTTAAAAAGTTCAATAAAATTTTATACATCTAATTTTATTATAAAATGACTAAAATGGATTAAATTGAACTTATATAGGTATTATATATCTATTTTTACTTAAAATAAATTTAAATAAAATAAATAATTATTTAATTAAAAAGTCGGGTTTAAACAATAACGCAATGTTTTCACTATTCATCAAAAATTGAAAGTTTTTAGAAAAATACCAAAAATTCACCCTAATCTAATTTTGATATTATGAATTCAAAAATGAATTCTATTTTACCAAATTCAAAATAAAATAGTTTCATTAATTAATTTAAAATTAATCCCCGTTGTTAAAACCAAAAAGTGGTTTTTTAAAAAGTAAAAACTATCAAAAGATTGACAAGTCTTTATGTCAAATTTAAATGTAAAATTACTTATAATGACCTATATTTTGTTAAATAATAAAAATATAATCTAATTATACTTCCAAACAATTCAAATTCAAAATTTAACACTATAAATTATTTTGATTAAAAAAGTTGTTTTCAATTTAAATTTAGTATTTTTCACTATTCATCAAAATATGAAATTTATCAGAGAAGTACCAAAAATTTATCGAAAATAAATTTTTAGGTCCCAATTATTAATAATAATTTAATTTCATTAAATTAAATATATAAAAGTTTCAAATATTGGTTTTAAATAGGGTTCACCATTAAAAGGCGGTAAAATTGTATTTATTTGAAAAAACTTCTTTTATTTGAAAAAATGAAATTGTTCTTATATTATGTATAAGAAATAAATAATATGGATTCTAAAATTATATGGAATATATAAAATTCAAAATTCAGTTAATTCTATTCATAACCTCTTTTTTAACGACTAGTTTGTTATGTTGTGGTTTGCTCGAACTCGGTGTTGTGTGTAGCGCAAGTTATTGAATTACTTTGAAGAGATAACGTACTATGAAATATTGGGGGGTTACAAGTAGAATATACATGTGAATAAGTAAATGACATTAATTGATTTATCTTTTCCATATTATACTTAAGTTTTAGTTTTAAAGGCTTTTTTTTAGTCTTATACCTTGCCTTAAATGTTTATACTTATTTATGATAGTTTCTGCTATATTGTTATCCTTACTGAACATCTGATATCCCCCCTTCCTTATGTTTTATTTTTTCCAGGATACAAAGAATTATATTATGATTAACATGTAGGAATAGGTTAAGGGATATGAGTGTGATTAAAGGGGACGCAGTGTTGTCGTTTTTTTCCATTTCATAATGTAATGTAATACTTATGTATGTATCTAGTACATTCAAGGATACTAAACTAACCGATATTTCGAGACTTGAGCTCTTGTGATCATGCCAATTTTATGTAATAATTCACCGAATTTGGGTAAATAGGTTCGGGTTGTTACAAATAATATGTGTTGTATATAAGTAATTAATAATCAGGTATACTTTCAATATGGTTTTATTTTAATTTAGCTCCTTACCATGATTCAAGAGAATACTTGATGAAGGTATTCACAGGTTTGGTTTATGAAAATAAAGATCTACATTATGATATATGGGGTATTATTGTTAATTTTATTTAGATAAATCTAGTCACTATATTTCTCATGTTTTGGATTTTAATATTTGGAGAAGGGTCCTAAGACTAACCATTTATTTAATGGTTTATGTTGATCTTTGTATGAGGCTTTAGAGATTATTGTATTAATTCATTATATGAAGATTTATGAATATTTTATAACATGTAATAACTATATTGTTTTTGGAAAATAATTAGAGATAGAAAAAAATACTTCTCACTCTTTTATGGATCTTAGGATCTATTGAAAGAGGATTTTAGTGCTTCAGACATAAAAAATTCATTTATGTATATTTATTTCATGGAATAAGGGATGAATTGGAAATTGATGTAATCACAGACAAAGGATGAAATTATTCTTATATAATAGTATCATTTAGTTATATTTACTTATATTATTATATAGTAAAATAATTCACCATCTTCAGGAAAAGAGTCTTGAAGAAAAAATGCTATCCTAGTGCCTTCATTTATGATAAAACAATGGTCTTTTCAATCATAAAAAACTAATTTTTTTGAGCCCCTAAATAGTCCATTGATCATTCACTATATTTTTATTAATGACCTAAATTGCTACCTGTAATTATTTATGCTTTTATTCCATCTCTACGTCTTCACTTTACACCTATATTCTCATATGTGAAAACTTGGTTATGAGTCACTTTAGGTAACCATTATGTTTCCAAATTTCATTTTTCAAAGAGAGTTTTAGCATTATTTTCTACGATGTGGGTTTCTATGAAAGAAACTTACATGTATTAAACCTTTTATGACCCTAATGAATTTTGAGGGATAAATTCATATAATGAGGGTAGAATTTAAAATCATCGTTTTTATGAATTATTATTTCTTGAATAAATTAAAATTCTTTGATGGATTTCATTACATGCTCCACCAAATTAAGATTTCTTCGTATGCAACACCAAGTCAAAATTTTACTACAAACAGAACTGGGTTTAGATTTCGGTAAATACAATGTTATGTTTGAATTGTGTAACACTCAATCATGTTCCTTCGATGGATTATGTTACATGAAAGATCGAGTTTTATTGAACTACAATGTACTATAAATATTAATATATAATATGATAGTTATCATCTAGCAGTTAGAATGAAGGCTACAAATATAATTAACTAAAATATGAAAATATATACTTTTCACATGTTTATTAGTTATCTATTGATTAAAAATAAGAAAATAATCATTTAGAATAAAAATAAATATTTTATAAAAAATAGTAACTTATCTAAAAGATAGTTTAATCGTTCTCAGTGCACATAATTTAAAATAAAATTTTACCAATTTTTAATTTTTTTTTGATAAAATAAATTTCAGTTATGAATTTGAATATCAAAATTATCTTTGAGTGAATTTTTCATATTTTTCGGAGAAGTTTTGTTTTTTATGAATATTGAAAAATACTGAATTTTAATTCGAGGCTCTCTTTTTGTGTATATAAATATTATAGTTAAATTATATTTTAAATTGGTTTCAATGTATAATTAGTTTAATTATATATCAATTTATTCAATTTATTTCATTTTAATCAATTTTATATTGAAATAGGATATAAAAACATTTTAAAACTTTTAACATTTTCACTCTAAAAACATGTTTTCTTATAACATCTACAAGATTAAATTTATATTTAATCATTGAATTTATATGAGTTTAATTTGTAAAAAATGATTCTATATCCAGAATCATAATAATTTATTTTTTATAATTATCCTAACTTAATTTTTACAATATTTATTAGTAAAAACAGTTTAAATTAACTACTACAATTACAGAAGAAATGCGTTTCCTTAGTTGTTTAATATAGAATATATGGTGTAAGAATAACCCAAAACATGTCCAAATCCCATTTTATTGAAATAAATCGTCACTTATAAAATTATTATCTTGTTTTATGAGTTCTGGGAGACTTTACCATGATAGTGACCCATATAATAAGTTAATTAAAGAATAAGACAAAAATGGTCCCTTTCTTCCTTTTAATGTCTAGAAATCATTGGACATGGGAAGATACATAGGTTTGGTTATAAATATTATTTTGTAAGTTAAATGATATCTTTTAATGTAATTTTTTTTTATTTTTTTGATGATATAATTACATTAAATTCAAATGAAATTCCAACGTAATAATTATTTAGTTAATAATGAAATATATCAAATGATACTAAAAACATTAAAAGTGAAGTAAATTGAATTAATTAATATGTTACTTTATTTTTACAGGAGAATATATCATGTTAAAAATGTTTAAACATAATGTATTTAATTTCCATTATTTTCTTGATATTATTTAATTAAAACTAAATGAATAGTATCACAATTGAAATTAATATCTTTTATAATAATTGATATCCTGTTAATTGATTTAAAATTACATATGAACACATATTCTATCATGTTATTTGTAAATATAAATAAATATAAACTATGTTCCATTCATTGATATATTATTCTATTATACTTACTATATTGATCATTAAATAGTAAAAAACATTGTTAGTGTTGTTAAGGTTAAAGCGGTGTTTTTGCGAGCTACTTACTCCTCTATTAAAGTTATTTTACAACAAAAATGTGATTTTTATTTTATAAATTAGATATAATATTTTATAATCACTGGGACTAAATTTTCTAATATTTATAGAATTAATTTATTCTTAATTAATAAATTATCTAGGGTAAAAAATTAGCTACCTTAATAGAAAACTAAAACTAAAAAAATAAGGAAACATAGAAGTTAAGGAATAAAATTTTAAAAATGTTTTTTATTTTTTTTGGTGGAGGTATATATCAACAACATAAACCATCCAATAAATTATTATATAATATTTGTGACACATTAGGTAAGGGATACCTCCCAATAGTGAATATCATTTAGTATTTACAAGAATGTCACTAACCCTCAACTATAAAAGGGCACAAACCATCCCCCATTCTTCAAACCTCTGAAGACATTTTATTCAAAAATAACCTACCAAAATAACTTATAAATTCCCTAAATTCATCCTATAATCCATATTTTTTTTATAAAGCAACCCTTTTAAGGTATTAGTGCAAACCTATGGAGCATACTCAAAGAAGAGGTGATGTTCTTCTAAAAAAGTTTTTATTTTTTTCCTTCTCCACCTCCTTCAATTATTCTTATATGTTTCTTATATATTAAAATAAATATAGAATATATTCATAGATGTTTTTATTTTGATGTTATAATTGAAAAAACTCACACTTCCATCAATTGGGTAAATAAATCATACTTCATGTGTACGGAGGACTGCCGTCTCGTGAACTGATATCATCCATTTTTCTATTACCAACTTTCAAGGATGGTCATAATTATGGATATACATTTTATATTTAATATATATGATATTTATGGTTTTATTATCATTCTATAATTTTTATATCATAATTATCTTCCGAATTTCCATTTTTGTGGGAATATGATAACTTCATTCATGTATACGCGGACAACTGCCTCGCGAAACGATTTGACTCATTAATTCTATACATAGAATTTATTAACGGTGGGACTTATAAAAATACATGATATATAATAAATAATAATTCTAATTTAATGATAATATATATATATATGTGAATTACTATACTTTTTTTCAATATGATAAGAAAATGGAAACATTGCTCACGTGTATGTACAACCTACTATCTCCATGAATGGTGTATTCCATTTACGATCACCACATATTATAGAATAATCTAAATATATATATTTAATGAATTTATTTTATATTTATTTTTTGTTTTAAATTATATATATGAAGAAACCATGATTGAATCAAGTGGAAAAAATTACAAGTTGAAGCATGTACGAAAAACAAATGGGTTATTACCGAAAATGTAATTGTAAAATGGAATTGTTCATAAAATGGTAATAAAATTTCATAATAAAATCATATATGATATGATATAGATGAATATATTTTTTTTATCTATTTATAAAAAATTATATTTATTATACAATAATTTTTAATTAATATAATAAGATTCAAGAATTAATATAAGGGGTTTCCGTCTCATTTTTTTACTTTTGTGAGAAACATGCTATATTCACCACCTATTTCTTATATGAAGTGTATATAAATCCTATGAATTTATTTTATTTAAAATATACTAAATTTTATTGTTATTTTAATATCTACTTTAGGATATCTCTTTCATGGGTTTAACAATTCAAAAGTTATCAATCATTAAGATATTTTTTTCTTAATTTTCATTCTTTGAGACGTATGTTATGTTATGAACTTATATTCATTCCAAAGGTGTATATACAGATCCATTGAATAATAAAATAATGATTTTATTCAACCTTATTTTATTTTATGTTTCATTTTTTATTCCTTTATCAGGCTTAATATTCAAGGTTACCAATGTGGTAAGAGTTTTATGTTACAATATCACCGTTTGTCGAGACTGTTTATGATAATGCATCCAATGTTAAAATATTTTTATCTAGATCTCAATATTTCCTATGATTTTTATTCCCCTATATTTATTCATGATATCTTAATGTAATGGTACCATTTTTCAAATAATTATTACTTAATATAATTAAGAAAATTCTTTTCTAAAAATCTAACTTTATTTCTCTCTTTGGAAGGGAATCAATTTTCTTCAAAAAAATATTTTCTAAAAATGTTTTGAAAAATTATTTTGAATGATATTTTATGATAGATTTTAGGGAAATGATTTTTAAAATATATTATGTTTTATAAATTGTTTTAATGGATTTTCAAATCTTCTTTTATATGTTTTTAGGGGTTTTTTAAAATAAAAAGGTTTTCAAATGATTTATATTTTAAAAATATTTTTTTCAAAAAGGATAATTTCATCAAGAAATGTTTTCAAGTTTTATTTTTAGATAATTTTCCATATAAAATTAAATACTTCTGTGTAAACTATTCCTTATAGAGGATATGATCCAATGATACCATTCATAATTTTTCACTAAAACTTTTATGTTTTGATAGCATGATGTTTATGGAACCCTTTTTTTCCATTATTCATTCATGTTTCAAAGAGATTGAATTGAATCTCATTTATTTTTCATGGTTTAATAAGTTTATGAAACAATAATGGTTATTTTTATGATTTTGTATGATTATATTGAAGATATATATACTTTATTAATGTTTTTTGTTCTTGGACATAACTTATGCGATGAGGCAGGCCAGAAAGCATCAGTTAATCCTATAACAACTTATATGATGGGGAAGCCCAGATAGTATTAGTTAAGCCTATTTAAACTTATATGATAGGGTGGAATAGATAGAACTAGGTACGCATGTGACATCTTTTCAATGGGGGTGTCCCAGACAGTGTCAGGTAAGACCGTTAGAACTTATAAGATGGGAAGGCCTAAATAGTGTCTTGTGAGCCTGTTATAACTTACATGATTGGTGCACCTAGATAGTACTCCAATTCAATGGGTAAATATTTATATCTATTTATATATACATGTCTAGAATTGGGATCGAACCAGGTTTAGTAATGGAATTTATCCACTAATATGATCTTGGGTGTGAACCTTGAATACTATGATGGTTTTGGGAGTGAAACCATTCCACTGTGTTTGCATTGACAATTATCCTTACAAACTATGAAAATAATTTTATATGTTTATTTGTTTTCTAAAATTACATTTCTTATACCTATGTTATGATAACATGTATTATGCTATTCGATTCCTTTATGATTAATGTCTTATGGCTTCTAATCTTTATGACAAGTATCAATATTATGATGTTTGATATGCAGGTTATTATATTCTGATGTTATGCTCATGTTCTTATAAACTCGAGTTCATGTTATACTTGCGTGTCTATTTTTTTTACCATTACTGATCATATGAACTCACCTTATTTTATGTTTCCTTTCCCTAGGTTATGGGTAAAGGTTTTCAGTAGGAGTACTAAATTGGAATATATTTATGGGAAACATTTAAGATATTTCACCAAGTTAGAATATTTTATTCTATGCTTCCAATGACACTAAACTATTATGTTCCTCAGTCATGCACATTTTTAATGTGTTTAATATTATTTTTAAATGATTTTATATTCATGTATGATAATATTTTTCCATTATATGGTAGAAATTATCACCTAAGTGATTGGGATTTTTAGAATGGTCATGCATGACCAATTCAGTGCAGATTTGATTTCCCACAACTCAAATAACAAGTCTTTCCCTAGATGAGGATGGAATGTCGCATGTTTACTTTACTCTAGTGGTAGACTAGTTTTTTATGGCCTTTCTAAACGGGTTATTTAGCTTATTACTTGAGTAATAGATCATGTTCATAATCGATTTGGTGCTTAGTGTAGAGCATGTTTCTATCCAGCCTTATATTATGGAACAATTAGAGCTTCTGTAGTTGAAATTTTAGTTTGGTGACTTAGAAGTTAAATGTTTCATATGACATAATACATCTCCAGGGGTTTCTCCATTTCTTTTCACCAAGAAGGCTGATGGTTCCTTATTCTTATGTGTATATTATCATAGATTAAACTAGATTCCAATCAAGAGATGGTATCCCCTTCCACATATTGATGGAAACTTTAACCGATTAAGAGATTTCACAATATTCTACATGATCTATTTGAGATCTAGATACCATCAGTTTTGGGTAATACTTTCTTACATACATCAGAATAATTTTTGGAGCATTTATGGATTGTATTAGTTCATTTTTATTCTGTTTTGTTTAATGAATTCACTAGATTTGTTCATCACATTGATAAATAAGATCTCTCGTCCTTTTTTGGATTGATTAGTTGTGGTTTTTTGATATGAATTCATTGTGTACTAACAATAAGTATATGATCATTCCCAACACCATAACATCATCTCATGTTTTTTGAGATAGCATCATCTTTATACCAAATAATCTAAATATAGTTTTTTTATTGATAATGTTCAATTATTAGGCCATTCCATCTCAGAGGTATGAGTGTTTGTGGAAACAGAGAAGGTTGTAGCCATAGTATCTTGGGAGCGTCCTAATAATATCTTCAAGATTAATAAATTTCTAGATTTATCATGTTATTATTAGTGATTTATATAGTACTTATCTTATATTTTAGCACTGATGTTTGGGATAACTATGTTAAGGGTGAGTTTTTTTTTGTTCAAAAATTTTCAAGAGATATTTTAAGGGGATAAAGTGCAGGTTAACCGCAACACCTAGCCTCACTCTACCAGTTCTGGATAGAGTATATACCATATATTGTGATGCATCTAGATTTAGAATCAGATCAGTTATGATTTAGGATGATCAGTGGTCTCTTATGTCTCTAGATAGCTGAGCCCATACAAGAGGTATTACCCTACTCATGATATGGAATTGGTAGTGGTGGTGCATTCCCTAAGATACTGGATGAATTTTCTATTGGGTAAGTGGTTTGTTATAAACAGACTATAAGAGACTCAGGTACATATTTTCTTAGTGGGACACGAACCTTCAGCTATGGAGCTAGGTTGAGAATCTATATTCTTTACAATTTGAGTTGGAAAATACATTGGGTAAGGTAAAATTAATTTCCATTTACTTAAGATGGTAGGCGTAGATAGAGGAAATGCGGGAGTCTTATGGTGAGTTAAGGATGATGAATCTCTTGTATAAGGTCATCTAAATGTTCAAGTTTCCTATAGATGAGTAGCTCTCACATTGACATCTTTTGTAACCATGTTTCTTGAAAAGATCAAGAAATATTAGTTATCTAATCTTGAAGGGATGGTTATGAGATACAACTTATATGGTGTCGAGCCACCACTGGGATGGACTATTGGCACTAGAGATTCTATTCATTTCTATAGAAGAGTATGGGTTCCTATGTGATTGTGGAAGGATATGTTGAGATAGATTCATGATTTAATATAGGTGGTACATCCATGTTTGAAAATGATGTATCATGATCTCCTTAGACATTACTGGTGGCTAGGAATGAAGAATTAAGTAGTAGGAATTATGGTGAGATGTTTCACTTATTAGTAGGTGAAATATGAGCATCATAGGCAAGATGATTTTTTTTTTGGAATTTCCTATTCCTAAATAGAAATGGGATGATTTCACAACATATTTTATGATTGGATTTCCCCAAGCATCCCAAAATAACAATGTCGTATGGGTGATCATGGATTAAATGATAAATGCATCCCACTTATTTTTTTCAGGGAGACCTTCAGAGTTGATGATCTAGGTAGACATTATATGTGATAGATATTTGGGATTCACAGTGTTCTGAGGGGAATTGTTTTGGATAGAGATCCTAATTTCACTTTGTGGATCTAACCGGGTCTTTAGAAGGATCTAGGATATCATTTTATTTTGACAACAACCTATCATTCTCAGACATATGGTCAATATGAGTGGACTATTAATGTTATGGATGATGTTATGTGATCCTATGTTTTTTATTTTTGTGGTTCATGGGAGAAGGATATGGAACTGATGTAGTTTTTGTATAATAATAGCTTTCATGGATCCATCCAGATGGAACCTTTTGAGGCCTTGTATGGAAGTCCATTTCATATGTTTCTTTGTTGTCTTGAGGCAGGTGAGTTAGTGCTTATTAGACCAAGTATATATATAAGATATATGATGAAGTACAGTTGATCAGGAAGTAATTGGTGACTGCATAGAGTATGCATAAATCATATACTGACCATCATATATGACTTCTAGAGTTTCAGGTTATCCACCATGCTTTCATTATAGTGTCTACTGCATTTGGGAAACAATTTATCAGGAAATTGTGGAAGCTAGAACATGGTTCTATTAGGTTTTTTGGAATATTTGAGAGAATTGGTCTAGTAGTGTACCTATTAGAGAATTTATAGCGTTATAGTTCCATCCATGATGTGTTTTACTTGTCACAAATTTAGAGATAATATCTAAAACCTTATAATGTGGTATACATTGAAGATGTTATGATTTTTTATAATGTGTTACTTGAGGATAATCTGATTTGGATTGTGGATCATAATAAGAAATATTTACAAGGGAGGAGTATTCCTAATGTTTGGATGTTGTGGCAGTATGGGCGTGTTCAAGAGGAGACATGAGAGAGGGTGTATAATATGTGAGCACAATGGCCAGACTTATTTTTGGATACCCCACAATGATTCTTGGAGTATCTTAGGGATGATCTATTACATTGGGGTAGGTATTATGATCCTATCTTTTATAGGTACATCCCTCTTTTAGTTTTTTCATAGAATAACTTTGGTTTGGGTTTTTTGTTGTCTTTTAACCTTAATGGTTAAGTCTCATTCACAAAAAGATATCATTATTGGGGAAATTGACCTAATGTTTTGGGATGTATGTTTATTAGAATTAATGGAGTCTAGATAAAAACATGTTAAATGGGATTACGAGGTTTTCCTACAAGTTTTGAAGGATTTAGAGGTGGTTCAGGCACTTTTACAGAAGTTGGGCTGAAAACTATTTGTGGAGAATTTCATGGATTGTATATGTTACACGACATGTAACTTACTCTAGAAATATAGTTTGAACGAGTTCATAATGATATGTTCATACACTTCCTTAACCTAATTTAGTCATGTAAATATCCATCAGAATAAATATTAAGCTTAAATGATGGTATTTTTGGCATAAATAAAAATTGAGGAAATATATAACATGAAAGGATTATATGGAGTATTCTCCTTGGTACCAATAGTTTAAAGTGGGAAGCACATATGATTATTTCATTTCATCATGTGAAAACCCCTTCTCCCAAACCTAGTCTTATTTATAGATATTTTTGAGTCTCTTCATCTTCTCTGAATGTTATGATTACACATCTAATCCCTAATGTGTTATTTTTCTTAAGTTTTCCCTCTCTTATCACATTTCTCTCCTTTTTTGTCGTGTAAATATACTGATGACATATATTTTGGGTTTTTATGTTGATATTATGTGATGTAGGTTCCTTCTTGTGATCTTCCTCACCTCTATTCTTGTTGGTAATTCCAGTTGGAAGTGTTTCTTAATCACAGGATAAATGTAGGGGGTCTAAAACCTAACCCTACAGTCTAATAAAGTTTTATGTATTTGTAATACTACGATTGTGACTATATAAAATTTCCATTAATTAATTTAATGTTGAATTGAATTACTCCTTGGTTCCCTTTGGATCCAAATGATTGCAACATTTCTTATGGATACCACTAGGTTAATGAACCCATGAATATGTATATATATATATATATAAATTGTTTAATGTCTTATTGTGTGTTTATAATGACATGATATTCAGGTGATTTCATGATATAGATTCACTGTGGAAATGGATTTTATTATTGAAGTGGCTAGCTTGTTAATATTTTATGACCAACTTGATAAAATAAAGGGGTAATGTAATGATATATAGAGCTTTTCATAATTAACCATTGTGGCTTATGATGTGATATAATTTCTTTTATGACTTGTTTTTCTAACATGTTTCAATGATTATATTGAGTAGGATAATCTCAGTCTCATGTTGTAATGATTATATTGAGAGGGATTTAGCTAGTCTAGTGCTATAATGCTTAGATTGAGAGGGATATACCTAGTCCCAATCAGTAATGCATATATTGATTGGTCTCTACCCTGTCCCTTATTTTTATTCTTATATTGAGTGGGATCTGACCAGTACCATGCTGAAATGATTATATAATGGGATTGTACCATATTTGTGTGATTTTTCCATTGATATATGGTTATTAGTCGACATGATTGTGTTCATGCTCAGAGATATTCTAGAATGGTTCTGATGTAGGTTGATTGTTATATTGTATCAATTTATTAATTAATACACATATTTATCACTTATCACATGCACTTATTATCTTATTGGTTACATTTAGACACTATGGTGTCAACCTATTGAGTTTTACTCACACCCAATTTGGGCTTCCATTTGATACCTGAGTAAATTAAATGAATGTAGGTTTGTATAAGGGTAAAGGATCTTGTTTATGATTTGTTTCTTACTAGTGGGGCTAGAGTTTGAAGACTGGTTTGACATGGGGTTTGGGACTATGGTATTTTGTGATTATTTTGTTTCACATGATTCTTTTATTTTTATAATATTCAATTTGAAATTCCTATTTATCTCTGGTTTATATTACATTATTCATTATTATTTGGTTTATAGGTTACTCTTTTTTACATCCCAGTTGTTTTATATATTGTTTTCACTATGTCATTAATCTGATATTTATTAATATTTGATTATTCTGATGTATTGTTACTCTAAATTATGGGGTATATTCTCCTCACTATATTCCTTACACCCCCGCTGCTAGTCGGTAACCTATGGTGTAAAGGGAGGTGTGCTCGTGGTCATATAAATGACCTAATTTGGCCATGTGAAATAGTAATAGATTGGGGGAAGTTACAATTTTTCCCTATATAAAATCATCACATGTTTTTTCACAGTCTCTCCTTAGACTTCGTATGTCCACTATATCTTTTAGCTTGCATAAATTTTCTATGTTTTGTTCGCAAATGTGACATAAAAAACAATAAGACATGTTGTTTTCTTCATCTAATTTCAAGAGACATATATTTCCAAGATTTTCCACGTAGTATAGATTATCATTAGCTATCCTTCCTCTCATAATAGATTTTACAACTCTATATTTCACCAGACACCCTTTTTTGGTTAAATTTAACCACCATATGATATTTAAAATGTTTTTTAACACTTAGAAGGTTGTATCATAACCCATCCAAATGAACACTTTGGAATTTTTTATCTCATTGCCTTCCAAATGAGTATTTTCACACCACTAGATCTTTAATTCTATATCATTACCAAAAGAAATCACTCCATTAACTCTACCATTCATATATTTCAAGTGAGTTACAGTTCCTATCAAGTGTGATGAATACCGCAATCGAGAATCTAGGTGCTACTATTATTTTTTTCTTTATTAGAATTTTTTTTTATATTTTCCATCTTAAATTTTTTCTTTTACTTCCATGAGATAACTAGTCAAGTAGAAAAAAACAAATAACCTCCCCAATTTCTCTTTATCATGCATGGTGAAATCATTCTCATTTTCTTCTTCCAATGGAATGTAACTATTTTTCATAATTATTTTACTTAGTCGATCTATATTTTTTTTTTCTATTATCATTTTATTTACCCCTTCCAATCCCTCTTTACTTAAAATTGACCATTTTGTGACAATATTTTTAACAAAAAATAATATCAATTGAAATTATTTCCACAATTTTATTAAGGTTATGGAAGCAATCTCATATTCCAATTATAAGGGGATTCCTCATTCAAATAGCTTTTCCCCTTGAATTTAAGAGATATTGTATCCATGTTAGCCACATAATTGACACTTAATAAGAGCAAAAATATTATCTCCTTCATTCATACAAATTTTCCCATCCTTCATATATCACCATGATTAATGAAAATTTTCCAAGAATCTTGGATTATTCTAAACCCTCTCATTTCCATTATTGGTAGAAATCATTGATCAATCTTATGGTGACATAATCTTGACTCCTTTATTAATGAACTTCTATTTTCTTTATTTTTTCTATTATCATTTCTACTTCTAATTTCTCGGCATCATAGTTGATTCAACTTTTACTTATTATTCTAGGGATTATCTTATTTTTTATGCTATTAAAACCTTCAGTGCCTTAATTGACTATTTATATCATTTCCCCATATCTGAACATACCAAAGTGTATCTTCTTCTATGAATCACTTGATTTCGATTCTAATTTTGGTTTTTTTCTTAATGAAACTAAACCTTATTCAAGGAACTCAGCCATATTAACTCCCCCCTATAGGATTTCATGAAGTACATTGGTAACATTAGTATGTTCTTCACCCTCTATCTTGAAACTCAAGACTTATTCTTAATTATACTTACTATAAAGTTGATTAATTAACTCTTACTATAACCATTCAATCTATACATAAATTTGACCCACATATTTAGAGTATTGTTTTAAATTTCCATTAATATATCAATTTTATTTCTTTAAATAATAATATATTATAGGGATCCCTAAATTTTCTCTATGAGAACTACTATACATTTCAGTTCATTGGAATTTTATAGTTTAGGTTCTTCCTTATAAATAGTATCATTCTTGGCATCATTATTATCAAATTTTAATTTTGTTTCTCATTTATATATATATTATTAGTTACAAATTTCTTCAGTTATCAAAATCTATTTCAATGAAATTTCATTCCCAACAATCTCCCAGTTTTTTAGTCTCTTCAAGGAGGGAATATTCAACATGGATTCTATGTAACTTATGATTATATTTCAACTTCATAAAATATTTTTAGCAATCTTACATAATGTTAAAACTTTACTACATCATAAAAATTATAATGTAATATCCCCTTCAAATATACTATTTCCTATATTAATGTTTCTTTCCATAAGAGAGAGAGGTTCATCATTCAAATCCTCTTAAAAATTCCCCCATTTAAAAAATGATAAGATTCTAAATGAATTTATATTATCTCTCTTTACTTGTATGAAATTATGAAACTTCTAGATTAACATTAATTTTATAAGAGAAGAGCATACTTTATAGATAATCAAGATAAATCTTGGTCAAATCCCCCTCTTATGGAGCCAAAAAATTTACAATGGAATGTTGTGGAAACTATCATCAATTATTCTTAATAATATCGATATCATTTATCTCTTCCCCAAGTCCTCAAATTTCTCCAAAAATTTGAACGATTTGGTTGAAGAAAAAATAAATATTCTTATATAGATTTTAATATAGTTAAATATATTATATAGGACTTTTTGGTGGGAATCCTTAAAATTTTTATCAACTTTTTATATATTGTTAAATTTTACCTGAATAGACTTTCCACTAGTGTAGCTCATCACATTCATATAAATCTGACTTAATAGAGTTCCAGTAAAATAATTTTGAGCTTTGTAATAAACATCCAAACATTTCCTATTATCTTTGGTCATAGGCTACCCTATCACATCACTGAATTCCATCCCATGTTATATACTAAAAAATAACTTCCATTCTAAGAGATTAAAGAAATAATAATATTATATTCTTCCAAATATAGTAGTTTAAATCATCAAATAGAGAAACTCCTATAGAATTTACTAAATTCTCCCTCTAAGTGAATTTCTAATGAATAATTTAATGTCTAAAACATCACACTGATAAAAATTTTTATACCTCGAGATTACTTGAGAGGGGAGTGGTAAATCTGCTTGTCCATTTTTTTGGTTAAAAGGATCTTGTCACCATGTTAGTATGAAATAATTAAACCATCCCAATTGAGTGAATTTTTACCAAAAAACAAAAATGATAAAATAAAATGGAATAAAATAACTTTATTTTGTTGTTAACTAAGGTCTTATCCAAGATTCATATATTGAAGAAGTTTCAGTCACATATGAATACACTAAATTTCACTATATTTTGAGGGTTAAATTTTTTAAGAAATATTCACTATATTCTTGGAACACTTTCATTACAATAAATTCAGGGTTAGAACATAGCATTACTCGGATCACTTTCATCAGCTCTTTGCACACTTCTATAGATGAAGTCTTTTATTTTTTAATGACATATAGCTCACCCTCATATCATTAATAATGATTGATTACATTTTAATCATGATTTCTTGAGTATGATTCTTCACTCTGATTATCAGTCTCCAGAATACCAATATGAAAATGTTTTTTGAGAAAAAAACTACTTAAAATTTTCACAATAACACATAACATGTAATGAAATATTCAGTGTTCACCAACTATCTAGTCCACCATTAATCACATGCCTACAAAAATAACTTCTTTTCCCCACACACTAACCACATAAGATACCCTTATTCATAGATCCTCTATGTAATTCCTAAAATGTTATTCCCATGTGAACTCCATTTCATGGACCAACTACATTAAAATATTCTATTCTCCCCAAAACATAGACCTTCATTCCACACATTGACCACATGAAACTCCCATGAACACTATTATGCTGAGGAATTCCTTTACTAGTCATGATTACTAGGCACTACTTATATGGTGTCTCATTTCAATACTAATTAATCTTTGGGATTTATTATTAATATTTTATCATTTATAAATGATAAGAACAGTGTGGAATTTTTCGGAAAATTATTATAAAAATTTCACTAAACTTTTAGATTAATACTTCACTCATTTCAAAATCCCATGCACAGACTCACATTATAGTCTAACTACCAAAAAAATACCTAGATGTGCATCTTTATATGTAATATCATGTCCACATGAAAAAAACCAGATATATCCTTCATAGTCTACTTGAAATCACTACTTTATAACACCCAACCTTCAATATGGTCTATGAACTCCCTATTTGGTCCCTCCTTTGAAAAACCCTTTCCATACACTCCCCAAATTGTTTGGATAGGAAATTTTTCCATATTCCTATATAGTCCACCAACTAAAAACCCATGTCACACACTTATCACATAGTATATGAACCTAGTATGTGATATATGTACCTTACATACAAAACCCTTCTTTATCCCATATTTGTTACACAAAAAATATTACCAAACACTTGAAATCAATGATATTGAAAAAAAATTCATGGATTTCATATTTTGTGAAATATCCCACTTACTATCCAAAAACATTTATCAACCCCAGAAGTGAAACACCTAATGATTTTACATTAATTCCTTTGAAATAATTTTCAAGTATTTGATAACTTGATTTACACATAAACCCAAGTCTAAATAAACAACAATATATTATAAAATTTATAATCTAGTTATTGGATTTGTATTTATAAATAGGATTAAAAAAATATGAAATATACATAGTAATTTTATCTATAATTCAAATTTATTGATTAATTCATAATAAATAATCATTAAATTTTTTAATTAAATCATTTCATGATTAAAATACATATTTTTAAAAAAATTATATTTCTTTACATATCTTGTACTTCTATATATTGATCAATATTTAAAAGTTAAATTAGTGATTTTTTTGATAATTTGTTAATAATTATTCGTACATTAGTTTTCAAATGTCTAGTAATGATGATAAAATAATTTAATGGTAAAAAAATTATTTTTTAGAAAACAGTTCTTATGCACGCTATGTGTATTTATCTTAATAAATTAAATCAATCACTATTGATTAATGATTTTAATGAAATATAAATAATATATAATAAATCAATTATTTTAAAATTAATTTAGTATCTTGTACTAGGAATAGAATTAAAGTAAACTCATTTTTATTCTTAAAATGCATTTTTCTAAAAGAAGGATTTCGTTGTGTTTTGTATGTTTATTTTAAAATTAGTTTATGGAACTTATACAAATTTAATTTGATAAAATGGAATATACATTTTTAATAAAAATTTATAAATTATTACACTTTCATTTTTTCCATAATTAATAGTAAAAATAGTTAAATTTTCTTTCCATGGTAAGGATTAAAACAGGCATATTGGGGTGTTAAATTATGTGATAAGTGTAATATTCCACATAAAATCGTCTAATTAATAATTGTTAAAGTGATTCAGAAATTATATTATTTTATATTAGAATTATTTTCCATTTTCTACCACTTTCAAAAGAATATTTCTTCATATTCTTTAAATATTTTAACTAATTTCATGTGTTTATCTCCCTTCACTTTTAAAAAGGAACCTATTTTTTTGTTCACAAACATTTATAACAATATATAAAAAATAACTAATATAAATCCTTTCAAATAATCATAAAATTCATTCTTAATCCCCCGATATTTCTTAGGACCATCTTGAGAAGGCTTTAGGTGTAAGCCAAATGAGGCCTCTCAAAGAAAATGTGATCATCTTTACTAAATAATTCTTAGTTTCATTCATCTTATACTTACTATTAATCTATTATAAAAATAAAATAAATAATGAATTAAATATAATAAATCATTTTTTATTTTATTATGATTATGTGAAAACTATTTTCAACCACTTTTCTGCAAATCGGAAATCAATGTATAGCTTGCATGTACGTGTGCAATACCGCCTCCATAGAGTGATATAAATAAATATACATCACCACATGAAATTGATTTATAAAATCATAGATTTAATAAATATATATTATATTTATGATATTTTTATTCTTCCTTAATGATAAAATGTTATATATTTTTATTTTCTTCTTTTTATTTTTAAATGAAAACATCATTCTTTCCTATGTATAGACTATCATCTCCATGAATGGTGTAATTAATTTTTCTATAATTAAATTTTAGGGATGGTCATAAATATTAAAATAAAAAATATATGTGATATAAATATCATGATGAGAATTTTTTATGGGATGAAACCATAATCAAGAAACACGGACCATTACAACTCAACCGAAACATTCATACAAAGGATGAAACTGACACTTGGAAATGATGATGATAAGGAAACAATTTTACATAATAGATGATAAGATATTATAAGTAAACTGTTTATGATATTATTTTTTTAAATAAACATATGAAAAAAATAAAACATTAGGTAAGGGTTTCTGGTATCACATTTATTTCTATGATACATATACCATATTCACCACCTGTTTATCATTTGTGTTTTTTATAATACTCATTTCATATTTTCTATAATAAATCTCTTTGTATTCATTCTATTTAATGTTTTATTTTATTTTATTTCTTTCATGGAGTTTATTATTCAATTGTTACCAAACTGGTATGTTTTTTATGTTTCAATTTCACTTTCTATAGGGTATTTAGTAGATTAAATTTTTGATAATGAAATTATATGATCTATCTATCACAAAAATTATGTATTTTATGAAAATTCACATGTTTTATAAATGTAATCATAGATCGGGGGATGGGTGAATTAGTTGTATCTTTTTCTTTTCATGTTACCTCTCTTAACAAAATTCTCCTCTAGTAAAAGAGAAATAACTTTTCTGAAAAAAAAAACTTTCAAACACATCCATAGGAACACAATTATTTTAAAGGATCATTACTCAATAATATTATCTTATCCTTGTAATGGTTTTTAAATAATCTAATACCATTCAGTCCACTATAAAATAATCTTTTTATTTATAAATCAAGTATGAAATATGCTTATAATTTCATTTAATTATGATCAATAAGACATTTTTGTGCTTATTTGAGCACAAAAGATGTAAATATGATGTTGTAAGAAGTTTAGAAACCTTCAAAAATAGGTTCAAAACATTTTCACTATGCGAATTCAAAAAACATCATTTTTTTTAAATTTCAATAATAAATATTCACTTTCTTACCTAGTAACAAGTAAGAACTTCTTCCTTGGACTTCATAAGAAACTAATTCTAATTCCTCTATTTGATTCTTCAGTCCAATTCATCTATCTAGAATCAAGTATTCTTGGATTTTCAATAGATAATTATAACTCAAATCTTTCCTTCTTCTTTATTCTTCAAAACATTTTATTCCAAATTTACAATCTAATCCAATGAATCGTAACCAACACTTATTAGATCACTTATTCTATCTGAAAACATTCCTCTAGAAATATTTTCTATAAAACCTCTATCTACAAATTATGTCTGGTAGACAAATTGAATCCAAAAAAACCAGTTATTTTCCTTATTTCATGTGAAAATTTTCAAATTATGCTGTACTTGGACCACTTAATATAGGTTATATCCTACCATACAAGGTGGTAAACCAAAATAATTTATCAACTCAGTGTAATTCTAGATATTTGCAATTTTTTTTCATTTGAATTACTTCTTACCACCACTAAATTATTCTAAACTCTTCTAGATTCTTCATAAATATTCATTAATCCTTTATAATTAATCAATCATGAAATTTACTTGAATAATAACATTACAAGTGATTAGTGAGAAAATGATAGTACGGAACATCTCAGTCTGAAACTCCATTCATCATTCTAGTTCTCTTAACCCAAATATAAATATGAAAAACAAAATACTTCTCAACCTGATAATCCAGACCAAATGAAACTTTTTGAAAACATCAGTGGAAATTTAAAAGTATTTAAATAACCAAAAAATTATTTCAATAGGAACTTCTATATGTCTCACTTTAACATCCACTTTATTCATTTCTTCAACTTCTCATGAAATCGATTAAACTATATTTGATAAAACTCAACATCTCATCACTCATTAGTGTTAAATATATAATCCACTAAATTAGTATCAACCAGCTTTCTTGAGGAAACAGTGTCTAAATATCACTTGATGGATCGGTCTCTGAAGCTCCCTTGATGGATCGACGCCATCAAGTCACCTAATTTATCGATGCAAACTACTTATCTGATTGATCATTGTCAATAAACACTTCTCTATTTTTATAAATCATCAATTCATGGTACATTTTATGAATTAGTTCATCCGATGAATTATCCCTCCCGCTGGATCAGATGATCAACACTTTTTCAAATCTTCTAGCTTTTGAAAAATCACACTTCCAGTTTTCTAGAAAATACTCTATACAATAAACCCTATTTCGAAAACAAATTCCTAGATTTTCTGATATAGTCTATCTAGAAACCAAATATCCACATATTTTATCTTATAAACCCCATCTTGTATAATTATACATCTTCATAATTTAAAAACATTATATAATTAGTAATGTACCATAATATTTTGGATGAATTTTATCAGAACCGCTACATCTAGAACAACTTCATCATCCCTTTAACAAAATCTAATATCATGGGGTTTTCCATCATGTTTAGAACCTTTATATCAGCATATAATCATCATATATGTTTAACCTCTCTAAAAATATTATATATCTAATATGAATTCTAGTTCTATTCTGAAAATATCCATTCTGAATGTATTAGTCTGAAAACAAGAACAGTCAGTAAATATAATTCCAAACAGAAAACATCAATTGATTAACTTTATAATGAAATATGAGCATGATCATCTAAGGTTGATACTACTTTATTTGATCACTATAAATAAAAAAATTATGTGATTTTTTATAAAGAAAACAAAAGATTTTTTTTTTCAGAAAACCTCTTCAAACAAATCCTTTAGTGAACTTGGTCCCAAAAATCTCCCCCATTCGATTTTAATGTTAAAAAATATTCATAAATCTATAAAACATTGTAAAATAAATATATAGATATATAATCAACAATTATAGGAATTCATGATCTAACTTAGTGTTTGAAATAAGAATCATTGAGTAGAGAAAACATTTTTTCCATATTTAATTAATTAAGAGACAACTTCTTAAACATGAAACTTTCCAGTTCTTCACAAATTATCAAATTTCATCTCTTCTCAAACTATAAAAATTATTATAAGAACAATGTTTCCGAAATTCACTTAAAAAAATATAAAAATAGCTCATGCATATACATGATGAGATCAAAACATACCCCTTTTAAAAAATCCTCCAAAATACATTCTTCCTTAAATGGTTTAGCACATACCATGGAATATATTTTTAAAAAATAATTTTATCCCCCTTGATATAATTATACAAATAAAAGATGATATAGGAGAAAAACACATACCTCAACCTTCGATAGAAAGAGTTTTTATGCCTATGTTCAACCTCAGTTTATGAAGTATATCCTTTAGTTATGTTTTTGTGAATATATCATCAACTTTTACCATTGTACAAATATACTCCAACCTGAGTTCATTATTAGCCACATGTTCCATGATGATGTGACATTTAATGTCAATAGTATTTGAATGATAATGCTGCATAAGACTTTTAGTGATATGTATTGCACTTTTATTATCACAACCTAAGATAAGGGGTAACTTAACTTAAACTATAAAATCTTTCAACTGAGACTTCATCCACATAAGTTATATTTTAGCTTGAGTGGAGGAAAAATATTCATCTTCAATCCTACTAAGATTTAGAAAATTCTTATATTTATTATTTCAACTTACACAAATTTTCCGTAGAAATAAAATTCAACCATATGTAGATCATCAATCATCCACACTTTTTCCCAATCAACATCTATATAATTATACCAATCAATTCTTCATAAGTAGTCATATTTGATATAGAAAAATATTATACCTATGAAATATCTTAGAATTAATTTTCCTATTAAGATATGAGACACTTTAAGTGAATTCTGGAATAATTCACATAATGAAAAACCATATAAAATATCTATTCTTGTAGCAGTTATATATAACAATCTTATAATTATCTTCCAAAATTCTATATAATTCCATTATTTTTCTTATAGATAATTATAAAAATCAAATACAATTGAAATTACTGTGTAAATTAATTTCAAATTTTACATACCAATCTTTTTAAGAAGTTTCTAAAAATAATTATATTGAGATATAACAATATATTTATCCTTTTGGGAGATTTTTAATCCAATAAAATATTCCATTTCACCATACATTGACATTTAAAAAAACTTCATCATCTCATCATAAATATTTTCAAAAATCCCATCATCATTTACAGTAAATATAATATAATAAATGTAAAAATTTCAATGATAGAGATTTATTTTTTGCATTGATGTACATATTATTGAAAAAGATTTTTTCTTAATGTTTAACTTCCATAAAAATTTATCCAATTAGGAATTCCATGATCTTGGAGCCTTCTTTAACCCACAAAAATATTTATTTTACTTTCACACATAAATTTTATCTTTTCCAATTATGAATCCACATGTTTTTTCAGTATAAACTTCTTCATAAATTCCTCCATTAAGAAAATAATACTTAACAACCATCTATAAAAGTTTATAACCACATTGTGTAGAAATTCAAAGAAATATTCTGATGATTTTTAACCTTTCTACAGGAGAAAAATTCATATAAAAATAAATAACATTAATTTGTGAGTAATTTTCACAATTAAATCATTATTTTATCATATTAATTTACCATATTAATTAAAAAAATTAGGAACACCCACTTCATACCAATAAAAATTTTATTATTTGGGTTGGATAGATGTTCTCAAGTATCATTCTTCTTAATCTGATCTAATTCTTAATTCATAGAATAAATCCACAATTCATGTGGAAAATAATTATCAAAATATTTTGGCTTAACATTTTAATACAAGGAATTATTTGAAAATCCCATTGATTTACTTATCATTTAAACTTTTTTTTGATAGCTAATGTTTTTTACTTACACTTCTTTTATATGACTAGTATGAGATGTAAAAAAGTTCTTCCTCATCACTATGAATAGTTGATTCTGAATATTTTGTTTATATAGTGTCTCCATCATTGGAATTATTTTCATGTTGCTCAACTATATCATCTCCCACATCATCATTATCTACATGTGTTTTTTAATCTTCTTCTTTAGCTTCTTTGAGAAATATTACGCCAGAAAAAATAAAATTACTTATCTATTTCTTTATTGACACTTCTCTAATCTCTACAATTAGGATCATGGAAAATAAAAATTTCAACTTCACCTCATGGATAAATGTTTCCAAAATTTATGCTTTTTTTATGATGTAGGGCTCCCAAAAACCATTAAGTGTTTCAAACATTGATTTTCATTGTAGAAAATTTCCTAAGTATTTATATAAAAAAATGTTCTATAGAAATGGTATTTCAGAATATAAACTATTGTACTCATTTCTTGCTTCTATAAGTAGTTATAAATACCACGTTCTTTCAAAATTATACACCCCACCTCCACCAAACATCTATTACTCCTTTAAATAACACTATCTTTTTATGGTCTATAAGGTTCACTAAATTCATGAATAATACTATGTTTTTCAAAAAAATTTATAAATCATTTATTTTTGTATTCTCCACTATTGTCAATTTTCAACTTCTTCATAGAATACCCACATTACTTTTTAAATATTCTCTTAAATATCATAAAAAATTTAGATATTTCGATTTACATTCCAAATATATTATACATTTAATGTGATTAAAATAATAAATTGGAGAAATAAATTACTAATCTATGAGAGTTTATTTTTTCTCATTGGCCCAAAAATATGAGAATGAATGAGCTCCAGGGTTGAGTTGAATGAATTTCAACTATCTTAGGAATTGAGTTTGTAATTTTCCTTTTTTATCACATTGAACAACAAAAATATAATCTTCTTATCATATCAAGAATATTATGAACACTATCTCTATTTAATAATATTCTCATATTCCTCTGACACATATTCCCAAACATTTTATGCCACAATTTTTTCTTCCATCATACATAGATAACATGAATTTAGAACATCACCAATTTGAAACAATTTCCCTTTTGTACCCTGAACTATTGTAACAACTATGCCATCATTAAATCTTTTCACAAAAAAATCCATCCATTCAAAAAAAAAATTATTACCTTCATCACAAATTTTTGAAACACATAACATGTTTTGTTTTAACCATTAAAAAAAGGCCTTTTTGGATTTCATTTTTTCTTCCCTAGTAATATTAGACCTCATGCCTTTGATTCTCAGAGATTAAATATTTCCAAACATCATTTTTACTTATTTAAAATGTTTCAAATTCATCAACAAATTTAGATCTCCTATCATATATAAAGAGTACCTACTATCTAAAATATGGGTTCACTATTATTTTTTATCTTTGAGAGTAGTTTATAAAACAAAATATTTTTATTTTACATTATCTTTTTTCACATATAGATTTTAATATTGTTTTATAGTAATTTTTAATCTTGGTAAAAAATAAGACTCTGTTTTTCTATATTTTCATGTTTTTCACATATTTCACAGATAGTTTCCAATGGTTGCAATCGATTTTCAAATTTCATAACAAATATCTTATATTTTCTTCTTTGAGAGGATGTACTCCTCACTAAAAATATCTTCCATTTACTCATGTTATTATTTTAGTGTTTTTTTATTAAAACAAAACATATTTTTTGCATGTCTAAATTCTTTACAATACCAGTGGTAGCCATGAAATAATACATTCCTTTGTATCTTATATACTATCTGATGTTGAAATTTTTTTTTCTTCAACATTATTACTTTCTGTTATAGGATATTTTTGATTTCTATATTTTCTACTATATTTTTAAATATTCTTCTTTATCTTATATTTCTTCTCATCTCCAATAGAATCACTAGTAGTAGAAACATTTGATTAGGGTTTTGAAATTTTTGAAACTTTTAAAGTTTTGAAATTATTGGTTTTCACTACATACATGATTTTATTATCTTTATTAATCTCAAGAGAATATTAATTTTTATTTTTAACCTTTTGATATATATTTTCATGATATTTATTAGGTTCACACATCTGAAAAATTTCACAAATTTTAGAAATATTTTTTTTAAAACTAGTAACTCTATGGTATGTTTTAGATTACTTTTGTTCAGTATATTCTAACTCTTCATCCATCACATTTATCATTACTTAAATATAATCATGATGATTCTTTTATTTTTCAATAAAATTATTCAAACAATCAATCTCTTATAACAACATAAATTTCTCCTCATGAAAATATTCCATTTTTTGTATAACATTGCTTTTTTAACTTCTTGATTTCTCTTTTAAGTCGTACAAAATTCTGAAGACATTACTTTGACTCTCTTTACATAGAATATTAAATATATATTTTTTTCATAAATACTTATAACAAAAGCAATCTTCATCATTTACTTCTCTAATAAATGTTTTCTCTGCATAATCTTTAGTGAATTTTTAATTTTCAAATTAACTGACATGATACTCACCATCCTTATAAAAAAATAACCTGCTTTTGGATTTATAGAACATTTTATCATTTCCCTTTGAATAGTATTTTTATTTGTCAGCATGTTTCTTAAAGGGTATTTTTGAAATTCTTTCATCTTAGTCACTTTCATCTTAATCCATTTTTAAGTACAATTTTCCACAAAATTCCTAAAATCCCCAAAACCAAAACATTTTATTGGTAACTTCCACATGTAATTTTCTTTTCCTCCTTTCAATTTTTTAGAAAACAATGAAAAGAATTCATAAATATTTTTAATAACATCATATTTGGTATTAGAGTCCCAAACTTCTTAATCATCAATAATATTCATAGATTTTCCTTTCTTGGTAGCATTAAAGAAGATTTATTGATCAAAATTTTATTTTATTTTCATAACTTTATCTCTTCTCATTTAATATGTAATATGTGTTCTATGTATGTCATTCAGAGATAGAGTTTTAAGATAAATATCTTCTAAAAATAAAACATTGGAAACAAACTTTTCCAAAAGAATTTGTATGATATTTTAAATAGTATTTTAATCATCAATCTTATCACATAGATATCTTATATTGATTACAATATCATGGGGCCTTATAAATAAGTCACCAAGAGATTCATAATCACCCATTTTTAGATCTTCATACTTCAACCTACTTTTTTTATGTTTTCCTTATTCACATTCATATGTCCATAATTAATATTTTTCAACCTTTCCCAAGTATATTTGGAAGATCCAAATTTATTTACAGTAAAACATTCACATTCATAAAGTTATGAAACTAAATAATGTTTATCCCTTACATTATTCTATATATTTTTCTTTCATATAATCATAATAGGATCATTCTCATCATGAGGTAGAAATACATCTGTATCAGTCTCTAGAACTTCATAAAAAAGGAAAATAAGATATGAAAACATTCTATATTTCTAGATATGATAATTATTTCCCAAAAAAACTAGAATCCCCTTACTATTTACATAGTTTGAACTATATATAGAAACATCTCTCCAATCATTAGAAAATAATTAAAAAATTGACATTCCTAAAATAACAATTGAAAAGGAGACACATGATAAATGTAATAACTATGATGGGGAGGGGAGAATCAATGATATATTTTTATTTTTATGTTAACTTTCTTGAAAACATTCAACTATCATTAAATAGAAACAAAATTGTTGGTAAAAAACCTTTCAAACACATCCATGGGAATATAATTATTTAAAAGGTTCACAACTCAATAAGAGTATATAGTCTTTGGAATGGTTTGGAAATAATCCAATACTAAAAAATCAACTTGAATTTTTTTTTGGATAAAACAAGTAGAAAATACACTTATAATTCCATAGAACTTCGATCAATACAATAATTCATGTCCCCCTTTTAGTACAATGGATGTAAATAAAAAATTTTAACAATCATAAAAACATTACCAATACGTTCCGAAAATTCTCACTATGATAATTAAATAAATATCATTTTTTAATCATTCAAAAAAAATTCATAACTTTCTAACTTAGTAGAAGATAATAACATCTTCTCTAGACTTCGTACAATACTCCTTCCGATTCCTTTGTCTGATTTTTCAGCCTGATTCATCTTTCCGGAAACAAGATTTATTGGTTTTCCCATAGAGAATCAGAGATAAACTATTTCTTTTCTATTTAGTTTTTATAACCATTAAATATGATTATTTGGTCTGATCTAATAAATATTAAACACAACATCTCAGGTCCCTTCTTCTTTTAAAAACATTCCTATTTAAATTCATCTGGAAACCTTGATCTAGAAACTCTGTCAGGTAGACAGACCAAAACTAAAAACTCTAGTATTCTACCTTCATTCATGTGAATAGTGTTATAGTACATTCTAAATTGACCCTTTATATAGTTGTTCTCAAAATAGAAAAGGTGTGAACTCTTACTAATTTTCTGCTCAATGAAATTCTAGATCATCAAAATTTATGTCCATTTAAATTCCATTTGACCACTTATCATTTATTCTTAACTCTTCTGGAGTCTTATAGAATATTTATGAGTTATCCATAACTTATTCATTCTATAATTAAATTTTATAAGGACATTATAATTTATCATTCTATAACATGATACTATTGAGGATCTCAGTTTAAAACTCTATTTATAATTACAATTATATTGAGAAAAGATAATTAAGTAAAACATATTACTTCTTACTCTAATGTTCCAAAAAAATTGAAAATATTTTACAAAATTGTTGCAATTTCCAAATGATTTAGAACCCTACAAAAAAATTCATAGAAACTTCTATATATCTCACCATATAATCCACTTTATTTATTTGTTCAACTTCTCCTCAGATCGATGAATCTACATCTGATGAATCTCAACAACAGACGACTCATTAGTGTCAAAAAAATCATCTTCTGATTCAGTATCAATGAAATTTTATAACTAATCGATCTATGAAGCTTTAATGATGGATTAGTCTCTAAATCTCCCTCGATGAATCAGTTTCATCTGATTGCTTGATTGATCAGTGTCAACGACTTGTCTTATTAATCATTTATGATAGTGACTTTTTTACTTACTATTACTAAGAAACTAATAGTTCCTTTGATGAATGTATCCATCTAAAAAATCATTTTTTCTGATGGATCATCCCAACTGATGGATAAACTGATCAATACACATTCAAATATTCTAGATTTAACAAAATGACACTTCCATTTTTCTAGAAAATACTCTTTATAAACAGCATCCAAAAAACTACTTCTTGAATTGTTTGATAGAGTATGTTTGTAAACCGAATCTCTACTTATTTTCTTATTTAAAACCCTATATTGTATCATGATAATTATTCATGATTTAAAAATTTTAAACTATAAGTGAAGCATCATCATATTTTTGGATGAATTTTATTATAACCATTGCTTCCAGGAAAACAACCGTTTCCCTTTAACAAAAGAAAATATCACAAGGTTATATATGATGTTTAGAAAATTTATATCACCATAAAATCATCATGATTTTTTATTTTTTAACCATTATTATAAAATTATATATCTGATTCGTCTTCCATATCCTTTTTGATAAGCCCCATTTTGTAAAGATGAGTAAAAAAAGAATAATTAGAAAACAACATTGCAAAAAACATTAACAGATGGAATTTATAAATAAATATGTGTCTAATCATTTGAGTATGATAATCCTTTATTTTATCATAAAAACTATAAAATTTATGTGATTTCTCATAAATAAAATAAAAGAAAAAACTTCTAGAAAACTTCTTCAAACAACATCTACATCCAAATCGGTCCTATTATTTTACTACACACTAGTTATTTCTATAAATTATAGGTTTTGAATTTATTTTCCTCTCTTTGAGTTATCAAACGTTTGAAATGATATTTTTAAGGAAAACCATATTTCTTTTTTATTTTTTTGAGAATAGTTTTATTACTTTTCAACTTTTTCCTTAAAATGTTTTTGAGAGTGTTTTAACTTTTCTCCAATTGTTTATTAAATAAAATTTTAACCATTTTTAATTTATATGAAATGGATTAAAAGTAATATTCATGTCATTTTTAAAATGAGGTACTTTTTATCAATGGTGTGAATTGAATTTTTTTTAATAAATACCAAACAAATGGATTTTCCCATCAATATGAATACTCATTTATTTGAAGGATCTATTAAAATTTTCCATGGTTATTTTCAATAGAAATGTTATTCAGGATATTTTTGAAAATAGAATATTTTAAATAAGTGGTTTCAAAATAAAAAAGGGTATTTTCCAAAAGAAAGGTTCTTATAATCTTTTAAAGGTTTTTCATCCAAAAAAAACATAATTTTATGTTTCGTATTTTTTATTAGGGATATGATCCAATGTTACAATAATTATTATTTCACCTACTGGTAATTGATTATAATGATGAAAACTTTATGATAATTGTTTTCTTTTCCATGGGTTATTCTATGATGAATTGATAATTGTTTTATTCATATTTTTGAATGAATATGAATGGATTATGATTACATTATTGGTGGGTATTTTAAATCCCTTTTTTAGATTTGGTAATTTTTAATGTTTATCACTCAAAGGGAACATGGGAGGTTGTCCTAATCCTGAAATATTGTAAATTTGAATTTATCCCAAGCCCCAAGAGGGTACATGGGTGGTTATCCTAGGCCTAAAATGAAATGAATTTATAACAAGCTACTTTGGTAAATGATTTCAACGATTAATATTATGTCACACATTTTATTTTACTCTCTTATGGACTTTTCTTATCCCAATGTTATGTTCTCGTGGATTGTGATATTTTATTTTTCAAATGTTAATATCATATTATAATAAACTTATGCTCATTCTATTAAAAGATTTTATTATTGACTGAAATCTCTTATGTTTACCATTATAGAGGATCTGATCTCCCCCATTCTTATGTTTACTTACCTAAGGGTATGAAGAAAAGGTTTGAGTTGGGTCTATCTAAGAATTTTACTATGTGATAATAAAATTTTGGGAGATATTTAATATCCTTAAATAAATCATAATATTATCTATCTAGTCTCCAATTAATGTGTACATTTATGGTCATTGGAATTATATTTTTATTGTATGTATTGAATATTCATCTAAAATTATGTAATAGTTATGTATGAAATGATTTTTCCACATAAATTTGTATCAGAGGAGGTTTTAGTTATTTTTTAAAATTTTGATTATGAAACATTAATGAGAAACATTATGATAATATTATGTATAAGATAACATCATTTGTTATGGTAAATAATAGAGTGTGGTTTTCCTATAAATTATATCCCCATCTAGATTCTAGTAAGTGGATATGGCTATGGAACATAGTGACCCTAGGGTAACAAATCTTAAAGGGGTGAATATTGTATTAACTATACCATAACCAATGAATTATAATGGATCCTAAGACTACACACCTATTTAGAAAATTTCAGGGATATTCTTGGGTTAATTCACATTTCCTTTATAAAAAATTATAAAGGATTTGAATAGAAGATGAAAATGAATGACCTTAGTTAACCCTATGGATTCATAGATTGAAAATAACTTTTCATTATTTAGATATTCTCTGAATGAATTTTCATGGGTATATTATTTATCATTATGAGTATTTTTTCTTACACTATGCTTTTTGGTTTTATTCAATTTTGTAAAATTTGAGTAATCATGTTAACATTGATTGTGATAGACAATGAAATGATTTTACTCCTATGAAACTAAATTTTATGGGATATAGAATCGATTTTTTTATATAGTTACACAAATCACTAAATCTATGAATCAATCTAAACTTAAAAACAAAAAATAAGGGGGAAATGTATTGTTGAGTCCTTCATGAGGATACATCCACCTTCTTTTAGTGGTTATATTGATCCACAAATTTTCGTGTAATGGATTTGTACCACTAAGAATATATTTTCTATTCCTCAGTGTGAATATCATTAAAATGTTATTTTTTTGTTTATAATTTTGTAAGAGAATAATATTAATGGTGGACTCTTATAAAGAATATGAGGAAATAAGAAGAAATGTACCCTAAGATTATGAGGTTATTTTCCAATAAGTTCTTTCCTTATAATATTGATATAAAAATAGAGAAATAATTCTTTGAGTAGAAGAAAAAGGTTCATGAATCCATTGGTATCTAAACGTAAAATTTTAAAAGGCTTGTGAGGTATTATTATGGTATTATAATCCATCCTAAATGAAATACTGATAAAATTTTCTTTGGCTTAAAACCAAGTCACTAAAGGTAGTTATGAATAAGATACTTCAATAGTAATGAAGAAGTCATTCAATGTGCTCTCAAGGTATGAATTGATATTGGAGTCACCCATTAATCTCATTGTGTCAATAAAAAAAATAAATATAGAAGTAAAATTAAATTATACTAATAAAACTCATTAAGGTAAGTATGAAATTCTTCCATTATATCATAAGTGTGGAATGAAAAATGGGGGAAATTTTTGTAATGGGACTAGAAAATTATTTAAGCAGGGAATAGAAGGTTATCATGAAATTGAATTTAAAAGTGAGGGGAAGTAGTTAGATTATGATATAAATGTATGTAAAATTATATATAATTCACCAACCACAATCTAGTTCTCTAAATGACATTATTATGGAAACTATTCAAACCATTTCTCAAATTTGATAGTTAGTGGTATTGATTGATGCCAGTAACCACTTATTCCCAGAGACAAATGGGAACCTATTATATTCCATCATTCACATATATTTATCACTCTAACTAATCCAATCCCCAATAAAAACCATTCTATATTCACTCTATTTATTCTTAAGAACATCATTATATACTATGTCCATCCTAAGATGTCTTGTGGTGTACTCCGAAGGAGGTCTCTAAATGAATAAGGAATTGTATTTAATAATTCATCCTTAGTTTATTTAATCTTATAATTCCTAAAAATATATTATATATATTAAAACATAATGAATCCAATATAAAGAATTTACTATTTTTTTGTTATGAGACAACCATTTTACACCACCATTCCATTAATTGGGAAATGAATATATCACTCATGCATACGTGTCGACAATCACATCCCTAAAATGATATGTATAATTTTCCACCACTATATCACATTGGTGGATATAATTATATATATATATATATATTCTATATATTCTATATTTTTTTAATGATTAAATTTTATTTATCTTTCGTTTCTTTTTTCGTTAGAAAATGTAAACATTGTTCATGCATGCATACAAAATACCATCACCATGAATGATACAATTAATTTATCTATAATAGCCTCCCATGGAAGGTTATAAATATGCATATAAATAATATATATGATATTTATATCATTATTACAATTTTGGATGTGATGGTTCCACGATCAATATGAAAATACCAAAACTAACGTACAAAAACATACAAAAAATAAAGTAGTTGACACCTGAAAATGATAATGACAATGAGATATTATTAATGAATGGGAGAAAAGATGTTATTGATAAAACATGTGTCAAATTATATTTATTAATATTATTCTTTAATAAAATTATAACCTATTTCAATTTATTATACAAGAAGTTAATATCTCTTACTAAGCAAGTTGGGATTGAGTTAAGGTTTTTTGTCTCACTTTTATTTCTATTATACATATTCAATATTCATACCTTTATTGTTTTTTGTGGTGTCTATACGATGACTTTGATAATTTATATGATTAATCTACCTATATTAATGGTATTGAAAGTTTCATTTTATGTTACTTCATTTAAGGGTTTTATGATTTAAAAGTTATCAATGTAGGAAGGGTTTTATGATACAATCTCACTTTATACTGAGATGGTTTATACTGGAATTTATAATGATTAAATTAAATGATATATCTATCAAAAATAGTTTCTATTTCTTTTATTAAATTTATTTTTTAATATTATATTTTTTCCTTCCATTTTTATCCCTTTAAGTGATCAGATCTCTAAAAGAACATTTTTAAGGAAACCAGACTTTATTTTTAAATTCATTAGGGAGGTTTTTTATTCCATGTTCGTATTTTATTTAAATTGTTTTAAAAAAAGTGTTATTGTTATAAAATGTTTCTTTAAAATATTTTTTACCCTTTTTCCCTTTTTATAATAAGGTTTAAAAGGAATCTTCTTATCATTTTATGAATGAGGTAATTTTTACCATTGTAGGAACAAAATATTTGTTTTAACATATACCACATGAATGAATTCTCCTATCATAACAAATATTCTTTTCATTGAATATTTCTTCATAATTTTCCATGGATATGTTGAAAAAAATCCCAATTATTAAAAAAAGATTTAAAATAAGTGATTTCAAAAAGAAAGCGTTATTTTCCGCAAAATGGTTCTAGTGATGGTTTAATTGTATTTTCATCTAGAGAAACATATTTGGATACATCCGATGATTTAATATGGATATGATTCAATTTTACAATATTTATTTTTTTTATGTATGGTTATTGATTATGAAGATGAAATCTTGATGAAACCTGTTTTCTTTTCCATGGGATAACTTATGAAAAAATTATAAATGCTTTCTTGATATTATGTAAATAATATGAACGGATAATGGTTATGTCACAAGTGGGTCCATTAAATTCCTCAATTGAATTGGTTTTTTTATGTTAATGACATAAAATGGTTCACAAGGGGTTATTCAAAGTTGGTAATATGGTACATGAGATGTTATCCAAAGCCCAAAGAGGGTGTACAATGGTTAGACCAAGTCCAAAATGTGATAACGATCTTGGTAGATATTCTTGATAAATTATTTCTATGATTTTTATTATTCCACGCATTTTATTCCACTCTATTATAAAAAATTATTATTCCATTGTTTTGTTATCATGTCTCATAATCCTTAATTATTCTATGATTCTTATCATTTTATCTTCCAAATAATTATTCCATGATTATGATCTATGAATTTTTGGGTATGATTATCAAATGTTAAACTCATATTCTCATACCCTTATGCTCATTTTTTTCTTAAATATGATCATTGACTAATATCTACCATTTTTACACTTTTTTCTAATCTCATCCTTATTATTCCTTTCCTCGGGTTATAAAAAATGGTTCTATAATGGTTATTTCTAAGAAACATGATATCTAAGAAGAACTTTGTGTGAGATGTTTAATATATTTCAAAAAATAATATGATTATGTATCTATTCTACAAAGTCACTAAACCATTATGGTCCATGTTCATGTATTGTTATGTATTTTATTGAATATTTATCTAAAATTATTTATTAATTATTTATGTGATGTTTTTTCACCTCAAGATAGATTGTAAACAGAAAAACCATAAAAACTAACTCAAATCATTATTCTCCCAATAATAAAAATTAGAGGAATCTCAACAAAGCATAATAAAACCATTTTTAATTTTTTGCCACACCAAACAAGGAATAAAAATTAAAAATAAAATTCAAAGCTATTTTAATCACCAATTAAAATCCATAATAAATTATAAATCATTCCTTTTATTTTAACTATGGTATAATAATCTATAACTAAACATTATCAAATCATTTAAACAAAATAAAAATCATTTAAATGAGAATTTTCACCAAATTCAATGAGAAAAACTCAGCATGACCTATTTTTAATAAATAAAATTAAAATTTTCATATAAATATAATAATAACACATATAATAATTTATTATGTAACCATAGGGTGTAATAAAATTTAATTCCCCTTTATGACATAGGAAAAAAGGATTTAACCTTAATAACTGAAGATAAAATCAATAAAACCAACATGCCTAAATCAACATCAAATGATAAATCATTTTAAAGAGGTTGAAAAACATGTAACATAAGGGTTTTTTCGTTAATTCTTTGTATGTAAACACAAAATGAGACAATATAATAGAATTTAAACATTTATATGAAATAATCCCTTAAAAAGAAATGCATTAATCAAAGTCAAGGAAAAACTCCTTCATATCCAAAATTAGATATCTTAAAGAAAATAAAATTCCATAAATAAAAATAAATTTAAAATACCCAAGAACCTATATTTATGTCAAATAATATGAAATTAATGGAATAACCTACCAAAATTTAATGCAACTATAATGATTTTTCAAGATGTAAAATATTCAGTACATAAAAGGGAATTTTCACACCCTATTAACCAGAAATCCCTAACCATTATAATTGAAAAACCATTTATGATTAGGGGAAATAGAATAAATAATAATTTAATGAAATAGGAAGGGAGTAATATTATGTGTCTTTCCTTTGGATTTCACTGAATAAAACTTCAAAGATTAAGAAACTGAGGAAAGTGAGACTTGGATGTATAATATCCTAGTTTTTTTGTAACACCCCGACCCCAATTATCCAGAGTCGGTGCATTATTACGTAACATTTGCATGATCACAAAAGATCAAGTCTCAAAAGACCGATTAGTTTAGTAACCTTGGAAACACTAGATACATTCATAAATGTTACATTACATCATAAAGTAAAAAACTACAATAAAAAAGTCTCCATAGTCCACACTCATATCCTCTTCTAACTATCCCTACAGGTCATTCATAAAATACTTCTTCACATCCTGGAAAATCTTAAAACATTGAAAGGGGTGAGCTCAGATGCTCAGTAAGGATAAAAATATAGCGGAAGCTTTCATAAGTAAACATAAACATTTAAGGAATTTTATTACTAAAAAAAAGCCTTTTAAACCTGAACTTCAACATAATATAGAAAAAGTAAAATTAAATAATGCCATTTACTTATTCACATGGATATTCTACTGGTCGAATAATCACATGCAATATCAATAACCACTTTCATAATGATGGAATGCATAATGCCAGACTATCATAACCACGTAGCCAAGGCCTCGTTCCAAGACTAAAAATAAGATTTTTCAAGGCCTCATTCCAAGACACTAGTTTGTCTCATGAGACCTACCGATGCATCGAGGAGCTATAGCGGGCTCCACCCGTCACTTATTAAGTCCAATGCATTCCTCATATGAACAGGTTTAAACATATCATAAACCATAACATAATTGTATCACATAAAACATGCATAAAGGAAACATAACATTTCCACATTTCAATCACAAGATATCAATACAATATATTGATATAATAAAACACTCTAAAAACCATTTTCAATACCAAAATAAAAGAAAAGTAAAACATGGTATTTATTTTTCTTTTAAAAAGGAAGTTATGGCTTATAGAGGAAGCCGAAACTCAAATAATAGTCACGGTGGTAGAGAAGTCGTTATCGCCGCATACGTAAGAAAAAACATTCCTTTTGTCGTTTAGTAAAAACGCTTCATATAAAAAGATTCCTTTTGAATAAAAGTAAAAGTAAAAGGGGTTTATACACCATATAAATGAATGTTGTGTATAAAACCAAATATGCCTCAATAAAAAGAGATTGAAACGAAGTCCTTACAAAGATCATTTTTAAAATAAAATAGATATATCATGAGTATTTACTATATGTAAACATAAAGAAATTACAAATACAAGATAGGATATAATAATATCATGACATAATTTGAAATTAGGAGATTAACCCAAAGATTGGAAATTGGGTTAAGAAATTCCCTTAGCTCGTGTCCGACTTGACTCGACCGTTCTTTAACCTACTGAATAATAAAATAGAGTTAATATATACCTGATTAAGAACCCTTTTCAAGTTCATTATTCCTTTTATATCACTTATTACCATGTCATGAACATTATGTAATTATTTTAGTTAATAACGGTCGTTTTGTTGATCTTAGGTACTTGAGTCAAAAATAAAATTCTTATAATTACACTTTGTTCATGTGGTAAAATATCAATTATATCCATAATTATATTCAGGATTTAGATATCATATACATCATATATATACATTATATACATTCATTTATAATATTACATAACATTTAGAGGTAAGAAATGAAATGCACCGTTCATGGAGACGGTAAGCCGTACGTACGCATGAACGCTAATTTCATTTCTATTTCATATTTAATGGAATGAAGTCACAATGATATAAATGTATATTACAATTCCAGTATAATATCATATATAATATCATTTACTCCATACCTTATACATCCCACATATGTCATTAACGATTTAAATCACTTTGAGGGGGTAGTAGTCCGCACTTCCTGAAATGAAATTATTGCGCATACCCATAATGGAAATCATAAAGGTATGAAATAAATGAGAAATAAATAAGCATAAGGAAAACATAAACATAATATATATATCATATATGAAAATAGTGTCATCAAAATGGCCACCCTTATAGGTGTTAAAAGAATATTGAACAATCATCGTTTCGTGAGGCAGTATTTCGCCACCCACAGAAATAGTATGTTCTTTAACCATTAGACGAAGGTGTGTGTAAGTGTAAATCAAATAATTATCATAAAAACATCCTAGTATATTTTATATACTGGTGTGGTTATAAAATAAAGGAATAAAAGAGTTTAGGGGGTTGGAGAAGCAAAATAAAACAAAAGATCATAAAAGAAGACATTACCTTAAAATCGGGTAACTCTTTTTGATTTGAGCCAAAGGATTCCTTGGGATAAATTCTGCCCAATGTGAGGATTCTAGGAGTAAGAGAGGGAAGTTGGGAGAGTATTTTGGTAGAGTTTTGCTGAGCCAAATGTCTTGAAGGTGTGAATAAGGTGGTAGAGGTGAGGGCCTTTTATAAGAGGAGAGAAGAGGCACTCTTGGAAAGATTGAAATCTTACTTTATTATGAAATGCTTTTCGGATTATAAAGGTCCCACAATGATATATTTCAAGGATAAGGTGATAAGGGTTCTAAATATACTCATAAAATAAGCATTTGAAAAGTTTAAATCTTAGATTTTACATTATCCATCCATTTTGTTAAAATCGTTAATTAATGAGGTAATTGCTGCATCATCATGGTGTCATTAAAAATTTAATTTATTTAATGTCTAAAAATTATAAAAAAAATATCATGATGTAGGAAATCTTTTTATATTTATAATTAATATTTATAGTAAAAAATATGACTTTTATAAGCCCATTTAAAAATTGTTTTAGTAAAACAACTCATGTTTGTGACATTTTTATTTTAACATTAAATAAAAAGTTATTTATGTCATTTTCCTACCAAAGTGGCTCCATGGGGTACCCAAGTTGACCCATGGATTGTCTTGGTCGGCCATGACACATCCAATAGGGGTATTACAAGTGTAAAGGTATTTTAATATTTTTATAATATCATTTTTACCTTAAATTTCACTAATTACCTTTAATCGCGATTAATTAAACTTAAAAGTTACTATTCACCAAAAAATTATTTTAATCCCATTGAAGCACATTTTAATTCCTAATGACAACCATGTATGTCATATTTTTGAAAATAAAATCACAGAAGTGGTAATGTTTCATTTAAACGAAAAATCAGTTTTTTAACTACCACTTAGTGGTTTCACTATTCATCAAAAATTGAAGTTTTTCAAAACAATGCCAAAATTTTAGCCTAAGCTATAATTGATATTTAGAATTAAAAAATGATGTTTATTTTACAAAATTTCAAACATATAAGTTTCATTAATTAACTTTATAACTAATTCCCGCTGTCACAACAAATAGTGTGTTTTTAAGAAACAACATATATCAAAATATTGACAATTGTTTATGTCCAATTTCAAAGTGAAATTAATTCTAATGAACAATATTGGATAAAGTAACTAAAATAATTGTACGAATAATATTAGGGGACTGGTTTAAAGTTCCCTTAGGTTAAAGTTGTATATTTATTCAATTATATATTTTTTCAATATTATTATTCCAATTTAATGTTATGGGTGATAAATTTAGTATCCAACCAATTTAAGTGAATGAGATATACTTATGAATTAGGTAATGATGTTGTTTCCATTAATACCTTATTGAATTGATTTAAAGGGAATCCCATATATCAGATGATTGATAGAGCAAATACTCAAGCCAAAGACATGTAATCATGATAAAAATATTGTCTAATATATATTATAAATCCCTAAAGCACTAGAGTATAGATGAAACTTATTTTATACATTATTAAATAAGTTTAAATATGTTTGAATGGAAGATTGAAGAGATAATGCTATGGGGGAACTATCTCTGTATTTATAAGCATAAAAAATGATGGAATGTTTCATAACAAATAATTGGATAAAAAATGATATTTATTGATAAAATTAAATTGAAGTTTCAAAACTATAAAAGTATTTAAATGGATATAATAAATTGAGTTATAATTTGGAATAATTTTATAGGAAACCACAACATGTTTTTTAAGGTTTAATGCTGCTAAGCTCAGTGTTCAAGGTCTTTGGAAGAGGTATTTGTTGCACAATGATGATACCCTAATCCATGTGATCATCATACAGGGTTGTGTAAACATTAGCATCCCACTATTTAAATATCATATAGTTGTATATTCATAAATTTTAAAGGGTGGTTTTACAAGAATTATTCCCCCAAGGGTTATTTAAGTTCCACCATAATGATCATTCCACGAAGGTACATAAGCATGAGCACCATGAGAATTATTTTCATAAGAATAATTTCCCATGATCATAAGTTTATTAATTGTTTCCATAAGGATAATCGTGTGAAAACATGAATGATCATCTAAGAATAACTACCTATAATAATGAAGTTGTATAATCATGAATTTTTTCATAAGGGTTATGTACATAAGAAGGAGCACTAAAAATTTCATTCACATAAGTATTATCACCCATAATGTTGATTTAATAAAAATGGTTTGGTATTCACATAACTCTGAACTAGTATACATTATCATCAAAACTTAGAGAATTTTCATGATTTCTATTGGCTTAAACATAATCTTCCTTAATTATATTTATGAAGGGAAATGGATTGGGATGATTCAAAATCTAGTGTTGATGGTTCAAAACATAAAAAATAACTAAAAAAATATATGATCAAAGACTGAGATAAATAATAATAAGATTAATATATGGATAACAATAGAAAAATATTCTTGATAAAGAAAAGGAAACTCTTTGAGTTTTCAATATTAATGAATATGAATTTGAATCTAATATTTTCATGTTCAAAAATGTATTAAATCATTGTGATGGGATTTGAATGAGTTTTAATAATTTCACTAAAGTGTTTTGAAAGAGATCAAGGGTGGATGAGATTGAATGTTTTGATATTTTCAAACCTAAAAGAAAGAAATTATATATTTTAATAAATCTAGAAATGAATAAATTTTTTTTATGAAATTACTACTCTTTAGTGGATAAAATATAAAAATATTCTGATTGGAAAAAAATATTTTCAAGTGGTTAAAGTTTGGTTGATCCATTATGTTTATAAATTCAATTTGGATCCATATAAGATTCTTGTTGAAGCTCTAAAACTACAATAGATTATTTTAATCAAACCACACATATTGATTTTTATTTTATAACTCCAATGAAGTATCAATTAAATGTGTTATTTATTGTTTTTTAAATTATGGGATGAAGGATAAAAATTTATTCTGAGATAAATACTTTAAGATATATTTAAACAACAAAATTTAAATAATAAATGAAAGGATGGGTTTTCAATTAACTTATGACAGCCATTGAAAAATATAAATGTGAGGAAATATCATATACATCCATTGAGAAATATATATTCTTATTTTTTTTATAAAAATAATTATATATTTTAATTTATAGAAATATGATATAATCCCAAAAATAAATAAATGAAACCTCTAATACAATATTCCTTCATTAAGAGGAAAATATAATAGAATAGAGAGAGTTGTATAAAGAGTGTGGTAGGATTGAGAATCATTTTTCATATAGAATAAATATCTATTGAGGAAGAATAAATGTAATGTTAAGATAAATATGTTTCTCATAGATGAAGTATATATGTTGGGAATGTGTTGAATAAGAAATATTTTTTATGTTTAGAAGAAAAATAAAAAAATTATAATATGTAAAAAGTAGAAAATAGAAAGGGGTCCTCATGCATTGAGAAAGAGAAGACTAATGATTCTAGTGTATAATTGTCAAGAATGTTTTAAATTTCATGATATTTAGATTATATTCACTGTGTAATATTATTATAGGTTTTTATTCTTAAATAAATTTTTAGTTGAGAGAGGAAAACAATAATATCTAAATAAGAACATAATAGTTAGGTATGGAGTAGAGATCGAGTTTCATGTATAGTGTTTGAAGACATTTAAGAAGTTGATGACTCCATATTTTTATGAATAAAATTAGTTATGTGGGTGTAGGGAAATCCTTATAGAGATTGTCAGTATAATTTAAAGAGGATAAGGATGTGATGCGAATATGGGTGGGTATGATACTAGTTTGAAGATATTAGGATGCATTATAATGATCCCTTTACTTTTATAATATAGTGAAGGAATTTCACCTATTTAATGTAGATATCACTTGACTATGTAATATGGAAATACTAGTTTACATATAATCCTTATCCAACCTACTATACTGAATAATAATTTTATTAATCGAGAATCTATTTTTGATTAAGAGTTGAGCCTACTAAGGAGTAGGTTTCCCATTATGGGTCTGAATTTTGTAAAAAAACATGTGCCAAATTTACTTTCAGTATATGAATTGAGTATGGGTTCATGTTATGTTAAAGTAAAAGGTATCTGTTTAAATTATTATAGGTGACATAGGTTGAATAAAAATTAGGGTAAAAGTATAAAAGAAGAATTATTTTTTTTGTAAATTAATTTGACCAAACCTGATTCACTCCCTCCCCTTCAGGTATGTCTATAAAATCCACTAGAAATGTCAATTGGAATCAGTTCTGGGATCCCCATGACTTGAAATACAAATACCAACCAATTTTTCTCAACAACACATGAAGTTCAATTTTCAATCAGGTTAATAGATAAATTAGAAGTGTCTTAGATGAAGGAATCTATTTTTATCCTTGTTATAATGAATCCGAAACTTTTAGTCAATAACTTGAAAATATGAAGAATAAAGAGGAAAATAATTTTATAAAATGTTAAAAGAATAAATTGGAGGATCCACTAGAAAAAATTAGTTATAGTGGTGTGTGTTTGGATTATTCCATTGAAATATATTTCTCTAGTGGCATAAGATCAAGATATGATGGAGATTATTTTAATAAGTCTCTAAGTTAATTTTATGATGAAGATAAGGATTACTTGAATAAAGTCCCCATTTACGTTGTGACATATTTATATTTTTATATTAAGGAACATATTGATGATTGGTCACAACTAAGTGAAGAATATAATGCCATAGAAGAATCTTTGGTAATGAAAATGAGTTTTTATGATTATTTAACATATATTGTTAATTTCAAAGAAGAATATATCATAAATTAAAATGAAATATTTTTTATAGAAGTTGAATAAATACAAAGATATTTTTTTAGAAAAAATATTTTGAAAAAAAATTCAAGGAATTTATCCATACTTTGATGAAATATCATAAAGTCTCTATGGATGTTAAGTCCTCGCCTCTAAAAGATATAGTAAAAGGTGTGAATGGGATGAAAAATTATTTAATTTAGACCAGTAAAATGCATGAGGATAAAATATAAAATTAGGAGGAGGACTGGAAATAAATATTTATCTCAATTATGATTAAAAATAACACTCTTGGTTTTAATTTCCTTAATATGCAAGTAAAATAATGAAATCCGATTTCTATAAAGGATGATTATTCCTAAATCATTAAAAAGAGATATATTTAAATAAAAAATTTAGAGGATTCTGTTTCCTCAATGAATACTAATATTATTGTTAATAATAGATGATAATTAACTCATAAACAACCCAAAACCATCTCATACAAAAAGGAAATCCGCTATTCTGTTAATTCGTATTTCATTGAATATTCCACGCTTAATTGTACAGGAAAAAAGTAATAAAACTATATAAATATTGACAAATAAAAAACTATAAAACCCACCAACAATTCAAGGAATTATTTGAACATATCCAATTAAAATTTTACACTAAATGGTTACAAATAAGTTGGGGTTCCACCCTAGAAATAACAAACATGTCAATCCAGAACGACTATGCCCAAGTTGAACATCAATGTTAATTTTTAGATGTTGGTGATGTTAGATATTTTTATATAGGTAAATTTAATAATAGAATAATATTTCAACTTTTACAAGTTTTAGAACACCTAATGTTGTGTGGAAAAATTATATTAAAAGGAATAAACCTAAAGGTTTAATGAAATTATCATATAATTGAAAGAATATATCCTTGAAGAATATATTTGAATAATTTGAAAATTTATATGAATTTTGAAGAAAATATGGTCACTTCTATTAATATTTTTGGTAACTACCATCTCATTCCAACTTTGACACTAATAAAAATAGAACTCCACAGTAATATGTGATGAAACAAAAGAAAATAAAGACTTCCTTGGAATAGAATCAAGAAAAAAACATAAAAAATGTATACCCACGAAGATAAAGAATAAAAATTTAAGAAGTATGTTCACCCTATAGAGAATTAATTCTTATATTTTAGAAGGAGATTTCACATCATATGCTATTTCTACCTGTCTATTAATTCCATGTAAATGAGAGAAAGTTTCAATTAAACTGGGAATCCATCCAAGAAAGAGATAGTTTGATCAGATTAGTTGTTGGAACTCCTTTTGAATATATTGAGGAGCTAAAAAATAAGGTAAAGGCAAAAGTTAAATATGGTTTATGTGGAATGTTCCAAGAGACCATAAATATTTCTAAAAAGTGTATAAATTTGATTACTATACCAATGAATAAAAAAGTAAAATCACCAACGAAAATTGTCATCAATAAAGACCTTGTGTGGTGATGTTCTAAAATTATAGTTTTAAAGACGAAATCCAAGATCATTATTAAGGATGAAAATGTACTAAAATATTTTCCAATCATATGGCCAAATTAGTTGGAAAATTATAGGATGATAAAAGAGGTTATGAAAAATAAAACTTCCATGATTTATAAAGGTGAGAATAATATTTTATCATTGATGAAAAGTGAAATCAAGAAGAAATAAATAATTACCCTACAAAATAGGACTTTTAAAACCAATGGAGTTGATATCATAAATATTTATCAAAGTTTTGGATCTTATAAGAAGAAGTTTCATGGGTTGGGAAACAAGTGAAAGCTCCACTACTCCAACTAATGAACTAATAGGACATACACCTTATTATATTATTAGTTTTTTTCTTCATATGTATTAGCAATTAAATGTGAAGATGTGTAGATGGTATCCCTTATGTAGATATTTTTAAATTCAAGAGTTTTCTAGTGATTTTTAATTCCTTTTAAAAAAATATTTTTGATAGACCCTTTAAAATTTAATGTTAGAGGTATGGGTTTCCCTCTCTTAAAATAGTTTTAGTTTAAATTATATATATTCATTATAGAGATTTATTATATAACCAAATAGGGAATCATAATTTCACTTGAAATATTTTAATTTGTCTATTAAATTGACTTATGTTTCATGGAAGTTCATCAAAAATAGTTTAAAAATCTTCCATGATTTGAAATCTTGATGAAATGTCACATTAAGTCTTGTTCATGGAAGGATTTCTTTTCTTAATTTACCAGTTTTTTATACATTAGGTTATCCCAAGTAGATTTAGAGTTTGTTTCTTGATGCAAAATAATTAAGAAAATATGATCCCACCATTCTATCATGGAACTAATGGAGAACATGGAAAGTGGATGAAAATAAAATGGTATAAGATATGTGTTATTAAATTTATAATAGTTGGTAAGAGATAAGAAACAAATCAATTAAATTTATGGATACTATTAAGGTGAAGAATGTTTTTCATTACATTTATTTTTAAATAGTGGGAGAAGGAATCAAAATTATTTTGGAGTAAATTATAAATTGAAAACAAATTCAATAGAGTATAATTATTTTTACTTGGATTAAAATTATATTTCTTGTCAAACACGCTTATTTTTAAGGATATTTTCGATTTTATTGTGAAAAGGTAAAGTTATGGGTAATGAATTGAGTATCCGCGCAATATAAGGAATGTGTTGGTCATAGTTGATACTCAAGAGGGGGGTGAATTGAGTTCCAATTAAAATTTCTGTTAAAAAAATTATGATAAAAATCCCCCAATTCAAAATAGCCCAGTCAATTAAGGCAGTAGAGATATAAATGTTTAATTGCTCAACAAGTTTCTATAAGGTTGATTAGTCCTCAATTGAATCACTGCAATCACTAATTCAACTTTTGAAACATGATTACTGAATTAATCATATATACACACTAACCAAAACTAACTATTAGAGTGAATGTAAAAACAATTTTCTATCTTTAAAAAAAATATAAGTAGTGGATAAAATAAAACAAAGTATATGAGGATTAGCACAGCAATATAAACAGGTGGTTTAGTCTCAAGCCGAGACCTAATCCCCTCCACTTGGTGATCGCCTTCCACCAAGCAGTTTATATAAATAAATTTGATACACAACCTGTATCGGGGTTTACAAATTTTGTTATAAACTTTCTAGGTTCTATAACCTCTACCACAGTTCTACATGGGAAAACAAGCAACCAATCCACATAAGGATTCTTCCACAGTTATGCGTGGGAAACAAAGGTGAGAGAGTTTTGAGTGGAGATTCTCAGTATCCCCCGGTTAAAGCATAAGAGATAGTGTGTGTCCAACAAACACACATTGCTTAGAAATGTAAAAGAATGAAAGAAACACAATAGAGAAATTATGATGTGATAGAGTTTAGAGGGATCTATGTGGTTGTAGTTCAGCTCTTGACTCCTTGAAGAATTTGAAGATTGAGTCTATCTTTGGAAGTTGTCTTCAAAACAGAGTGTCGCAACTCCAGGTACTGGCCTTTAGAAATTGATTGTTATGCTTCTTGAGTTTATTGAAAGTTTATGAAACACAGAAGGTATCCTCAAGTTGTTTTTCTCGAAGTTACCTTCTTGTAGTTCCAAGGGTTCACAATGAAGGTGCTCGAAAAAGGTTCTTCCTTATTGTTCAGAAGTTTCTTCCTTATGCATTCGACTTGTGAACTTAACTTCGTGTTCTTCAGTAATGCATGTAACTTCACGACTTGTTATTCAGTAATGCATTTAACTTCACAACTCTTCTTTGTTTTTCTATGTGCCTCTATGTATATCTTCATTTTCTTCAGTCTTTTTCTTTCGTATTTGAGGTCCGAAAATAAGAGTACATACATCACATGCAATATTTTTTGTACCTCGTACTGTCAAGATATGGTCTCCAGATATGTCTACAAAAAATATTAATTAAGTTAAAAGAATTAAAGTTATCAAATATGAATGTTAGACAAATATCAGGAATTTGACAAAGTAAGGGTATTGGTAGACTAGTAACAGTAGCCTTCACATTGGAAGTCTTCAACAACAGGTGCACATCGGCAACCTTTAGTGGTGACCTTCAATTGTAGGCTTGCATCAGTAATCCTGTAACGGTGACCATGTATTAGTAACCTTTTATCAGTGACCTTTTTATCAGTGACCTTTGTATCGGTGACCTTATATCTGTGACCTTGTATCGGTGACCTTTGTAATGGTGACCTTTGTATCAGTGACCATGTATCGGTTAAATTTGTAATGGTTACCTTCGTATCAGTGACCTTTGTATCGGTGAACTTTGTACTTAGATAAATTCTTCACTGTAAGCTTAACCAATCAAGCAGTGAGATTAAGAGTATATTAATATTAATCTATAGAAGCAGGAAACATTCATGAAACATAATTAGCAGAGAATGAAAACATGGTTCTCATTTAAATGAATACAAACTTTGGGATTATCAAAATATGATTTGGGATTATCAAAACATGATTTGGGATTATCAAAACAAGTGAGTCTAAGAATCTACCCCTTTTTGATAATGACAAATTATGTCATTTAATCTCTAGATTGAAGAGTTTTGAATCAAGGTTAAACACATCTGCTGATTTTATCATTGATGTGATCATACAAAAATATTATGGAGAACACTACATTCAGTTCAAAACATATACAAACACATATAAACACTTCTTTTCATGAGAGAATTCACGTTTTGAATATTGCCTCCTCTTGAATATCTTCTCCCCCTTTGTGATTAATAAAAAGTGTGCAAAACAAAAATAGTGAAAAGAGAGGGTCTTTATTAATAAAATAGGAGTACACTATACAAAAAAGAGATACACCAATCCCTATAAAGTAAGACAGTCTACACTCAATCCACCTTAGAGATGTCCATTGGAGTTTTTTACTTGGAAGCTGAGGAGGCAGTTTCTGAAGGTGGATGGATAGGCTGAGGGATGGCAGTAAGTAGTGTAGGAGGAGCAGCCACTGAGGCATCAATATACATGTAGTGAGTATATCTATGAGGAATCATTGGGGTCAAACTTCTGATGGCCTGGGCAGGAGTCATCAATAGAGCAGTACTAGTGGAACCTAAGGTAGCTGAAGAAGCAAAAAAAGGAGGAACAATGATGGGAGTGCAGTCCACATGGAGTAAAGGAAAGAGAATATTCCTGAAGTCCATAATAATGCTTCCCCCTCTTTCCATAACAGAAATAAAATCATCCTTGTTCCCCATGAATTTTTCCAAAGTAGGAGTCAGCTCCCGAAGCTTGCTCACTTGATCTTTAAATGCCTGAGTGACAGGTGGAATCCTCAAGTTATCCAACATCAACATGAAGTGGACATCCATCTGATTCTTAGTGTATACCCTTTTGTAATAGAAGTCAACTTGATCATTGATGGCCTTCTGATTTTGAGAAACTTCCCTTAAATAATTTCCAATAGGGTTATGAATTTCCCTAGTGATGGAAATGACCTGAGAGTCTGAGGTATTAGCACTAGAGAACTTTTACACTTCTTCTCTAACAACGGTCCTGAAAGCTTCAAAGTCAACTAGAGGAGAGGCTGAAGTGGAAGCAGATGCACCCAGAGGTGCCATAGAGAAAGCCATAGTCTCCTTAAATGATTTGGTCAGCCCACTGATTATCCTTTTGCATCATCATCTTGTCCTTTCACATGCGTTTCCATATACTAGTTAAAATCCGCAAACATTGTGACCATTTCCTGAACTACACTTTTAACATATCTAAGGTCTCTATCCACCTGAGCTCTTGAATCCATATATGCTTCTAAGCTGGCAATAGACTGATTCATTTATTCCATAGACTCTGCCAAATCTCTTACCAGATTATGACATTACTTGAGCTCATGTAACATAGCAGAGTGAGAGGTAGAGACTATCTTTTCCACTATAGATGTCATGAGTTCTTGATTGTGAGCTATTTTTCTCACTATTTGAGTGTTTTTCTCATAAATATACCTCTTCAATTTTGATTTAAAAGAATCCAATTCATCCTTCTTTACATAGTCTCAAGGTCACAAAACCACTGGCTACACAATGGTAGTTTCTGAGACAGTAGGAATTGGAGGGCTTCTGATAGGTTAGTCATCTTTAGATTCTTCATAATCTAGTCCTAAAACCAAAAAGTCGAGAGCTTCTGTCCAATCCTTTATCTCATGAGCAACAAAAACTGATACTTTAGAAACATGTTCCTCTCCCTAACTTAGGGCATTCCCTTGAATAATCACATCTATCTCTATCTGACCTCCTTGATCAACTTCATTAACAGGAAGGTTCACTGCCACTTCTTCCACAGAATCTTCAACAACTTCCAGAACAAGTACAGCTTTGACTGAATCCACAACTTCTTCATCTCTACTTTCTACCCTTTATGTATGTCCTATTAAAGGAATAAGACTTAGACATTCCTCTTCATTTTCAGCAGCAGCTGTCTCTAAGTCATCATGACTTGATTCAGAGTCCTCATCCTCATCTGAGGTATCTCTAACTTCTCTTAAGAAAATATCAGTCCCTTCTTCTTCACCGGTTTCCTTATCACTGTCCCTTAGGACAACCTCCCTTCTAGGAAATCTATTTGGTGGGCTTGGCTCACCAAATGAAATAGTATTCACACAAGGATTTGAGGGAAGGTTAGGTTCACTCCTGTCATTTATATGAGAATCCTATCTTTCTTGCATAATAGCAACTTCTTCTCATTCTTCATCTGAATAAGCAGGCTCTACTTCATCAGGCTTAAGACCTGGGTCTCTCTTATTCTTAGGTCTAGTAGGATGAGTCACAGGATTAAACTATTCATACACCTTAGCCTCATCATTCACCCATATCCTCAACCATGGATTCCAGTTAATCTTCCTCATCTTTCACATCACTTTGGTGATGCAATGGTTATCTTGAATATAGAATCCCGTTTTTTATAACATAAACTTTCATTACATTACACAAAACTGATGATCTTTAAGGTTTAGTGTCTTGGAAACCAGGAACATAAAAACATGAAAAAATAAAACATTCTTCTTAAACACTTGATAGGCTTCTACTCATGTTCATCCTAGGTTCATTACTGCATCTCATAACCTGGGGACATACATCAAAAGAAAGAGTGAGCAGAAGTCCCAGTAAGGGAAATAAGAGAAACATTTTACATGTGAACTTGAGATACTTCAATAAGGCCTTGAAAAGAACTTTAAGGCATGAGAAAGAAATCATGAGGCATATCATAATAAAAATAACATTTTTCATAACTTGAAGATGTGGCTACATCATTTAACATAGACAATCATGAACATATCACCAAGGTCCATCCCCAAGGTGTCATTTGAAAATTACCAAGGTTATTCACCAAGGTATCGTGAAAATTGTAATCTCTAGTGGTTACATCATTACCCAATGCATTGGAGCGCTTTCAGGGCGCACCCTTAAATTTTACTTTATTATCATGTGAGACAAATATATCATCATCAAAAATTTCATAAATAACCCATATAGAAAAAATAAATGGGTTTCATTTTATAATCATAACGTTTTAAAAACTGCTTTAATGACATGATCTTTACGTCACTTTAAACCCACGGAAGGGGAGAGCGGGTTTCATGTATGTAAATCCCAGAATTTAAAATAGAAATTTTTTGTATATATGTGAATAACCCTATAGAAATAAGAGCTTTGAGTATTCACTTAATAACATGAAGTAATTTTGAGAAAAAGAGAGAGACATTTTGAGACGAAAATTCTGCAACACAACGGCTACGTTACAAGGTTTTAGAAAACATTGAAAAGAGAGAGGACATGGGTAAAACAATCATAAATGAACCATAAAACAGTAGAGGGACATAATATAAGGGATTTAAGAACATGGTAATGAAATTTGAAAATATACCATATGAAATGAAGAACATGAAAGGAAGACAAAAATAAGATTTCTCTAATGAAAATTCGGCAGCCTGACAGCATTACATAAACTTCAACCAAAAATGAATTTATGATGTCAAATAGGGTCTCTAATCATATGCACATAAAATATTAGTATGATAGATATAGATATCATACCACAACATAATAAAAAGGAACTTTCAAGACTTGACATGTAATTAGAACTTTGAAAAGGAGAAGGGTGAAAGAATCCCTTAAAAATTCGGCAGCCTGACGACGCCACTTAAAACTTCAAAATACTGAATTGAAGAGATCAAATGGGGTATCTCATCATATGATCATAAATGATCAGTATGATAAATTTGGAGATCATAACCCAACATAATAAAAAGGAACTTGAAATACTTTACATGATAATAGATCTTGAAAAATGAGAAGGGAGAAAGAATCCGTTACAAAAATTTCGGCAGCCTAACGACGCCACTTAAAACTTCATAAAACGAAATAATGAGAGTAAGAGGGGATCTCTAATTATGTGAACATGAAAAGGGCAGTAAGAGGAGTATAAAAGAACACCCTTTAACATAAGAACATGGAGCATAAATGAAATTACATAAAAGAGATTTCTTGAAAAGAAAGAGAGAGATCAGATCACTTACCTTAAAACGTAACTCTTAAAACTCAAAGGTTTGGACCTTGAGGGATTGGGGGCACCTTGGGAGGACTCCTTGGGCGGTAAGGAGACCCTAACTTAGTTGGGGTAGAGTTGAGAGTGAAAACTAACGGAGGAAAGGGTGGGTATTTATAGGGAAAGTGAGGGGACAAGGCATTAATGGCCAAGGGACACCTCACAAGTGCTTTTCTCAAAACCATGTGCTCTCCCTTGGCATTTACCATGGAGTTAGGCCACATGGGGCCCCCAAAACAATAATTCATCACCCTTGGCTGACGATCCCTTAAAATATCTCATGACATCACCATGACGTAGTTATGATGTCATTAAACATACCAAAACCCTAAAACTGCATTTTTACTATTCACTGAAAATTCAACTTTCTCAGAAAAATCCCAAAATTTCACACTAACCAAATATCAATGCTCTGTTTTCAAAAATGAACTCCATTTTATAAAAATAATTTTCTAAATATTTTTAATTTATTTTTTAAATAAATACACTATTCACTGAAAATTCATTTTTTCAGAAAAAACCCCAAAAATTACCATTACATAATATCGGTGCTCTGAGTTCAAAAATGAAATCCTTTTTATAAAAATAATTTTTTTAAATATTTTTAATTTAATTTTTAATTAAAAACACTATTCACTCAAAAAAACTAATACTTGAATAATAATTTATGAAACCGTTATTTAACCATTTTATTGAATCACATTACTTAATCAAGGTGCCTAAATTATATTAATACTTTCTTTAAGTGAGATTTCTAATCCATTTGGACACATTACTAATCCTAATCATAAAATCACTATTCATAATTTACTATTCATCAAAAATCAAGTTGATTTTATTAGACTCTAAATTTCGTACTGAACATAATTGTAGAAGACCATTTTTTGAAAATCATTACACATTTTTAATTATTTAAGGTTTACATAAACATTTTTAAAATATCCTTTTTCTAAAATTCATCAAAAATATGCATACTATATTTATCCTGTCACTTAAAAATTCATAAACATCATCATAAGAAGAAATCCCAATTTTTATTTAAAACAAAGGATTACACAAGGCAGTTACGGTCTCCTTACATAGCCCCTTATCACACCAGCATAGGACCTAAGTGTAAGGTGTGCTAAGGTGAGAGAATCTGAGGGAGGCTCGTCTAACATCGCACGAGTAGTAATTTCTATCAGTTTTAACTTCTCGCAAAGGCGATCCCGTTCTAGCTTCACACGATGAAGTTCAGCTTGGGTTTGGTCCAGAGCAAAGCCCAGTGGTGCTACCTCCTTCCCAAGTTCTGTTAGATGGGCTTCGATTGGTCCAAGACTACTGGGTGAGGCCATCAAATATTCTTTCTATATTAGTTAACCAAGATTACTTGTATTTAGAGACAATAATCAAAACGTTTAGTTTCCAGCGGTCATATTGACCAATGGTCATATAACAGTCAAAAACCAACGGTATCATTTTAATTATACTCATGTTATCAAATGAAACATTTTTGTTGAGTATAAAAATAATATAAAATAACACATAAAATTAGGAAACAAGATTTATTCAAAATTTCGGGTCATTACAATCATCCCCCCTTAAGAAATTGAGTCCTCGCAATTTTTTAAAATTAGGTTTTGAAATTTCATTGAAAGTCCCACATCGGAAAAGGATTCAGTAAAACTATTACTTTAAAAGAAAGAAAGGGAAGTACGAAGGTCACCCGAGTTATCCCACACTAGGATTCCATGTAGGAAAACATGGACATGGAAGAAAAACAAAGGGTCAAGTTCTGAGGGAGAGTGATAGAGAACATGATTAGGAGAAATTTAACAATAAGAAAATCCCAAACTTATGATGTGTGTAACCGATCTTTGATTACCTAGTAGGAAACGTAAACCAACAACGTTTTCGTTTTACGTTCCTTTTCATAATTTTGAGGAATTCATTTACTACATAGAACAACAACATAAGGAAATATATCTACCTTCATGTAGAGTTTCACCCTTTAATAAGTTTCTACCCAAAACTAATCTTTTCTCCAAACTATGAGCATTCAAAACTACTTGGTCTCATCAAAACACAAGAATCATCTTCATAATCCACAAAAGATTAACTATCTATTTCTTCTATCTTTAAAAATTATCCCAAAAACATAAAGGGTAAGGTAAAACAACTTTTCAAAAAGAAATAATCCCATAGGAATGGAAACTACTTTTAAATCTTCAAAGTTCTATGGTACTACCCATAGTTCATCATTGACCATTCCATAAATAACGGTCATTAAGATTCCTCAAAAAAAACCAAACTAATATTGAAACCCAAATACAAGAAGGATTTGATAACATAGTCTTCTAAAATAAACTTCATTGTTCATCTCCAAACAACATCAACCACTCCTAACATCTTAAAACAAAAGTAGCTAACCTAAACATATTTTACCCAAGATAGGTTAATCATTTCCATAAGTAACCTAAATTACTATAAGTCCACCTTAAATTCATCGATTCTTCAAAATATAAGTCAACCTTACCCCTCAATGAAAATACCGTAGTAATCTTTTTACCTCAATCATATAGGGTCCTCAAAATAGTGAACGTCTTCCAAAATAATAATCATCTTTTAATCCCCTTATCATCTCTGTCGTATTAATATGGCAATCATAGCATTTCATATCACATTGGTTGTTGGGACATGTTCTTCCATTTCCCGCCATTAACTAATAAAAGAAGCTATAATTAGGTGCTTAAATACTTAGCCAACAATCATGAAAAGAAACTTAAAGCATATAAGGATAACTTGTAGAAGAAAAATATACCCTAACTTGTGATCCCCTAGGTTCCCATCTAGGTTATCCATGATCATATATTCTTATGTGAACCTTTATTTTATTTTATCTTTGTTCCTTTAACAATGGTTCATACTAAGCTTATGAATTTACCAAAGCATATCCCCCAGAAGTGTCGTAACCAAGAGTGCAGTAAGGCCCGTTGTTGTGTACCGGTTCCCATTTGAGTCTAGCTCAAAGAGGTGTTTTCGGGTTTTACCCCTATGTACATCTGTGCCAGAGCCACCTCTACCTGCTCGTATCCAGACAAGGATGTATTTGCTTGGAAACCCCTTACTCAATACTCACCAAAATACCAGGAAGATTTCCTATATTTAAACTTTTCTATAGGGTTCTTCCTAGAGTTTTCATATCCTAATTTCCACAAATAACTAAACCATCCTTTGATACCAACTATAGAATCCCGTATTTTTATAACATAAACTTTCATTACATTACACAAAACTGAGGATCTTTAAGGTTTAGTGTCTTGGAAACCAGGAACATAAAAACATGAAAAAATAAAACATTCTTCTTAAACACTTGAAAGGCTTCTCCTCATGTTCATCCTAGGTTCATTACTGCATCTCATAACCTGGGGACATACATCAAAAGAAAGAGTGAGCAGAAGGCCCAGTAAGAGAAATAAGAGAAACATTTTACATGTGAACTTGAGATACTTCAATAAGGCCATGAAAATAACTTTAAGGCATGAGAAAGAAATAATAAGGCATATCATAATAAAAACAACATTTTTCATAACTTGAAGATGTGGCTACATCATTTAACATAGACAATCATGAACATATCACCAAGGTCCATCCCCAAGGTGTCTTTTGAAAATTACCAAGGTTATTCACCAAGGTATCGTGAAAATTGTAATCTCTAGTGGTTACATCATTACCCAATGCATTGGAGAGCTATCAGGGCGCACCCTTAAATTTGCCTTTATTATCATGTGATCCACATATATCATCATCAAAAATTTCATAAATAACCCATATAGAAAAAATAAATGGGTTTCATTTCATAATCATAACGTTTTAAAAACTGCTTTAAAGACATGATCTTTACGTCACTTTAAACCCAGAGAAGGGGAGAGCAGGTTTCATGTATGTAAATCCCATAATTTAAAATAGAAATTTTTTGTATATATGTGAATAACCCTATAGAAATAAGATCTTTGAGTATTCACTTAATAACATGAAGTAATTTTGATAAAAAGAGAGAGGCATTTTGAGACGAAAATTCTGCAGCACAACAGCTACGTTACAGGGTTTTAGAAAACGTTGAAAAGAGAAAGGACATGGTTCAAAAAATCATAAATGACCCATAAAACATTATAGGGACATAATATAAGGGATTTAAGAACATGACAATGAAATTTGAAAATATAACATATGAAATGAAGAACATGAAAGGAAGACAAAAATAAGATATCTCTTTTGAAAATTCGGCAGCCTGACAGCGTTACATAAACTTCAACCAAAAATGAATTGATGATGTCAAATAGGGTCTCTCATCATATGAACATAAAATATCAGTATGATAGATATAGATATCATAACCCAACATAATAAAAAGGAACTTTCAATACTTGACATGGAATTAGAACTTTGAAAAGGAGAAGGGTGAAAGAATCCCTTAAAAATTTGGCAGCCTAACGACGCCACTTAAAACTTAAAAATACAGAATTGAAGAGATCAAATGGGGTCTCTCATCATATGATCATAAATGATCAGTATGATAAATTTAGAGAGCATACCCATCATAATAAAAAGGAACTTGAAATACTTTACATGATAATAGATCTTAAAAAATGAGAAGGGAGAAAGAATCTGTTACAAAACTTTCGGCAGCCTAACGGCGCCACTTAAAACTTCATAAAACGAAATAATGAGAGTAAGAGGGGATCTCTCATTATGTGAACATGAAAAGGGAAGTAAGAGGAGTATAAAAGAACACACTTTAACATAAGAACATGGAGCATAAATGAAATTACATAAAAGAGATTTCTTGAAAAGAAAGAGAGAGATCAGATCCCTTACCTTAAAACGTAACTCTTAAAACTCAAAGGTTTGGACCTTGAGGGCTTGGGGGCACCTTGGGAGGACTCCTTGGAAGGTAAGGAGACCAGAAAGTAGTTGGGGGAGAGTTGGGAGTGAAAACTAACGAAGGAAAGGGTGGGTATTTATAGGGAAAGTGAGGGGACAAGGCATTAATGGCCAAGAGACACCTCACAAGTGCTTTTCTCAAAACCATGTGCTCTCCCTTGGCATTTACCATGGAGTTAGGCCACATGGGGGCCCCAAAACAATAATTCATCACCCTTGTCCGACCATCCCTTAAAATATCTCATGAAATCACCATGACGTAGTTATGATGTCATTAAACATACCGAAACCCTAAAACTGCATTTTTACTATTCACTGAAAATTCAACTTTCTTAGAAAAATCCCAAAATTTCACACTAACCAAATATCAATGCTCTGTTTTCAAAAATGAACTCCATTTTATAAAAATAATTTTCTAAATATTTTTAATTTATTTTTTAAATAAATACACTATTCACCGAAAATTCATTTTTTCAGAAAAAACCCAAAAAATTACCATAACATAATATCGGTGCTCTAAGTTCAAAAATGAAATCCATTTTATAAAAATAATTTTTTTAAATTTTTTTAATTTAATTTTTAATTAAAAAACACTATTCACTTGAAAAAAACTAATACTTGAATAATAATTTATGAAACCGTTATTTACCCATTTTATTGAATCACATTACTTAATCAAGGTGCCTATATTATATTAATACTTTCTTTAAGTGAGATTACTAATCCATTTGGACACATTACTAATCCTAATCATAAAATCACTATTCATAATTTACTATTCATCAAAAATCAAGTTGATCTTATTGGACTCTAAATTTCGTACTGAACATAATTGTAGAAGACCATTTTTTGAAAATCATTACACATTTTTAATTATTTAAGGTTTACATAAACATTTTTAAAATATCTTTTTTCTAAAATTCATCAAAAATATGCAGACTATATTTATCCTGTCACTTAAAAATTCATAAACTTCATCATAAGAAAAAATCCCAATTTTTATTTAAAACAAAGGATTACACAAGGAAGTTACGGTCTCCTTACATAGCCCCTTATCACACCAGCATAGGACCTAATTGTAAGGTGTGCTAAGGTGAGAGAATCTGAGGGAGGCTCGGCTAACATCGCACGAGTAGTAATTTCTATCAGTTTGAACTTCTCGCGAAGGCGATCCCATTCTAGCTTCACACGATGAAGTTCAACTTGGGTTTGGTCCAGAGCAAAGCCCAGTTGTGCTACCTCCTTCCCAAGTTCTGTTAGATGGGCTTCGATTTGTCCATGCCTACTAGGTGAGGCCATCAAATCTTCTTTCTATATTAGTTAACCAAGATTACTTGTATTTAGAGACAATAATCAAAACTTTTAGTTTCCAGCGGTCATATTGACCAATGGTCATATAACAGTAAAAAACAAACGGTATCATTTTAATTATACTCATGTTATCAAATGAAACATTTTTGTTGAGTATAAAAATAAATTAAAATAACACATAAAATTAGGAAACAAGATTTATTCAAAATTTCGGGTCTTTACATTGAAGAACAATAGTTTCCTCTTTATCTCCAGCAACTCCTTTCAATTTCAACATAAGGGATATCATCTTAGCATGGAATAGGGCATTGGATTTGGAACTAGGCTTGGTCATATCTTCTAGTTTAATCATCAACAGCCTATATAGGTTGATCTTCTATTCATGATTTAAAAGATAAAAGAGAAAGACATCCTGATACTTTAAAGTTGCAAAGCCCCCTCTCCTGGGACTTAAAACATGTTGAATAAACTTGAAAAGCATCTTGTCTTCTCCTACCATTTCAGCAACAATGACTTTCCTAGGAATTCCATTCCCTGTCATTTCATCTGATGCTTCTTTATCATAGAAGAACTCACTATTGGGAGGCACCACTTTTGAATAAAAATAAAAAATCGCTTCATGTAGAACCTTCAACAATTCAGCCAATTCAGTAGAGGAGAAGCTCACACTTACTCCATTTACTCTGAAAATAATTCGGTGCTCATCCTCAGACTGCTCTAACTTGAGGTAATCATAAAATTCCTTCACTAACATCGGGTAGTAGGGTCCATTATTTTTTTTAAAACATTCAAACCAGTCCTGAGCTTCCAGTACCTTAAGTACTAATGATCAGCTTGACAACAACCACTCTGAACTTAACTCCTTCTCAACTACTATTTCCCTCTTGGATAAATGCTGGTTCAACACCTTTGACACTATCTAGCTTCCGCTAATAGAATTAGATCTAGGTATCTTAGGATGAGGTGCATCTCCTTCATCAACAACCAACTACCTTTTGACAATTTCCATCGATCTGGAGAGGTTCAAGGTTTCAGTAGAGCTTTAGGTTCTGATACTGGGGAGTAAATGGTTCGGGAGAGGGTTTGATGTGGATTGAGAAATGATCTATGTTTTAATTTTATCATTTAGATATTCAAAAATTAAACAGATAAAATGAATACGTAATATGCAGAAAACATTTCAGATTCTGGATGAGAGCACAAAAACGTAAAGTCCCATATTCAAGTCGTCTATCGGTAAGGTCTAACAGTGAGGTCCTATTATTAAGGTCTAATGGTGAGGTTCTATCGGTAAGGTCTAATGGTGAGGTCCTATCGGTAAGTTCTAATGGTTAGGTTCTATCAGTAAGGTCTAATGGTGAGGTCATATTGGTAAGGTCTAACAGCGAGGTCCTGTCGGTAAGGTCTAACGGTGAGGTCCTATCGGTAAGGTCTAACTGTGAGGTTAAACGGTGAGGTTCTAATGGTGAGGTTCAACGATGAGGTTCTAATAGTAAGGTTCAATGGTGAGGTTACCTATACTAAAATTAATCATCCCTAATTCATGTTTTATGTAGTTTAACCTCTCTGAATTCAAAGTCTTTGTGAATAAATCCACCAATTGGTGTTCAATGCCAATGAATTCAAGAGTGATATCACCTCTTTGATAATGATCTCTCAAGAAGTGATGTCTTACAACAATATGATTTATCCTAGCATGAGATACTAGATTTTTATATATGTTAATAGAACTTTTGTTGTCACAGTTTATAGAAACATGTTTGAATTGATATCCATAGTATAGTAAAGTGTGTTTTATCCATAGAATTTGATCACAACAACTGTAACGTCTCGGTTCTGGAAGCCACCCAGAGGCGCCCTGTACTTGGTTGGTCACATGGCCTCAAGAACATTTACCCGAACGTCGGAGGCTGCTGACTAGCAGCGAGGGCCTTGGGTGTGATAGTGGGGAAACTATGCCCTCATTAGCAGAGTAGACATCAAAAGTAACAAAATATACAACAACAGAAGCAGTAAATATACAACAATAATAAACAACAAAAGACTAAATAGTAAACAGCTGAAGCACCCATATACATTTAAATGAAATGATGCATGGTACATATAGGTCTAGTAAACCAGTAAAACAATTAATAATGATGAATACAATACTAAACCAAATTACAAAAGAAAAATAGATGAGAAACTCCTCAACATCGCAAGCCTCAGCTTGGTCCCATGCTCCCCAGCTCCAGTGCAATCAAGAACCTGAAGTAGAAGGGTGCTTTCCCTTTTCTATACCTGCCACAATATAATCTATTTGGGCCCAAAATCATGACCCAATCTGGGTGTGAGACAAATTCTAAGTAGGCAACCACCCAAAGATCTATGACTAAAAGTCAGTGAGTATATGGCAGGTAAAGTACAGTAAGCAGTAAACAGGATAATACATAACAGTAAACTATCCATAGTTTCTTGCATTTAATTTACAAACTAGTAAGAAACCTCTCAAGCAATAAGAACAAACAGGTAACTTCTGGGTAGTTCTCACGGCCTAACCCTTATGGTTCAACCTAAAAGTAATAGCAACCCTCTAGGAGGCACACACAGTCTCACCCCTCTGGTTCAGCTAAGAATGAATAAACTCTCGGGGGAAGCACTCACCGTCAATTCCCCCTATAGTCTCGTATCGTACTAAAGGCGCTCTGGGTAAGCACTCAACATCAATTCCCCCTCTGGCCCGCATCGAGGAACTACAAACACTCTGGGGAAGCACTCAATGTAAATTCCCTCTGTGGTATCGCATTGTATAATTATAAAGACACTCTAGAGAAGCCCTCAATGTCAATTCTCCCTATGTTATATACACCATGTTCTCACGACCCTATGTTAGTTAAGAAAGTGTAGCAGCGCGTAACGACCAAGGTAAACCTCATGAACTACTTGGCTAGCATTCTACAGAACAATTGGATAACATAACAACAGTCACACCATCCTACGATACTAGGCATAATAGCCTAACAGGGAAATTAGACTAAACAATCATGAACAAGGAAAAAATGCATGGTAAAAACATCCAAAGCATAGCAATTTAACCCTAATCAGTTAAAAATATCCTCTACTGAAGCATACAAGCAATGCATGCAAGAAATAGGGGTAAAATGGTAAAATTCCGCAATATCCCGTTCAAGGGTATTGGGAAAAATTTCACATAATATTCAAGACTTCCTATTGAAAGGCACAAACCACCTACCTTTAGGGTTCTAGCGAAAATGATCCAAAATCTATTCCACCTCCTCAAAACTGGAGAACGCACCACCAGAAACAGTCTAAACTTCCTTCCCTAACATCCACAAGTCTTGAAATCAACACCCGAGGCAACCAAAACCCTGGATCTACACACAAAGGGTGTAGATCTAGAAAACAGGGGGATAAGGAGATGTAGATCTAGAGGAAAACTCAAAGGAACCAAGAGGAGAGACTTACCTGAGAAGAACCGGCTTCGATCCGCCAAGAAATCCCTTCGATTTTCCTCCAAAATGAGTGTGGGAGCACCTTAAACCTATGAGGACCCAAAAACCCGAGTGAGGCTCAAGTGGGAGAGATTTTGGAGAAGAAATGAGGAATCCTAAGCGGCCCGGGGCTTTAAACCCTAAATTTAAGTGGCCGCACGGTTTCCCCGCACAGTTTGGAAAACTGTGCGCCAACCGTGTGGTTGCCACATTCTCTCCCAGGGACTTCGCATGGCCTGCATGTACGGTTTGCAAACCATGTTCCACCCTTGCGGAGCCCACTGTCTCCTCCAAGAACTTCACATGGTTTTCCCGCACGGTTTGACAAACCATGTGCCTCCCGTGCGGAGCCCACTATCAAGGGTGCACAATTTCCTAGGCTGGCTGCACGGTTTGAACAAACCGTGAACCAACTGTGCACCCCTTCACAACCTCTACAACTTTAAAGGTTTTCTTCCCAAAACTCCAGTTTTTATCAATAATGAAAAGAAAAGAGAAACATACCTGAAAATAAGGTTTGGGTTCATACAAACTTCCCCCCCTTAATGAAATTTGTCCCCTAATTTCCCTAGCGCGACACAAAAGAAGAAACCCCAAAAATTTCCGGCCACTGAGATCGTACATCGGTCTTCCTCTCCCAAGTCTCATCCTATACTCACTCATGCTTCCATAACACTCATACCAGAGGAACATATCGACCCTAGATAACCTTTGTACTACGATCGACAATCCGGATTGGAATCTCCTCGAACGACGCATCCTCTTCAATCTCAACCTCCTCAGGTTGAAAGACATGAGATGGGTCTGAAAAGTAACGTCGAAGCTGAGAGATGTGGAAGAAGTCATGCCTAGCCTAGTACCTATGAGGTAACTGCAACCGATTGGCAACTGGCCCAACTCTCTCCAACACCTCAAATGGCCCAACGTACCTTGGAGAAAGCTTACCCTGTCTCCTAATCCTCTTGTGTCCCAACCTCAGTGTGATATGTAGGAAAACCTGATCCCTGACCTTGAACTCCAGAGGTTGCCTCCGCTGATCAACATAAGACTTCTGATGATACTGCACAGTATCCATCCTATTCCGAATCAACTCAATCTGCTCTGTGGTCTCCTGGACAAGATAAGGTCCCAACATAACTGCCTCTTCGGCCTCCATCCAACACAGAGGTGATCGGAATGACCTACCATACAAGGACTCATAAGTTGCCATCTGTATAGTTTCTTGAATAATATTGGTGTAGGAAAACTCCATGAGAGGTATTTGTTTCTCCAAAGAACCTCTAAAATCTAGAATGCAATGTCGGAGCATATCCTCAAGCACCTGAATCGTACGCTCGGACTGGCCATCTGTCTGAGGATGGTATGCTGTACTAAAAAGTACCTGTGTACCCAAAGCCTTCTGAAGCCCCTTCCAGACCCGAGAAGTAAAACACACATCTGTGTCTGAAACAATGGAGTGTCGAACTCCAAGTAGACGTACAATCTCTCAGATGTACAAACATCCCAACTCATCAACAGTAAAGGTCTCCTTGATCGGCAAGAAGTGAGCAACCTTCGTAAGCCTATTGATGACAACCCAAACAACATTATTACATCAGGGAGACCTTGGAAACCCTGTCATTAAATCCATTGCAACATCATTCCACTTCCACTCAGGAATGGGTAACTTCTGAAAAATCCCTGCTGGTCGCTGGTGCTCCGCCTTCACCTGTTGGCAGGTGGAACACCTCAAGAAAAAACCAACAACGTATCTCTTCATACCTGACTACCAATACTGACGGTGTAGATCAAGATACATCTTGGTGATGCCAGGATGAACTGTCCAAACTGATGAATGAAAGTCCCATATCATCTCCTCGTGTTTGTCTGCTGGAACCCATACGCGTCCCTGGAAACGCAAGATCTCATCCTCACCTACTGTCCATCCAGGGATAGGATCCTTTCCTAACATGATTTCCTGTAGGACTAGGCCTTCAGAATCTGATAGCTTCCTCATTTATACCCGATCAAGAAGTGTAGAGGTAATAGCTATAGAAGATAGGAATGTTTTCCGTTGTCTATCGTACACCTCCAAATGCATCTCAGAGAACAGAGCCATAAGCTACCACTCACTGCTGGACTCCTGAACTGCCTGTACCTGAGTTCTCCTGCTCAACGCGTCAGCCACAACGTTGCCTTTCCCAGGTGTATAGGCAAGCTCAAAGTCAAAGGATTGAAGATACTCGACCCACCAACACTGTCTGAGATTTAGATCATGCTGAGTGAAGATGTACATGAGACTCCTATGTTCAGTAAACAACACAAAGTGTTATCCTAGAAGATAATGTCTCCAACAGCGTACGACATGAACAACAATTGCCAACTTTAGATCATGTGTCGGGTAATTCCTGTCATGGGGCCTCAACTGATGAGACTCGTACGCAATGACTCCATCTCCCTGCATAAGCACAGCTCCTATCTTGATACTTGAGGTATCACCGTAGACAATGTAGCTCCTTCTTGGATCTAGAAAGACTAGTATTGGTGCTAAGGTTAGCCTCCCTTTTAGCTTCTGAAAATCCGACTCACAAGAATCTGATGATAATAACTTTCCCCCTTTCTTGGTCAGACCTGTCGGTGGTGCTGCTAGGCGTGAAAAGTCCTGTATGAAACATCTGTAGTATCCAGCCAGCCCCAGAAAACTCCGTACCTCAAAGACGTTCTTTGGATGCTCCCAGGAAACTACAACTCTCACTTTCTCTGGGTCTACTGATACTTCTATATCTGAGATAACATGACCCAAGAAGTGAATCTGGTCTATCCAAAAGTGGAATTTTGAGATCTTAGCATATAACTGTTGCTCTCTCAGTATACTCAAAATGATCTCATGATGTGTAGCATGGTCGTGTCGAGTGTGGGAGTACACCAAGATATCGTCCATGAAAACCACCATGAAGGAATCCAAGTATGGATGGAACACTCGGTTCATTAGTGCCCTAAAAATTTCAGGCACGTTCGTGAGACCGAATACCATAACCGTATACTCGTATATAACATAACTTCTCATAAAAACTATGAGAGGTATATCAGATGGTCTAACGCACAACTGATGGTAACCAAATCTTAAATCGATCTTCGAAAACACCCAAGATCCTCAATGCTGATCAAAGTGGTCGTCAATCCTATGCAAGGGATATTGGTTCTTGACCGTTAACTAGTTCAGCTTATGATAATCCACACAAAGTGTAAGGGTGTCGTCTTCCTTCTTCGCAAACAGGACAGGCGAACCCCAAGGAGAAGTACTGGAATGGATGAAACCCTTTTCCTGTAAATCCTCCAAATGTTTCTTAAGCTCCTGTAACTCAGGTGTAGCCATCCTATAAGGAGGAATGGACACCGGTGTTTCCCCTAGCACGAGCTAAATCGAGAAGTCTACCTCACGCTCCAGAGGCAAACCCGAAAAGTCCTCTAGAAAGACATCTCTAAAACGATCCACCACTAGAGGAAAGTCTAACTGTGAAGCCCCCTGGACATCCCGATAAAGACTAGAAATCTGGGCTGTAACTACTCCTAACCCATGATGTTGTGGTCCTTCTCTGCTCGCCTGGACATCCCACTTGCCTTTATGAAGAAAAGATCCACCCTCTGGTGATATAAAACTCACCCTTCGGCGGTAGCATTCGACGAATGCCTGGAAGGAAACTAGTAAGTCAATTACAAGAATGAAATCATAGCCGGTAATCTCCAGAACATAAAGATACCAAAGGAAGTGACACCCACCAACCTTGAGAGGGTACTCCTTGTACTGACGTACAGTAGCCATTCTAGTCCCCAAAGGAGTGTCTAGCGTCAAGACATCAGCAGAGGAAAGGATACAGAGCCCAAGACTCTCCATAATAGAAACAGATATATAGATATGCGTAGAAACAGTATCGAAAAGAGCTGAAGATAAAAATAAGGCTACTAGGATTGTACCTTAAACCGTAGAGGGGCTGGGATCCTGCTCTTGATGGATCTGCTCCACTGCAAAAGTCTGGCCAGCTCCGTTGCCCTGCGACCCTGCCTGACTACTCTGAGCGGGTCCACCCTACTATCGCTGGTAGACTGATGACTAACCGCCATGGCTGCGACCTCCACCTCAGCCTGGATGGCCGAAAGAGCTCCAGTTCCCAGACTGGTGAGAAATTAGTGGGGCTGATCCTGTACGAGGAGTCATAGATAAACCCCTATCACCAGCTACTGGTGAGAAGATCTGACAGAAGCACTGCAGATGGCCCATCTTGCTGCACGATCGGCACTCCATCGGGTCTCTCTAGAACTGCGACCTAGTATGTCTAGCCCTTCCACACTGGTAGCATACCACCTAGCTACCTGAAGATGTGTCTCGCTACCTCAGATCACCGTGCGTAGACTTTCTTCGGTGCTTCCAGCTGTCAGCTGGTGAAGCACAAACTCTGGAAGTGAAACCGCCATGGATCCCAGCTCCAAAATCTCTCAGATTGAGCTCTTTAATCATTTCCTAGTTGATGATGGAAGTGATGGAAGTTATCCTGAATATATTCACCTATGAACTGATCTCCCATTTGAGACCATCCTCAAACTTCCTTTCCAAGAAAAACCCATATGTGATCTGGAGGGGTGTGAAATGCTGATGCTCGGTGAAACAAGGGGAATAATCCATGACAGAAAGAGTACCTTGCTCTAGGCTCATGAACCCCCAGGCTCGGTCGGTACTCAGGGTCTCTAGGTAGAAGTAATCATAGAAAATATGCTGAAACTCTTCCAAGGCCATATTCTGATGGTGTCCCGCCTAAGAGATGACATCCCACCACCTCTTGGCGGAGTATCAGAGCATATAGGTTGCAAGTTTCACTCTCCTATTTGGTGGTACCTCGAGATGCTTGAAGATCATCAGGGTGGATTCAAGCCACGACTCTATATCCTGAGGTCCCCCTTCCCCTGAGAAGGTGGGATGCTTCTGCTACTAGAAAAACTGCGTCAAGTCAGCCACTGGTGGGGTAGGAGGATACATTCCCTAGAAGGTGTGCATCGTCCTCAAAAAACCCTCCCTAAACTATGCATCAGCACCTGGGTTAGGTATAACTACTGGTGCCAAGACCGGCACAATAGGAGGATCTTCTGGGAGTCCCTGATCAGTCGTATCCGGTGTCTGATCACCGCCTCGTGGCTGGCGTACAACCGGAGGATGTCTCGATGGCATGACTCTGCAAGGTCATATGCCCACCTCAGATCAAGATTAACACTGACTAAAACATAGGAGGAAATGACATATACTTTAGAAATACTGTTTCTTCCCAAACAGAAGAACACATGACATGTAGTCAAAACTACACGGTGTGCATTCTGGGATTTTCCAGACAATATGCCTCAGAAACTACTCCGGAACCCAGATAACACTGAAAAAAACATTAAAATTTCCAAACTATGATCTGTGAGGGGTCATACTCCTCACGAATCAAAGCCTGGCATCTTACACAAGTTATAAAAAGGAAAACAAGCAATGATCCACTAAATTTTTGTCCATGAGGGCCCATAACACCTCAAGAACCAAAGTTTTGTGTCCATCTAGGAAAAGTACTATACAAACAAATTCCCTATCAAACAAAAGGGGTTATATCAAAGCATCTATCACAACAACATGCATAATCTACACAACGCTTATCACAACAACACGAAATGGCTAATGCATCCTACATGGCATGACAAGAATGCATGGCATGCGATTTCTAACAAATGCCTATATGATGCATGAGATGAAATACCCTCATCTCATTGGGTTGCGAAAGAAATAGAACTGAAATCACAACAACGGTAACATCACAAGACATGTGAATCACCCAATGGTGAAATCAAATCAACTGTAAAATTTCAAAATAGTAAAATTGCAATAAACGAGGTAGTATGTCTTTCTCCTACACACGGGTTTGCTAATCCTGGGAACAACTTATTACCAAGTACCTGTTCCATCCTATCCTTGACTATAGGCTCCAAATAGTAAAACAAGAGAAAATAATTCCTCTGATACCACTTTGTAACGTCCCAGTTCCGGAAGCCACCCAGAGGCACCCCGTACCCGGTTGGTCACATGGACACAAGCGCATTTCCCCGAACGCCAGAGGCTTCTGACCAGCAGCGAGGTCCTTGGGTGTGATAGTGGGGAAACTATTCCCTCATTGGTAGAGTATACAGCATAATTAACAACATATAAAACAATGCAAGCAGTAAATATCAAACAACAATAAGCAGTGGAAGACTAAATAGTAAACAACTGGAGCACCCATATATATTTAAATGAAATGATGCATGATACATATAGGTCTAGGAAAGTAGTCAAACAAGTCACAATGCTGAATACATTACTAAACCAAAGTAAAAAAGAAAAACAGATGAGAAACTCCTCAGCATCGCAAGCCTTGACTTGGTCCCATGCTCCCGAGCTCCAGTGCAATCAAGAACCTGAAGTAGAAGGGTGCTTGGCCTTATCTATACCTGCAACAATATAATCTCCTTGGGCCCAAAAGCATGACCCAAACAATGTGTGAGATAGAATTCCAGTAGGAAACCACCCGAAGATCTGTGCCTAACATTCAGCGAGTATATGGCAGGTAAAGTACAGTAAGCAGTAAACAAGATAATACAAAGTAGTAAACTATCCACAGTTTCTAGAATTTAATTTAAAAACAAGTAAGTATCCACTCAAGTAAGAATAACAAACAGGTAACTTCTGGGTAGTACTCACAACTTGACACTTATGGTTCTACCTACAAGTACTTGCAATCCTCTGGGAGGCACACACAGTCTCACCCCTCTGGTTCAGCTAGGAATGAATATACTCTCTGAGGAAGCACTCACTGTCAATTCCCCCTATAGTATTGTATCGTACTAAATGCGATCTGGGGAAGCACTCAACGCCAATTCCCTCTATTGTCTCGCATCGTAGAATTATAAAGACACTCTGGAGAAGCCCTCAACGTCAATTCCCTCTATTGTCTCGCATCGTAGAATTATAAAGACACTCTGGAGAAGCCCTCAACGTCAATTCTCCCTATGGTCTATACAACAGGTTCTCATGACCCTGTGTAATTCAAGAAAGTGTAGCAGTGTGTAATGGCCAAGGAAAACATCATGAACTACTTGGGTAGCATTCTACAGCACAACAGGATAACAGAACAACAGTCAGACCATCTTACGATACTAGGCATGGAACTAGCAATAGCCTAACAGGAAAATTAGACCAAATGGTCATGAACAATCAAAACATGCATGGGAAAAACATCCAAAGCATAGTAATTTAACCCTAATCACTTAAAATATCATATACTCAATAATACAAGCAAAGCAGGTAAGCAATAGGGGTAAAATGGTAAAATTCCTCAATACCCCGTTCAAGGGTGTTGAGCAAAATTGCAGATAATATTCAAGACTTCCTATATAAAGGCACAAAACACCTACCTTTAGGGTTCTGACGAAAATGATCCAAAAGCTATTCCACCTCCTCAAAACTGGCGAACACACCACTGGAAACGGTCTAAAATTCCTTCCCTAACATCCACTAGTCTTGAAATCAACAGTCGAGGAAATGACTAACCTAGATCTACACACAATGGGTGTAGATCTAGAAAACCGGGGGATAGTGAGATGTATATCTAGATCAAAACTCAAAGGAACCAATAGGAGAGACTTACCCAAGAAGAATCGGCTTCGATCTTCCAAGAAAACCCTTCGATTTACCTCCAAAAAAAGTGGGGGAGCATTTTCAACCTATGAGGACCCAAAAACCCGAGTGAGGCTCGAGTGGGAGAGAGTTTGGAGAAGAAATAAGGAATCTAGAGCAACCTAGGTCTTTAAACCCTAAATTTAAGTCGCCACATGGTTTCCCCACATGGTTTGGAAAACCGTGTGCCAACTATGTGTCAACCGTGCGGTTGCCACTGTCTCTCCTATTTACTTCGGACGAACTGCCTGCATGGTTTGACAAATCGTGTGCCGCCCATACGGAACCCACTGTCTCCTCCAGGAACTTCACATAGTTTGCCCGCACGGTTTGACAAACTGTGCGCCTCCCGTTTGGAGCCCACTATCAAGGGTGCACGTTTTCTTGGGTTGGACGCATAGTTTGAACAAACTGCGCGCCAACCGTGCACCCCTGCACAGCCTCTACAACTTTAAAGGTTTTCTTCCCAAAACTCCTCCTTTTCTCAACAGCGAACGGAAAAGAGAAACATACCTAAAAATAAGGTCTGGGTTCTTACAAAAACTAACATCAACTATATATTAAGCTTCAAAACTAGATAATGCAACATAATTCTATTTCTTACTACACCATGATACTAGTGACTTGCCTAAAAGATGATATGTTCTAGAGGTTCTTTTTCTGTCTAACTTGCAACCAACAAAGTCAGCATCTGAATAACTTATTAAATCAAACGATTGTCTTCTTGGATAAAATTTTCCTAAGTTGTCATTATATTTGAGATATTTGAAAATCCTTTTGAAAACATTTAAATGATATTCTTTGGGATTAGCTTGAAAGAGAGCACACATGCATAAACTAAACATAATGTTAGGTCTGCTAGATGTAAGGTATATTAGACTCCCTATCATACCTCTATAGTTGGTTTGATCCAATGGTTATCCTACATCATCTGCATCCAACTTACAAGTGGTACTCATAGGTGTATCACTACCTTTAATACCATCCAAACCAAAACATTTAAAAATATCCTTAACATATTTACTTTGATTTTAAAAAATACCATATTTATTTTGAAAAATCTGAAATCCTAGGAAAAATTTAAGTTCTCCCATTAAACTCATTTCAAATTCATTTTGCATTATTTTTGAAAAATTAGTCCTTAAATAATTTTTAGAAGATACAAAAATTATATCAACTACATAAATTTTTACTATCAAAAAATCTTTGGAAATTATTTTAATGAAGAGAGTAGGATCAGTTATTCCTTTAGTAAAACTTTTTGAAATAAGAAAAGAGCTGAGCCTATCATACCAAGCTCTTAGAGCTTGCTTTAAACTGTATAAATCTTTTGAATGTTTAAAAACATGACTTGGTAAATTGGGATTTTTAAAACTAGGAGGTTTTTCAACAAACACATCCTCAACTATGTACCAATTTATAAAATCACTTTTAACATCCATTTGATAAAGTTTAAAATTCAGATGAGATGCATAAGCAAGTAGTATCCTAAGGGCCTCTAACCTATATATAGTTGCAAAGGTATCATCATAGTCTATTCCTTCATCTTGATTGTATCCTTATGCCACTAACCAAGCTTTGCTTCTAACTATATTACCAGACTCATCAACTTATTTCCTAAAAACCCATTTAGTGCCTATTGTCAAAGTGTACTTAGGTATTTCAACTAGTTCATAGACTTTTTTTCTTTCAAATTGATTTAATTCTTCTTGAATAGCCATCACCCAAAATTAATCATTGATAGCATCAATAATATTTTTGGGTTCAAGCAGTGAAAGAAAAGCTTGATGTTCAACCTGGTTTCTCAGAGAAGCTCGTTTGTGTCTCTCTATTTAAATAACCTACTACATCATCTAAAGGATGATTCTTGAGGGTTCTAATACCTCTAGAAAGAGTTGAACTAGACTCCTCATGGTTTTTTATAGGTTTAGACTTAACAGGTGCAGATTTTGGAAGATTCCCATAACTGGTTACTTTTATAGGGGATTCACTACCATTATCATTAAGGTCCATAATTGACATATCTTCCTCAAGATATTCAAGAGAGGTTTTGGGTTCACGTGGATCAGTCTCATAAAATTTGACATGAACTGACTCTTCCACACATTTGGTTTTCTTATTTAAAACTCTATAGGATTTACTCAAGATTGAGTAACCTAGGAAAATTCCTTCATCACTTTTGGAGGCAAACTTGTCAAGATTGTCCATAGTGTTAAGAATAAAGACTTTTTAGCCAAAAAATCCGAATTATCTAAACTTAGGCTTCCTATTGTTCCAAAGTTCATAAGGGGTCTTCTTAAGAACAAGTATAATCATGACTCTATTGATGGTATAACAATCTGTATTTATAGGTTCAGCCCAAAAATAAATAGGTAGATTATAATCACTAAAAATAGTTAGGGATATCTCTTGAAGTATCCTATTTATTCTTTATATGACTCCATTTGGTTGAGGTGTTCTAGGAGCAGAGAAATTTTGACTATAACCATTATGTGAGCAAAAAGATTCAAGCTCCTGATTTTCAAACTCATGACCATGATCACTTCTCAAGGTCTTAATTATATGCCCACTAAGATTTTCTAAAAACTAGGAGTATTTGATTATATAAGAACAAGCTTCACTTTTGTGAGCCAAAAAGTATACCCAAGTGTATCTAGAAAAATCATCTACAAGAACATAAACATAGTGCTTACCATTTAAACTTTAAACTCATAATGGTCCAAACAAGTCCATGTGAACCAACTCAAGCGGTTGATAAGTAGAGACTTCTTTCTTTGGTTTTAAAGAAACATTGTGTTTCTTTCCCTTTTGACAAGGATTACACACTTTGTTTAGAAGAAATTACAATTTAGGTAAGTCTCTAACTAAAACGTTCCTAGTCTGTTTCCCAAGTGAGTGCACATTGCAGTGTCCTAATCTTCTATTCCACAACCAGGATTCCTAATGAAACACATTTAAACAAGAAACATTTTTCTTAGATAAAGAATCTAAATCAACAACATATACATTCTAATTTCTAATAGCAGTAAATACTAAATCATTTTTGGAGTTAAAAACATTACATGCATCATTTTCAAACTTGAGATTAAAACCATCATCACACAAATGAGAGATACATAGCAGATTATATTTTAACCCATCAATAAAAAGTACTTTTGAAATTAATACAACATTAGGCTTACCAATCTGGCCTAAGCCGATGATCTTCCATTTAGTATTATCACCAAAATTTACATGTCCACCATCAAATTTGATTAGGCTCCTGAAGCATGAGTAGTCTCCTATAATATGTCTCTGACATCCACTGTCCAAGTACCAACAAGTTTTATAGGAACTCTTTAGACAATTTTCCTGAAAAACAGATTAAGTGCAGTGTAACTTTGGTTCCCAGATTTTCTTGGGTCCATAGAGGTTAGAAAATAAAACTTTGGGAACTCATACTTGTATAAAAAATTTCCTATAATCAACAGATATATTTTGAGACATAAACACTTTGTTTGGTCTTTTAGATAATTTTTTTTTTCAAGAAATGGTCCAGAACCTGAACTAGTTGTGAATTGTCCAAATTTTGGAATAAATTTAGTTTTAATGATCCTTCTCTGTACTGGTTGATATCCTAGACCAGTTGTATATTTTGGGGCAATCTGTTTTCCTAGGAAGTAATTAAAGGTGTCTCTTCCCATGGTAAACTTCCCAAGATCTCTCTTTAGTAGTTAATTTGATAATTTAAGTTTAGTGTATTCTTTTAATAGCTGGGAACATTTTTCTTTTTCAATATCCAAATCAGACTTATAATCTTCATTTAAAGCATGATGTCTCTTTAATGATTTATATTTGTCCTTGACCTCATTAATGGTATCCTCAATCATTTCATAGTATTAAAATAGTTCATCATTAGTCATATATTCATCATTATGTGACTCACTCTTATTCCCATAATAATAGAAAATATGTATAGGAGAATTAAGTGTTACCTCAGATGTTTATTTCATGAAACATAAGTTAGCATGATTGTTCTGTTCAATATCAGAAGTATCAGATCCACTGGACCAATATTCTGAAGCACTCCAAGTAGCTTTAATAGCCTTTTTATATCCCTTTACCTTATCTTCATATTTATTCTTAAATTTCAGCTTGGTGCAGTCTGCCTTCACATGACCTTTTCTTTTGCACTCACAGTAGATTATTTAATTTGAGTTATCATTCAATTTTTTTTGTCTTTCTTTAATTTTCCTTTACTATCATACTTTCCCTTATATTTTTAATTCCTAAAGAATTTTTTCTTTCGGTAGAACTTTTTGAACCTTCTAGAAAGATGATCCATCTTCTCATCACTGTCTGAATCTAACTATTCACTAGTGGAAGTATGTACATGAACTTGAAATTTTTCTTTCTTTTTGCTCTTTGAGGTAGTATTCTTGAATGATACTAAATTCTTCCTTGGTTCTTTATCTATTTATTGATTCACCTTAATCTCTTCTTCATATATCATAAGCTTTCCAATTAGTTCCTTTACTGGTATCTTTCTTATGTCACAATATTCTTGGATAGAAACAGAAGTTCTCCTCCATCTTTCAGGTAGGCATCGAAGCAGTCTCATGATTTGGTCCTTGCTGTCCACTGATTTTCCAAGAAGACTCATGGTGTTCACTATTTCATTGAACCTGAGATACATTTCATAGATAGTTTCATCAGGCTTCATTTTAAAATTATCATATTTAATAGTATATGTATTTAATCTCATTTCTTTAACATTGGTTGTTCCCTCATGAGAAACAACTAAAGTATCCCAAATTTCATATGCAGTTTTACAAGAAGATATTCTATTTAATTCATTATCAACAAGAGAAAAGTACAAGGAATACATTTCTTTATAATTATTATTATATGTAGATTTAGTTAATTGAGACCATGTGTCCCTAGCAGTAGCAGGAAATACATGTTGTTCTTCAATTATATCTCAGATTTTAGGTCCCATGATCTCTAGATACATTTTCATTTTTAATTTCCATTGAGCATAGTTATGACCATTAAAGAAAGGTGGCATATTTGTAGCATCACCCTCAACTCTAGATTCCATAGTTACTCAGAATTTAAAGAACTGAAAATTTAGATATGACAGAAATTTTAAGATCATTAAGATACAACTAAAATCACAGTTGAAAAGAATTTGAACACTTGAAAATAAAATCCTCTGATACCAAATGTTGGACGGAGTGGATACTAAAGAGGGGGTGAATTGAGTTATAATTAAAAATTTTGTTAAAGAACTTTATGATAAAAATCCCCCAATTCAAAAAATCCCAATCAATTTAGGCAGTAGATATATAAAATTTTAATTGCTCAATAAGTTTCTCTAAGGTTGATTAGTCCTCTGTTGAATCGATGCAATCACTAATTCAACTTTTGAAATAGGTTTAATTAATTAAGCATATATACCCACTAACCAAAACTGACTATCAGAGTGAATGTAAAAATAGTTTTCTATCTTTAAAAAAATATAATAAGTAGATGAAATAAAATAGAGTATATGAGGATTAACACAACAATATAAACAAGAGGTTCGGTCTCAAGAAGAGACTTACTACTCTCCACTTGGTGATCACCTACCACCAAGAAATTTATATGAATAATCTTGATACACAACCTGCATCAGGGTTTACTATATTTTTTACAAGCTTTCTAGGTTCTACAACCTCTACCATAGTTCTATGTGGGAAAATAGGCAACCAAGCCACACAAGTCTTCTTCCATAGTTATGCGTGGGAAAAAAAGGTGAGAGAGTTTTGAGTGGAGATTTTATGTATCCCCCAATTGAAGCACAAGAGACAGTGTGTGTGTAACAAACACACACTGATCATAATTTTAAAAGAATGAAAGAAGCCTAATAGAGAAATTATGATACAATAGAGTTTATAAGGCTCTATGTGTTTACAGTTCAGCTCTTGACTCCTTGAATAATTTAAAGCTTGAGTCTATCTCTGGAAGTTTTCTTCAAAACAAAGTGTCGCTACTCCAGGTACTGGCCTTCAGAAATTGAGTGTTCTACTTCTTGAGTTGATTGAAAGTTTATGAAACACAAAAGGCGGCCTCAAGTTGTTTTTTCCCAAAGTGATCTTCTTGTAGTTCTAGGGGTTCGCACTGAAGGTGCTCGAAAAAGGTTCTTCCTTGTTGTTCAATAGTTTCTTCCTTGTGCATTCGACTTGTGAACTTCACTTCGTGTTCTTCAAGAATTCATGTAACTTTATTACTTGTTCTTGAGTAATGAATTTAACTTCACAACTCTTATTTGTTTTTCTCTGTGCCTCTATATATATCTTCATTTTCTTTGGTATTTTTCTTTGGTATTTGAGGTCCGACAATTGGAGTACGTAAATCACATGAAATATTTCTCGTACCACGTACTATAAAGATATGGTATCCAGATATGTCTACAACAAATATTAACTATGTCAGAAGATTTAAAATTAGAAAATATGACCATTAGAAAAATATCAGGAATTTGAAAAAGTAAGGGTATCAGTAGACTGGTAATGGTAGCCTTCGCATCGGTAGGATTCAAAAACAGGTGCACATCGGAAACCTACAACTGTAACTTTTCATCAGTAACCTTCAGCATGACCTTTAATAGTAGGATTTCATCGGTAACATTGAGACGGTGACCATGTATCAGTAACCTTATATCAGTGAACTTTGTATTAGTGACCTTTGTTCCTGTGACCTTGTATCGGTGACCCTGTATCGGTGACCTTTGTAACAGTGACCTTTGTATCAATGATCTTGTATCGGTGAACTTTTTAATGGTTACCTTCATATCAGTGACCTTTGTATCGGTGACATTTGTACTTAGATAAATTCTGCACTGTAAGCTTAACCAATCAAGCAGTGAGATTGAGAGTATATGAATATTACTCTATAGAAACAGGAAACATTCATGAAACATATTTAGCAGAGAATGAAAACAATGTTCTCATTTAAATGGAAACAATGTTTGGGGTTATCAAAACATGATTTGGGATTATCAAAACATGATTTGGGATTATCAAAATAGGTGAGTGCAACATAATGATTTTTTATTAAGTGTTGGGTAATAAATTTTATTCCATTGAATACATATATTAACATATTCAAAGGGTATCCCAAACCTAAGTCGATTGATAGAGATGATTTTCATATAAAAATACAAGAAAAGATACTTGAAGTTTTGTATATTATTGGATAGAATAACATGAATTATTATATGCATGATATAGATTACTGAATAAGTTTTTAAATCCACTAAAATCTTTCCAAATGTAATAATAATAAGTTTATTCTATGGAGGATTTGTCTCTATATTTATAAGTTAGCAAAATATGAGATTTTTTTAACAAACCCTTAGATAAAGAGTGATGTTGATTGAGAAAATTTAATGGATGGATGGATAATAGAGATAAATCTTATAAAAGGAAATAAATTGAGTTCTAGAATGGAAAAAATGAAGGGAAACCATAAAATGGTTCTTAAGGATCAAGGTTACTCAGATATGCATTCAAGGTTTTTGGATTAAATATTTATAATTTATTTATAATACCTTGATTGTGTATCCATCATCCATATTTTTTTAAACATTTGTCTACCCAAATGTGAATATTATCTTTATTGATAAGAATGAATATTTAGTGATGAGTTTTTAAATATGATTCTGGTCAGGTTCATTTGAGTTTCACTGTAAACATATTCCCATGAAGGCACATAAATATGAGAACCATGAGTATAATATCTATATGAATCATTTTTCTTTCTTTTATGGATTATATATTGATCAGTAATGATGATCCTATATGAGAATTAATATAGAAACTTGTACTTTTAATACATAAATAAGACATCAGTTTTTTATTAATATTTCATACATTTCAAATTAATACACACATGAGGACTATAAAAGTTTAGTGTCATTGGATACATTGATACATAAAAATATATTTTCTAAAAGTTCTAAATTATTTCCAATTTATTTCTTCACAACTAGAACCCTTCTTATAATAACATACTTAAAACATTTCTTCATCACCGAGGAAAGGAAACCATAATAAAGGGTTATCTCAAATTCGTAGTAATGGTAAACATAATAGATATAAATGAATGATTTTAATTTAGTGTAATATAACCATATATGTATAAGAACATGATTTGGAGTTACAAGAATCATATCTAATATGTCAAATATATTTAATCATGAAACACAGTGTAATGTTTTTAAAAAAAAATAACATAAGTCAAAAGAGTGGGGAATCATCATTAATAAACCACGATCCAAGATAATATATCATTAGCATAAGAATTATTTTTATTAAATTTAAATAAATATAGAAAATAATTTTCTTTGTTAAGGATCACTACCGAGACTAACATAGTGGATTTGAATCACCCCATATTTTTTTATTTCCCCAATCAAGGTTTACTCCCAAGACTTTCCTATTGGACAATGTCCCCTTCTAAACTTGGTTTGATCCCCATTATAGTCATTATTATATCATGAGAAACCCATATATACCCAATTCATTGGAGGGTTATATAATTCTAGGACCACCCATTACATAATTAAGACTAGATATATGTGTTCCACAATATTATAAAACATTAATCATATCATCAAATAATAACTCATGGAAATTTTATGGGTTTCAAAAATAAATTATCACAATAATAAAAAACCATCATGAGAAAGAAAAAATATGGTAACATTTGATCAAATACACTAATAAATCATAATAAACATCAAATTATGTTTTTATAGATAAAATTAATTATAAAATATCACTAGAACATTTCTTGAGTAAAATACCCTTCAATTTTAAATAAAATATTTTGAATTTTAAAAATTTAGAAATATTAAAGGGGATTTATTTTTGAGAATAAAAAAGTAAATTTATAAAGAAATATTTAAAAAAATCATGTTCTAAATTTTGGGGAAAGTGTTTCTTATGGTGTACGTTAAAATAAAAATTCCTTCCACATTTTTGGTAGAAAAATAAAAAATTACTATGTTCATCAAATGAAAAGATGGTTTATTTTAAAAACAATTATGGAAATTAAAATGGAGTAAAAAATTAATTTATTTAATATTTGTATAATATTAAAAACATTTATGAATTTTTTTAATAAAATAAGGATGTTGGAGAAAATACTCTAGACCAAAGGTAAAAACATCGACAGTTTTATTTAAAAAAATATTTTATTTTCTTGATTACTTAAAGTGGTGAAAATTAAAGGGAAAAAATGAAATCTCAAAAAATAAATATAGTATAATAAATTAAAAAATATTTTGGAGTGATATATCATAAAATTTCATCATTGTATAATTTAATCATAAGCAATCATGGTAAAAATTAGATTATAAGATAAAACCATTACTGCTTTGGTAACATTTGATTCATAACCCCCATGCAAGAAATAAAATAAAATGAAACATTAAATACCATAAAGTTAAGTATATTCATGATATATCAGTTAAATGTTTAGTATATACACCTCATAAAATATTAAAGTTTTATAATATCAAACATGTCTCAATGAAACAAAATTGATATAAACAACCCTTACGACTTCAGTAATTTTTGAATCGACATTAATTGGAAGAATGAAAAACAAATGGTTATATAATTACCTTGTAATAAATCTTGTATTATTATAAAATACCTTCTTGGCTATCATATACACCATAAAAATATGAAATTGGTGCATGTCATTAAAACATGTTTCAATAAAGAGAAATTAAGAAGAACCCCTCACAACTTTGGTATATTTTGACTCAAATGCCATGTAAATAAATAACATGATATTGTTTATCAAATTACATGAATTTCATGTATATGTAAATATTTATTAATCATTCTGTAATCATACTACATAAAATAAATGATTTTTAGCAATATCAAACGTGTCTCATGAATTTGAAAATGAGACAAATAAACCCTTGCTTTATATCAGAATTGATTTTTAAGCATTATATTCTAAAGTATAATATAATTATATTTGTTATAATTATATAAAATAATCATATTAATACGTATATTATGATATATTATCCACCTATATCATTTAAATTCTCTATTATTAACAATTCTCTACTTAATTTGACATTATGAGTGTTAATTGTTTTGTTTTGCAAGTATGTTTTAGTTCAAAATTTATGGTCCTTGAACATTAATCATATTTATCTCATATCTATAATTATAATAATAATATAAATATCATTTATATTTGTTATATAAATAATTATAACCAATCATTTAAAGCATTGAAGAATAATGAATCACATCAGTACGTGGTGATGGTAATCTATACATATACATGAGTGATGTTTCCATTTTTTGATAGATGGAATGATAGAAAAGTAAATATTAACTATTATTTATAGTAAAATTATTTTTAAAAACAATAATATAAAAAAATTAAATATATCATAGTAAACAACCATGAATTGTGGTGGGGGGAAATGAGTTGTATCGCTACGTTGATGCAGTATCCCACATGTACATGTGAGCAATACTTTCATCACCAATTGGATTGAGAAGAGGTGGTAAATGGTTGTGAAGCAATAAAAATAACATATAAGTAAATTTAATATAATTTATTTATATATTTTATTGGGATAAAACACGTTTATATAAATTATAATAACAAATAAAATTAAAAGTGTTTTGTCAAGATCTATACCTCTTCTTTGAGAGACCTCCTTTGGCTTACTCCTTAAGCCTTGAAGGATTGGTCTTAGAAGATGAAAAAAAGATATTGGGTGAATATAATTATCCTAGGACTATTTTTAGATGTTATATTCCAACCAATAATAATAAAATGGTGTGAATAAGGGAGGATGAGATATTTTTTTTATCAGTGAGAAGAGGGACACACATGGAATTTCGTTAACGATATCAACAATTTAAGGTCACTTTCATAGGGAAGTGGCTCCAAATTTCTAGGAATTTTAAGTAATTATAAGTTAATGATGAAATATATTCAAATAATAATAATTTTATAGTTATTTGTTATAAATCATACCCTTATTTCATGGTCTAACACCCCTGATAAACTTCTTTTATCTTTAACTCTGGTAACACAGTTTTATTATTTTTACCATTCTCTATGAAAAAAATAATTTGAAGTTATTAAATTATATTTTTTCTTATTATTAAAAATATTTAATCCCTTTTAAATTATTAAATTTCAATAATTGTATGGATTTAATTTCAATTAAGCACACAAACCGCAATGAAAGCCCGTTTTCGAAAAATGAAAATTTTAGCATAAAAGTTAATTTACTTCCATTACTGACCTTGTAAAAACATACTATTAATTTTAAAACATTATATTGAATATATAATCTATAAATTTAATTAAAAACGTTAATAAAAATTTATTAAATCCATATAATAATATAAAAACACATTTCACACATAAAAACAATTTTTCAGAAAAATGAGTTTTTAAGGGAAAAAATTAACTCATAAAAAATAAAGTATAATTATGATTATCATGTAATTAATTAGATTTATTATAATTAAATTAATCTTATTTTATGTTAAGATAAAATTAAAAATATAATGGGACATTTACTTAAAAATAAATGACAAATTTAACAAAAAATTGGTATTTTCACCTATTCACTGAAAAATAAATCTTATTAGAAAACTAATAACAATTCATCCTAATAATATACATATATATATGATAATTTCAGTAATTTTATTAATTTACTAAAATTAAATTTCTAAAAAAAATTAAGTTAGATTTAAATTTACCATGAAAAAAACAAAAACGGGTTTTAAAGAAAACATATTTTTGATTCACAAAATGACTATAAAATATTGAATATTTATTTATTATGAATTTATCAATACAATTGAATTTATAAAAAAATTATATATATTTTTTATAATTTTATTATTACAATTCATACCTACTAATTTAATGGCTTTTTCATAATGGTTTAACAAATCTCAGTTTATATAGACTCTAGGTTGTATGTAAGGTAGGCTATCAAATACTTCGAGTTTCATTTCCAAGGAAATAAAAATAAAATTATGGGGTTTTATAATATACCACACTTAAAATTAATTTTGAGCCAAAAATTATGTCACTCTTGAAAAAATAAAGGATTATATCTCTGCATCATCACATCCTCAAGCTCCCATGCATCTTTTTAAAATTTATGATTACTCCAAATAACATTAACCAAGTGTGTAATCATCTTCTGTAGAAAAGTTTCTCTGAAATCCAATATTTTTATAAGTTTTTTATTTATATTAAATATAATTATACAATATTAGAACCTTTGAGTTTAGTACACTTGAATAATCAGGTATGTACTTCCTCATAATGTATATTTGGAACACACAGTGAACTTTAGAGATCTTTGGGGGGATTGCCAAATGATATGAAATAGTCCCTACATAATCAATAATATGGAAGGTATCAATATAACTAGGGCTAGAATTCAACTTATTTCAAAATATCATAACCTTGTTCCATGTATAAATTTATAGGAAAACTTTCTTATTGACATCGAATTATAGATCACGTTGATGATTATCAACATTACTCTTCTGTGGACTCTGGGATTCCTTTACATGCTAATAAATGGATGCAACTATATCTGTAATTTTCTTATATATATCAAGTACTAGTATATTTTTTATTCTCTAAATTCATCCCAGTATAACATACCTCTACAATTATTTCTATAAAGATCTTCATAAGGATCCATTTAAATGCTTGAGTGGAAGCTATTTTTGTAAAAATAATTGACTAGAAGAAAGTATTACTCCCAAATACCATTGAAATATTGAGAACATGATATCAACACATCCTAAAATGTTTCTATGGACCTATAAGACTGAATATCTATCTAGGAATAATAAGCAATACGGAAAAACAAACTCTGTATATAGTGCTTGTTAGAGACTTCTCTAGAACATCAAGGAAAACCATCGATCCCCAAAAAAATATTATATAATATGGAACCCCATGTATCTTTATCATTTACATAATGTATATATCTGAAATATGATCATGATAGAAATATTATCTAATAGAAATGATGTTTTGGACTTCATAAGGTGATCTACTACAACACAAATAACATAAAAGCCTTTAGATTTTTTGGGGAGTCCAACAATGACATCCATAGGGATTTTTCCCATAACATTATAGTGTTGTAATTATTGTAACATACCCTTAGAGATTATTTACATGGACTCAACTTAATAACATACCAAGCAATGAGATACACTGTCTAAGATATCCAACTTTATATTGTCCCGCCTGAAATAATTATTAAGGTATCTTTAAATTTTATCACTTCCAGGATGAATATAGAATGATGATCTATGAGATTATCCCAATAGTAAATTCCTAAGGACTAGTATTGACATAAAATATACTCAATTCTCTAACCTTATCATTCCATAATAATCAAATTTTAACTTATTAACATTTCTCACCTACTTTTCTAACACCACATCCTCTTGTTATTCCTATTTAATCTTTACATGGATAGATGGTTGAACAATCATTTGAGGAAAATAATATTTCATTCCTTCCTTAAATATTTTAAGGTCCATACATTGATAATAAAAAAATAATGAATATTTTTTATCCTATTAAAGGATAAGAAAGCATTATTAATTCAACTCAAAGAATCAACCACCTTGTTCTCTTTCCTAGGGTGGTAATGTATTGACCAGTCATAATCTTTAACCAACTCCAGCCATTTTCTTCTTTTATTATTACACTATTTCTATGTTCATATATAATTTAAAATTTTATTATCATTATATATGTCTCACTTTATCTATAAATATAATTACACTATATATTTAATGCAAAAAATACCGATATTAACTCCAAGTCATGAGTAAGGTAATTTTTCTCCCGAACCTTTAAATGGAATTTGGTATAAGATATCACCATATAATTCTACATGAGAACACATACCATCCCTTTATTTGATGCATCACTCTAAATCCCAAACCCTCATTCAATACAGGGCTGTGTGATCATGAGTGCACTGATCAATCTTCTATTATTCTCCTTCAAAATGTTTCCACACTCATAATTTTAAAAGAAATTAAGTCCCTTATGATTTTACTTAGTGAGTGGATCAAATATACATTACAAACCCATAAAAATCATATATAATATCTTTTAAATAATAGAAAAATAATGGATTTAAGTTATAGTGGTTTGTCTGGCCCAATGTTCAATAACTTATATATTTGATTGATCTGTGGACATACATTTATATGAGATTATAAAACCCAAAATTGAAACATTTGTTGCTAAAATTAAAAATTATTAAAATTTTCATACATATTATCCTTTATTAGGTTCTACAATAAAATACTCAAGAGATATTTATGATCTTACTTATTCATGAAATATATAATAATATGATCTACATATAATACCATAAACTGATCAAGGTAAAGTGTAATGAATTTACTCATTAAATATATGAATATTGAAGGAGAATTAGTAAGACCAAATGGAATCACTATAAATTCATAGTTTACATACCTTGAAAAAAAGATATTGTGATTATAACTTCACTTTTACCCACAATTTTTAGTATCCAAATTGAAGATCAATCATAGAATTTTTTTTATCTCATCGTAATTGATCAAATAAATAACCAATACAGGTTCGAGGATTATTATTCATGATAATTATATTTTTATGTTCCCAATAATAAATGTAGAGTTTCATTTATCCATTTTTATTATCAAAAAAAATTATGGATGCATCCCATAGTGGTTTACATAGCTTAATAAATCCCCTAATATGATTCTCTTAGAGTTTCATCTTCAATTCCTATAACTCAATCGAAGACATTATATATGGAATCATTGAAATAGGTGTATAATTGAGGATGATTTCTAATAAGAACACATAAATAAGATTTTGTGGAGTATAGGAAACTCTTCTAGAAATACAATAAAAAATTCATATAAAATAGGCTTGTCATTGATGTTGAGTTCCTCCCCAAACATCTAAGATAAATACCTTAATTGAATATGAATAAATACACATGTGATAGATGTAATTTACATTTCATTTTCATATTAATCATCACACCAATATACAACCACTGTTTGTTTTGGAATATAAAATGTTACTTACCATCCTCAGTAGTTGATATGGGATTTATTTGAAGAATTTAAATTCACTCCCATAATCAATTAAAATTCAACTAGAGGATGAATAACATTATTTTAATGAATTACATTCCCATAAAATTAAATTGGGGAAGATATATATAATATATATTTGATCATCATACCAATAATTGTTTTTACGTATATTTTAACATTTTTTAATTAATATTCATTGAAAAAATTTATGATATATAGGAATTAAAATTACTAATCTCAAATAGGGCACTAAAATAGTTTAGAATACCTCTTACGACCTCAACATAATCATTTTATCTTAAATTTATTACTAAAAAATGGTTTCTATGACCATCAATAATTTCTAATCTATGTAATTAATCATGAAAAATCATTCATAGGATATCTAAATATTGAAACCTTATTTTAAATCTATGATTCCTTAGGTTTAAACTAGGCCATAAATAGTTAATATCTATTTAAATTATTCATAATTATACCTAAATAAAAATGTGTATTATCCTAAGAATATACCTCAGTAGTTTCAAAATAGGGGTTTAGTAAGGGTATATTAACCATGAAATATAATTATAGCCAATTTATTCTCCGCAAACTCTTTTTAGGGTTATTACCCCTAGATGCATCTATTCCAAAACTATTTAAATTTATAGTATCCATTTAGGGATGTATTTTTTTAGGGAAATAACATTCCTTCCATTACCAAATATTAGGATTTTATCCTATACATAGGCTTATAATAATATTTCTCAGTAACTTTTCATCATCATAGTTTCCAAATGTTACTATACCATGCCTCTCATACCAACTATGGAGATCCATGCATTTTATACATAAATATTACATCATTTTAGATGAATATTAAGTAAATGTAATAATAATACACATGTTGATAATGTATAGGTTTAGTGTCTTTAGAAACATAGATATATAAAAAATGGTACATAAATGATCTACATCATTTCCAAATTATTTCTTTATAACTAGCACCCTTATTAGACATATAATACTTAAAACCTTTTTTCTGAACCTGGAGAAGGGAAACATAAGAAATGGAAATATTTTATTCTTGTTAAGGGTGAACATAATATATGTTAGTAAATGATAATAAGTGAACATATGATAACTATAATGGAATAAGAAAATGATCAATACATAAAATAATCACAACCAATCTGTCAAAGTTTTATAATAATGAAACATGACATAGGGTTTTGTCAAAAAAAGACATAAGAGATAAGATTGTGAAATCACCCATGATAAATTATTATCCATGAAAAAATATCAAAATAATAAGACATAACTTTTTATTATACAAATAAAAAAGAAATTCATTCACTTATTCAATGGTCACTACAAATACTATCAAATTGGATTAGGTTCACTCCCCATTACAACATTTACTAAGTCAAGGTTTACTCCAAAGAATATATTTTTGGAAAAGGTACCTTAATAAATAGGGTAAACATTCCATTCCAATAGTTATTATATTTTGGGATGTCCATATTTAAAGAGTGCATTGGGATTATATATAATTATTTTCCAATCCATCACATATTTAAAATAATATATATGATTTCCATAATATCATAAAACATTCATCATATCCTCAAATCATATCCCATGGATATGATATATGTTGCATTGAAATTTAATCATCATAATCCTAAAAAATCAACTATAATAATAATATTTTAACATTTTTTCCTATCACCAGTAAATATTAATAATATTAAAATGACATTGTTATAGATAAAAGTACCTTTAAAAGATCACTAGAACATTTTTTGTAGAAAATTACCTTATTCTTTTAAATAAATTATTTAGAATCTAAAAAATTTCAAAATTAAAAGGAAAATAATTTATTTGAAAAGAAAAATGGAAAATTATAAGGTAATCATTAAATAATATATTTTTCATTAAATAAGGAAAATTCAATCATGAGATTTTTGTGAAAACAAAACTTCCTTTGACATTTTTAGTAAAAAGTCAAAAGTTCCAAATTTGGAAAATGATAAGAAGGTTCATTTTAAATCATGTTTATGAAAATTAAATAAAATTAAAAATGAATTTAAATAATATTTGTAGAAAAGAAAAAACATTCTTGAATTTTTTTTAAGAAAATTGGGACATGGAATAAAATATTCCATCACAAAGGAAAAAAAAACAAGGTTATTTTTCCTTAAAAACATACATTTGGTATTTTGAAAGAATAAAGACATGAAATGAAAGAAAACGCCGAAATATCTAGAAAAAATCACATTAAAGGAAAATATAAATTTTTTTGGAATTATTTTTTAATATAATATCTCCATAGAATAATTTAATCATAGACCGTGATGATAAAAATTAGATTGTAACATAATACCCTTAGGACTTTGGAAACTCTTGATTCCTGAACCCCATAAAGATATGTCAAAAAATGAAATATTAAATAAGTTGAAAATAAGGATATTTATGATTCAAAATATCAATGGGTTAGTGAATACACATTATAAAAAAATAGATCTATAAAAACTCACATGTCTAAAATGAGTTATATCGCTATGTGGATGTGATGGTACACATATACACCCAAGCGATACTATCATCTCCCTTTGGATTTTGATGAGGTAGTAAATGGTTGTTAAATAATCATAAAAAAATATTGAAATATATATATATATATGTATATATTATATTTAGGAAATAATTATTTTTTGTTGATACAAAAATATTAGAGGGAGTAGAAGTAGAAATAAAATTGAAAGAGCATCGTTGAGTTATATGCCTCTTCTTTAAGAGACCTCAATTAGAATATTCTTTAATCCAAGATGGATTGGTATTATGTTAATACTAAAATATCTTTGAAGAAGGTAAGTATTATAGGAAGTTTTTGGAGTATGTATTTTCTGAGCTATAGGGATCAAATGGTGTGTATGATGGAGGAGATGAGGTTCTATTTTATAAGTGAGGGGAGGGGCACATATGAAATTTCATAAAATATTTCAATGGTTTAAGATCACTTAGTGGTAAATTCAATAAAAATAGATAATTATTCAAATTAAGGATAATATAGATCTGAAATATTTTAATAAAATAATCATTTTATAGGTTTGGGTGGAAATCAAACTTTTATCTCATTGTTTAACCCACATGAAGAACATGTTTTAACCTTAAATATGGTAACAAAATTTTACTGTTATTACTATTAACAAGGGAAAAAAATTAGTTGTCCCTATTACATTCTATTAAATATTATGATTCAAATTATGGAATCCATTTTACCAGATTCAATTTAAATGAGTTACAGAATATAATTTTAATTAAGTTCACAATCTGCAATCAAAAACCGTTTTTGAAAAAAGAATTCTTAGGCGTATAAGTTAATTTACTTCCATTTAACGCCTTAGAAAAATCATAAAATGAAATTTAAAATAATATATTTAATATATATTTGATACATTTCTTTACAACCATCAATAAATTATGATTAAATTAATTTATTATGATAAAAACACATTGCGCACAAAAAATTTTGTTTTTTAAAAAATGTTCTTTTAAGGCCATAAATTTACTTATACCAAAATAAAGTATAATGGTGATTGCTATGTAATTAATAAATGATTTAAATTTAAGGAATATTATGTTGATTTAAGATAAAATAAAATACATAATGGGACATTTAATTTATAATAAGACACTTTTTCAAAAAAAATATTTTCCATTATTCATTGAAAAACAAATCTTTACAGAAAAATCATAAAAACACAATCCTAAGAAAATATTGGAATGATAATTTTAAAAATTATATTGATTTACTAAAATAAAATTCCTAAAAATGGATGAATTAATTTTAATTTCCATGTATAAAAATGTGATAAACACTATTTTTGAATAAAACATATTTTTGAATCGTAAAATGAATTTACAAGAAATTTAGGAATTATTTATTATAAATTATTAAATATATTTTCATTAATAAAAATATTATACTTATTTTTTATAAAGTGGTCATTACTATCCATACTTACCAGTTTAATGGGTATTTTATAATTGTTTGTCTATGTCATGATTCATACAGGATAACAGTTGTGTGTAAGGAAATCTATCGAATAATTCTTATTTTATTTTACAAGAAATAAATATAAAATGTTATGGCGCCATAATAAAGGATAAAATTTGTATGAAATCCCATAATAATGATTTCATGTGATCATTAAGTACTAAATAGTGGTTATCTATTAATGTATGAGCATTTTATGGGTCATCCATTTAATCATGATCACTCATAATACTGATCCCGTAAGGATGAATTTGGATTTAAAAAAATGAAAATGTTGTGAGTGGGTTCCCAAGAACAGAATAATTTTTTGTATATTGATTACCATAACATATTTATTGTTATAAACATATATGTGTGTTTCTATTAGCATAAAATTATAATTAATTATTTATGTACTATTCAGAGTATAATATCATAAGATTACATGTCATATAAAAAGGTTGTAGTGTTTTTCTAGTGGTAATAAGAATATAGAGATACTATCATAATAATCTTAAATATATGTCATATGGATGAGATACATCATGCTAGAAAGGTAAAAATAATGTGTTATTATGAGGTTTTGGTGGATCATAATGATTAATACTTATTCACATAAAGTTTTCATATTATTGTCTCGAGTAGATGAGATCATGAGAACTAGACTACCATTGGTAAAACCACATGTATTGGGTGTTATTAGTAGTTTATATATGATAAAATATTTATTGCTCTACTGATATGATATTATTATCATTTTATGTCATCTTATTAGGTACCTCGATGAAAGATGGAAACTATGTAATTTATATCATGGTGAGGTAACTTGTATTGGGTCTTTCATTAGCGGTATTACATTGATTAAATGATCTAAATAGAATTTTCCACTTCTAAAAGGAAGTGGTATCTTTGGCCTCATTAATCTAGATGGTATTACCTTTTACTACATCCATTTCCATGGTAGATGAAGGTATGTTCAACCATTTTGGTAAAAAAAATAATAAATCAAGAAAGGATAATGAAACAAATTATGTGTCCTTATTTATGAGATATCTCAAGGTAAAGAGATTTAATAACACAATATATTCTTATAAGAGGGTTTAATTTTTATGATCCAAACATATCTCCTTAGGGGACTTGATGTTCTGCTTGGCTCTGCTCCAAGTCTATGAATTGTAAACACTTCCATCGAGATAAGGGCCTAGAATGTCACACACTTAGTGTATTATAAATGTTTTCCCATTTATTTTGAATGGGAGTATAGGACATGGTGGGCCACACCATAGAATTTGGGTCACATCTTAATTTGAACGATCACCATGAAATAAATAAATTCAATTTATTAATTTTTTAAATAATTGGTATTGAATTTATTCATATATATGTTTCACAAGTTATATAGTGAATATATGGAAAAAATACTTAAGAAATGAATATATTTTTTAATATTAAAGGTTAATTTAATATTTGTAGGAATAACGAGTCAAGTTAATAGCTCTATTTTATCTTGTAATATGCGTATTATGTTACCAGTATGTTAATAAAATAAGATAAATTATGTTTATGGTATAGTAGATAGGTCATAATGTGTCATTTATGGATTATTTAGTATGTAATATATATTCTGGGGATACAGAGCCATTTTCATGTCTTTTTTACTTCACTATTTATCACAATAGGAAGATATAATTCAAGTGATTATTTATACAACCAAATATTTGAGATCCTCTCTAATCACTCCCATATCCTATTGATAAAATGATCATATTTTGTAAATTATTCAAGTCCATATTTGTAAATCAAATGAACAGTGTAGTGGTAATCATCTAGATATTGAAGGCATCATTGATTATATATTATACCACACATATATTGATTATCAGTGTAATCATTGACGTTTTATGTTTTTTGGACGATCTAGTGGGTTTTAATGTTGGTTCCTTTGATAAATGGTCACCAAAGATGAGTATTATTCACTAGTTTCTTCAAATTGAATATGGTAATTTCTTAATTCAATTTCCCAATTAAATTCATTGTTATAGTATCCATAGGTTCCTTATTGGGTTATGAATCACCAATGATGACTTTATTACATCGATATAGTGATAAAAATTTTAAAACCTTTATCTATCTTATTCTGTTATAGACCATGGTACCCATAGAACTAGACTATGTAACCATCAAAACTTAACAAATCTTGAGGATTTCTACAAACTAAAAACATAAAATTCAATAATTATATTTCAAAACAAAAAGTAATTAGGATGTTTGTGATTCTAATATCCATGGATCTAAACATAAAATATACCTAAATTTTTTTGTGATCCAAGCCTATTATGAAGGATAATTAGATAAATTTTACAAGATTAAGAGAATTATATTCTTGATAATTTAAAAAAAATATCATGGTTCTTCAAGAATGTTAGAACCCAATTCTTCCTTTGAGGTACAGTTTCTTCTTTTCTTTTTTCCTTGGAGTCGTTTTCGAGAAAACAAGGGAAATTTGGTCCATGTATAGGAATTAGGGGTTACACACCGTGTACTCCAAAAAACATTCCATGTAGTATGTCTATGTATGAAGGAAATGCATGGTGTGTGGGATTGATGGAAACAAAAGGGGGAAACCAACTGTACACCATGTAAGTCCTAGTACACATCATGTAGTCATGTCGGCAGGACCTAGAAAGTATGTTGGTGAAATTTATCCACCAAAGGAACAATTAAATGATATACATTCCATGTATATGGACATATACGCCGTGTAATTGTTTTCTTCTTAAAATGGGATATAGCCTCATTCTTATGTCATTTGGAAAAAAGGCTCAATGGGGGAACTCGAGAGGAGCGCCAGAACTTCAACCCCTTCCTGGTTGATCATTAAAACTCCAAATCAATCACCATCAGTCTCGTTTGAACCCAATCAGTAAGATCTCGATTACTCTTGAGCCGTTCTTGGTGATTTTTTACAACTATATTATTTAAGGTTGAGTAAATATCCCTGTGTTGTAGATATATACCATTATAGATTTAATTGAAAGTATATACTGGACGAAGAGAGTCATACTACGACGAGGTAGGTGGTCTCGTGCTAATTGCTTAATGTCATGTTGTTTATATGTGTCATTGTGCCACACACCCATGTTTGGGGTGTCTCTTTGTGGAGAATTTGACCCGTGTTAATTCCTAAGGATGTTTAGGTGATTAATTATGTGAATTAAAACATATTTAGACTGCTTATTTTGATTAAGGGGAACCCCGTGATAACGTTTCCCTTGGATAACTATTGTTGGGCCTTTAGCTTAGGATAACCATGGTTATGCCTCTATTTTCCCTATTATGGGTTGTTTGAAATGATTTGGTTAATTAAATTTCTAAAAATATGAATTTTTTCTAAGTTAACCATGTAATAGTGTAAAGATTGAATGTGTTTACTTATGCTGAATTGGTTATATATCAGGCTTGGCCTTTTTGAATTTTTCTACCAGTGGGAAGATATTTTTCATTCTCGTGGGCAAGGTTTTGTGTGCCTGTGGGCTACATTTTTTATGCCTATGGCAATTTCCTATGGGAAAGGATTTTTTATTTTTGTGGACTGCCTAAGTAAAAGGTTTCGAACTGTGGTTTGACTATTGAAGTGACTTAAAACACGTCTTCTAAGCTAAAGTACAATCTTGGATTCAATTTTAATTTTACATGATATATTTCTTACTGAGGTCTCTATTGTGTATTCTTGAATAGAGTATTTACTGGCCATGGATGGATCCTAAGAACTTATGATTTGACGTAATTGAATTTATTAATGACATGAATGGTGTAAATGGAACAAGAATTGTACGATTGTTTTCTTTTGAGTACTTCCTAGTTTAATGACTTAATTATTATATACTACTACTTCATATAGTCACTAAAATATTGAAACAGACCTTTGGTGGTTTCCTACTGTGATTTATTTCTCACACCCTATTTGGATCATGTTTTTGAGACCAAATAGACTATATTTCTACACGAGTCGATAGGGGAAAGGGTCATTTTACAAGTACTAGATTGCTACATAGGATAAGGAGAGCATGAGACCAAGCCAATTCTTGCGATGCTGCTATGTTTCATTTTTGTATTTTTTTACCTTAGTATTGTATTGTACTTGATAATAGTGTATCTTGTTTTTGCTACTTTCTTAGAAGATGTGACATGCTGCATCATTCTGATATTATATGCCTTCTAGTTATCTTTACCTATTAGTATTCTATTTTTTACTTCAGTTTCATTATGTTTATTGCTTATACTATTATTATTATTTATTCTGCAACATTACACTACAAATGAGGACATAATTTCCCCATTACCACACCATATTCCCTCACTGCTAGTCGGTAGCCTATGGCATTTGGGAAAATGCGCTTGAGGCCATGTGGAAAATCGGGTACGGGTCACCTTTTAGTGGATTACGGATCTGGGATGTTACAAAGTGGTATCAGTGGGGTTTCTTTTCTAGTTTTCTTTACTATTTAGAGACTATATAAAGAGTATGGAATTTGGTCATTAGTTGTGCCTCAGAGTAGTTACCCCGTGTATAGGGAAAATCCAAATTTCTTCAAATTAAAATTTTCTTTTGGATTTTGAGCTATTACAGTTGATTTGATTTCAGCATTGAGTGACTAAATTGTTTTGTTCTATTATTACTTATGTTGTTGTGGTTCTACTTTTTTACAACTTGATGAGATGAGGGTATTTCATCTCATGGTTCATATAGGAACTTTCTAGAAACCACATACCATGCACACATTCCATGCCATTTAGGGAGCATTACTAATGCATGATGTTTTGGTGATACCTTGATAGATATGAATATTTTTGTGACAGGTGTATTGGAACATACTATGGTTTTGATTGAATGGATACCAAACTTTGGTTCCTGAGGTGTATGGGCCCTCTTGGAGTTGAATTTGGTGGATCATGATTCAAACTTTTTATATACGATTTTGCTATGTTATGTTATTTATGGGTTCCAAACTTTGATTTGGGGGGATTATGGCCCCTCACAGATTGGAATTTGGTATACTGTAGCATATGTTTGAAAAAACAGGGCTTCTAGGGAAGTTTTCGAGCCATACTGCCCTGAAACATAGACAACACGGTGTATGGTTCTATGAACACACGCCATCTGTTCTTCCTGTTCAGGGAAGAAGGACTTTTCTTAAATAAATGTCATGTAATTTGTGTACATGTTGTGTAGTATATGACCGTGTAATAGGACGTGTGAGAGAAAAACATGGGTTTTTTGTGTTCTGATCAGAACATGCCGTGTGACCTACCTAGGCAAAACCCTTGTGGACCTGGCCGTGTGAGAGTATATGGAATGGAGGACAGACCTGTGTACACACCATGTGTGCACGGAACACGGTGTGTACCTAGGGATGATACATGCCTAGGATAGCAGTAGAACACAACCATGTTACATCATAAGTGTACACGCTATGTATTCTATCTATAAGTCATGTAGTCCCTTTTTCCAAACATTGAGGGTCTTTTCCTGTTTTGTTTTGGATCTCTTGAACTAAAATCTTTGACGGTGATATTGAACTAAGGCGTATTATTAACCTTATAGGGTCATGCTACTAAGACGGCCACAAGATGTACACTAGGAGAGTGGTGATGATCATACTCCATAAATGTTAGGCCATAAGATACCAATGGATCCTCCAATTGTGCCAGCTGCGACACCAGCTATTATACTAGACACGGTTGAATATCCACAGTTCTGTGAAGGTTTTTTGAGGTTTATTCAGTCCTTTCAGGGGGAACGGTAGGTTGCCACATTTAAATCAGAGCTGACGTGTATCTTCTTACAGTATCATTCGCTTACTTTTTCAGGGGATGGCAGACCATATGCTACAGAATCATGGATGGAATCAGTGATTACTATCTTCGAGCATCTAGATATTTCTCTCTAAAGTAGGTTCAATATCACAACATATATGTTACATGATTCTGCTAAGAGATGATGGGATGTTATCACTTCGGAAGGGCGTCACTGAGATATGATATGGGAATACTTTTAGGTGGCCTTCTATGATTATTATTTTCCCAAGACTCTAAGGGCCGACTGATTATGGGAGTTCTTGCACCTGGAGCAGAGAAAACTATCAATTATGGAATATTCTTCCCATTTTACTAAGCTTCAGTGATTGTCACCTATTCTGATGGGTGATGAAATATCGAAAGTTAGAAAATTCTAGGATGGTATTTGGTTTGATATCCGATCATAGGTGAATTTATTCAAGTTGTCTTCTGTATCTAATATTTTGAATCAGGTGCTGATCACCAAGCAAAATCTGCGAGAAGCTAGTGGTGTGGGCTAGGGTGGTTAGACACCAGTTTTTTGTACTTTATCAATTGGTAAGAGGAAGTGTCATGTGGAGTTCTCTCATGGTGATAGTAGCAGCTATAACATTTCGTCCAGTGTCCAAGTGATGTGCTAGAAGTGTGGAAAGGTTGGGCACAAGAGACCTCCGTGACCAAGGGACCTAGTTGAGTGTGGATGTGGTAGTTAGACCCTAGTATCTCAGTGTTAGTAGGACAGATCAACTCAGGGTAGAAAATTTTTGCCTCAGGGCTGCAGTTCAGGTTAGAATTATGCGGTTCAACAGACCCAATATGAGTAGTGTCACGACCCATCCCTTAGGGCCCATGTCATGACTACCCTAAGCCCGCCTTCCATAATCTAGGGGTTGGCGACTAACACCGAAAGGTATTTCCCTAAAATGGGAAGGCATTTCCTAAAACTTGTGTAAACACATAGTCCAAGAACACAAAAAGATTCAAACATGAAGTAAAAATGCAGTAGTAAAAGTTTTTATTGAAAGTAAAGGGGCCAGAATTCAAGACCAACTAAAAGATAAAATTATAATAGAAAATAGCTCTTGAGATCGTCCACCATGGATCCTACCTGAAGGGTAGGTACATATCATCTCCACAGATCTCCATGTCAAGCAGTTACCTTCGTGTACCACCTAGTTTTGGATCCTATATTCTCATCTAAGCTTCTCATCATCTGCATAAGACACAACAAGGTGCGGGCGAAGACCGTGTAGGGGTGAGTATAACAATACCTAGTAGGGACCTCGAGACCCCTGAAGGTATCTCAGAATTCCACAAAGGAAAACCACAAATTATGATCTCAATCACAACTCACAAAGAAAAATACTCACCTCAAACTGGGTATAATACTCAGAGATCAGGAATAAATATGACTAGTCTTAAGCTATATCATTTTATCCCATTAGAAAGTTCAAAAACTAAACCACAAAGAAGTTGTTCCATTGTCAATCCACATAGGGTCGTATGTCACTAAACCATGACAGGACGCTCTATAGCTGGTCCTCGTCGGGTCTTGCACTGATGATCTACACATAATCACTAGAATGATGATCCACACAAGGTCATTATGATGCTGATCCACACAGGGTCACTATGATGGTGATCCACACAGGGTCGTTGTGATGATGATCTAGACAGGTTCACTATGATATTGATCCACATAGGGTCGCTATGATGATGATCCACACAGGGTCACTGTGATTCTGATCTACAAAGGGTCCCTATGATGTTGATCCACATAGGGTTGCTATCATTCTGATCAACATAGGGTCTCTATGATGTTGATCCACACAGGGTCGCTCTTCAATGGACAACCAACCACTTGATTCTCTCCACCCAGAGCGCTTGAGTTCATTAGTATCTTCTCTTCAAGATATCAGTCATGCCTCAACTACCACAACATTCTACAAAGAAGTAACCCAAAGGACCTCCATGTCAAAAGGTTTCCAACGTGACAGACGACGCATCAATCAGACACCCTGTCTGTGAGTTATAGACTTTTTTTTGCTGAGGTCCTGATTGGATTTGGGTTCGATCCAACCCTTCTGTACCCCAACATTCTCCAAAACTCTAGGGGAGTATTTCAAAAATACCATTTCATTCCCAGGATTCCAGTGCCCTAGACGGTTTGCCAAACAGTCGTCTGGTTTGTGAGTCACATCTTTTTAAGCATATATGGGCCGAAAAGGGGCCGGGTCCGGTTTGAACCATTCAGACCGATCCAACCTGCGCTGTCCTAGGCTAACCCAACCTAGTTTGGGTCTAACTTGACCTGACCCAAACTGGCTGGTCCAACCTGAGTGGGCTGGGCCATGGGTTCGTCTCGTTGGGTCGCGAACTAGACTGACCCATTGGGCCGCAAACTGTCCTCGCCCACCTCGGTCGGGCATGGCCTGCCTTAGCTGGGCATGACTTGCGTGGGATTGCTACCCTTTCTTAAAAATACATTTTTCCATTTGTATTTCAAATGGAGGTGCCACGTGGTGTTTCCTCATTGTCAGCAGTACCCGCGGGGCGTGAGTCCCCTTCATCGCGACTCCCTTCCACGACATGCGACGACGCACCACTTTCCACCAACACGGCCGACCGAGGGATAGAAACCCCTTATACCACCACTGATCTATGCCGTGACTTCCTTCTGCAACATGTTATGGAGCACAACCTACTTCCACATCATCTGGATGATGCCGGCCGCCGCCATATCCCACCGACAGAACTTTCACGGGTCACCAGGTGAGCTCTGGTGGTCCATTTTCCCTTCCGAATGCACCAATGGGCCTACCAGGTTGCGTCCGTCACTAAATGGATATGATATTCATGTTTCCATCAAGTTCAAACTTCATCCACAAAGAACTCGACAAAAGCTGAAGCGACAGAGGGTATGGGCCTTGTTCGTTTGGCTCGCGGCCTCCGCATTAGCATAACATCAAGTGGGTAATAATTAAATCATAAAACATAAACTAAAACCTATTAAACAATTCCAAGATTCATCATTATTTTAAAGAATGAAGAAAAGAAATAAATTCTCATGAATTTAAACATAAAGAACCAATATCTCGGAATCAGAGGAGACATCACAGTTGTGGAAGAAGAATCCATGCTTGATGAAGCCACTGATGTTCGTTGATCCCAGATCGATTCCTCCAATGTTTCCATGCAAGCCTTTTTTCTTCATTGGTGGAAGACACTAGGACACTTCATCATAGGTTCCTCACTTCAGTGTGAAAAACCCATGCCCAAGCCTCATTTAAATAGAGGGGAAGGGTGATTAATGCAATGAAAGATTAATAAGGTTCATTAATGAATGAAACTCTTAATCACTCAATGGTGTGGTTAAAAAATAGAAGAGTGAATCCATTAAATGGATTGACAAATCAGCGATCCCACCACTGCCGCTCAACCGTTGGTAGAAAAATTAAATTACAATTTAATGCCTTTTTATTATTCTTTAAAAAACTAACTTTTTCACCCGACCTACTACATTCAAAGTTAATCCTCCCTTAAGAGAATCCTGACAATGCAGATTCAACGGTGCCCTCAGATATTTAATCTGAGAATCAGTTCAAAGGATAGAAAATTCCACCCGCACATTTACTAAATATACCTTAGAAAATTTCAAAAATCCATTCCAGGCACACCTGGCCTCGGCATCAAGAACTGCCAATTTTCACAGACTCGTAATAATCCCAAATAATTTTAAAAAAATTATATTGAATTTCCATGTCTTTACAATCTCCCCACCTTAGGGATTTTTGTCCCCGAAAGCTAAAAAAAAATTAGGGAAACAAATGGGGGTACTAAGCACATATCAGATCCTACCACTCTCATGTTCTCTCTTGGAGGTTTCCGTGCTACAAACAAACTCACACCAGAGGAATCGACCACCCACATAGGACCCAATCTTGAAAATCCTCTATCTCTACTGGGAACTCTGCAAATGTCACCTCATCATCAATGTACAACTCTCCCTAGTTGATAACGTGCGATGGATCATTCACGTACCTCATCAGCTGTGACACATGGAAAATATTATTCACCCAGTGCATCTGTGGGGGAAGAGCTAGATAGTACACCACCTCACCTACTCTATTTAGGATCTGGAACGGTTTGATGAACCTGAGAGATAGCTTTATGCCATTTACAAACCTCTATAATCCTCATCGGGGTGAGAACTATAGGAAGACATGGTCTCCCTCATCAAACTCCAAGGGTCTCCATATCCTATCGGCATAAGACTTCTGCCAGCTCTATGCAGTCTTCATCATCTCCGGGATGATCTTCACCTTCTCTGTGGTAGCATGTACCATCTCTGGACCCATAAGTGCTGACTCCCCTGGGTCTATCCAGCATAGTGGGAATTTGCAAGGTTGCCCATACAAGGCCTCAAACCGAGCCATGCCGATGGTGGAGTGATAACTGTTGTTGTAAGAGAAATCCACCAGTGGCAGGTGGTCTTCCCAACTGCGGCCAAAATCAAGGACACAAGAACGAAGCATGTCCTCAAGTGTTTGAATGGTCTGCTCTATCTGACTATACTTCTAAGGATGAAAGGTAGTCCTCAAGCGTAGTTGAGTCCCAAATGCCTCCTGAAATCCCTTCCATAGATGAGAGGTAAAACGAGCATTACGATCTGAGATGAATGTCAATGGAACCCCGTGAATTCATACAATCTTCTGTACATAGAGGTCTCCCAATCTCTCTACTGATCTTTTCTCTCGGATGGGTAGGAAGTGGTCCGACTTGGTGAGTCGGTCAACGAACACCCATATGGAATCATGGACCCTAGACATACGTGGTAACCCCATCAGGAAGTCCAGGGATATACTATCCCACTTCCACTCTGGTACCTCAAGTGGATGAGCTAAGCCTGCTGGTAACTAATTCTCAACCTTCACTTGCTGACAAGTGAGGCATCAGGAGATGAACTCTGCCACCAATTTCTTTGTCCCTAGCCACTAGTACTGACAACAGAGGTCCTGGTATATCTTCTCCACACCATGATGTACTACCAAAGGGGATGTATGGAGGTCCCTTAATACCTTCTCCCATATCTTCACTGGTACTATAGTGCGTCCTCTAAGGAGGATGACTTGCTCCCCACCTTCAAAAAATCCATGAGGAGCCTATCTTGAGGATAATAGAGCACATCAGGCCTCATAGTCTACTTCTCCAAGTTGTGCTTCCCTAACTCGCTGAAGGAGTTGGGGAGTAACTATCATAGACTAGAGATAAGCTACTCCATCACTATCCATGAAGGATAACTGCACATGACTAGTTACTCTGTTGCCTCACTCAGCAACTGTAGACCATACCTCCTACTGAGTGCGTCTGCTACTACATTCCCAATCCCAGGAGTGTAGACTATCTCAAAGTCATATTCCTGGAATAACTCTATCCATATTTACTATCTAAGGTTCAGGTACATCTATGAGAAGATATTCCTGTGACTCTTGTGATCAGACTAGACTCTAAAACGTTCACCCATCAAGTAGTTCCGCCACATCTTCAGTGCAAAGACCACTGCTACTAACTCCAGGTCATGGGTAGCATAGTTATTCTCATGATTTCTCAACTTCCATGAGCCATAGGTGATCACTTATTGATCATGTATCAGGAAACAACCTAGTCTGGTCCCTGATGCATCATAGTAGACTATATACCCAACACCCTCTTCTGGTAGCCTCATGATGAGAGAACTCATCAGTCTTTGCCTCAGCTCTTGAAAAATCTACTGGAATCTCTTCATCCACACGAAGGGCTGTCCTTATTTGTCAAAGATGACAAGGGTGTTGTAACTCTGGAAAAGTCAGGTATGAATCTCTAGTAGTACCCATCTAATCCCAAGAAACTACACACCTCTGTCACACTCCTGGTTGGTTCCCATGCAATCACTGCCTCTATCTACCAGATCCATTGAAACTTTTGCCTCTGAGATAACGTGCCCTAGAAAGTGGACTTCCTATATCTAGAACTGGAACTTCGAGATCTTTCCATAAAACCGGTTCTCTCAAATTGTATCTAGAACTATCTTCAGGTGCATGGCGTTCCCCTCCACTGACACCAAGTAAACCAAGAAGTCATCAATGAAGACTACCATGAAGCGATCAAGGTAAGGCTGAAAGATCCTGTTCATGAGCCCCATGAACACTGCTGGAGAATTGGTTACACTGAAGGACATCACAAAGAACTCATAGTGTACATAACGACATCTAAAGGTTGTCTTCGGTATATCCTCATCTCGTACCGTGAGCTGATGATAGCCTGATCTGAGTTCTATCTTCAAAAACCATCGAGCTCCCTTCAGCTGGATGAATAGATCATCAATCCTTGAGAGTGGATACTTGTTCTTCATGATCACTTGGTTCAGGCACTGATAGTCCACACAAAGCCTCAGAATCATATCTACCTTCTTGGAGAACAAAATTGGGGATGCCCGTAGAGAAAAACTGGGCCATTCGAACCCCTTGTTATGCATGTCCTCTAACTGTACCCGAAGCTCATGAAGCTCTGCAGGAGCCATATAATATGCTGGTGTAGATATTGGTGCTTTCTCAGGGTACAAGTTGATGTGGAATTCCACCTCTCTACGAGGAGGTAGTCTCAGAACATCATCAGAAAAGACATTATCATACTGGTCCACTACTACAAGATCACTCAGACTCCTCATGTCAACTACGCCGAGGGTAAGGCTAGCCAACTGATGAGTGATTGGATTCACCCTCTTCTGAGAAAGTCCATCATGTACTGTAAAGGTTCCCTTCTCGTCGGTGTAGGAAAACCTGATCCCATCCTCACGGACACTCTGCACTTTTCACAAAAAACAGTCAACCTGAGCATGGACCGTGGATAACTAGTCCATACCCAAGATTATGTCATAAGGCCTCGACACTACTACTAGGAGATCCCAACCAAAGATCTCGCCTCCTAGAGTAAGCTCACACTACCAGCACCAGTGTGTAATCATCTAATCCTCTCCCATAGGTTTCTCTAAACATAAGGATCGATCCAATGGCTCTACCAGAATATTTGATCTCCAAACGAGAGTTTTGGAAATGAAAGAGTGACCGGAACCTGTGTCTATAAGTACTGAAGCTAGGGTGGAGTAGACATTGATTATATATCGAATCATATCTGGAGCACCATGGTCATAGGCATTAGCTGCCTAAAGCCGAGCTCATCCCTATCTGCCTGCTCCCTGAGGTCGGGGTGGACCTCCTAAAGGTGGTGGTGGTAGAACCTCAAATCGCCGCCCACCACCTACTGCATGACCTTATCCTCTACAACATCTGACTCCCTGTGGACCTCCTTGCTCGAATCCCTACCTATACCTTGGTGGTATCTCGACCATCTGCTTATAGTTGGTATGGTGGGTCGGGCAGTCGCAAGCCAGGTGGCCCTTCCTGCCACAGGTGAAGCACAGTCTACTCCTCTGCTGGCCTGCTCTACCTCATGCACTCCGTACCTCCGACCCGACATCCTAGGGTCATCTTCCGAAAGGTCTTTCCTGTTTGGACCTTTACGTTATCTACCTACTTCCTCCTATAGATGACTCGGCTACCTGTCGTCCGATGGTGGCTCTCACCATCGGTGCCTGCTCATCTAAAAAGCTCTCCACCAATAATGTCAGCTCAAGCACTCCAGCCTCCATCTAAATATTGACTGATATCATCAACACTTTGATCTCCCACCGAAGACCCTGCTCAAAGGTCCTGGCCCTGAAGAAAGGGTCACATACCATGTCGGTGGAGTATCATGAGAGGTTAGTGAATCTCACCAAGTACTGGGCCACTAGAAGGCTACCCTACTATAAGTGTAGGAGCTCCCAAATATGCATAGGGTGTAGTGTTGCTGGAAGAGGATAGTAGCTAGGATCACTATCTGATCTGCTGGTGTCCCAAATAGGTTAGAAACTCATGCCACAACCTCCAGCCAGTCCTCAGCTGCCTAGGGAATTGTCTCTTCTCAAAACCTCAAAGGCCTCTACCACTAGAACTTGTGAAACACGCTTAGTCAGTGTGCACCGTCCGCTAGTGGAGATGGTGGAAACTACTACCCAACAAATGCTGCTGCTATTGGTGCACCACCTGAAGGTGCTATCGCTGTAAGAGAGCCCTGCACTGAGGCCTCATCGCTCAGTGGGCCATCATCATGAACTCTCTCTGGATTCCTTGTTGACTCTCTATGTGGAGGCATCCTAAAATGAAATAGGCATGCCATAGTAAATAAGTTATACATGGTGAGGTAACTCAAAATAGATCAAAAGTAAAACATTTCCAAAACACATGCAAGTAATATTTTTGTGGAATGGGTCAGAAAACAAAATTCTGGGTCCTGCTGTACCGATACGTCAGCCGCCGCACAAACAATGGACTCCCCAAACTGAAAACCACAATTGAAACACTTAACACTATTGATCCACTGGAAAGATCAGAGTACTAGTTCTTCGATATAACCAACTCCTCTAATACCACTTTGTCAAGACCTATCCCCTGGGGGTCGTGCCGTGACTACCCCAAGCCCTCCTTCCATAGGCCAGGGGTTGGAGACTAGCACCGTAAGGAATTTACCTAAAATGGGAAGGCATTTCCTCAAACTTGTATAAACACACAGTCCAAGAACACAACAAGATGCAACCAAGAAGTAAAACTATAGTAGTAAAAGTGTGTACTGAAAGTAATGTGGCCGGAATACCAGCCCAACTGAATGATACAACTACAACAGAAAATAGCTACTGAGATCATCCACCACGGATCTTACCTGAAGGGTAGGTAGAGATCATCTCCATATCTCTCCATGTCAACCAGTCACCTCCGTGTACCACTCGGTCTTGGCTTCTATAGTCTTAGTCGGCCTGCTCGTTGTTTGCACAAGACACAACAAGGTGCAGATGAAGCCCATGTAGGGGTGAGTATAACAATACTCAGTAGGGACCCCAAGACCCCAAAAGGTCTCTCAGAATTCCATAAAGGAAAACCACAAAGAATGATCTCAATCATAAAGCACAAAGAAAAAGACTCAGCTCAAACTAGGTATACATCTTAGAGATCAGGAATAAAGATGATTAGTCTTAAGACATATCATTTTAATCCATTAGGAAGTTCCAGAACTGAACCATGAAGAAGTTGTTCCATTGCTGATCCACACAAGGTCGTATGTCGCTGAACCAGGATGGGCCGCTCTACAGCTAGTCCTCATCAGGTCACGCACTGCTGATCCACACAGGGTCGCTAGAATGCTGATCCAAACAGGGTCTCTATGATTCTGATCCACACAACGTCGCTATGATGCTGATCCACATAGGGTCGCTATGATGCTGATCGACATAAGGAAACTATTATTATGATCCACAAAGGTTCCCTATGATGCTGATCCACAGAGGGTCTCTATGATGCTGATCCACTTAGGGTCTCCATGATACAGATCCACACAGGGATGCTCTTCAATTGACAGCCAACTATAGGATTCTCCACACCCAGTGCACTTGAGTTTTGTAGTATCTACTCCTCAAGATATCGGTCATTCCTCAAATACCACAACATTCCACAAAGGAGTAACCCAAAGTACCGCCATGTCATAAGGGTTCTAACACGATAGAGGATGAATCAATCGGACACCTGGTCCGTGAGTTATAATCATTTTAGTTTCGAGGGCCTAGTTGGATTCAGGTTCGATCCAACCCGGCCGTATCCCAACATTATCCAGAACTCAGGTGGAGTATCTCAAAAGGGCAGTCTCATTCCTAGGATTCTAGTTCCTCAGACAGTTCATCAAATGGACGTCTGGTTTGTGAGACACGACCTTTTAAGCATATCTAGGCCGAAAAGGGTCATGGTCCATGCTCGACCCACCCTGTCTTGGGCAGACCTGACCCAAGTCCGACCCAACACAACCCGAACCGGCTAGGCCACGGGCTCGGCCCACTGTTTCACGAACCGGCACGGCCTGCCTAAGCCGGGTGCGACCCACCTTGGCTAGATTCGACCCGTGCAGGGTTGCTCCCCCTTCCTGAATGTACTTGTGTCCGTTTGGATTACAAATGGAGGTGCCACATGGTGCTGCCTCCCTGTCAGTGGGACCCGCGAGGTGTGATTCCCCTTCACCACAGCTTCGAAGTCGTGGATCCCTTCCGTGGGGCATGGAGACACGCCACTTTGCACCAACACGGCTAGCCGAGGGCCGTCCACCCCTGCTGCCACAATGGTGCGCTGCGTGCTGCCATTGCGGCTGGCCAATGCCGGCCCCTGCCATTGCGTGCCGGTACCGATCGCCGGTGGAACATCTGTGGGCCACTGAGTGAGCTTTGGTGGTATTTTTTTCCTTCCGAATGCACCTACTGGCCTCTCAGGTTTCTTCCATCACTACGTGGCTCCCATATTCAAGTTTTCGACGAGTTCAAACTTCACCCATGAAGAACAAGACAAAATCCAACACGGTAGAGGGTCCAGAACTTGTTTGTTTGGACCGTGACCTCTGAGTTAGCATCATATCAAGCGGGTAACAATTAAATCATCAATGTTAAACTAAAACCCATCAAACACTTCCATGATTCGTCATTATTTTCAATAACATGAAAAAGAAATAATTTTTCATGAATTTAAACATAAACAAACCCTACCTTGGAATCAGAGGAGATGTCACAGTTGTGGAAGAAGAATCTATTCTTGATGAAGCCACCGACATTCATAGATCCCAAATCGATTCCTCCAATGCTTTCATCCAAGCCATCGTTCTTTGTTGGTGGAAGACACCATGGAACTTCATCAAAGGTTCCTCACTTCCGTATAAAAAACCCAAGCCTGAGCCTCATTTAAATAGAGGGGAAGGGTGATTAACGCAACGAATGATTAATGATGTTCATTAATGAATGAACCTATTAATCTATCAATGGTGTGGTTAGAAAATATAAGAGTCAATCTATTAAATTGCTTGCAAACTTAGAGGTCCCACCACCACTGCTCAACCGTTGGTTGAAAAATAAAATAACCATTTTATGTTTTTTTATTATTCTTTAAAAAGATGTAAAACCAACTTTTTCACCTGACCTAATATGGTCAAAGTTAATACTCCCATAAGTGAATCCTAGTGCTATGGATTCAATGGAACCCTTATATTTTTAATCCAAGCACTGGATTAAAAGATATAAAATTTCGCCCTCATGTTTACTGAATATACCTTAAAATATTTTCAAAAATCCATTCTGGGAACACCGGGCCTCGGAATCAAGATCTGTCAATTTTCACAGACTCATAATAATACAAAATAATTTTAAAAATTTATATGGAATTTTCGGATCTTTAAAAGATGGATCCCAAACTTTCTACTATCAGAGGTACTATTCTAGTCACCTCTGTTTTATCATCTACACTTTTTGATACTTGTGTTACAAAAACTTCTATATCTGTGTACATTGTGGAAAGAATTGGGCTCTGAATTTATACTAATTCTGATGTTATGACTCTAGAAAATCCGTTAGTGATTAGAACAGAAGGTGTGCATCTATGCAAGGAGTACCCCCTTGAGATTGGTTGGTGGCACTTTTTATGGAACCTCTTGGTCTTAGAGATTATAGGCTTCTATGTCATTCTCATAATGGACTGGTTGGCTCCTTTTTGATCCATTGTTGATTTCTATCACTGTAGGGTGAGTTTCACATCATCATAGGGAGGTGACTTTCTACATAAGGGTGAATGTGATGTCCAGCCGAGTAGAGCTAGACCCGAGCATCGTGGGTTTGGTGGGGTGACAACCCAGATTGCGAGTTTATATCTAGAAGATCAGGGAACATGTCTGGAATATTTCCCTCCAGTGGTTGATTATTTCAAAGACATTTTACCAGATGACTTCTTAGGATTGCCTTTGGTCATAGAGGTGGAGTTCACTATTGAGCCATTTCCAAGAGCTTCACTGGTATCCATTCCTCCTTATAGGATGGCTATGACGGAGTTTCATGAACTCAAGAGGAAGTTGGAGGATGAAGAAGTTAAGGTTTTTATCCAACCGAGTGCTTCTTCTTGGGGTTCACCGAACCTTTTCACAAAAAAGGAAGAAGGTAGCCTTAAGTTATGCATGGAATATCATAAACTAAACTAGTTGACAGTTAAAAACCAATATCCCTTACCACGGATAGATGAACTATTCGTTCAACTATGAGGATCGTGTGTGTTCTTGAAGATTGACTTAAGTTTAGGATATAACTAGGTTTGTGTTCGTCCAGAAGACATACCTCATACATATTTTTGTAGAAATTATGGTCTATATGAGTACCTGGTTATGCCATGTCGTCTCATGAATGTGCTAGTAGTTTTCCAGGCACTAATGGACTGAGTGTTCCATCCTTACCTATATTATTTTTTGGTAGTCTTCATGGATGATATCTTTCTTTATTTTCACAATTGACATGACCATACCAAGAAACCTGAGATATTTTTTAATACATTTTGAGAGAATCAATTATATACTAATCTTGAAACATTCCACTTCTGGAAGGATTAGATTTACTTCTTGGGTCACGTCATCTTTCATACTTGAGTATCAGTGAACCTAAAGAAGTTGAGAGTAGTAGTTACCATGGAGCACCCCAAGAAAGTTTTTGAGGCCAAAAGTTTATTAGGGATAACTTTTTATTACAGGCATTTTATATCAGATTTCTCAAGCTTAGAAGCACCGATGACTGTCTTGACTAAGAAAGGTTTGAAGTTTGAGTGGTTCGATTATTGTGACGCAACCATTCCTTAGTTGAAGGGATGTTTAACTTCAGCGCTGATACTAATATTTCTAGAGCTAGGAAAGAGCTACACTGTATAATATGATGCATTGGGTATTGGGATGGGAGTAGTGCTTATGTAGGGGGATTTATTTGTTGTGTACGAGTCTCGGAAGTTGAGGACATATGAGAGGAATTACCCAACACATGATCTAGAGTTAGCTGCAGTTTTTCATGCCTTGTGCTGTTGGATAAATTCTTTATTGGGAGAGCATTTTGTGGTGTAAAAGGACCAAAAAATTCTCAAATACATATTTATTTAGCGTGATTTGAATCTGAGATAGTGAAGGTGGGTGGAATACCTTTAGTCGTTCGATTTGAAGCTTTCCTATATGCCTGGAAAAGGCAATGTAGTGGTTGACACACTGAGTAGGAGGACTCCAATATAGTTAGTGAAGGAGACCAATGGTGAGTGGTAGCTTATGTATTTATTCTCTGAGACGAATTTAGAGGTAAAAGACAGTCACGAATAGACTTATCTTTCCTATTTGGCTGTTATCTATACCAGACGGGACAAAGTGAGGGTGAGGCAACTATCAGATCTTGGAGGCCTTGTTCTATGGGAGAGTGTGGTAGGTGAGGACCCTCCTCTTAGATGGACGATAGGAGAGGATTATGTTTTTCATATCCATGGATGTGTGTGGATTACATGAGATATATGAAAGGATCTAATGTAGTAGTTGCATGATTTATCTTTGGCAGTGCATCCCAGAGTCGCCAAGCTGTACTATGTCTTGCGCTGTCAATATTGGTGAACAGGTAGGAAGCAAGAAGTAGTTGGTCTTGTTATGAGATGTTCCACCATTCAGTAGGTGAAGGTAGAACATCATTGTCTGGAATGGATTTTATAGTAGTTACCTATTATATAGTGGAAATGGGATGATTTCATGATGTTTTTCATAACGGGGTTACCAAGGATTACTAGAGGCAATGATGTTGTCTAGGCAGTATTTGAAATGCTTATGAAGGTCTCCCACTTCTTTAAGATCAAGGAGACCTCCAGTGTTGATGAAATCAGAAAGCTGTATATCCGAGAGTTGGTTCCACTTCATGGGGTCCCTTATTATATCATTTCAGATAAGGACTCCCACTTTACGTCTCGTTTCTAGAATTGTTTTCATAGGGTGTTGGGTAAACTGGTGATTCTGAGCACAACATACCACCCCCAGATAGATGGCGAGTCAGAGTGTACGATACAAGTGCAAGATGAAATGTTGGGTGCATGTTTCCTAGACTTTCGGGTCTCTTTGGAGAAACATATTTCTCTGGTCGAGTTCTCCTACAATAACAATTTCTAGGTGACTATAAAGATGGAACCTTATGCGTATTTATATGGTATGCCATTTCATTCTCACCTGTGCTGGTTAGAGGTTGTTGAGGTACCCTTACTGGGACCACTTCTCATGGAGGAGACTTCTAATCAGGTCCACTTGATTTAGAGACAAATGGATACTCTGCAGTATCATCAAAAAACTTATGCTGATCACTGTAGATGACCTCAAAAGTTTCAGATTGGGGATCAGGTCTTTCTACGTGTCGCACTGAGATTAGGACATAAGAGAATCATAAGACAGGGTATGCTTTCACCGAGATATGTCAGACCCTCTAAGATTTTGGAGCGAGTCGGGTTGGTTTCCAATCGGTTATAGTTACCTCAGAGGTACTACACCATGAATAACATCTTCCATGTATCTCAGCTACACCACAATCACTCATAAACATCTGAAATTTTTCATCCCTAGGAGGTTGAGCTTAAGGTAGATGCATCCTTTGAGTATCATCCAATTTGTTTAGTTAATAGGAGTAGGAAGGTTCTCTGAGGCTGGTCAGTTCCTCTCGTACTGGTGTTATAGTAGCATGGTCGAGTACTGGACGAGACTTGGGAGAGGGAGGCTGATGTATGTGCTCAGTGGCTGAAGTTATTCTTAGATATTCCTCCACCACCCTTAGAAGGGTAATTTGGGGATGAATTGCTTTAAGGGGGGAGTTTGTAAGAACCTGGTTCTTCCATTGTGGTATGGTTTCTTCTTTTCTTTTTTATTTGAGTTGTTTTTGAGAAAACAAGAGAAATTTGGGCAATGTACTAGAATCACAGGTTACACACTGTGTAAACCCAAGCACATTCCATGTAGTATGTCCATGTATGAATGGAATATAGGGCGTGTGGTCTTGTCGGAGTGAAAATGGGGAAAACCACCTACACTCATTGTCTGTCCTAGTACACACTATATAGTCATGTTGGCAGGCTCTAGAAAGTAAGTCAGTGAAATTCATCCACCAGAGGAATAGTTAAATGATATACACGCTGTGTATATGGACTTACACACCATGTAATTTGTGTATTTTTCTTAAAATGGGGATTATCATCATTCTTTTTTCATTTCTATAAAAGTCTCACTGAGGGAACTCAAGAGGAGTGGTGGAACTTCAACCCTTTCCCAATTGATCATCTGAACTCCAAATCAATCACCATCAGTCTCATTTGAACTCAACCAGTAATATATCGATTACTCCTGAGTCATTCTTGGTGATTTTTTATCTTGACTAAGTTATTTAATGTTGATTAAATATTATTGTTTAATATATCTATACCGTTATATATAGAATTTAATGTAGAGGCTAGACAAGGTGAGTCATACTATGATGAGGTAGTTGGTCTAGTGCTAATTTCTTAATGTCAACTTGTTTATATGTTCTGTTGTGACACGTGACCATGTTTGGGGTGTCGCTTTGTTGAGAATTTGACCTGTGTTAATGCCTAAGGATGTTTAGGTGATTGATTATGTGAATTGAATCATTTTTAGAATACTTTTTTTGATTAAGGGCCACCCACAGGTGCATTTCCCATGGATAACTATTGTCGGTCCTTTTGGCTTCAGATAACTATGGTTATGCCTCTATTTTCCCAGTTATGGGTTGTATGAAATTAATTGGTTAATTAAATTCTTACCAATGTGAATTGTTTACTAGTTATCCATGGAATAGTGTAATGATTTCTTGTGTTTCCTTATGCTGAATTTATTATATGTCAGGCTTGGCCCTATTGAATTATTTTGTTAGTGGGAATAGATTTGTCATGATTTTGGGGAAATTTTTGTGTGCAAGTGGGATATGTTTTGTTATGCTTGTGGGGAATTTTATGTGGAAAAATATTTGTTATGTCTGTGGACTGCCTGAGGGCATGGTTTTGAACTGAGGTTTGACTGTTGTAATGACTTACGACGCGTCTTCCAGGCTAAATCAAAAGCTTGGATTCGATTGTCATTTTACATGATAGAATTCCTGCTAAGGTATCTGCTGTGTTTGATTGAATAGGGGAATGACTGGCCGTGTCCGGATCCCAAGAACTTATGAATATATGTAATTAAATTTCTTAATGAACATGAATGGTATTAATGGAACAAGACTAGTAGGATAGATTTTTTTGAGTACTTCCTAGTTTAATGCTTTCATTATTATACACTGCCACTACATATAATCACTGACATATTGGCACAAACCTTTTGTGGTTTCCTTCTATGATTTATTTATCACACCCTATTTGGGTCATGTTTTTGGGCTCAATAATACTATATTGCTACAGGTTTCGATTGGGGAAATGCTCCTTATACAGTTACTTGATTACTACTTAGGCATTGGGGAACATGGGATCAGCCAAGGCTTGTGATGCTACTGTGTTTAAATTTTTATTGTTGTACCTTATTATTGTATTGTAATTGATAGTAGTGTATCTTTTTTTAGCTACTTTCTTATAACATGTGACATGATGTGTCATTCTAATATTATATTCCTTTTGGTTATCTTTACCTATCATCCTTCCATTGTTTACTTCAGTTGCATGTTGTTTACTACTTCCTCTATTGTTATTATTTATTCTATTGTGTTACACTCTGCCAATGAAGGAATGGTTTCCCCACTATCACACCCTAGGACCTCGCTACTAGTCGGAAGTCTCTGGAATTTGGGGAAATGCACTTGAGGCCACGTGGCCCATGAGGTACATGTAAAATTTTAGTGGCTTCTAGATCTGGGATGTTAAAAAGAATATTATAGATGATGTTGAGCTGAAGCTTGACATGTTCATCAGTGTATTAAATCAATACGGTCAGATATGAATATGTTAGAAGAATATATATAAATTTTTAATAAGGAGATCAAGGCTAAATGAGATGGAATGATAAGAATTTAACCATCCTAAAATAGAGAACTTACATATTTAGATAACTATTATATAAGAAATATGTGTTAATACAAATGTTGATATTCAATGAATATAATATTACAAATTTATTTGTTATTCAAGGAGAAAAATTTAGATGTTAATGTTTAGTTACTAATAGGAGTGTATATATTAATGCTAAATATGTATAGTTTTCATGCTAAAGATCTCATGCTATAATACAAGATTTTAACTGAGCATAACCTACTACATTGTATTTTATACAACGAAGGAATAATGATTTAAATGTGTTATATATAGATATTTTAGAGGTTCTTTTTTAGAATAACACCCAATATTATTAAAGTAAATACCTAAATAAAAATTTTAATAATAAAAATTATTTCATAATAAATTAAAGGTAGTGTTATCATTTTCCATGTGACATTTATTAAAAAATAAAAAATGTGAGACACTCCCATCTACTACCATTGAGAAAGATATCATGGGGTATTTTTTTGTTTTCACAAAAACTCTTAAATATTTCTATTTTTGATAATACTATATCACCCCAAAAAAATAGAGAAAATAAGTATCCTGTAAATCCTATCTTTAATAAGAAAAAAATAAAATAGAAGAAAGTGTATTTTTCAAAGAGTGTAGTTGGAGTGAGAGTGAGTTTTCCTAGAGAAAAATTATATATTAAGGAAGAATAGTTGATAACCCCAGATTTTCACACCCTGGACCCAAAATGCCCTGGAGCTGGTGTAGTTTCAATAAAACATGGTGTGTATTTTTTTTTGAAACAGAAGTAGAAGAATTACACATCATGTTCTACTAAATAGGATCTTTTCAGTTTAGTTCCTGGAGAACGAGATATAATTATTACAATTCCTTCAAAACTGAAAGGGAAAAGAATCTCCACAATGTTGTCACCAAAAAGTGAAACTCAAAATCTACTAAACCTGTAAAATATAAGTTAAAACGTAGGGTGAACATACAAATGCCCTAAAAGGGGTTTTAAAATAAAATAATTTTTCAATTAAAACCTTTTGAAAACATTCCTTAAAATTATTCAAAAAACATTTTCTAAAGGAAAACTGAAATACATGAATCATAACATAACATTTTTACAAGAATTATAAGGGAAAATTTCAAGGAATATTAACAGGGTCACAAGGAGACATGTTCCAATCATAAGCATGATCATACAAAATATAGGGTGTGTAGCATAATAAGTAATTGTCATTCTAACTTGAATAAGTGTGACATGCGAAAGTGCAAGTACCAAATTTACAACTGAGAGTAATACATGATCAGAGTTTCACATAAAATAATAACACTAATTTTTTCCTTACTAACTATAAATCATAAACTATAAGATAAATCTATGAATTCTGAATAAACATTATGCCGTAAGCATTTACTTCTTCTAATACTCATAAGTTCAGGCTCTTAACTAAGAATATTCTACTAGTCGAATATCCACTTGGTTAATTAATTTTCATAAACATAATGAGGGAATCTATAATGTGGGACTATGTCAAGGATTTTTTCCATGACGTAATTTGTCTAATGACAATTAACGATGCATCGTATGGATTTCATTAACCGGTCCCCAACCCGTTGGGCTTTCATTAAATTGTCCCCAACCCGTAGGGATTTCATTAAACTATCCCCAACCCATTTCATACTGACTCCAATACATTCCTCATATTCCAAGTAAGGTCATATATTCTAATTTTCCCATACCACTTTGAATATTTAATTTCTCATTTCATATTATTCAAGGTGTCCTATACCACTTTCAATAATTAATTCCTTAATCCATAAATGGTCATAACAGTTTAATTAAAATCTTTATCATTTATATATATATAGTGAATCAAGTAATTAAGTGTCAAAAATAACAACTGTATGTCAATTTAATAAATGATATGTATGGTAGGCATATTATAGAACATGTGATGATAACTAATGCACAAAAATACAGGTTTTTCCATATAAAATGATAATCCTCAAATTCTAAAACCACATTAAAAAAGTAAACATATTATATCCAAAATTCATAATGGTAATTCATCATATATTGACTACATAATTAATTAAAGGTAAAAAATATATACCATGTGAGGTATTAAACAGAAAGTTTTCTAAACTACCATTACTTACATGTTTATATATAAACATACCACAAGGGTATTCCCAATTATTTAAATAGTGTGTTATAAATTGAAAATCATGAACATCAACCAAAAAACATACTAACATAACCAATACCAATTAGAATTATGAAAATAAGTGTGAAATCCATATACACATAAAGTGATAAATAAAGGATTGTGTTACTAAAGCAAATACCATGTTGATTCTTGGAAACTTTTCACACATCAAAAAACTTGTTATAACCATTTATCAATCCTTTGTGAACCCATATTAAGAACCCATACTAATATTATGATCCAATCATATGAATATATATATATATATATCACTGTATGTACTTAAGGGTTTTTCATCAAAACTTAAGAACCCAATTACAAAATTTATGAATGATCAAACAAAATTTAATCAAAAGATCAGTATTAAAATCCATACTGTAAATCTGATAGTTGATTCATAATTAAGAACCTATATATATATCAGTAATATTACATACATATTTTTAATTTTATTAACATAAAACACTATATACCCTAGTATGGTTTACATTCATTATGTTTACCTTTATAACAAAAGTTCTGCTTTCTTAAATAAAAGAAACCAATAGAGTATAATTAAAACCTGGTTTAAATATATATATATATATATATATATATATATACGTAGTAATACTAATTTTAGGTAAAAATACAAAACTCTATAATGATTTTCATGGTAGGGACATCTTTTAAAACTAAGGATCTGTTTTTATAAGATCATCCCCAAAAATTCATTAGGATTTAAGAAAACTGTATGTATATATATATATATTTATGTATATATATATATATATATTTATGTATATATATATATTTATGTGTATATATATATATTCACCAATCGTAAAACAAAACAGATCAAGACAACTAGGTCCCTTACCTGGTTCACAGAAGGAGAAAAAGTCCAGAGAAGCATGATAAACCAGTAGGGTTCATTATCAAAATGTGTTATATATATAAACCATATATAATATACTATTTAATGCAAATTTCAAGGAAAACCGAGGCTCATCTGTTTCAAATAAGAACGAGCACGTCGATATTGTGGAAAATGAGAAGGAAATAGGGGCCTCCCAGGGTCATGGGTGTGGAAAAAAATAAATAGAGAGTAGTGAGTTACTGGTGCGGTGCACGCGGGAAGAAGAAGAAGAAGGTGACATGTTAGGTGTGGAAAATAATAGACGATCGAGATTTAACTGAAAAAGATCCAGTGGCAGAGGTGTGTCTACAGGTTTTAAAAAGGATGAACGGTTGAGATCTGATGTGGATAAGATCAGAAAAAAACGGAAGATTCGTAGTTTTAAAAAATGGATGAACTATCACTATTTGATCAGATTTAATCGGATGGCTGCAATGCGATCTCGCTAAAAAAAGTCCTTCCTACATAAAAATGGGATGGGTTTCGCAACTTCTTTATAACCTAGTGTAACATCCCAAGTAAGTAATGAATAATATATATTTTTATCTATGTATATTTATGAATTATATAGTGTTTTAGAGGCTTAAAATGAGAATAAATCCAATCTTAAGCATAGAATTCTCTAATATTTTTAAAAGATTGTTTTACCGCCTTTTAATGCAGAACCATTTTTAAATATATATTTTGACAATTTTAAAAGATCTATTTGTCAAAATAAACTTATTAATTATTATTGGGACATTGAAATTTACTTTAGATAAATTTTTGGTATTTTTATGACAATGTTCATTTTTTAATGAATAGTGAAAAATACTGTATTTTACATCAAAATTGTTTTTTCATCTAATTTAATTATATGGTTAGATTATCTTTTTAATTGGTTTTAAAGTGTAATTATAATATATTTTTACCATTTAATCCAATGGTGTTCATTATAATTAATTTCACTTTGGAATTGGGCATAAACAAGTGCAAAACTTTTCATAGATATTGTTTCAAAAAAACCCGCTATTTGTTTTGACAATTGGAATTATTTTAAAATTCATTATTGTAATTTCTATGTTTGGAATTTGGTAAAATGTATTCCATATTTGGTATCAGAAGTTCCAAATTATTTAATTAAGACTCTTGTTTTTGGACATTATGAATAGTAACAACGGTAATTATCTTTAATTATCTTGATTAATTAGTAATCGGGTAGTTAAGGATAATAAAATAATATCATAATAATAAAAAATGACCCCAAAATGTGTCCTAATGCTACTTTTTGTGTCATGTCCAACCATGGGATGCATTTTTCCAAACTTAGGGACCCCATGGAATCACTTTTGGGTGAAAGTGACACTTTATCATTTTATTTTTAAAGGAAAATATCACTAAAGAATGTATCACCCAAGTAAAACATTTTTAGTTTTGTATGTGTAAATGATCTATTAGACTATAAATATTAATTGGAAAGATAAAAATATTTCCTACATCATAGTAGTTGTTTTATATTTTTTAGACATTAAATAAATTAAATTATTTATGACATCATAATTATGCAGCGATTACCTCATTAATGAAAGGTTTAAATAAAATGAAAAGATAATGTAAAATCTAAGACTTACACTTGTCAAAGACCTATTGGATGAGTATATTTCAAACGCTTATCACCTTATCCTAGAAATATATCAATGTGGGACCTTTAAAATCTGAAACTCATTTTAATATAAAGTAACATTTTATAACTTTCCAAGAGTGCCCCTCCTCTCCTCTTATAAAAGGCCCCCACCTCTACCTTCTTACCCACACTTCTCAAGCCATTTTCTCAACAAATATCTGCTCATTTTATCTCTCCACATCCCTCTATTAATCCTAGAATCCTTACCTTAGGCAGGAATCTCTTTAAGAAACCCTTTTGGTTCAAACCAAAGGGAGTTACCCGATTTAAAGGTAATGTCTTCACTTGTGTTCTTTTGTTTTATTTTGCTTCTCCAACCCCCTAAACTATTTTTATTACTTTATTTTGTAACAAAAACAGTATCTTAAATATACTAGGATTTTTTTATAATAATTATTTGAGCTACAATTACACACACCTACATCTAATGGTTAAAGAACATACTGTTTCTGTGGATGGCGAATTTCTGTCTCATGAAACGATGATTGTTCAATATTATTTTAACACCATAAAAGGTGGCCATTAAAATGTAACTATATTTATATATGATATATAATATTTTTATTTTTTACTTAAGCATTTTTATTTTTCATTTATGTCATACCTTTATGGTTTCCATTATGGGTAAACGTGATATCTTCATTTTAGGAAGTGCGGACTACCACCCCCTCAAAGTGATTTGATTCGTTAATGTCGTATATGGGACGTATAAAGGATGGAGTTAATGTTATTACATATGATATTATACTGTAATTATAATATACCTCTATATAATTATGATTTCATTCCATTAAATATGAAATAGAAATGAAAGTAGCGTTCATGCGTACGTACGGCTTACCTTCTTCATGAATGGTGCATTTCATTTCTTACCTTTAAATGTTATGTAATATTATAAATACATGTATATACTGGATATATATGATATATATGATATCTACATCATGAATATAATTCTGGATATAATGGATATTTTACCACATGAACAAATTGTAATTATAAAGAGTTTATTTTTTACTCAAGTACCAATGATCGAAAAAATGAACATTATTAACTTAAATAATTATATAGTATTCATAACATGGTAATAAGTGATATAAAAGTAACAATGAACTTGAAAAAGGTTCTTAAGCAAGTAGAAATTAATTCAAGTTTATTATTCAGGAGGTTAAAGAACGATCAAGTCAAGTCGGACCCGAGGTAAGGGACTTCATCTCAATCTCTTTTCATTGAGACATATTTTGATTTATACACAACTTTATTTTATACAGTGGATAAACCCCTTTGGATTTTATGTTTATTCAAAAGGAATATTTTTTATATAAAGAATTTTACTAAACGACAAAAGGAGTGTTTTTTTGTCGTACGTATGCGGCGACAACAACTTCTCCGCCGCCGTGACCATTATTTGAGTTTCGGCTTCCTCTACAAGCCATAACTTTTTTTTTAAAATGAAAAAATAAATACCATGTTTTACTTTTCTTTTATTTTGGTATTGAAAATGGTTTTAATAATGTTTTTTATTATATCAATTTGTTGTATTGATATCTTGTGATTGAAATGTGGAAATGTTATGTTTCCTTTATGCATATTTTATGTGATACGATTATGTTATGGTTCTTGGGAATTGTTATGAAGATTAGTGGTTACGTGATAAACTAAGGGCAGGTGATCCCGATATAGCTCTCCAATGCATTGGGTAACGCGAAGGGGTTAAACATTACGGTTTCTTTGAAGATATTTAGGGAATATACTGTGATGGGTATTACAAATGTAACCATGAGGGTTACTCCCTACGTAAGAATGTTATGAATGCATCAAGTTACCTTTATGTCTTATGATTTCTATGAGTTATTCATAAATATTATGATTTCATGAGGTCTGTTAACATGCTCATGTTTTATGAGTAAAGTATGATTTCATTGATTCTTATGTATACATGTACTAATGTTTCCTTTCCGTATTTTTATATGCCTTACTGATCTTTTTATGCTCATCCCAGGTTTTTGAAATGTTTTTCACAGGTCAAGGGAAAGGTATATGATATGATGATAATGTCAAGGAAGTGTCATGAAAGAATCCATGTTTTTTTTAAATAGGTTTCCATTGATGGGAAAAAATGAATACTATATTTTATGTAACCACTTTGTTTAAATGTGTAATGTAATGCATGATTTATGATCTAATTCTCTAAAACTCTAAACTTGAAAAGATCCTCAATGTGTATTCTTGAAATAACTCAAGATTAAGTAATGTTTAAGGCTAGGGCCTTATAGTTGGTATTATAGGACGGTTTAGATAACTTTAGGAGCTAAAATTCTATTAAATTATTATCTAAAAATATTTTTTTGAAATGATATAGCATTTGAAGATTACCATGTTGCTTCATCTAAGACATGTTTGTTATGAATGGGTTTCCGCAGAGGAAATAGGGAAGCAATGCTAGGAAGGCATAAAGAAGGAAATGACCTTCCAAATCAGCATCCTGAGATGGTCAGAATTGGAACTAAACAGTTTGTTGCAGTAATGGTGCAGTTGAATCAAGCGATAAATGGTGGTGGTATCCATGCACGAGATCAGCCAAATAAACCACAGAGGAACATGTCAGTGGTGGAACCTTTCATGAGGCAACATCCCCCATCATTCAGAGGATCATCTGAACCTGTTCTAGATAAAGGGTGGATTAAATAACTAGAGAATATTTTCGATGTCATGGGGTGTTCAGAAAATCAAAATGTTAGTCTTGCTATTTACCATTTGGAGGGTGAAGCAGATCAGTGGTGGTTGATGGTTAAAAATATCAGGGATGCTGGTGAGATTGATGCTCTCAACTGGGATGAATTAAGAGGTATGTTTCTTGAAAAGTATTTTCCTAAGGCTGTTCGACTTAGGATGGACAAATAATTCTTGGAATTGAGGCAAGAGGACGACTCAGTGGATTCTTATGAAGACAGGTTCACCCGATTGGCAAGGTGTACTCCAAATTTTATTCGAGACTTTGATAGTAAAATCAATCATTTTTACTCATGATTAAAGCCAAAATATCGAAGGGCTTTAGCTTCTCGCGAGTTCAAGAGTTATGAAAAGATTGTTCGATGTGCTGAGAAGGTGGAAATGGAGTTTTCCGATGATCAAGTGTTCTATAACAACCGACAGAAGAAGAGACCGAGGTGGCAGGAGAAAGGGAAGAATTATTCAAAAAGGTATGATGGTAAGAAAACTAAGTTTCCAATTTGTGATAAATGTGGTAAAAAGCATTCTGGGGAATGTATTCTGAATTCTGGAAAGTGCTACCGATGTGGTAAGATGGGACATATGGCTCGTGACTGGACTGAAAAAGATCAGGGCAATGGTAAGACCAAATTTGATTTACAGTTAGTGAAATGTTTCAAGTGCAATGAGATGGGTCATTATGCAAACGAGTGTCCGACAAAGAGCTCGAGTGATGGGAAGTAGTTAGACTACAAGCATAAAGGGGTGGTGAAATCCTTTTCAACTACTTCAGATGATGTTGGGCCACCAAATTAAGTGGTATCAGGTAGTTTGTTTTTTCAGATTATGCCAGTGTGTTGTTTGATTCAGGGTCTACACATTCTTTTATCTATAAAAACTTTTCTAGTAAAATGGGAATACCATCTCAAGAAATGACTCCTGAACTTGTGGTAAAAACACTTGGGGGAAATGTTGAGGCAAAAAGAATTTATAAGAATCTTCCTATCCTTATCCGTGGAAAGAACCTACTTGCAAACCTTATTGTTTTACCTCTAGTAGAGTTTGATGTTATCCTGGGTATGGATTGACTCTCTGTTTACCATGCTAAGATTGACTGTAGAGCTAAAGAAGTTTATTTTCAGAAATACATTCAGTTTGTGTACAAGAATGAACCCTTAGTGTTGATAAAATATCAAGAGGCTGAGAAACTTGTAAAAGATGGAAATGAATGTTACCTTGCACATATTGTTGAAAACAAAGGAACTATTCAGATTAATGATGTTCCAGTGTTAAATGAGTATCCTGATATTTTTCCTGATGAGTTTCCTGGAATAATACTAGATCAGGAAGTTGAATTTAATGTTGACTTAGTTCCTGATGCTAATCCAATTTCAAAACCCCCATATCGAATTGCTCAAATTTAACTTTTAGAGTTGAAGGAGCAATTGAAAGATTTATTAGATAAAGGTTTCATTTGAACTAGAACATCACCGTGGGGTGCTCCTGTTTTTTTTGTTAAAAAGAAAGATGGTTCAATGAGACTTTGCAATGATTATAGAGCCTTGAATAACATCACTGTTAAGAACAAATATCCTTTGCCTCATATCGATGATTTGTTTGATTAGCTCCAGGGAGCTCAGTATTTTTCAAAGATTAACCTAAGATCAGGGTACCATCAGTTGAAGGTAAAAGAAGCAGATATTCTGAAGACCGCATTTCGTACAAGATATGGCCATTATGAATTTGTAGTTATGCCTTTTTGGATAACCAATGTAAATGCTATATTCATGGACCTTATGAATAAAATTTTCCATGAGTTCTTGGATAAGTTTGTGGTTGTTTTTATTGATGATATTTTGGTGTTTTCTAAAAGTAAATAGGAGCATGAAAGTCATTTAAGGGTTATTTTGCAAACCTTAAAAGAAAAGAAATTCTATGGGAAATTTAGAAAGTGTGAGTTTTGGATTCAACAAATTTCTTTCCTTGGTCACATTGTTTCTAAAGATGGGATAACTGTTGATCTTGCAAAAACAATGGTTGTGGAAGAATGGCCAGGACCCACAAATGTAACTGAGATTCGTAGCTTCCTTGGTTTGGCAGGCTATTACCGAAGGTTTGTTAGAAAATTTTCCCGGTTATCTAGTCCAATGAATAAGCTAACTCAGAAGGGTGTTAAGTTTATCTGGACAAAAGGATGTGATGATTGTTTTCAGGAACTGAAAAGAATATTGGTGAATGCTCTAGTTTTGGCACTACCTTCCAGGAATGGAGAGTTTATTATATACAGTGATGCTTCATTGAAAAGACTTGGTTGAGTCCTAATGCAGAATGATCAGGTAATTGATTATGCTTCACATCAGTTGAAAACTCATGAGGTAAATTACCCTACACATGATATGGAATTAGCTGCTGTTGTTTTCGCTTTAAAAATTTTGAGGCATTATTTGTACGGTGTGAAGTGTGAAATATATACTGATCACAAAAGTTTAAATTATATATTCACTTAGAAATAATTGAACATGAGATAGAGGATATGGCTAGAATTAATCAAGGATTATGATTGTACAATTCATTACCATCCAGGAAAAGAAAATAAAGTGGTTGATGCTTTGAGTCGAAAAAGTAATGCTTCATTAACAATGTTGCGTTTGGAACGTGATCCTTTGGTTAAGGATTTGATGAACTTTGGCATAGAAGTTGTTGGTGTAGGATGTCCTTCAGTTTTGTTTTAGGTATCAATGAAATCTTCTCTATCAGACAAAATTAAGAAAGCACAAAAGCAAGACAGTGAGTTGCAGAAAAAGGTAGAGCTGGTTCAGAAGGGTAAGTTGCCTGAATTCAACATTAATAATGATTGTGTGTTGACATTTGGGATGTAGAGACTCAGGTTTTTGGCCCTATCAGACTTTGGAATATTTCTACAAAGAATTCCAGAGCTAGGCGCGAAGACGGCGTGCGATTCCGAGGCTCGGTGTGCCTGAAATTAAATTTTATAAAAATATTAAGTACTTTTATACTATGCACGTAGTGGGGGTGTGATATCTCTTAAACGGTAGCTCGGAATGGGAATATGAGGTCATAGTTGCGTCCAGAACGTGTCGTTTACCCTAGGCGAGGTGTAAACTTTGTGGGCGCGGGCCTGCGGTGAGAAACGCCACCAGAGGCGTTTTCATAAATAAGTGGAAAAGTCCATTTACGAGCATCGGCTCGAATAACTTCTAAACGGAGTCTCGGATCGCAAATCCAAGTCCGGCATTGTGTTCAAAACAGCGTGTTTACCCTAGGGTTGACCTTACCTTTGTCCACGTTGGGCGCGAGGTCGGGGGAATAGCGTTGCTGGAGGTTTTTAAATAAAAAAAAGAAAAGGAAAAAAGCTATCTCCTCCCCAATCACCTCCAACGTGCAACGCTGGATGAACCCCTACCCACCTCCTTTGTTCTTCACCAAATAGAGCTCCGGCCGTCCGTTTTCAGCGCCGTTCATCGGCAGATCCAGCTTCAGGGCGTCGCGAGCGCCGTTCTGCATCCAAAGCGTCGGCGATCCGCCAACAGGTAGGCGTTTTACGTTTTAAAAATCCCAGATCTCAAATTTCTGCGTTTTTCTCTGTTTTGAACCTAAAGATGGGTAGATTGGGTCCCAGGGGGGCGCGCAGATGCTTTTGGATCTGCGTTTGGACCCCCGAGGTGCCTCCGGCGGACCTCGGAAGGTTCGCCGGCGCGACACTGGTGTGGCGGCGCCGGTGCCGGCCGGGGCGGCCCAAGGCGGTGCGCCGGCCCAGCCGCCGGAGCGCGGTGGTGCCAGGTGCCGTGCGGCAGAGGGCCGCCGGCCAGGGCGGGCCGGCGGCGGCGGCCTGTCCAGGCCGGCCGGTCCCGCCTCTTTTTGTTATACTGGGGTCTTTAAACCCCCGTATCTTTCCATCCGAGAGTTGGATTCGCGTTCCATTTGTGGTGATGCGACCCTGACGACGAGGCGAACCCTCCGGTGTGGGTTTGAGGGTTTGAAGGTTCGGGATCATGGCCTGGGAGTTAGAAACGTCGTATAAAATAATAATATTTTATTATTTTACGACTTCGGTCCGTTGTAACTTCTACCCGGAACGTCCGAATGACGCGTCGTTAGTGGTGTTGAGACCCTGATGGTACGATAGACTTTTTAAGATGGTTTCTGGGTGTTGGGACCGAGTTCGGGGTGCGGGCCCCATGAGGCCGGGTTTTGGCGTTTGTTGAGAAACGCAGCTTTCGCACCAGGAGTCCGATTTGGGCAGATGATTAGTCGATCATGTGTGCTTTTACAAGAGGATCGCAATGGTGCGATCCATTCGATGTGTTTCGAGATCGAGGCGTGGGCCCCACCTGAGCCGGCTTCGGTGAATAGTACATTTTCACCGGGTGTCCGTTTCGGATGAGCGAGTAGTCGATTCCGCTTGTTTTTTCGAGGGGATCGCCGTGGTATGATCCGCTCAATGGGTTTAGGGATCATTGTGTGGGCCCCGCATGAGCTAGCTACAGTGAATAGTGCATTTTCACTGGTGCTCTGTTTCAGGTGAGTAAGCAGCCTAACCTGCGTGTTTTACCACGTAGATCGCTATGGTGGCCTCAGTTTTGGCCTTGGAGATGCGTGGTGTGGCATTGTTGTGGGTTTCTCAGATTAGCGACGTTTTGGACCAGCAGTGGTTGAGGGTACTCCCTTGGTTCGTTCCCATGAGGGTTCGTGTGGCATCACAAACTTCGTATAGGTTTGTGATCCTCTCGATGGGATGTTTAAACTGTTAGAGTTGTGGCATCCCTCCGGTGGGCCCAGAGCAGGATCCTCTAGCATATTCTCCCTAGATCAGGTTCTTGGTATCGCTGTGACCGCTTATTCACGGGTAGTGATCCCCTATCTAGCTGGTTAACCTCGTAGGGTTTGTAGCATCATCGGGAATATGACCCCCTACGCAGTGGTCCATGCTCAGTAGGGTTGTGGTATCATCGTGTATATGATCCCCTACTCTTCATGAGGTTTATAGTAGGGTTGCGGTATCGTTGGTTATGCGATCCCCTACTCAGCGCGTGGTTTTGGTAGGGTTGTGGCATCGTCGGTTCGATCCCCTACATCACGAGTTATTCCAGATAGGGTTCCGGTATCGTCGTGACAACATTTATATGGGTGATGATCCTCTATCTGAGTGATGTGATTCTATCGAGCGCCAGATCCAGTTGTGGTATCCCCGAGCGGATCCTTGGTGTGATCCCCTATCTGTGAGAACTACATATGCCAGATCGGGTCGTGGTATCCCCCAGCGGACCCTGGGAGTGATCCCCTATCTGTGAGCTATGTATACCGGAGTGGGTTTTGGTATCCCCTAGAGGAACCTAGCGGGGATCCCCTATCTGAGTAGTTTGGTGGTCGTGTTGTTTTGGTGAGTTATCCTCAGTGATGCCAACCGACGAGCGTGATCTCTCGGGTGAGCGTCTGAGAGGTTTGTGAGAAACCCGATGGAGTGTATCTCTCAGATGAGTGTCATCTGGGATGGTAGTGATCATGGGGTGTACTCTTCTGGTTGTGGACAGTTTCTGGCGATGAGGTCGGTACATCTTGTGGCTTGGTGCGTGAGCTGAGTATATCTGGGTTGTTCAAGGTGTATGTATGGGAATACACATGAGATGAGTTCACTAGTTGTGTTTAGACGAGGATGGTCCCGAGATGGAGTTTCTCTCTCATCTGGGTTCCCTCTGGCTGGGATGAGAGGACTGTTGCCTTTCAGTTGCTCTCTTTGGTTTTGGGTTTTTGGGGTGCCTACTGAGTATGTTTATACTCACCCCTGCACGGGCTTTGCCCGCACATGTTTGTGTCTTGAGCAGACCACATGCCTTTCGACGGAGTCACAGGAGGACCCGGAGTAGGCAGAGCTAAGTGAGTGAGACTGACCGGGGTGTTTGTCGGTGCGGTGACGAGGGAGATTTCCAGCTGTGTTTGTGGCAGCGTTCCCCTCTTCAGAGCAGGTTGGACGCACTTTTGTAGTTTACTTTTGGTGGGCCCTATTTTACCCTTTGTACTTCTGCTGTACTCTGGTTGTGGGATAGTGTATGCATGCATTTTATTTTTAGTTTTATATATCTCTGCACTGTTTCATGGATCTGTATGTGGGTGCATGTGTACAGGTGCCTTAGGCTAATGCCTCCCATGTGTGTGATAGCCTACTCGGCGCTGGTCGCCAGCCCCTGGCCTAGTGGAGGCGGGCTTGGGGAGTCGCGGCTCAAGCCCCGTTGGGTTGAGTCGTGATAGAGTGGTATCAGAGGAGGTTCCACCTTTGGGATCTCAGAGCGTAGATGGTCTAGCTGTGAGTTTGGTTTGGGTTGAATAGCGGCAGTGTTATGATGTTTCGAGTTCGGCTTTCAGGCCAGGGACTCCAGTGTTGGTGCGGTGGCCGACGTATCCATACACCTGGACTCTGATAACCTACCTTTCGACTCAGGACATTCATACACTGTTCGTAGGGACATGATGGTACATGCATCATATAGGACTGGGTTTTTGGGTTTTCCTTGTCCTTATTGAGTCAGATCTCCAGATATACTCGTTGACTGTGGTGTGTCTTGAATGTATTTTAGGATGCCTCCAGGATGATAGCCAGCGAGGGTTCCACAACAGGATTGTGCTGACGACCCTCCCTGTGTAGAGGCTGTGGAGCAGGGTGCGGGTTCTGAGGTTCCACCTCTAGGTGGTCTGCCAGTTGAGCCACCACCTGTCGAGCAGCTGGTTGTGCCGGCGTTGCAGGACGAGGTTGCACGCAGGTTGAGTGCACTGCACGAGTTCCAGAGGTAGTGAACTCTGAGGTTTCGGGGTGATCCAGACCCCCAGGTAGCTGATGATGGCTTGAGGCAGTCACCCGAGTTTTCCGCCTAGTGAGGACACCTCCTGATCCGATGGTGGTCCTAGTGGCGAGCTTTCTGCATGGTTCGGCTGGGTGATGGTGGAGTTTGGTGACGCAGTCCCATGAAGAGGAGACACTCACGTGGGCAGAGTTCGAGCGACTCTTTAGGGAGGAGTTCTATCCAGTGACATTGAGGTCAGTGCGGATTCAGGAGCTTCTACAGCTTCAGCAGGAGGGCCTGACTGTGTCGGAGTACTCAGCGAGGTTTACAGACCTGTCGCACTACTCCCTAGATATGGTTCGAGACCCATTCTTTAGGGCTCGGACCTTCGAGCATGGGTTACACAGGGACATCCGAGCAGGTGTGGTTTCCTTGTGTCTTCCCACCTATGCTGGAGTGCTGGAGCGAGCGTTGGTGGTGGAGAGCTTTCTGGGTGAGCAGTTTCCCCCTGTTAGTGCTGGGCACGTGAGAGATGAGACGTCGACATCTGGTAGCCGATGAAAGACTCAGGGTTTTGGATGTGGTCAACGTTTCAGGAGGCGACCCCAGGATGGAGGATCTGAGGCTCAGGGCTCGCTGGCCAGTTTTGGACAGCCGTAGGAGAGGTTTTGTTATGCTTGCGATGGTCGGTGACATCTTGCTAGAGATTATCCGACCCAACGTGCTGCTGAGAGGGAGCCAGTCGATGGACCGCCTTGGCAGAGGCATCGTCTCCATCAAGGAGGTCCACAGGGCGGCGGGCGTGGCGGCGGAGTGGGGGCAGCAGGAGGAGGTGGTAGGCGGTATCAGTTGCCACCACCCCCACCCCCAGGTGGTCCACGCCAAGCTCAGGGAGCTGGTGGCCAAGGGCGAGGACAGCTGCATGCCCTAGAGGCTGTTGACCTAGAGGCTCCGCAGATGGATAGAGGTACGCCTTGTGTCTTTTCTACTTTCTGCAGTAGTTTGTTAAACACTGTTTAGAGGTACTCTTTCCTTTTTTTTCGTGATCTAGTTTTGTTCAGGGCGTTGGTAAGACCCTGAGTGGGTGTTGTTTGTCATGCTTCAAATGCGTAAGGAAGAGAGATCCTTCCCCCACCGAGACGTGTTTTTCTGACGCGATTAAAACTGTGAGGGCGAGTCAGTGCCACCCAAAGCGGATAGTGTTGAGGTGTGGTGGATGAGTCCCTCTGACTTATGTGTTCGGGTATGGGTGTTTATTGGTGAACTCGCTGGTGTGTGAGACCCAGTTGAGAGTCCAGTCACTTCCCTTGAACTTAGGGCTTTTCGGGGATGAAAATTTCTAGGGGGGGAGGATGTAGCGACTCGGGTTTTTGGCCCTGTCAGACCTTGAAATATTTCTACGAAGAATTACAAAGCTAGGCGCGAAGACAACGTGCGATTCCGAGGCCCGGTGTGCCCGGAATTAAATTTTATAAAAATATTAAGTATTTTTATACTATGCACGTAGTGGGGGTGTGATATCTCTTAAACGGTAGCTCGGAACGGGAATCTGAGGGCATAAATGAATCCAGAACGTGCCGTTTACCCTAGGCGAGGTGTAAACTATGCAGGCGCGAGCCTGTGGTGAGAAACGCCACCAGGGGCATTTTCGTAAATAAGTGGAAAAGTTCATTTACGAGCGTCGGCTCAAATAACTTCTGAACGGAGTCTCAGATCGCAAATCTGAGTCTGCCATTATGCTCATAATGGCGTGTTTACCATATGGGTGACCTTACCTTTGTCCGCGTCGGGCGCGAGGTCGGGGGCGTTGTGTTGCTGGGGGTTTTTAAATAAAAAAAAGAAAAGGAAAAAAAACCTATCTCCTCCCCACTCACCTCCAACATGCAACGCCGGATGAAAACCTCCCCACCTCCGCCGTTCTTCACCAAATCGAGCTCCGGGCGTCCATTTTCAGCGTTGTTCATCGGCAGATCCAGCTTTAGGGCATCGCGAGCGCCGTTCTGCATCGAAAGCATCGGCGATCCGCCAACAGGTAGGCATTTTACGTTTTGAAAATCCCTGATCCCAAATTTTTGTGTTTTTCTCTGTTTTGAACCTGCAGATGGGTAGATCGGGTCCCGGGGGGTGCACAGATGCTTCCGGATCTGTGTTTGGACCCCCCGAGGTGCCTCCGGTGGGCCTTAGAAGGTGCGCCGGCAGGGGCGGCCCGCGGCGGCGCTGGGCGCCGCGCGGCGGAGGGCCGCCGGCTGGGGCGGGCCGGCGGCGGCGGCCGGTCGAGGCCGTTCCGACCTCTTTTTGTTATACAAGGGTATTTAAACCCCCGTATCTTGCAATCCGAGAGTCGGATTCGCGTACCGTTTGCGGCGACGTGACCCTAACGACGAGGCAAACCCTCCGGTGTGGGTTTGAGGGTTTGTAGGGTTGGGATCATGGCCCGAGAGTTAGAAACGTCATATAAAATAATAATATTTTATTATTTTACGACTTCGGGCCGTTGTAACTTCTACCCAGAACGTCCGAATGACATGCCGTTAGTGGCGTTGAGACCCTGATGGTACGACAGACTTTTTGAGATGGTTTCTGGGTGTTGGGACCGAGTTCGGGGTGCAGGCCCCATGAGGCCGAGTTTTGGCGTTTGCGGAGAAAAGCAGCTTTCGCACTAGGAGTCCGATTATGGCAGATGATTAGTCGATCCTGTGTGTTTTTCCAAGAGGATCGCAATGGTGCGATCCGTTCGATGTGTTTCGGGATCGAGGCATGGGCCCCACCCGAGCCGACTTCAGTGAATAGTACCTTTTCACCGGGTGTCCATTTCGGATGAGCGAGTAGTCGATTCCGATTGTTTTTTCGAGGGGATCGCCGGGGTATGATGCGCTCGATGGGTTTTGGGATCTTTGTGTGGGCCCCACACGATCTAGCTATGGTGAATAGTGCCTTTTTCACCGGTGCTCCGTTTCGTGCGAGTAAGCAGCCTAACCCGCGTGTTTTTCCTCGTAGATCGCGATGGTGGCCTCGGTTTTGTCCTTGGATATGAGAAGTGTGGAGTTGTTGCGGTTCGCTTGGGTTTGCGACGTTTTGGACCAGTAGTGGTTGAAGGTACTCCCTTGGTTCGTTCCCACGAGGGTTCGTGTGGCATCACAACCTTCGTATAGATTTTTGATCCTCTCTATGGGATGTTTAAACTGTTAGAGTTGTGGAATCCCTCCGTTGGGCCCAGAGCGTGATCCTCTAGCATCTTCTCTCTAGATCGGGTTGTTGGTATCACTGTGACCGCTTATTCAGGGGTGGCGATCCCCTATCTAGCTGGTTAACCTTGTAGGGTTTGTATCATCATCGGGAATATGGTCCCCTATGTAGTGGGCCATGCTCAGTAGGGTTGTGGTATGGTCAGGTATACGATCCCCTACTCAGCATGAGGTTTATAGTAGGGTTACAGTATCGTTGGTTATGCGATCCCCTACTCAGCGTATGGTTTCGGTAGGGTTGCGGCATCGTCGGTTTGATCCCCTACATCGCGAGTTATACCAGATAGGGTTCTGGTATCGTCGTGACCACCTTTATATGGGTGATGATCCTCTATCCGAGTGATGTGCTTCTATCGAGCTCCATATCGGGTTGTGATATCCCCCAATGGATCCTAGGTGTGATCCCTTATCTGTGAGAACTAAGTATTCCAGATCGGGTCGTGGTATCCCCCAGCGGACCCTGGGAGTGATCCCCTATCTATGAGCTACATATACCGGAGTGGGTTTTGGTATCCCCTAGCGGCCCCTAGCAGGGATCCCCTATCTGAGGAGTTTGGTGGTTGTGTTGTTTCGGTGAGTTATCCTCAGTGATGCCAACTGGCGAGCGTGATCTCTCGGGTGAGCGTCTGAGAGGTTTGTGAGATACCCGATGGAGTGTATCTCTCGGATGAGTGTCATCTGGGATGACAGTGATCGAGGGGTGTACTTTTCTGGTTGTGGACAGTTGCTGGCGATGAGGTCGGTACCTTTGGTGGCTTGGTGCGTGAGCTGAGTATATCTGGGCTGTTCAAGGTGTATGTATGGGTATACACCTGAGCCGAGCTGACTAGTTGTGTTTAGCCGAGGATGGTCACGAGATGGAGTTTCTCTCTAGTATGCGTTCCCTCTGGCTGGGATGAGCGGATTGTCGCCTTTCAGTTGCTCTCTTTGGTTTTGGGTTTTGGGGGTGCCTACTGAGTATGTTTTTTCTCACCCCTACACGGGCTTTGCCCGCACATGTTTGTGTCTTGTGCAGACCACAGGCCTTTCGACGGAGTCCCAGGAGGACCCAGAGCAGGAAGAGCTGAGTGAGCGAGACTGACCGGGGTGTTTGTCGGTACAGTGCCGAGGGAGCTTTCCGGCAGTGTTTGTGGTAGCGTTCCCCTCTTCAGAGCAGGTTGGACGCGCTTTTGTAGTTTACTTTTGGTGGGCCCTATTTTTCCCTTTGTACTTCTGCTTACTCTGGTTGTGGGATAGTGTATGCATGCATTTTCTTTTCAGTTTTATATATCTCTGCACTGTTGCATGGAGGTGTATGTGGGTGCGTGTGTACAGGTACCTTAGGCTAATTCCTCCCATGTGTGTGATAGCCTACTCGGCGCTGGTCGCCAGCCCCTGGCCTAGTGGAGGTGGGCTTGGGGAGTCATGGCTTGAGCCCCGTTGGGTCGGGTCGTGTCATGGGAAGAGATTGTGTGTGCCTTATGATTCACAATTGAATAGAGAGTTGTTATGTGAAGCTCATAGTTCTCCATTTTCAGTTCATCCAGGCAGTACTAAGATGTAAAGATATCCTCGGGAGTATTACTGGTGGGACGAAATGAAAAGAGATATTGCTGATTTTACTCTGAAGTGTTTGACTTTTCAGCAGGTTAAAGTAGAGCGACAATTACAGAAAGGGATGCTTCATCCTTTACCAGTTCCAGAGTGGAAATGAGAGAATATATCCATGGACTTCGTTATGGGATTTCCGAAGACACCTCGAGGTAATAATGTAATCTGGGTTATTATTGACCGCTTGACTAAATCTTCTCATTTCCTTGCTATATGAGATACTTTTTCCCTAGATCAACTTTCTCGTTTGTATCTTAAAGAGATATTCAGGTTACATGGAGTTCCTCTCTCCATTGTATCTGATCATGATCCAAGGTTTACTTCTAACATTTGGAAAGGCCTTCAGAAGTAAATGGGTACTGAATTAAATTTTAGTACAACTTTTCATATTCAATCAGATGGGCAGTCAGAAAGAATGATTCGGACTTTGGAGGATATGCTACGTGCTTGTTCGATGGATTATCAGGGAAGTTGGGACCAACATCTTTCTTTGGTTGATTTTTTTTATAATAACAGTTTTCATTTCAGTATACAGATGGCACCATTTGAGGCATTATATGGGAAGCAGTGTCGAACTCCAGCTTTCTGGGATGAAGTGGGTGAAAGGAAGTTGATGGGACCAGAATTGGAAGAAGAGTTGGAAGAAAAAGTTCAGCTGATACAGAGACACATGAGAACAGCTCAGAGCAGGCAGAAGAGTTATGCAGACAACAGGAGGAAGGATCTCTCCTTTGAGGTTGGTGATCATATTTTTCTCAAAGTATAACCATGGAAAAGTGTGATGTGATTTGGTAAGAATGGAAAGTAGAGTCCAAGGTTCATTGGACTATATGAAATTCTAGAGAGAGTTGGATCAGTTTCATACTGAGTGGATTTACCTCCGAGTTTATCTCAGGTACACAATGTTTTTCTTGTTTCAATGTTAAGGAAGTACATGCCAGATCCATCTCATGTTTTGAGTCTAGAGGTAGTTCAGCTGGAAGAGAATATATCTTATGAGGAACAATCGGTCTAGATTCTTGACCACAGGGAGAAAGTGTTACAGAATAAGGTGATTCATCAAGTAAAGGTTTTGTGGAAAAACCACATGAGTGAAGAGGCAACATGGGAATTTGAAAATTCAATGAGGGATAAATACCCCCACTTATTTGATAAGTAAATAAATTGCGGGGACACAATTTTCTAAAGGGGGAAGGATGTAACATTCCAATTAAGTAATGAATAATTGATATTCTTATCTATGTCTATTTATGAATTATATAGTGTTTTAGACGCTTAAAATGAGAATAAATCCAATCTTAAGCATAGAATTCTCTAATATTTTTAAAAGATTGTTTTATCGCCTTTTGATGGAGAACCATTTTTATATCTATCTTTTGACAATTTTATAAGATCTATTTGTAAAAATAAACTTATTATTTATTATTGGGACATTGAAATTTACTTTGGATAAATTTTTGGTATTTTTCTGACAATGTTCATTTTTTAATGAATGGTGAAAAATAATGCATTTTATATCAAAACTGCCTTTTCATCTAATTTAATTATATGGGTAGATTATATTTTTAATTAGTTTTAAATTGTAATTAGAATATATTTTTACCATTTAATCCAATGGTGTTCATTAGAATTAATTTCACTTTGTAATTGGTCATAAACAAGTGCCAAACTTTTCATAGATATTGTTTCAAAAAAACTCGCTATTTGTTTTGACAACGGGAATTATTTTTAAATTCATTATTGCAATTTCTATGTTTGGAATTTGGTAAAATGGATTCCATATTGGGAATCAGAAGGTATAAATTATTTAATTAAGACTCTTTTGTTTTTGGACATTATGAATAGTAACGATGGTAATTATCATTAATTATCTTGATTAATTAGTAATCAGGTAGTTAAGGATAATAAAATAATATCATAATAATAACAAATGACCCCAACATGTGTCCTAATTCTAATGGTTGTGTCATGGCCGACCATGGGATGCCTTGTACCAAACTTAGGGACCCCATGGAATCACTTTTGGGTGAAAATGACACTTTATCATTTTATTTTTAAAGAAAGGAGAATATCACTAAAGAATGTATCAACCAAGTAAAACATTTTTAGTTTTGTCTGTGTAAATGATATATTATACTATAAATATTCATTATAAATATAAAAATATTTCCTACATCATAGTATTTGTTTTATAATTTATAGACATTAAATAAATTGAATTATTTATGACATCATGATGATTCAGTGATTACCTCATTAATGAGCAGTTTAAATAAAATGAAAAGATAATGTAAAATATAAGACTTACACTTGTCAAAGACCTGTTGGATGAGTATATTTCAAACCCTTATCACCTTATTCTCTAAATATATCAATGTGAGACCTTTAAAATCCGAAACTCATTTTAATATAAAGTAACATTTTATAACTTTCCAAGAGTGCACCTCCTCTCCTCTTATAAAATGCCCCCACCTCTACCTCCTTACCCACACTTCTCAAGATATTGGCTTGGACAATCTCTGCTCATTTTATCTCTCCACATCCCTATATTCATCCTATAATCCTTACCTTAGGCAGGAATCTCTTCAAGAAACACTTTTCGTTCAAACCAAAGGGAGTTACCCGATTTAAAGGTAATGTCTTCACTTGTGTTCTTTTGTTTTATTTTGCTTCTCCAACCCCCTAAACTCTTTTTATTACTTTCTTTTGTAAAAAACCAGTATCTTAAATATACTAGGATGTTGTTATAAGAAGTATTCGAGCTAAAATTACACACACCTACATCTAATGGTTAAATAACATTCTGTTTCCGTGGATGGCTAATTTCTGCCTCATGAAATGATGATTGTTCAATATTCTTTTAACAACTTCAAAGGTGGCCATTAAGATGTCAATATATTTATATATGATATATAATATGTTTATGTTTTACTTAAGCTTCTGTATTTTTCATTTATGACATACCTTTATGGTTTCCATTATGGGTAAACGCGATATCTTCATTTTTGGAAGTGCGGACTACCGCCCCCTCAAAGTGATTTGATTCGTTAATGCCATATGTGGGACGTATAAAGGATGAAGGTAATGGTATTATATATGATATTATACTGGAATTATAATATACCTCTATATCATTATGATTTCATTCCATTAAATATGAAATTGAAATGAAAGTAGCGTTCATGTGTACGTACGGCTTACCATCTCCATGAACGGTGCATTTCATTTCTTACCTCTAAATGTTATGTAATATTATAAATACATGTATATACTGGATATATATGATATATATGATTTCTACATCATGAATATAATTCTGGATATAATGGATATTTTACCACATTAACAACTTGTACTAAAAAAAGAGTTTATTTTTGACTCAAGTACCAATGATCGACAAAACGACCATTATTAACTTAAATAATTACATAGTGTTCATAACATGGTAATAAGTGATATAAAAGGAAAAATGAACTTGAAAAAGGTTCTTAAGCAAGTAGAAATTAACTCAAGTTTATTATTCAGTAGGTTAAAGAACTATCAAGTCAAGTCGGACCCGAGGTAAGGGACTTCGTCTCAATCTCCTTTTTTTGAGGCATATTTTGATTTATACACAACATTCTTTTATACGGTGTATAAACCCCTTTGAATTTTACATTTATTAAAAAGGAATCTTTTTTATACGAATCATTTTACTAAATGGAAAAAGGAATGTTTTTTTGTCGTACGTTTGCGGCGACAACGACTTCTCCACCGTCGTGACCATTATTTGAGTTTCGGATTCCTCTACAAGCCATAATTTTTTTTAAAATGAAAAAATAAATACCTTGTTTTACTTTTCTTTTATTTTCGTATTGAAAATGGTTTTCAATTTTTTTTTATTATATCAATGTGTTGTATTGATATCTTGTGATTGAAATGTGTAAATGTTATGTTTCCTTTATGCATGTTTTATGTGATATGATTATGTTATGGTTCTTGGGAATTGTTATGAAGACGGGTGGTTCCGTGATAAACTAAGGGCGGGTGAGCCCGATATAGATCTCCTCCAATGCATTGGGTAACGCGAAGGGGTTAAATGTTAAGGTTTCTCCGAAGAGATTTAGGGAATATACTGTGATGGGTATTCCAAATGTAACCATGAGGGTTACTCCCAACATAAGAATGTTATGAATGCCTCAAGTTACCTTTATGTCTTATGTTTTCTAGGATTTATTCATAAATATTATGATTTCATGAGGTATGTTAACGTGCTCATGTTTTATGAGTAAAGTATGATTTCATTGATTCTTATGTATACATGTACTAATGTTTCCTTTCCGTATTTTTATATCCCTTACTGAGATTTTTATGCTCATCCCATGTTTTTGAAATGTTTTTCACAGGTCAAGGGAAAGGTACATGATGTGATGATAGTGTCAAGGAAGTTTCATGAAAGAATCCATGTTTTTTTAAATATTTTTCCGTTGATGGGAAAAATGAATAATATCTTTTATGTAACCACTTTGTTTAAATGTGGAATGTAATGCATGATTTATGATCTAATTCTCTAAAACTCTAAACCTGAAAATATCCTCAATGTGTATTTTTGAAATAACTCAAGATTAAGTAATGTTTAAGGATGGGGCCTTTTACCTAGAGGCTCCCATAATTTTTCCATAAATCCACCTCCCCCCTCCCCAGTACCTCCCCGTACCGGGTATATACGGGCGCGCTTCTGTACCCACCCCTACCGCCATGCCGTCCTTCACGGTGGCACGCTCTGGCACCCTTGCATGTGCACACCCTTGAGATTTTGGGGCCTACTATGAAATAATTCACATGCGACTTGGCACACACCCATGCATGCACAACCCTAGTCCATTTTCTAGAGGTTCTGTGATATGCCCACCAAGGCCTTGAGTGGCTTTTCCTGTCACGACCCATCCTCGGGGACCGTTCCGTGACTACCCCAAGCCCGCCTTCCACAGGCCAGGGGCTGACGACTAGCACCAAAGGCGTAAATTCCGATAAAAAGGGAAGGCATTGCCTTTATATAAGTAAACAAACACAATAGAGTACACAAGTGAAGTAAGCACTAAGTAAAAATGAGTACAAAAGTAAGTGCTGAAAATTAAATGGGCCAGTATACAAACCCAACTGAAAGTATAGTACAACTGAGAAAGAAAGTAAAACAGCAGTAAAGTAAAGCAGCAACCACTGAGTCGTCCTCAGGTAATCCCACCTGAAGGGTGGGTATAGATAGTCTCATCGGTGCCTTGGTCCGTCCGTCCGCTCCCTGTACGTCCCTCCAGGTGGTCCACCTCTGGATACCATCCAACTCCACAAGCCTCAACCACGATCAGTGTTGTCCGTCGTCTGCAACCAACACAATGTTGTGCGGCCAATGCCCATGCAGGGGTGATTATACGATACTCATTAGGGACCCCGATATGCCCAAAGGTCTCCCAAAATCCACAAAGGATAAACCACAAAGGAAAGGAACAAACAAGATGAATCAAAAAACCCTACTTAGGTATATGCCCATACATATACCTAAGTCATCAATTCCAGTTCGGCTCCAATTCTCAAGCCCACGCACAGCCCAGTCCACACAGTAAAGAAGTCAATCACACCAATGGTAATGATTTAATAACCAAGACTCAGCTCACACAGGTATACATCTCACGAAGAAGGGTGGAGATGATTAGATGTAGCCTCTAAATCATCTCCTCTACCGAACCCACGTAGGATCCAAGTACAGAAGTCGTCACTGCCGAACCCACGTAGGATCCAAGTACAGTAACAATCGCTACCGAACCCACATAGGATCCAAGTATAGTCTTCATCGATGTCGAACCCATGGAGGATCCAAGTATAGTTGTCCTCGCTGGCGAACCCACATATGATCCAAGTACAGTCATATTTTTTGTCGCAGTCGCAGCCAGCTCTAGGGTTCCCGCATAGAGCGTACTCGATTCTGGGAGGGTCTTCTCCATGAGTAAAAAGGGGTCGATATATCTACTTTCATGAAGTCTAGAGTTGATGTTTCCCAAAGTTCCATCTCGTCAAAAAGAATTCAATGTGACAGACGACACATCAAACGAACTCCCGGTCTGAGAGATATTGGCTTTTTCGTTCCTGGGGCCCGGTTGGAAATATGCTCGTTCCAAACCCGGCCTTTTACCAAAGTTGTAAAAAACTCACTTAGAGTATCTCAAAAGGACCGTCTCGTCAGAAGGGTCCTAGTACCACAGACGGTGCGTCGATCGGACATGCGGTCTTTAAGTTATTCTCGTTTAAGTGAATAACGGGCCGGACCCGTTTAGCCCAGTGGGCCGGCGGGTCGGGTTAACCCAGTTTGATGGGTCCAACCCGGCATGGGTGTTGGACCGGTCTGAAGGAAGGCACATCTTTTCCCGAAGGACTCGGCCCGGCCCGAAGGGGCGCGGCCCAGCCCGAAGTGTCAAGGCCCGACCCGAAGTGGCGCAGCCGGACCCAGCGGGGCGCAGCCCGTACTGGCCTGGGGCGGCCCGGTGCAGCCCAGCGGGGTGGGGCCTGGCTGGCCGAGCGGCTTGAACCGAAGGCCGAGCAGTCCGAGGGGGCGCGACCCCCCGACTATCCGAACCGGCGGCGCCGCCCTTCCCAAACATGCCAGCTAGGCCGACCAACCTTCTGGTGCAAGCGGACTGCACGACGTGCCGCGACTCTTCCGGCGCGGCGCCCTCTGGGTGCTGCGGATCTACTCTGCCCGGCCCGCTGATGGGCTGGCCAGTTCTTCCACCGAAGCGGCCTGTGAAGCGGGCCGCGGTTTCAACACACAGTCAGCGCGACGGCGCCGACTTCCTCCACCGCGTTCCAGGCACGGCCTGACGATGCCGTGCTTCCTCCGCCTTCGGTTGCCGATTACAAAAATAATAAACAAGATCAAACGGAGGGTCGTCGGGCCGTGTTCATTCAGCTCGCGCCCTCCGCGTAAATCGATAACAATAGGTCGGACAAACAAGATTTTCAATGACAAAGAAGGCACAATTTTAATCCATTAAAAATTGAACACAATCCCCTACCTCGATAATTGATGTCATACGTCGGGCGTCATGGAAGACGGCGTCGCGAGGTGAGGATTCATAGACGTCGTCGGAGTGCGTCCGAGGAGGAAGCGACATCTCCTCACTTGTCGCGAAGAAGAGAATGGATGGAGCGTCATCGTTCTTCATTGAAGAGACGTCGTTCTTCTTCAAGAGAGGAGTTATCTTCTTCTTCACACAAGAGTTATCTCAAATCTTCCCCAACCCAACGTGTGCCCAAAACAAAATTATAGGCTCAAATATTATTTTATTAACACAAGAAATTATAATTTCAAAATTCAAACCACTCCATTAATTAATTGAAGAGGTTGAATTCTTTAATTATCATGTGTTGTCATGAATTAAAGAGGGAGAGTGAGGGAGCAGAAGAGTCCACATTTAAGAGGAGTTTACAAATTAAAGAAGGGGGGTTAAGGAGTTCAGGGGGAGGTGAAAGGTTGGGGTTCGTGTGGGACCCACCTCTCATATATCCACAAATGGGAAGTTGAGTGGGTGTGGGCCCCACCAACAACTTCCCATGGGAGGAATTAACCTCCTTAGATATAAAATAAAATTGTTCCAACAATTTTATTTACTTCTTAATTAAACCCCAATAAATAACTTCTCCTCCCGTGCAAACACAACTATGGTAAAGGTCCCCTTAAGCAATTACTGGCGTTGCGAGTTCATCGGTGCCCTCTAATTTTAATTCCGAGCACAGGTTCAAAAGATATAAAAACCCGCTCATTCATTTACTGAACATACCTGAGGTAAACTTCAGAAATTGATTTCGGGCACACCAGGTCTCGAAATCAAGTGCTGTCTGAAGCCACAGACTCGTAAAATTACAAAGTATTTAACAAAAAATTTCCTTGAAATTTTCATGTCTTTACATGGCCTAATAGGTTTCCCTATGAAAGGTGGGGTTCTCACCAATTTTTTTTCATTGTAAAAATTAATTTTTTTAAACATAAAAATAGGTTTTCATATACATATATAGGTGTCTTCAGATAGATAATACAGATTCTCTATTATGACTAAACAAATTCCTAAAACCAATTTTTTTCTTATTTTATAAACACTAGATATCTAAAACCTAAAGTTAAAAATCAAAGTATAGTATATCATAAAGAAAATATTATACTAGTATTATATTTTAGATCTAAGACATATTTTTAGTTAAAACCTTGTTTTTATACATCCAAGTATGAAAAAATTTATAAATTATTTTCAAGACATTTGAGTTATTTAAATACTTAATTCACTAATTATAGCTAGAATATAAAATACAACAATAGTCATTATTTTCATTTTCCCAAAGTACAATTTCAAACTGAAAAATATGTTTCCTTATACCAAAACCAAGTAGTATCAAGTACATAATTCTCTTGGTATTTGTTTCAAAACACAAGGGTTATGATTCAAACCCATTTTAAATCATTATCCTTCTAAAATATATAAAAAATGTTTATTACAAACATTTTTATAGTTATAACTTTAATGAACACTTTAATCACTTTGAAAACTCATTATACCTAGAGAATTTAAATTAAATCACTAGAAAACCCAATAGCTATATAGTCTTATGGTCGTTAGAGACTTAATGTTCACCTAAACGAGGCAACAGTTGAGTTTACTTAGGCCTTATAAAAACATGACTATGGTTTTTCTACTTCAAGGAAACTTCATAAAGATGGTTCTCATCATTCCTCTCATGCTTAGCACAGTTTCTTTGGTTATTTATATACTAATGTACATTTTGAAGGATTAAAAAACCCTTACTATTTTTCTTGGGATTTTTGTAGTATTGGGAAGTCTCCATGGGATTTTAATAGTAATTTTAGTGGGTATTAGAGGGTAGTGAGGTTCTTTGGTCTTATTGTAATGTAATCATTTTTAGTGTTTCATTGAATAAATAAAGTCTTGTGTTTATTTGAAAGTATTATTTTGGTTAGTATGGAAATTAATTGAAGTAAAACCATACAATAGTGTCCTGACATAAGAAATATGTTTGGGAGTCATATTATTCCCCCTTCAAAGAATTTCATCCTCGCAATTCTAAAATACTCATACACAAACACTGGAAAAACCAGACACACATCACTTCCAACATCCCCTCACAATGTCGGCCAACGTGGACAATCAACAAATTAACCCCAAGTGGATCCCTGGATTGGTATCCAGTACCTCAATTTATTTGACCCAAATACACCAAGAGCATCGAGAGTATCTAGGATCATACTTATGAATAAAAAATTCAAGTTTTAGAGGAATTTTTCTATGGTGTGGAGATTAGAGATTTGGGAGTGGACTAGTTCCCTATAAATCCCTCGAACTATGTCGCTCTTGAGGACTTAGAAATCCTAGAGTATCCCATACATAGAAAAAATTAGGATTTGGATCATATAGTCTTCTCGATGGTAACCATCCAAAGAATCTTTTTGAATCTTTCTCAAAACATGATAGTTCACAGATAAGGTGAAACATAAGAAAATACCTTCATAGTATTTCCCCTCTGCCTAAACTCTGCAAATTGGGCCTTTGAAATATAGTCATAGATATAGCTCTCTCCTTTGTAGAAACGGATGATATTTGAGATTAGGGACACTTTATAAAGTCGTTTTCTATTTAGGAGTAGGTTTTGAAATGGTTCATAGTCTTATAAACACGACTTAACAATTATGCATTCTAGTAATTCAGTATGGAGAGATAAGAGGTTGGTTGGTGAACTCATGTATTCCATCTGAAAATTTTCTAGAGACATGTTTCACTCAGTAATACATAATCATATTAAAATAGAGACATTATTTTTAAAATCATGTTAATGTAAAAAAACATAAAATATAACATTATCCAATTATACAGGGTTCATAAAATCAAAGGTTTTACATAACCATTCACTCCCTCACACAAATCACTAGTAAGGATTTCCTAACACCCTCCAAGATGACTCTTCACCGGTTTCACCAGTGTTGGTGATTTCCCAAGTTTCCAGTTAAGCGGATCCCAAAAGAGGTTCCAAATTCTTCGATCTCTTTGGTCTAGATACAATGTGGGAAACTAGGTTGAACCGTATGTGGACATCTAAAGTTCAGTGTGAGAGAATCATGTCATGTATCAAGTAGAGAGACATCAATAATAACTTGTTGTTGATTAAACGAATGGGAAGACTCATCCCTAAAAATTTCTTAGTTCATAACTTGACCATAGTGACCGTAGGTCATGATTTGACATAGGTACACTACTCGTAGGTCACCCTCCTTGGAACCCTTATGGAATTCATCTCAAGATAAATAATTCCCTCCTAGGGAAAATCATTTAAATAAACCCTCAAATTACATTCCCTTCAATTCATATAATGACAATTGGGAATTCATCATAATAAAATAGTCAAAGCATCCTCCTCAGTGAATTTGGAGTACACAAGGAGAATTGGATGTATGGTAGAGGTCTTTGCTTGACAAAAAAAGGTTTTCAAAAACCTCCAGGCCTTATAAACATTATTTTCCCACAATAGTTTCTAATACTTATGTGGGAAGAGATATAAGGATTGATTCATTTTCCATCTGAAAATTTCAAGAAAACTTATTCTTAGTAAGAAATATTCATGTTTTAATGTTGTTCTAATTTTCCAGGGTTGTCTAAACCAATCCTCTAATACCAATTGTCATTCCTCGACCCTAGAATGCCCTGGAGCTAGTTCAATTTCAATAAAACATAGTGTGTAATTTTTTTTATAAAACAAAAGCAGAAAAATTACACATCATGTTCCACTAAAGAGGATCTTTTCGGTTTAGGTCCCAAAGAACCAGATACAATTATTTCAATTCCTTCAAAAATGAAAGGGAAAAGAATATCCATAATGCCTCCACCAAACAGTGAAACTCAGAATCTACTAAACCTGAAAAATTTAAGTTAAAACATAGGGTGAGCATACGAATGCCCAATAAGGGGTTTTAAAATAAAATAATATTTCAATTAAAACCTTTTGAAAACATTCCTTAAAATTATTCAGAGAAAATTTTCTTAAGGAAAACTATAATATATGAATCATAACATAACATTTTGTCCAAGAATTACAGGTGAACATTTCAAGGATTATTAAGAGGGTCACAATGAAACATGTTCCAATAATAAGCATGATCATACAAAATATAGGGTGTGCAGCATAATAAGTAAGATTCATTATAACTTTAATATGTGAGACATGCAAAAGAAAAAGTACCAAATTTACAATTGATAATAATACATGATCAGAGTTGCGCATAAAAGAATAATACTAATTTTTTCCTTACTAACTATAAATCATAAACTAGAAGATTAATATTTCAATAATGAATAATTATTATGCCACAAGCATTTACTTCTTCTGATACTCATAAGTATAGGCTCTTAAAAAAGAATATTATATAAGTCAAATATCCACTTGGTTAATTAATTATCATAAAAATAATGAGGGAATGCATAATGAGGGACTATGTTAAGGCCTCGTTCCATGACTTAATTTGTCTCATAAGAACTACCGATGCATCATAGGTTTTTCATTAACCGGTCCCCAACCCATATGGATTTCATTAACAGGTCCCTAACTCGTAGGGATTTCATTAACCGGTCCCCAACCCATTTCATACTAAGTCCAATACATTCCTCATATGCCAAGTAAGGTCATATATTCAAAGTGTCCCATACCACTTTGAATATTTAATTTCTCATTTCATATTATTCAAGGTGTCCCATACCACTTTGAATAATTTAGTTCCTTAATCCATAAATGGTCATAATAGTTTAATTACATTCTTTTTCATTTACATATATATAGAGAATCAAGTACTTAGGTGTCAAAAATAACAACTGCATGGAAATTTAATAAATGACAATTATGGTAGGACGATTATACAACATGTGATAATAACTAATGCACAAAAATATAAGTTTTTCCACATAAAATGGTAACCCTTAAATTCTGAAACCTTATTAAAAAAGTAAACATATTATATAAAAAATTCATAATGATAATTCATCATGTATTGACTATATAATTAATTAAAGGTATACAAAATATTCCATGTGTGGTATGAAACAAATAGTTGTCTAATCTCCCATTACTTACATGTTTATAAATAAACATACCACAAGGGTATTCCCAATTATTTAAACCCAATGTTATAAATTGAAAATCATCAAAATCAACCACACAACTTACTAATATAACCAGTAAAATTTAGAATTATAAAAATAAGTGTCAAATCTGTATACACCTAAAGTGATAAATAAAGGGTGTATTACTAAAATAAACACCGAGTTGATTCTTGAAAACTTTTCACACTTAAAAACACTTGTTATAACCTTTTATCAATTATTTTTGAACTTATATTAAGAACCCATACTAATATTATGATCCAATCACACACACACACACACATATATATCACCGTATTTACTTAAGGGTTTTTCATCAAAACTTAAGAAACCAATTACATAATTTATGTATAATAAAACATTATTTAATTCGAAAATGAGTATTAGAAATCCATACAGTAAAGCCCAATTTTGTTTCATAATTAAGAACCTATATATATATATATTTAATATTACATACATATTTATAATTTTATTAACACAAAACACCATATACACTAGTATGGTTTACATTCATTATGTTTACCTTTAGAACAGAATTTATTATTTCTTAAATAAAAGAAAATGATATAGTATAATTAAAAAATTGTTTAAATATATATATATATCTATATATATATATATATTTAGTGATAATAACTTTAGGTAAAAATAAAAAACTCTATCATAATTTTCATCGCAGGGACATCTTTAAAAACCAATGATCTATTTTTATAAGATCGTCCTCGAAAATTCAGTAGGATTTAAGACAACCATAAGTATATATGAATATATATATATATTTATGTATATATATATATATATATAAAAATCTTAAAATAAAAAAGATTAAGACAATTAGGCCCCGTACCTGGTTCGAAGAAGGAGAAGAATTTCGGAGAAGCTTGATGGTGGCGCTGGAAAGAGGATAACTCATAGGGTTCAAGTGAAAAATGTGTTATTTATATAAACCATATATAATATACCATTTAATGAAATATTGAAGAAAAAATGAGGCTCCTCAGTTTAAAATAAGTCAGAAGATGTTGGTCTTGTTGAAAATGAGAAGGAAGGAGGGGCCTCCTGAGGTCATGGGTGTGGAAAAAAAGAAAAGGAGAGCAGTGAGTTACTAGTGAGGCACACACGAGAAAAAAATAAGAAGAAGAAGGAAACAAGTTAGGAGTGGAAAAATACGGAAGGTCGAGATTTAACCAAAAAATATCCAGTAGATGAAGTGCATCCGTGGGTTTTAAAAAGGATGAGTGGTTGAGATCTGTTGTGGATTGGATCAGATGACTACATAAGATTCAGAGTTTTAAAAAATAGATGAACCGTCATTATTAGATCAGATTTATTCAGAAGGCTGTGATGAGATACCTCTTAAAAAAAGTCCATACCACATTGAAATGGGATGGGTTTCTTGGGTTACTTATAACCCAGGGCCTCCCAAAATTAGTCTAAAAATCCCCCTCCCCCCTCCCCGGCACCACCCTGTATAGGGTCTCTATGGGCACACTTCTGTGCCCACCCCTACCACCGTGCCACCTTGCATGGTGGTGCCCTCTGGAACCCTTGCATGCACACGCCTGTGTGCACTTGGGGCCTACTCTTCATTCCTACACACATGACATGGAATGAACCCTTTTGTGCACAGCCCTAGGCCATTTTCCAAGGGTTCTGTGAGATTCCCACCAAGGCCTTGAGTGGCATGGCCTAATAGGTTTCCCTCGGCTTGGTGGGGTACTCACCCATTTTTTTCATAGTTAAAATTAATTTTTTTTGTTAAACATAAAAATAGGTTTTCATATAAATATATAAGTTTCTTCAAATAGAGAATACAGATTCTCTATTATGACTAAACAGAGTCCTAAAAGTAATTTTTTCCTTAGTTTATAAACACTTGAGATTTAAAACATAATGTTAAAAATAAAAGTTTAGCACATCATAAAGAAAATATTATACTAGTATTACATTTAAAATCAAAGAAATATTTTTTTGTTAAAACCATTTTTTATACATCCAAGGATGAAAAAATTTGTAAAATATTTTCAAATAAATTTAAAATATTTAAATACTTAATTCACTAAGTATAGATAAAATATTAAATACAATAATAGTCATTATTTTACTTTGCCCAAATTACAATTTCAAACTCCAAAATATGTTTCTTTGTACCAAAAACAAGTAGTATCAAGTACATACTACTCTTGGTATTTCTTTTAAAACACAAGGGTTATGATTCAAACCCATTTTAAATCATTATCCTTCTAAAATATATAAAAAATGTTTATTACAAACATGTTTATAGTTATAACTTTAATGAAAACTTTAAACACTTTGAAAACTCATTATACCTAGAGAATTTAAATTAAATCACTAGAAAACCCAATAGATATATAGTCTTATGGTCATTAGAGACTTAATGGTCACCTAAAGGAGGAAACATTTGAGTTTACTTAGGCCTTATAAAAACTTGACTATGGGTTTTATACTTCAAGGTAACTTCGTGAAGATGGTTCTCATCATCCCTATGATGCTTAGAATAGTTGATGTGGTTCTTTCTATACTAATGTGCATTGTGACAGATCTGAAATACCCTTACCATTTTCTTGGTATTTTTGTTGTATTTGGTGGTCTCCCTATGATTTTAATAGGTCTTTTAATGGGTATTCTGGTGTAGTGAGGTTTTTTGGTCTTATTGTATTGTAATAATTTTCAGTGTTTCATTGAATAAAGAAAGTATTGTGTTTATTTGAAAGTATTATTTTGGTTAGTATAGAAATTAAATGAAGTAAAACCATACAATAGTGTTATTATATAAGAAATAAGTTTGGGGCATCACAATGACAAACATGTATATAAAATTAGATTTTTATGTATTTTGATTTTCCAAAAATAATAAATATTTTTTTGAAGAGTAAGTAGAGGAAATAAAGGGATGAATAAGAAGAATAAGAAATAACCAGCAATCTGATAGGGGTATGCATGTAGTGAGAAAAGGAAAACACATGATTTAAATGTTATATCACCAGGAAAGATTTTGTATTAGTGTTATTAATTTTTTTTCTAGATAATATTCTCCCAAGGGTAAATTCTTTTAGATGTATTGAGTTTAGAATGAGAGAAGATAGAAACAGATTATAAAGAAGAACTGGATAGCTAGGTAATAAATAGAGATTGATTTGAAATATGAGTTTTTTTAAGGAATTTAGGAAATCATGTAAATTTTTTTTTAGGAAACATATCACCTTTGTGGGACCTAAGACATCCATGGATAACATGTAAATTGAATTCGAAGAGGGGAAGAAAGTTCTTAGAATACCATCTTTTTCAATTCTAGTTAGATGACTATGGGATACCATATAAATATCCATTAAATTGTGTAATATAGTGAAGAAATTTTACCTACTTAATATGATCAACACTTGAATTTTTAACTTGGAATGATATATTTTAAGATAATCCATAGTAAACACACTATAATTTATAATAAGATTATTATTTGAAAATATGTGTCTCAATAGTAGTTGTACACAACAAGGAAAACTTTTCCCATCTTGGGGATAAAATATGTAAAAACCGTGGTTCCAACATTAATTTCAATATCTAAATTTAATTTAGGTGTATTACAAGATTTACTATATTGGATCCATTTACATACCAATAGGTTACATAGGTTCAAAATCAAAGGGGCTTCAAATATCGAAAGAAGAATTTCCTATTTGTAAAACTGTTTTTCACACTTAATTGACCCCCCTTTTTGTCTATCTTCATGTTCCACTTGGATTCTCAAGGATAAAGTATATTTAAAATGGCTAATATCACTATTTAATGATAATGTAACTATTATGTTATCATTAATATAAAAGTCTCCAGTAAAATAAATAATATCATTTGGTAATATTTCAATCAATATATATAAATAAATTTTATTAATCAATGAATGAGAAATAAATTTCATATATATGTTTTAGAATAATAAATATTTATTAAAATGTGGGTTTTAAGTATTCTAGCATGAATATATGACTTTAAATTACACTAAAAAATTTATAATAATTAAATTTATGGTTTTTGAAAAATTATTTTCATAAAAATTAATTAAAATATATAATTATCATGTAAAAAGTAGTCAATGGTAAATTTTATAAAATTTTATACGACAACTAAATTTTTAGGTGAATAATAAAATACTATATACTTATTGAATGTATTATGACTTCATTTTGATGTAAAAATAATGTAATATGTAATATAATTATTTAATGATCTAAAATTGGTTAATTTATCTAAATAATATATTTTAAAACATTAAAATAAATTTGAAAATCTCATATTGAATTTTCAATAGTCTGAAATGTTTTTTAAGGTTTTAAAAAAATTCTTTATAAGAAAATAGATTTTCCATGGATGAAAATAATGTAAATAAAGTTAGTTAAATTCCATATCTAAAAAATGTCGAAAAACATGGTTCAACTCAAAGATATCATGTTATAAAACAATGGGTATACCAATTGATTCAATTTTACACAACATAGATTTCTAAATCTTAAGTAGAAAAATTATTAACCCCCCCCCCACACACACACACACACATTTGATTCAAATACCCACCCATAATCACATTCCTCTTCACTATAAAAGTATTAATCATGATTATTCACTCCATTTAACTCTCAAGATTATTTTTATTTAGCTCTTTGGTTTTAAAGTTTTTCTTTATCAGGTATTTTGGAAGCCACTATGAAAGGAATGGAATCTTAATTCCCTCATTTCATTTCTTATTTGTGTCTCATCTGTTATAATATATTTTAAAATCCAATTTCATATTTTTATGTGATTATTCACCCATATGTTTTTCATCAATTTGATATATTATATTTGAGATAGTAATCATTCCCATTCATTATTACCTTTGTCTAAGCTATTATTATGTCAAATTTAGGTTTTCCAATATAATCTCTTCATTTAAATTTTGTAATCCTTTTTCACTGTTTTATGTTTTCCTATTTAATTTTTTCAGTATTTATTATTATAAATACTATATTTTAATATGAATTATCAATTACTATTCACATTCATTATATAACTTTCATAATATATTAAAATGTAAAAATATTTCCATAGTCGTAAACCCCATTTTATAAATTTTCATGTATTCCTTCTTTCTAGGGTATTATGAATGTATTATTTAAAAGAAGAAAAAATTTATATGGAAACATAATGGAGATATATATGGTCCATCCCCTAATATATACCTATTGTAATAATCCATGTTTTATCACAGGTTATCATTCTCTACCAAATCCTATAGACTTGGAAGTTTATCTTTATGGATTTTTTATCCCTAAGGCATATCAAATGTGTGTGTCAAAAAATATTTATTTTTAGAGGTGAAATTTATATCAAATATTTTTCCTAATTCAATTTTAAACTATTTTATTATATGATTAATTTTTATTAATAATTTATAAAATAAAAGTAACCTTTTATATTACTACCTTTCTAACAATTAAGGTACTTTTCATTGAATTATCAAATTCCTGTTAGTTTCTAATTTTATTTATATTTATTCAGGTAGATATCCATATAATTCTATTAATTTGGTAAAATTTCATAATTTATATATCCATTATTTTTATATATATAATTATTTTTTACATAGCCATGTTTATGTATGAGGGTCCTTAGGGAACTTTGTGATATGTATTTTTTATCCCCTCCTTTTATATGAAGGATGTACTAGATTTATTATGAGATTTTTATGGCCCAAATTAATATATCCCCTTCATTAATTGATACATATCAAGAGAAACATTATCCTAAGGTAATGGGATTATCCTTACGCTTTATATTTGATACCTTGGAATAAAGACTAGAAAAAATTATTATGATGTCCGTAATTATGAATTCCATCATTATGAGATCAATTTTTAATCCGTGTGATTATTTATTTCCATTTTTGTGTCATATATAGATAATTTATACTCATGTTGACATTTATATGGAATAAATTTTACTATTTATTCATTCCATATTTTGTATATATTTTTTATGATATGTTATCTTTCATTGTATTCTACCAATCATTGAGCATCTAATCTCACATTTATATTATTTCACCATTTGTACAAGAAATATTTTATAATAATACATGTAACATAAAGAAAATTAAGGATGATTAATAATGTTATGAGTAAAATTATAATATACTTAAATATTCTAATGTAATATAATGTTCATGTATTTATATAGTCTCTTGAAGCTACTAAACTTTGGGATCATGTGTACATTGATCTTATGTATTTTTTCCATAGTAATAAATATCCATGGGCCTTGGTTTATTAGAGTTGGGGTTGTTATAGCTTTAAATTCCCAAAATATTTGTTCATAGGAAACTGAGAGGGGGTGAATCATGTTTGGATAAATCTATAAAAAATTTTAAATTAATATTATAATCATTTTATCCCCTTTAGTATTTAAAACTCTTACACCTATTATGATATAACTGAATCTATATATCTATTACCTAAAACACAACACCATATGAAAATATGGAAATAAAATAAAGTGAATTTCATGGTATTTTAAGAAATTTTGACCCCTCCTAAAAAAACTAATCCTTACTATGATCAGGATATATAATTCTTAGAATTCCAATATAAATTTAGCATCCATTACAAGTTGATTGTGAATATATTATCCTAAACCAAAGTTTTTAACCATCACTTTAAATGTGGTCTAGTATTTTCTAACACCATTGGTTACATAACATCCCACTATGTTTTTATTTTCCACCATCACACTTTACTTTAGTCTCCCAACTAACATATCAAACTTTTAACCTTTGGAAGTATATCTTATATGAGAATTTTATGGAACTACATGAACATAAACCAATATTTCTCTCTATAAAAAATGTCTTTGACTACCTATTTTTCATCTCACAAACTTATTTCAAATAAATCTATACTGAAAAACCTTTCTTCTATATCATGCATAGAATATATTCATAGGCTTCTCTCACTCAAGCATTAAGGACTGTGTATTCTAATGAATGATATATAGAAACTTCTACATGTATTTATTCCTTGTTCTTTATTTCTCATTATATCTATAATAAACCATATCATATATTTCTATTCTTATCACCATCAACATTGACTGGATCAAATTAGTAGAATCAGGTTAAAATCATCATCTTCTTCAAATCCTAGAGGATCTTCTACTTCATCACTATACCAGGTTACTTGTTTCCTCTTGATAAGGTCATCATTTCTAATGCATCAGGAGAGGTTATATACTAATTATTCCCTCTACATCACTTTTTTTATATAAGCACCACCAATTCATATATATTTATCTTTTCAAATATTCCAAAAATTAAAATATTTTATGGATAAATAGAAATGGATTATACCCCTTGATCCTCTATATAATTTTCCTCAAACTGTTATCTCTTGTAAAATTACATGAATACCCCCATTTATTTTCCAACATTTTCTTGGTCGAAGAAAAATACCAAGTATTATTCCATTAAGGTAGAGATGTTTTCTTTTCAAAATATTCTATAAGTATCTATAGATAACTCATTATTCATAGCTATATGATAAAGTAAATTAGTATAATTTTTCGTTATGGATCTTTCTCCTACAACATTAGTCTGTACGAAAAACTAGTAGAATTTAGCTTTTATTTTCCTTAATGTAATTCATATCATCTTAAACATATTAATTTTAAGTAATAATCACAAATTATTTTTTGATATTTTAATCTATTTATGAACAAAATATTTTTCAATTTCATATCTAGATTTTTTTAGTATGGAATATCAATATCTAGAATAAATTATTTTCTTTTAAATTAATCCGTTAATGATCTTATTCTTCTCGATAAACCAAATTGAAGTATAACTTTTTTTATAGTTGAGTTAATGAAATTTAGCATGGGAATCATCACATTTATTTCAAAATTATTCACCATGTATTGATCTTCAAATATCATTATTTGAATATGATAAAAATTAATGAAAAATATTCTTCTAACTTCTTCTCATTTGATCTTCTTCAAATTGAGGCATAAATAATGTATTAAAAATGAATCATATTGTTTTTATCATGAAAAAAACAAAATAAAAAACAAATAAAATTTCCTTTTCAAAATATCAATTCATAAATTTACCATATTTTTAGACTTCGGTATTCTAAAAAAATGTGTTTCACATAGTCTTAATATTATGAGGTGTACGAGTACTCTTACAAAGTGAAATTTTACTTTTATAATGTCACAAATACACTTAGAATATAGACTGTTACTCTTAAAAACTCTTATAAAACTCATATATAGTCTTATAATACTATTCAAAATTATGGATTTTAGGTACTCATATGAAGTCTCAACTACTATTAAGATGTAGGTGTTTACTCCTTAAAACACTGAATTTAGTCTTCTAAAGTACCAATTACTCTACTGAAGTATAAAAATAACTTTGAAAATGTGTTTATCCCTTAAAAACTCTCATAATCTCTTCAAAAGTATGAGATAACTCCTCTAATTTCATAATGTACCCTTATGAAGTCTTTGATCTAAAATTTACATATTATTCTGAAGTTTAAGTTAAAAAGGCTTATGTTTTAGTCTTATACTTTGCCATAAATGTTTATCCTTATTTATAAAAGTTTCTGTTATATTGTTATCCTTACTGAGCATCTGAGATCACCCCTTTCTTATGTTTTATTTTCCCAGGATGCGAAGAAGTATTTTACGATTAACCTGTAGGAATAGGCTAAGGGATAAGAGTGTGCTAAAAGGGGACGCAATTATGTTGTTTTTATTTATTTCATGATGTAATGTAAAACTTATGTATGTATCTATTACTTCCAAGGATACTAAAGTAATTGGTCTTTCGGGATTTGATTCCTTGTGATTATTCCAATGTTATGTAATAATGCATCGACTCTGGGTAACTGGGGATGGGGCATTACACATTCATCCAAATAAACATGTTTCTATAATTGTTGTAAACTATTATATATAGTACTCCAAATTTGAAACTATTCATACACATTAAAATCAACTCAATAATTTTATAATATAATGGATTCTTAGAAAGAATAAATTTTATAATATTATTTTTCTAGAATAAGAAAGTTTATTTAGATTACATGAATTGATAGCTTCTCACGACTTTACCTATTAATATTTGGGAAGCCTCCAAGTTGTAATTTCTGGTTTTATTCATAATCAATCACCCATATTATCAAAGACATACATATTAACATGATCATTGACACAAATGATCATTAAAAAAAATTAAACTAACAAAACCCTTTATACACTTTAATCCTCCTTGTTTTTTTTTTCAATACAAATAATTGATCTATAAAAATTCCTGTTAATATTTCTTTAGTACTTCACTTTTAAACTCCAAATTTGAAAATAATTATAATGGATGAAAATTATTTATCCCCCTTGTTGATGTAATTTATAAATTTACACATGATATAATGGCGGAACTACTCTTTTATTTAAAATGTGCTATTAACAAGCCAACTCTCTGTCTAAATGCGATAACTCGGTGTAGAAAACATGATTATCAATTTAGGCAAAAAAATATCTATATTATAACCACAATGTAACACCAAATCCAAATACATTTATAAGGGGTAGTACAAATATATTATTTAAAAAATTGTATGGACTAATTCTCAACATAAACAAATACCTTAAAATATTTAAGTGTAAATATGTTTTAATTACCCCATTTTATTTGATACTCACTCCCCTATGGTAATTATACACAATATAAAAAAAGTGAAATGATAGAAAATTTTAAATCATCCCTCATCCTTATATATTTTCGGGTGAGTATATAATTCCTATTTAATAAGAAAGTGATTAAATCCATGAAATCATGCTCTTCTAAGATCCATCACAAAGGACACTCTTAAATGGTCTTCATAATTTCTTATTTTCTTCCAAAGTAATTATTTTATATTATCTATGATGGTTATTCTTTTTTCTTGAATAAAAAAATGTAATAAAAAAATTTCTTTATTCATGTTTTACCTTTAAATAACTCTTCCAAGATATATAATCTAAAAAATATGGGAATACAATGGGTCATCATTAGTACTTTTGCTAGATAAATAGAGATAATACATGAATCTCAACCTTGAAACAACCTTCATTACAACTAAAAAATTTATAGAACTCCTCATGATTATTTCATTCCTAATTTTCCAAATTTTTAATTTCATGGGAATCATGGTTATATTTTATTTTTCATCTTTCTTCATAGCCATAATAGTGTTGTACAGTTTATCAAATTATAGTAAATTGATTTGTTTTTTATTTATCCATCTTCTTATCATATTTCAACTAGGTTGGAAATTTTTTTAACGACTTTTTTGGATTATGTTCATCATTCTTCTCATGTGTAATGTCCCTATTTGTATTAGTATTTTTTGGAATTTGGTGTCTTGTTTACTTTCTGTTTATTAATTAAATGCATTTCATGTTCAGGAATATATTTCATGAACTTAATAACAATATATGAAACCTAAATACACATTCCATGTAGATACTCTATATATTTAAAGTTACATTATTGGGAAACCTCTCATGAAATTTGATTTATTATTTATAGATGTCTACCACTATACTAATCCTGTTATCCATTTCATAAATTTCTTCCCTTTTATATTCCATCATTCCCATACTGATTTCATATCCATGGTCATATTAAATTGGTCAATGTTGTGGAATATATAACCAAAATATAAACTTATTCCATTTTTTGAAAAATTTCATTAACCTTTGTTCAATGACCTATTGGAGATATTTGATTCAACATTATTCATTTTCTTTTTGCTCATGGAAAACTTATATTTATCCTTTTGTTTCTCCAAATTTTATTTTATTCTTATTTTATTAGTGGAATAAAAGTTTTATTTTTGGTGAATACCAAAATTATTCATAATAGTTACCACTTTTATTGCAAAAATCACTAAAAGATTCAATTGATTCAAATACGTTATTACTTTATTGATTTATATTTTTTTGATGAATTTTGATCTTGTCCACAAGGAATTCTCTCATATTTTCTAATAATATATTCTGGCCTTCTATTTTTTTAATTTTTTGGAAAAAAATCATGAAATAAATATTCTTGTTAAAAATCTTCCAACAACACTATCATCTACTAGCTAATATTATTCTTTTGTATTTATTAATAATTTTTCCAAATTCTCTATCATATGTATCATGTTATTTTTGGGTAGAAAACCCACACTTTTAAGATAAAATGGGAAAGATAATTTTTTTAAAATTACCTAAATTAACCATTGAACTATTTTTTGTTTCCTCAATATTTTTTCCCTTCATGTTAGTCTAGATTTTAACGATAATCTTTCACTTGAACATAAAACATATTCGGTGAAAACAGATTTATTTGATTTATGTGTTTCCTTCCTCCATGATTTTTTTATAAACTAATAAAGATTTTATCCTCATATCTTCATTACATTATTAGTATTATTATAATATTAAATCCATATTTTAGAAATTTATGTTGAAACACTTCTCTTCTCAACTGTTTTGGAAGTTAAAACTTCTATAGATTTGTTATTTCTAAATTGAGATTCAAATTTAAAAAAATAGGTTGACTGTATTATTTTCATCCTGAAATTATGTCAACCTATCTTCCTATAAATTTTTTATCTTAGGAATTTCATTCTCATGCACCTAATTTTTATTTAGAAAAAAGTCTTCAATATCTTTTACCATTTTTGACTTAACCTCTAGGGGAGTATCTTTGATATTCATAGAGAAATTATTAATCATGGATCACTTCAATTAAAAATTTATCAAACATATATTTCTATAAAAATATAACTTTTATATTCATCATAAATCATAGGTAATTTCATAATTATTAGTATTTTTTTCTTTAGCTTCAACATGTATTATGAGTGCGGTGGACTTTTTTGTCATTTTTCCCTTGATTTTCCCAATGCATTAACTTTTAGTCCATGCAATTCTTTTTACTAATATGGTAATTTGATGTATTCATATATATATATTTGAAAACATTAATCTAAACTTTATTTATGTAATATTTAATTTCATAAAATAAATCACTAAGTGATTTATTGAGCTCATCTTCTTCACATCTTGATGTTTAGTCATCAGATAATTCATTATAAACATATTTAATAGAACTTTATCTACTATAATTACATAAGATAGTGTCAGATCCTCTTCCTCCGTAAATATTTTCTCTACTTTTGGCCTCTATTTTATTCAGTTTTTTTCAATGTCTTAGCTGAAATTTCCTCCATTTTGTAATAAAAATTGGAATATAATTATCCATATTGTATCTTAAATAAACACTTAAACTAAGAACCTTATATTTTTTGATAATGTAACCATATTCATAAAATGTTTAGATAAAATTATAATGAACATTGGCTTTGATAAAACACGAAATTCCCATTAAATCGTTTCACTAACACATATGAGGGTGTGAATAAAGTGTGAATAAAATTTTAACCAATTATAAAATAATCATCAAATATATTTAACCCATTTTTAAATGAACCTCCACCACCTTTTAGGATGAAAATAAATATTATTTTATTTTACCTACCACACAACAACATATATACTGATCGAAATAATGTAAAGTGAAAGGAGAAATATTTTGATAGGTTTTGGAACCTATGAGGAAATAAACTCTTTGTTGTGATTGGGTTGTCCAGATCATTGATTTTCAACTTCAATATTATAATCAATTAAAAGTGAATTGTGAAAAAAATTCCAAATCCTCGGTTTTTTTCTTATACTTTAGAGATGATCTAGTTTCATAAAATTCCTTCAGTTATTTAGAATTGAACTATGTTGTTCTTTTCTATCATCCCACAAGACTTCAATCTCTCATATGATATCTCAAATATATAACCACTTTAACTAGATACTCCTTTAATACAAGATGTCACTATAATAATATAAATTTTTTCACTTCTCCACAAGTAGATTATTTTACTACCTTTTAATATTGCCACAAAATTATTGCAACTTGGGCTCTACTGAATATCATTGATACCAAATTTTTCACTGAATCTATTCACAATATTCTCTTGCTCAAGCATCAAGGGACATAACTGCTAATGGATGAATAGTGTAACTTACTGCACATCATCCTTCTTTATTTTTTCTTTATCATTTTATTATAAATATATGGTATCACAACATCAACTTCAATTGGATTAGATTATCAGAAGTTGATTTCTATCATCTTCTTCTTTGATTCCCATAGGATATTCTTATTTATAACTATATTTATTATCTCTCAATTGGTTCACAATTTTTCATTCATCAAATGAGATTATATATTTATTCTTATCTATATATAACCATTTATGGAGGAGAACCAACTATTTATATTTAGCAGTCTTTCAAAATATTCCTAAAATAAAAATATTTCAGGGATAAACACCAATTTATTGTACCCCACGATCCTTCATATATTTTGTCTCAAAGCACTTCCATATATAAAATTAAAAAAAATTACCCCTTCCTTTTTTTCCTTTTTTTCTCTGAAAAAAACCACTATTTTGTTCTTATTTTAGGATCAGTACATTTTCTTCTAAACATCATCATCAATTATTTTATATAAATAAAATAGGGGGAAGTGTATAAAGGAACAAACACCTCTAGGGACAAAGAAAGAATATGCACATGCTTCAGGAGTTCTGAAATAATTTAACCCAAGAGAATCCCCCCTTATGAGATCCACACCCTCCAGTTTCAAGAGGTTCACATTCGAGATGTATTAGATGTTGGAGTTGGTCTCTACCATGGAGGCAAGGTGGTCTACCACTTTATTCCCTTCACGCCATGTGTGAAGCACTTTGATATTGTTATTGGGAAGCATACCCAGACACTTTATAATGGTGTAGGATATTGAGCATGGGATGGAACCAACACTCTTAAGGGAATTATGCAGAATCTGAGAGTCTGTCTCCACCTTAGAGAGAATGATATTGGCCTATTGGGAAAGGGTGAAGCTAGTTAGAGTGTACTTGGCTTATACCTTGATAGATTAACCACTTCCCAAATAAGTAGAGAAGGCTATAATGTCTGTGCATTTGGATTCCCTAATAACCCCACCTCCACAGATGGTTCCCAAGTGATAGGAACCATCAATATTAAGTTTTAAACCTCAAGTAGGAGGAGTCCAATGCACCCAGAGGGGTCTTGGGGCATTACTAGGTATATGGGAAATTGGGTCATTGAGAATCAGGCACAACAAGGTAAGAGTTTCTCGCCCTTCATCAAAGAGCTTGAACATATCCAGAGGTAGGTTCATTATATGCGCAATGATAGATCTACTAGAGGATTTTACTCCCTCAAATTTCAGCTTATTTTGAACCATCCAGAGACACCAGCTGGCCAAGTGGAACACCAGAATGAAGCCTTTATTCTTAAAAATGTTTCATAAATACCCATTGATAACTCATTGTTTATTGTTTCATAAAAATATATAGAAATATAATTTGTGAAATGTATTATTCTCATGATTATTTAGTGCATATGAAAAAACAATAGGCTCCATCTTTTATTTTAATTAATTGAATTTATATCAGATTAAACTTCTCAATTTTAAGTAAGATTTTTTAAATGGGATTGTGAAATTTTAATCCATTTTCAAGAAACATAGAAATCACTGAATTCATTTCTAAAATTATTAAATATGGAATTTCCTCTTATAAGGCATAATAATTTTCTCAAAAATTCAACCACCTATATATTCTTTTTAAATCCACGAACCTTAGTTGGGTATTATCAAATTTAATTCATCTTTGATTTCCAAATAGTGATATTCAAATGTCCTCATTTTAAAATCATAGAGCTAAATGAAAAAATGGTCTCATCTCTTCTACATAGTTGGTAATATTCAATTCAAGGCTGTGATCATCACTTTAAAAATAATCATGATTTTTATCGTAAAAGAACTACATAATCATCATGAAATAACATTTTCTTCTTTAGAACATTAATTCTAAAATTTATTTCATTTTCAAACATGGAAAATCTCTATAATTTTACAACTTTTGGAGATACATTCACTCATCAAAAATTCTTATAAATTTTCAACGTAATCTTTTAATGTCCCAACTACTCTTAATAAGTAAATTGTTACTCTTTCAAACTCTATGAGTTCTCTTCGAAAGTACTAGACTCTTTTTCTGAACTCTAGATTTAATCATCTTAGATCTTTAGTTACTCTTATAAAGACTCAACAACACTTTTGAAGTGGGATCTTACTCTACTAAAATCTTACTTTTCTCTTATAAAGTATCAATTTGTATTTAGAGTTCTAGTTTTACCTTTATATAGTGATTTTTAATCTTTTGAAATCTGAGATGCTCTCTAATGTATGAGACTACTCCACTAAAGTTCTATAGTTCCCTTATAATGTAATTCCATATCAATAACCATTCCATTGGATGAATTTTTTGAAGTTATAAATCACTATTACAATATTTAAAATTCTTCATTTTAAACTGGATACTCTAGATTACTCTTATAAATTCATACTTATCCATATTCATCATTAATTCCAAAATTCTTGAATGTCTTTAAGTTCGTCCAAAAAATATTTAATTTATTCCCAAGTATCCCAAATACATTTAACCATCTTAGAACACTTTTTATAATTAATCAACCCTTTATCAACCTCTTTATTACAATTCCCAAGGTCTTATAGCATATTCAATACTCATTTTAGAGTATATAGATAAATCTCACTTCCTCTACATTCTAGTTATCAACAAAACTCTTCTAAACCATCATCCTAGAGATGAATGACAATATATGTAGAAACATATATGCCATATATCTCAAGGATAGTTTCTAACAATTTCATCTAAATCAAGACTTCATCTATAAAGTCTTGGATGGTTTCTTAAACTTCATCCAACTCTTTTATACTGAATTGTATTTATTCAATCTCCCCTATTAATCCATATCTTTGAGCTTCTATATTCATTGTAAATTATTATAGACAGTACTCCATCTTCATCAATTTTCATTCACATTATGATCATCTCAACAATATTATAATTTAATTTAACACATTTTCATCCCATTACATGAAATGAAACTTCTCACTGCTTTATACGTTAATATTTATATTTCCTTCACATTGTCATCATTGGGTGGACACTTACCACATCACTCATTCTACAAGACTTACATATTGAAATGCCCATTGAATCAAAGTCTCATTGACGAAAAATAAAACCAGAACAAACTTGTAGGAACATTATAGTTGGCATCAAAGAAATTTTACAATAATCCTTATGAAAAATGTTTAAAAAAATCTAATGAACACAGAAAAAAACATTTGGAATGATTCTAAAAATTGTAGAATAATGATATTCATTTATGATAAATACATTGGGATACTTGTAACACATATCATAATTAATAATTTCATGAATTATATGATTATGTTTTTGAATTTGTTAGATAATGACACCCTATTGATCAAATGTGAATGGTTTCAAACATTTTAATTATTAAAAGGAATGTTCTAGTGATTCAAGGTTTGATAAATATAGTATATTTTAGTAATTTTGGTTGAAAAGATAAGGATTACATTTTATGGAAAATCAGAATAAATATACATTAATTTCTAGATATAATGTTCAAGTATAAAAATCTGAACACATAAGGTTAAGATATAAAATTAAACACTATTTATATTGTCTTGTATTATAAAGGTAATGATCTTGGGTTAATTATATATTCTAAAATTTAAAAAGGAAGGATTAAATGGAAATTTTATTATGTAAGATGAATATGACATTTAATAATCTTTATATGTAATTATTATACTAGATATTTATTATATGTTATAGTTACATACAACCAACTATTTTAAAGCATTGATTAATATTGTGGGCTTTCGAAGATGAATAAAAGCACTAATTTATTTTTCAGTTAGATCAACTAAATTTTAATATTTTTTTTGATTTATAAATCAATAAAATTTTTAATGTTAAATAAAAATTTATTTTATTATATATAAAGTTTTTCGTCATCATATAGAAATTATCATTATCCATATAATATTTATCTTATAATTTAAATGTTGTATTATCATGAGATTTTGAAGATATAATTAAAATACCTTTCACTTTTTAATAATTCTACATTCATATAATGGAAGTTAAATAATTATATAGCTATAGAGTTGGTTAATCATCTGCTTAATTTTATATATAAGTATTCTTATAATTATTACACATTTATTGATTCAATTATGTTTTAAACTATTTTATTTTCAATTTATTCAACCACTAATTTAAATATATTATTCAAATTTCAAAATATAAATTAAATCTTTGTAAATATATTTTTAACACTTATTTAACTCAAACTATATTGAAAAGAGGAAAAATAAAATATCACAATGATGGGATAAAAAAACTAGGATTTTACCATTTAAAAGTATGAATTAGAATGTATTTACATATTTACCAATTATTTAAAAATTAAAAGGATGTAATTTTTTAAAAGGGGAACGCAATATCCCTAATTTTATAAATATACATTTTATAATATTTTTTAAACGTATTACAATGATATAATTTATTTTATTTTATGCATAATTTTTAAAAAATAAATAATATGTGTTTATAATAATTTAATAATAAAATAAATAACTCATGCAATTTTAATAATATAAGAAAAATAATTTTATTTAATTTTACCAATATAATACAATATATGGAGTTACAATGCCTATAATAGCTATGACTAAGGGTATTTAACAAGTAACTATATAAATAACATCATAATCTTGAGCTTTGGAGGGTTATATTTTGAAATTAAATTAAATAAAATTTATATATTTCTTTTTGAAGAAACATTTTAAAAATAGAATAAATAAGATAAAAGAAATTAATATAATTGTGTGAATTATTTCATGGGATAAAATTTAGTGTACTTATAATTGACAATATGATCATTGAAGGATAATATGACAATTATGTGATCATTAATGCACAAGAGTATAATAAAATAAATAATATCATGTGGTAACAATATAATAAATAAAATAAAATAATTTTTATTAATAAATAAGTGATAATAAAATTATATAAGTTTCCAAAAAAATTTAAAAATAATTTTTTTAAATGATATTATTAGGTTTTTAGTGAAAATGAATGATTTTAATATATACTAAATGTTTTTATTTAATAATTAATTTAAACATGTTTATAAAATTATTTCTATAAAAAAAGAATTTAAATTTATAATTAAAACATAGAAATTACCCAATGATTAGTTTTTAAAAAATTTAGATGATTGATGAATTTTCAAGTGAATAATAAAATATTTTTTACATATATAACAAATATTATGAATTTATTTTTGTGTACAAATAGTTAAATAAATAATAGAAGTGTTTAAATGAACCAAATATATTTATTTAAGAAATTACTAAATTTTAAAATAATAAAATTATTTTCGAAGACCTATTAATAATTTTCAAATGCCGAAAATGAGTTTTAATGGTTTAAAAATAATTCCATATAAATAAATATATTTTTTCATGTAAAAACAATTTAAATATATATATATAGGATTTTTAAGTTTTATAACTAGTAAATTGCAAAAAAAAACATGGTTTAAATTTCGGACATCATGTTTTAAAAACATGGGAAAGCTAATCCTATTCGATTTTTCAGAACCAATAATTCTAATGTTTAAGTCTAAAAATTATTAAACAATTACCTCTCATTTTATTTAAATACCCACTAATCTTCACATTACATTTCACTCTAAACCAAAGAGAATGGTTCTCCACTCAATTTATTTCTTTATATTCCTTAAAATAATATCTTAAGGATCTAAGGTGCTCATTCTCAAGAATTAAGAAGTTACTTAGCAAGGTAAGGGTTCCTAATTATCTCTGTTCATTTCATATTTTAGATTATTTTTTATAATATATTTTAAACTCCCATATCATATTCTTACATTATTATAAATCCATGCTATTATTATCCATTTGATATATTATTAATGAGATATTATTCATTCCTTCAGATTATACCATTTTCCTAAATTGTTATTATACTATAGTAAGGGTTTCTAACCTCTAAATTTTATTTATATTTTATAATATCTTTGAATTGCATTTAATTTTATTATAAAATATTATTATGATTCAATATTATAAATCACTTATTGTAATATTTCTGAGATATTACCATTATCTCATTATTATACGTTCATATGTTTTTATAATTCCAAAATATTTCTATATCTATAAACCCATTTATTTAAATCCCTATATATGATATGTATTAGAGGTATTATAGATGTATTAGTCAAATTATGGGGGTGTTTCAAATAAAATATGATGGATATATATTTTTTTCAACTTTTTCTAAGTCCCTAGTGGAATGGGACCATGTCTTGGCACACGTTAACCTTCAGTATCAAACCATGTCAACCTAGAATCTTATCTTTAAAGAAATACTTTATGCCTAATATGTATCAAATATTTTTTTATAAACTCCATATTATTAATGGGGATTATTACATACTTTATTTTTTGTCCTACCATTGAAAAAAATTTAATTTAATTATTATTTTTTATTTATATCCTTAGACAATGAATATAACCCACCCTTTTACTCCCTAATCATTCCTTCAATATGGGTTCTTCCATTCTATTATGAATATACTATTAGTTTCTAATTTTATTAATGGAGAGAAACCTAAATAGGCATACTAATCCATTTACTATATAAATATTGAATATATATATATATATAATATTTCTATATGGATACTAATTTATTACATATCCATGTTTTTGTATTAGGTTTCTTAAGGAACGTTATGATATGTATTATTATCCATTATTTGTATGTGATGGATGAATTGAACTTATTTCTAATGGGTGGGGATAAAAAATATATATCCCCATGATTCATATGTATATCTCATCAGATAAACTAATATAGGTTAATTGGGGCATCCTTACACTTCATTTTTGTCTTGGTACAATGTCTTGAAGTCGTAGTTATGACATTAGGCCTAATGAAACCATCATTAATAAATCTATTTTTGTTATATATGATAGTCTTTTCTTACATTATTATTCTATCAATATTTATTTTATGGACATGTTATTATTTATATGGAATCATTGGATTATTTATTCATACCATGTTATGTATGTATGGTTTTTATAACGTTAGTTTTGGTTGTACGTATCCCCTTAATAATAATATGAGAACACCCTTTTTATTATTTCCCCTTTTCCCTAAGAAAACTAATATAATAATATATGGGACCTAGAGATATGTTAGGAGTAATAATTATTTTAAAATTATTTTTATCATGTACTTAAATTTTCTCGGGTAATATAATATTCTTGAATATATATAGTCTTCTGATACTATAAAGCATTGGATCAAGTGTATTTTGTTCTTACATATTCCATTACATTGTAATAAAAATACATCATATCTGGGTTACTAGAATATGGGTTTTTATATTTGGTACCATATAAATTTTAGTAGAAAAATTTGGAACAATATTTTGAAAAAAATAGTTAAATAACAAAACATTATGATGAACCCATAGGAAATTTTTGGAACTCTTCTAGAATGGATAATAAGAATAGATTTTTGATAAATGAATAGGGATGTTTATATACAATATTATAATTAATAATTTTATTCCATATTTGTTTATGTGCTGGAGTTTTTTAGATAATTTCACCCAATTTATGAAACTAGAATGATGTCAAAAATTTGGTTTATTATAAGGATTATCCTGACAGTGTAAGGTTTGATATAGATAATAGATTTTAGTAATTTTAGCGATTGGATAAGGATTCCATTGTATGTAAAACCCTATTAGATATCCATAAAGTTTTATAGAACCATTTAAATTATAAAATAGGAACACTAATATAAAAATTTAATATTAAACAATATTTATGATGATTTACATTATGAAGGTAATGATCTATGTTTAATTACATGTTTTAAAATTTAAAATGTATTAAATAATGGGAAATAATCTTATGTAGGATTAATTTAAAATTTAATAAAATTTTGATGATATTATTATAATTTATGATTAATATAAGTTAAAGTTATATAAAACTAACTCTTTCAAAACATTAATTAATATAAGAATATTAAATTGCAAATAAAAACACTACATTCTTTTTCTTCAAGATCAATTAAATTTTTTTATTATATAATGAACTTTAATTATTTTACTATATTAAAATCAAATGAAAACTAGTTTTATAATACATCAAATATTTAATCAATCCTTCGATATTTTCATCATATATAAAGCATTTTATCTTAAATTTAACCATTTTATTCTCACCTGGTTAGGTTGATAAAAGGTTTTATAAATTATTCATAATTCCATATTCTTATGATGTTCTTTTAATCATTATATAGTTATAGAATAGGGTGATCATCAATATACTTATATATATATATATAATTATGCATTCTTAATATTATCACACATGTATAGAGTTAATTTATGTTTTAAAAAATTTTATTTTTATTATATTCAAATTCTTATTAAAATACATTTTGATATTAAAAAATAAATGAAATCATTAGAATCATATTTTTAACCTCGATTGAACTTGAAAATTTTTTAAGGGTAAAATTAAAATTTGAAAATATATTAAATCATTTTTTTACATTTGAGACTTAATCAGAAATACCATGTAATAACAACTCATATTTATTAAATACTGAATGTAAGTAATTTTCATATTTAATGGTGTTAATTAGAAGTATTTACATATTTTTAATTTATCAATAAAGGGGCTTTCCCAAGGATTAGTTTTCCTATTTTCATAATATAATATCCTTATACATTAAAATTATAATATATTTGGTGTCATATACAAAACACAACATCAAGCCAAAACGAACCACAAAATGTTATTATATAAATGCGACTGTTATAAATTAGCTATTTAATTAGAAGGTATGAATAAGATTAACCGTATTATAATATATATATATATATATGTATAATACCCACCAAATAATTTTTTGGATTAATTATTATGAAATAAACATTATTTTTTAAGAAATGCATTTTATTCTTCAAAGTATGTTTTCTTCAAAAATTATTTTTATTGTTTTCTCTGAGAGAATGTTATAATTAATTTATGGAAATTTTAAAAAAAATTATAAAAAATAATATCATTTTCTAAATCACTATATCAAATTTATCATATCATAAAAAATTTATATTTTTCTAAAATATAATATTTTTCAATGAATAGTTGAAATAATCATTTTTGTAAAACATTCATTTATTTTAATTAAATCCCCCATAATTATTTAAATATGATCCAAAATTAAACTAATTTTCCCATATTTTAAAATAATATAATTAATTTCATATTAATCAACAATATATTTTATTTTTTTATAAGTTTATTTTTTGGATTAAAAACACATTATTTTCTATTTTTTTTCAAATTTATAAAAAAAGTAATTCCAATCACTTATAAGAATTAAATTTTATTAAATGAAATTTATTTTTCGATTAATAAATTCTAATTTATCAATGTATAAATTTGTAACACTTTTCTAAAGAAGTTAAAATTTTGGTGAATAGTAAAAATATAGTTTTTATGAAATAAGGTATCTTTTATGATATCACCAAGAAATAAATATAATTTAAACATTTAGAAAATTATTTAAATAATCATGTATTATAATTTACTAAAAATATCATACAAAAAAAAATCAAAACATTTAAATCAGAATTTATTTCATGAATAATATGAAAATCATTTTCAATGTGCTTCCATAACACTAGAAAAGAAAAAATTGAGGTCCTAATGATAATAATTGAGAAGTAAAAAAATATTTATATATATATTTTATTAAATATTATGTAAAAATTATGATTTTTATTTATAGTTTATAAAAATTGAGTAATATCACAATAATATTATCCAAATTTTGGTGTAGTGTTTGCAAATTATCAGAAAATTAAAAATAGGTTATTAAATATTTAATCATGATATGAATGAGAATATATATTCATTATTAATTAATATAAATGATATAAATCATTCATAAAAATATTTTTATGTTAATAATTTATTTTTAATTTTTAAAATTATTATAATTCTCTAAAACACTTGCATCGTGATGGTGCGATGTATATGAAAACATTAAAACAATTAAAGTAATAATTTTAAAAATACTAAAATTGAAAATAATTAAATTATTTTGGGTATAACATTCATTTAATATATATTCAATAAGGATAAGTGATGATTTGTGATATTTTATTCAAAACTAGTATTTTTCATGATGTTTTCAAAATCAAAACAAATTAATATTGTCAAAATGGCATTATAAATATTTTATTAAATTATTTAAAAATAATAAAAATATAAAAATAGGAATTTTAGTATAATATATTGTATAATAATTCACCCCTTTTCCATTTATTGGTGAATTTTTATATTATAAGTAAAATTATAACACTTAAGAGTGAAAAAATAATTATCATGGTTAAGGTTAAAATAGGTTAACTAAATGGTTAAACGAAAAGATAAGGGTTAAAATACCACATAAAAACGTTAAAATATTATTTCATTAAGGTAGTTAAACCATATAATATCTCATATTTTAAATTACATCCACATTGTTCCACTTTAACCAAAAAATTTACTTATTATATTTAATTCTTTTTTTTAGTTCCATGAGTCTCCATTTGTTCCTAATAAAAAATATCACTTGTCATCTCTCAAATACGCCACCTAGAGCCTCTTATACTAAAATATGCCTATCCATTTATATTACAAACATAACTTTACAAGTTTTATAGGTTTTTATATTAAAAAAATTCCAATATTGAGGTTCATAAGAGGATATATATAATAGTTCTTTCAGAAAAGAGGTAATCGCATAAACCAATACCTTTCTTTATTTACTTCTTCTTTAACCTCATCAAAATCTAAATTATTTATAATAAAATAATTTCTTCAATATCCTAAATATAATTTAATTTTATTACGATTATGAATCCATAATTATACTCCATCTTTTACATCAAATGAAAAATGATAACATCACTTGTGCATTTGTGCAGACATCCACCTCCACATAGCGATGTGATTCATTTTTCATTTCAAATTTAGCTTAATGATAATAAAGGTATATTTAATAATTAAATATTATATATATGATATCATATTTATTTTAAAAAACTATATTTTTATTTACCTTTATTTTGTTCCATCCATCAAAAATTGAAAGCATCATTAATGTGTACCTACGTCCTACCATCTCCATGAATGACATAATTCATTTTCCAATCTTTAAATTATATGAATTACTATAAATACATATTTAATGAGTTTTTAGGATTATTATTTCATGATTAAAATTCTATATATGATGTAACCATGATCAAAGTACAATGATAAAAATATCGAAACAAAACATGCATGAAAAATAAAGCATGTATCACCCAGAACTGAGATTTTACAAATAATTGTTAATAAAAAGCTGAGAAAAGATTATAAGTTAATAATATATTATAATATATATATTATAATGGTTATTTAATAGATTTATAAGAAATATATATTTATTAGATAATATTTTTCAATAAGTATGAAGGAAGTCAGACCTAAGGTAATGGTTAATCACACAATCTCCTCATTATTCAGAATTGTTTATGTTTAAGAATCTATAGGGGAATTATTTATTTATTTTTATCTCAAATACAATATATTTTCTTGTCATTTTTTAATTTATGTAAATTAAAATTTTTCCTTTTATTTTTCTCTCTTTTATGTACTCAATATAAAAAACTATTATTTTTATGTAAAACAGACTTTGTTTTTCTAATTGATCCGAACCTTTTTCTTCCACGTCCATATTTTCATTCAAATTTATTAAATAATTTTTTTAAAATTTTAAAAAAAATTATTAATTAAGCTAATAAACATTTTTTTAGAAAATGGTTTGAAAATAATGTTCTTTTCATTTTACGAATAATGTACTTTTTACTTTTACCAAAAATGTGAAAGGAATATTTGTTTTGATGTACACAACATGATTTATATTTATTACCAGAATAACCAAAAAATTATTTGATGATTACATTATAGGTTTCAATATTTATTTTCAAAGAATTTTTTTCCTAATATTCTATAAATGTGTAGTTCATAAAAGTGAATTTCAAAAGTGAAAAGGTAATTTTCCCTAAGAATGTTTTTAAATATATTTTTATTGTATTTTTATTAATAAATCACAATAACCCATTATTTTACTTATGATCCACTATGTATATGTTATAATTAAAACATAATTATCCTTTCTTGGGATGGTTTATTATTAGTTTAACTCGGTAATGTATTTAAATTATGTATTCTTCTTCTTCAAATATGAAAGGTAATTTATATTTCAGGAATATTGATTATGTTTTATTATTTTTTAATATGATGGATACATTTGAATTATTAGGTTATGGGTTGGACCTAAAATTACATCTCTCCTAGATGTATCAGTAGGTATCAGGAGAAACATTAGGTTAGTTATTTATATGAGGCCTTTACCAATTATGTAGATTTCTTGGCATGGGGTATTTATGGTATTTTTTATGTCTTTGGATAAGGCATCAACGATATGTTTCAAATGTATGAAATTATGAATTCCATGTTTAAAAAATTAGTTATTGATATATATGTATTTATTTTAATAGTTATGATATCTATTGATAAGCTTAATGATCATGTGATTATTTATGTGGAATTATTTGATCACCATTTATTCTTACCATATTATTATTGTGCATATGTTATTAATTAAATGACATGGATTTTGTATTATTTACCTTGCTATATGGACTATGAATTATTTATTAAATATATCTTCCACTCTTAATTATCATCTGATAAAAGAATTTATTTATTTTTCCTTTCCCCATAATTCCAAAAAAGTGTACTATGATAGATATTCGTAGATATATTAGAGAGAATAATTATATTCTCAAAGAATATAATTTTTTTTATTTTGTTTTCAAATGTATGTGATATTCAAGTACATATCTATTTTATTGTCACTACTAAACTACTCAGTTATTTGGGATACAATTACCTGTATCTAATTCTAATATAATAATGTGACCACTTATTTTGGGATACTAGGGCATGAGTCTTCATAATTGGTATCAGGGGAAATTTAATAGAAACCATGGTAACTATATTATAGAAAACATAGATTATGAAAAGTTTCCCTATGATTGAATTTGAGGATATACCTAAGTAAATGATAACATCCTAATTTTTTTGTTAAGGTATAGATCATATGGGTTTTTAAGAAATACATCCATATCTGAATACTACAAGTGGACCTTGTTTTGTAATAGATACATCTAGGGGTAATAACAATAAAAATATTTGTTTGGGAATATATAAGCCAAAATTACTGTATATAGTAATCATTACCTTTCTATTCAAATATTTTGACACTCATGTGGGATATTCTTAGATTAATTCACATTTTTATTATGAAACATTATGAAATACTTGAATAGCTGATGACCATGAATGGTCTAATTTAAACAAATGGTGTATAATATTGGAAGGAAGGTATCGTGGTTTAGAAATATTATAAATGATTTTCATTATTATATGGTTTTCCATAATGATTATTGTAACCCATTTTATTTTTTTTAGTTTTATTCAATGATTGGAACCTGAAGAAACTATGTTCAAGTTGAATGTGATGGCCAATGTGCTGATTATGAGAAACCAAATGAGAAGATGATTGGAGTGAAATATATTTTTATTCATTATAATTAGTTATAATAATATGTTATTAAAAACATGATCATTAACTAATTATGAGACTCACAAAAGAATTTAAGGATAAAGTTGGATAAGATCTCAGGTAGTAGATACCAAGGGAAATAAGTCTCAATTTCCTTCAAGTCTAAAATATTGAAAGAGAAGCCTCAAGGAATGTCTTAAAGGAAAAGTAAGATTTTTTTCTATGTGTAAATGAAGGTTATAGAGAATTATATTTCCAATGAGTTCAATTTATTATGTTTGTGAACATAGGAATTATCCAATCCAATACCCTAATGCAAGGATTAACTCCTAGACCAAGAAAGGGCCTATGGAATATCAATCATTAAAGAGGAAGGATTGAAGTGTTTATTCTTTTTTTATAATTATATTTTATAAGTGTTATATCAATGATATTTTTGTTATAAGAATCATTAAACATATTATTATTGTTTTCTAGTAGTTTTTCATAAGTATTTGAAAGCATATGTTGAATTTTACTGATTAACTTGAAAATTGATTTAATGTTATGAAGAAAACACATGATTTATGGAATGATAACCCATAATATGTGATCAATTTTGAGATAATAATGTATATTTTAGATAGAGGTATGATTGATATTGATAATTTAAATAGAATAATATTGGTGACATTGGACCTGATTAGTGATTTGATGGTATCTCTGATGATGTTTTTTGTATTTTTTTATTTATAAAATATTTTTGAAAATATAATATTTTATTTATGTAATATGGAGAGACTTAATTTTTGGAAGAATTCATGTTTTCATTAAGGTTTTATGGTTCCTTCTTGAATGGACCAAAGGCATCTATGTTTTAAATAGATTTTGATAATCCCCCTTTTAAGGGATGAAGGGGAACCATTATGTGGCCTATAGGATTCATGGAATTACATTAACTGAAGGCCTTAAGGAAATTCATTATAGACTATGAATACATGAAACTGCCCCTATCCAACATCTACATTGTGATAAGATCTCCACCTTTGAATGACTATTTGGCTAGCTATCCTATGTATAGGTGCATTGGCTTGGTACCTATGGAAAATGTCACACCCTATCATTCATAAAAATCTATTTAGCTCTTCTTTAGTGAATGATCCTTTCTTTGAATACTATTCTAGAGATTATTATATTTATAATATATATTGTTTTCATATGTATGTCAGGTGGTACGTAGGCCTTGAGGTTCCATAAAGGTCTTAAAGACTCCATGTGCAAACCGGTGGTCTGAAGGTGAATAGTTCTGAATTCTACAGTACTGAATAGTGCATACTACAATATTGCTATAGTACTAGAAATTATGCCTCCACCAGGAATCAAACCTGGGTCTCATGGATGTACATAGAGAGTCCTCACCAACCAGGCTGAGGCTCATGTGCAAGGTATTATGGTCATTATGGTTATTACCTTATTTTAGGATAATATTATCAATGTATTCCCATATTTGTTATGTGGTATTAATAGCTACATTATGTTGTTTAAGGAACTAATGTAAAGTTTATTTGGGAAATCTATTGACATTACATATAATGTTTATTTATTTTGAATGTGTTAAGACATATTTTTGAAGGGTTATAAATTTAACTATTTATGGACTTGATACAGTTGAACTTTTGTTGTTACTATTTAGGTTTTAGAGATTAATATATTATATTGGATAACTTGTGCAAACCATTTTGGTTTTGGTCAAAAATTTAGAGATAGAAAGATATAAGATTCACAATTTTATAGATGTTATGATCTGTTAAAATTTAATTGTAGTTCTCTAGGAAAAAAATTCATCTTTAATATTCTTTTCTTAAAGTAAGAGATAGAGTGTAAATTGGTTAAAGAGTAATGAAATGGAATTATGAATATGAAATAAAAAGATATCATGTAAGTATATTTTCTATTATTATCTATCTTAATCATTAAATAATAACTTAACTATATGAAAATTATATAGATAGGAAAATGTCATACTTTCAGCTTCATTTTTTATGAATCAATAGTCTTTTAACCCATCACAGATTTATTTCCTAGTGGTTATAAACATTCCCATGATTGTTTTCTCTATCATTATTTATTAGTCCTTAGGTATTAGTTTTCTCTTCCATAACCATTTTTCACTTAACATTAATTATATACTATTCAGACACCATTTATTTTTATTCAGTATTACCTTTTCATTTCTCTTTACGTATTTGAAAAAAAATATTAACACTTTTTATGAGTTGTTTTTTAATAATGGTACTTTTAAAAGTAAATAACTTAATATTTTATCCCAAGTAAAAAATTTTGAGGCTATAATTTATTAAATAGGGAAAATATGACACTCCATGATTTAAAAATGCACACTATGTTCAATATCGTATACAACACATGACACCAACCGAGAACGAAAAATGAAATATTGTTATTTAAATATGACCATTATAGCATTGTCGTTGAATTGGTGGGTAGGAATCGGATTAACTAAATTATGAAATATATATATATATATATATATATTACCAACTTAATAAATAATTATTTATTACTTCATAGGAAATAAGCAATTATTTTTTAGTAAAGGCATTTTGTTTTCCAAAATACATTTTCTATAAAAATGATTTTTATTATATTTTGTGAGTGAATAATAAAATAAATTTATTTAAATTTTAAAAAATATATTTGATAAATATAATATCATTTTTAAATCACTATATAAAAATTATATTATAGTGATGTTTTGAGATTTTTATGAAATCATTAGGTTTTCAATTAATAGTGAAAAATACTGATATTTGTAAAATGGTCATTTATTTTAATAAAAAAACCCATTATTTCTTAAATTTAATCCTAAATTAATATTATTTTATTTTATTTAGAAATAATATAATTAATTACAATGGAATCAAAAATATATTTTGTCTTGGTATAAGTTCTTTTTTGGACTTCAAAACACATTTTTTTCTAAAAAATGTTTTTATTTAATTTTACTCATATATATTAAAAGAAATTGATGTATACTATAGGAATTTAATTTAATTAAATATGATTTATTATTTTATTTATTCGGTCAAATTTATCCTAGTATGAATTTATGAGATTTTACTTAAGAATTTAATGTTTTGATGAATAGTAAAAAACAATACAATTTTTATGAAATACAGTATCTTATATGATATTTCAAAGAAATTAATGTAATTTAAAAATTTATTAAAAACTAATAAGGCTCATGTATGATAATATATTATATATATAATATAAAAATAATTCAAAACATATAAATTATAATTTCGTTCATGGAAATTATAAAAATCTTTTTGAATGTTGATGCAGTGGATGCACAACATTGGAAAAGTAAAAATTGGGGTCTTAATGATAATAATTTAGAAGGAAAATGTATTTTAAATAGTTTATTAGTCAATATTATGTTAAAATTAGGATTTTTATTTATATTTTCAAAATATTGTGTTATATAACAATAATCTTAACCAATATCTTGTTCAATGCTTGCACAAGGTGTGAAAATTCAAATTAATATATTAAAATTTTTGTCTTGTTATAGATGAAAATAGAAATTCCCTATTAATGAATATAAATGATACAAAATATCAATAATTTTTTTATGTTAATAATTACTTTTTTTTATTTTAAAATTTATTATAATTGTCTAAAACACTTATTCAATGATAGCACAGTGTATATGAAAATAGTAAAAAAAATTAACAACTTGACCCATTGGGGCCCTCCTTTACAAGGTAATACCTAGCTTCCACAACCCTAATACCACCTCCATAGACCAAGGGATGGAGACAATAGACAAACATTCAGTACTAAAATGGGAGTCATTTTCCTAAATTACATGTATGCACACACCCAACCACCTATATGTAGAAGTTCAAGGGAATGATAATAAAATATAGTTACATATAGAGTAAAAAACTTGCATATAATGACCTCAAGGGAAAAAAAGAGTGAAATAGTGGACTCCAAAAATTAAAGGGCCAAATGCATGCCCACCTAGAAAATATTTTCCAACCTGACAATATTTGGAAAAGAAAATAGAAGAGAGCCCTGCTACATATCTCAAATCCAAACCATAGTATGTGGTCTATTCAACCAAGTAACCATAGGCTCCAAAAATTCAACCACATACCTATCCATCACATACATAAGACTTGACATGTCACGAACAAGATTTATCCCATGTGCTAAGTTGGGAAGAACTAGAGATAGAGCATGACTTGTCAGTTTTTAAGCAGCCAGTGAAAATAGTGGACTGCCAAGAGAAGCTGATTTGGGGAAAGTATATTCCACTGGTCTCGGTTCTTTGGCAGCATGGAAATGATACACATTAGAATTGGGAGTGAAAGTCATGGTTTGAGGAAGAGTATCTGTTCTTGTTTTCAGATCAAGCTTTAGGTTGACTTTCCCAGACAGAAAGTTTTAATGGTTGGTAGAATTGTTACATGAATGACTTATATTAAATGTATTTTTCATTTAATTCCCATTCTTTCTTTGTTTTGGTTGTTTCCCATGCATCTTGGTGGAAATGGTGGGTTTTCAAAATTTGGTCCAAATCGTGAGCCCAATTCCAGATTTAAAAATAAATATTGTTTCTTTTATAAATCCTTCATTTTTTATCATTTTACACCCATTAAAATTCCACATTGGCCTCCCCTGACCTATTAACACCACCATGTCAATTTGGAGCCCTTATAAATCCATAATCATAATGTAATTGGGTTTTTATTTAAGGAGTTGGTTCATCCTAGAAGCCCATTTCTAGTTTTTTTTAAAAAAGTAGTTTTTTAATATCTTATTCAATTTTAATGATTTTTGGGTGATTCCACCTCTCACCACAGCCCACTGAACCTAGGAGAACCCCCATTCACTTCTCCCCCTATTTGGAGATCTTTTTCCTTGTGGTTTAGGTCAAAACGTCTGAAGATTTCACAATTCGTCCAGATTTGAAATGGTAATTTGATTCCATCATAACTCATTCATTTTTCTCTCTTTTCCCCCATTTAAATTCTCAATTAACCTTATCTTCCTTGTTCCAACCTTAATTTCATTTTTGGATATTTGAAAATTCAGCTACTGGTGTATTTGGGGAAATTTCTTCAAGATCCCTCAAGTAAGTTGGTCTCCTTAATTCTTCTTTAATTTTTCTTAGGGGTTCATTCAATGTGATTAGGGTTTATTCCATTATCCTTGAAGTCCCAATTGACCATAGGGTAGGGTTTCAAACATAGGGTTTAACCTTGGGTTTTTATGGACCAATATTCTATTTTTATGCTTGATCTATGCTCCTTGAGGTGAGGTGGTGGTTCGATTGAGTTTTCACAAAAAGGATTCAAGGTTTTAACCATTTTGGTAGGTGATTACAATATGTATGCAATACTTGTGAGCTATAATTCCATATTTATAGTATTTGAATGTTTATATAACTTTATTATTTGTTGGTTAGAGTGGATACTCAAGAGCGGGGTGAATTGAGTTCCAATTAAAATTTCCGTTAAAAACTTTTAGGATTAAAATCCCCCAAATTAAAACAGCCCGGTCAATTAAGGTAGTAGAGATATAAGTGACTTATTGTTCAACAGGTTTCTCAAAGGTTGATTACTCCTCAGTTGAATCAGTATGAGAACTAATTTGACTTTTGAAACAAGTTCACTAAATGAATTAGATATGCACACTAACCAGAACTAACTATCAGAGTGAATGTAAAAACAGATTTCTGTCTTTGCTAATATAATCACAGTGGATAAGTATAAAACATAGTAAGTGAAAGATGAACACAACAATTTAAACAAGAGGTTTAGTCTTAAGTCAAGACCTTGTCCTCTCCACTTGGTGATCACCTGCCACCAATCAATTATATTAAAAAGTGACACACAGCCTGTATCGGGATTTAAAACAGTTTTCACAAACTATCCAGGTTTTGCAGCCTCTACCACAGTTCTACGTGGGAAAATAAACTACTAATCCACACTAGTATTCTTCCATAGTTATGCATGGGAAAAAAATGTAAAGAGAGTTTGGTATGGGAATTTTTAGTATCCCTCAGTTCAAGCATAAGAGTCAGTGTGTGTAACACAGACAAACTGCTCACAAATGTAAAATACTTTAATAGAATAGAGATAAATATATTTGAAAGAAGTTTAGAAAGATCTATATGTTGGAAAATCACCTCTGGACTCTTTGGAATGAAGGAAATGAGGTTTTGGTCCTTCTCTACAAGTTGTCTCCAAAACAGAGTGTCGCAACTTCCAGGTTCTGACTACCAGATGTAGAGAGAAACAGTTTGTTGGGTTAGAAGCTATTTTGCTCATGGAATGTTCAGGTTCTTCAAATTCAGTATGTAGCCTTCCTTCGTCTTTTATGCATGTAAGTCTTTTTGTATCCTCAGGTTGGTTCGTTTATGCATGGACAGACTTCTCTTTTCTCCACACCATTGTTTATCTTCGAGGTTTCCTTTTATATATGTTCATCTCCTGTCAATAGAAATGATTACCGTTTTATAGGTACGAGGTACGGTTCCTAAAAAACCGACAACATCATTAATTACTAGCACGTGCATTAAAAGCATAAAAAAATAACCGTTATCATTATATTAATAATATTTCCAAGGTATAGAGTTTGAGTAGCAGTGACTGGTTAACAGTCATCTTCCATCGGTATCTTTCTGTCTATAGGCTTGTAATGGTGGACTTTGTGTCAGTGGATGTCTTGTATCGGTAGCTGTTACTCTGTGTAAAAGTATCTCCTCATTAGTGGACTTCATCGGTAGGCTCAAAACTAGACCTTTAACTATAGGCTTCAGTCAATAGGCTTGATCAATGGTAGACTTCAACATTAAGCTTCTAACAGTAGTTTTGTAACATCAAACTATTGCAACAGTGACCTTTCCAACGGTAGACTTATCTCAACAGGTAATTTCATTAACGACGGAGTATGTCCATCAGTAGACTTTGAACAATAGTCTACTATCTCGACAGTAGGAGTTGTCTAGAGGTAACCTTCTACTGACGGTGTACATGTCCGACTGTAGACTGGAACATTGAAGCTCTCAATAGAAGACTTAAGAAAGAGTCTGACAGTGAACTTCTAACAGAAGCCTTGTCACAGCAGTGACCTTGTGACGGTGACTCTTTGTCTGTGAGATTTGATAAGAAGATCAACGGTAGACTTGTGATAGTGACCTTGTACCGGTAGCTTATATCAGTGACAGAAGAGCTTCAACAGTAACCTTTTAGGATCCGTGACCTATTATAACAGTGAGCTATAACGGTGACCTTGAATAGAAGGCTTTTACCAGTAGCCTTTAACAATGAACTTATATTTAGATAAAGATAAATAGTAAGCTGATGCAACAATGTCCTGAGACTAATAATATAAATTGTTCCAAATAAACAATTTAAATGTAGATTAAAAATGATTATTAAATGTCTTAGTATATCATGATCAATATTTAAACATGATTTGGGATTATCAAAACATGTGAGTCCAACAATATTCCCCTTTTTTATAATCACAAATTATGCTAGTATGTATTAAATATAGATATCACATATAATAAAGTTACTAAAAAAAGATCAAAAAAGTTCTCAAGTATCAATGATTAATAAGAGTATAAAACTAGAAAATATTGGTACATGGTATTAGGGATAAAGGTAGAAAAGATTCAACATAGGATCATATTAGTATATTAGCACATTTCTCCCCAATCACATTATTTGTCTAGAATTATCAACATAGGATCATATTAGTATATTAGCACATTTCTCCCCAATCACATGATTAGTCTAGAATTAGAATATTTCTCCCCATTTTTGATTTGAAAAAATAAACACAAATAAAGAGAATAGAGAAATCTTGTAGTAATGAAATGACATTAAATGATCCAAAAAAACAATATACACCCCCTATCAAAAAGACACAAACAAACTCAATCCACATCAGCCTCGGGAAAGTGGTCTTTCCCTTTGGAAGAAGAAGAGGGAGAATGAGAAAGTTGATCAGCTGGTTTGGGAATTGCTGTAGGAATGACTGGAGGGGCAGCAACAGAAGCTCCTGTGGGTCTGTAGTGGGTAGCTCACTGAGGTATAAGTGGAGTAAGGCTTCTGATGGATTCACCAGGAGACATTGTGGAAGAACTACTGGGTTGAGATTCAAGTAAGGGAGGAGGGATGATGATAGAGATGAAGTCCACATGGAGAACGGGTAGAGGAAGGTTTCTGAAGTCCATAATAATGCTTCCTCCTCTTTCCATAGATGATATGAAATCATCCTTGTTCTCCATAAATATTTCCAAGTCTGGAGTCACCTGCCCGAACTGAGTAACTTGTTCCTTGAAGGCTCTGGTGACTGGTGGAATCTTGAGGTTTTCCAACAGAAGCTTTAAATGAGCATCCATCTGATGCTTGGAGTAAATCCTTTTATAATAAAAATTAATTTGTTCCATTATACTCTTCTGGTCCTGGGAAGCCTCTCGCATGAAGTCACTTACTACCTTCTAAACTTCTTTGGTAGTGGATAGAATCTGAGTCAATGATTGAGGATCAGGTGCACTGACATTAGAAATCTTGGCTAACTCTTCAGTGTCCACTGTCCTAAAAGATGACAGGTCCACAGGTGGTGCACTGGAGGTTGAAGCAGAAGCAAAGGAAGAAAAATGATTTATAGAGAAAGAAACAGTTTCCTTAAAATACTTGGTCAACCCACTAATAAGCTTCTTCACATCTTCATCCCGGACCTTCACATGAGGTTTCATGAATTCCTTAAAACTTTCAAACACTGTAACCATCTGTTACACCACACCTTTGATGTAGTGAATGTCTTTGTCTGTTTGGCCCTTAGAAGCCATAAGTGCTGTCAGGATTACCATTTACTATCTGAGAAGTTCCACAGACTGAGAAACATCATTGAGTTGATTTTGGCATTAAGATATTTCTTTGGATAAACTGTCTTTGAATAAAAGAGTGAACTTTAGCCATCTCAGAGATAGTCACCTCTTGAATCAAGCTCATTGCCTTTTCCATTTTATAATCCCTATTATCAAACATCGGGTGCAGATCGGTTTTCATATTTTCCAGATCATACTTAGTGGCAAGGTTATCAAGAAGGGGAACCACTGGAGGTACTGCGACAGGGTCCAAAACAGTAGGTACATGATGTCTTTTGCTTGACATATCACACTCTGAATCATCATAATCTAGCCCAAGTACCAGATATCCAGGATCTTATGACCATTCTTCAATGAAATGAAGAACAGATAGAGAGCCAAAATCCTCCCCCTCACTTAGATCTCTCTCTTGAGAATTCTCCTCTATCTGTTTTTCTCCAGCTAATTCCACAGCCTCCTCTACAACTCCAGTAGATTCAATAACTGTCTTCTCTGATGGTTCACCAGTGGGGTGAGTCTCATCCACCACGGATTCATCAATGACTCCCATATCAATGGAAGTAGATACCACTCATGCTTCCTAATCAGACACTGCCTTGTCTGTATTATCTATCAGAGGGCTCAAACTGAGCTCCGCTTCATCATTTTCCTCATCATCAACTTCAGCAACAGCCTCCTTACCTTCATCCTTATCGTAAGCCTCCTCTGTCTTATGAGAAGAATGAACTGACTCAATAGCTTCATCCTCTTCAGAGGTGTCTTTAACAATATTCTGAGATTCTTCTTCTTCTTCAGTGGTCTCAGTATCACTATCCTTCAGAACAGTCTCTCTTCCGGGCAGTTCTTTTTAAGGGCTAGCTGCTCCAAAAGCTATGTCCTTACAGGACTGTTAGGCAAATCAGGATCACTCCCATCATCAATGGGGGTGTTTTCTCTTTCAGGGTCCACAACTCCTTTAGCCTCTTCACCATTTGAATATGTAGGTTCTGGTTCACCAGGCTTCAGGCCTGGATCTCTCTTGTCTTTTGGCCTAGATGGGTGAGTAGTAGGGTAAAACTTTTCATAAAACATTCCTTCATCATTCATCCATGCCTTCTTCCAGGGATTCCAGCTAATTTTCATGAATTTTCAAATAACCTTGGAGATACAAACACTGTTCTTAGCCACTATCATATCTTCTTGATTTCTAGCTACACCCTTTACCTTTAGCACTACTAAAATTAGCTTGGCATGGAATAGGGCATTGGACTTTGATCTTGCCTTAGTCATATCCTCCAATTGTGCCATCAGTAACCTAAATAGATTAATTTTCTTTCCATGAATCAGTAAGTAGATCAGGAATATGTCCTAACACTTCAGCACTGCAAAATCCCCTCTCCTGGGACTAATCACATGCTGAACGAACTTAAAAAAAATCATGTTTTCTCCATTCATTTCAGCTGAAATGATCTTCCTTGATTTTCCATTTCCTGTTAGTTCTTCAAAATCTTTTTCATACTCAAAAACATTATTGTCTAGAGGAGCCACTCCAGAGTAGTAATCATATACTCCTTCATGAGTAACTCTCAAATAGGAAGCCCACTCAGCAGATGAGAAGCTGATTTCATTGCCATTGACTCTGGATATTAGCCTATGCACATCATCTTCATCTTCAAAATTCAGATATTCATATATTTCTTTCACAATCTTAGGGTAGTATAGTCTATTGTTATTGGCAAAGCATTCGGTCAATCCTTGGGAATCTAGTTCTTCCAGCACTAATGACTTGCTCGACAGCAGCCATTCTTCACTTAACTCCTTCTCAGCAAAGATTTCTCTCTTGGTCAGATGTGGGTTGACAGGTCCCATCGGGGTATTAATGGTGCCACTGGATTCGGATCGATTTCTCTCTGGCTTTGGCACATCTTCATTGAAAGTTGGGGGTCGCTTGGTTCTAGTCATGGAGATTGAAAGTGGTTCAAGGGCTCAAATGAGGAGTTAGGGTTTTCAGATTTTTGAGAGAAAGATTCGAGATTGAGAGAGGAAGATGGATTGAGATATGTTTTTAGCCTTTAGTTTTATCATTTAGGGATTAAAATAAAATGAAACAAAAATAATAAATAGGAATAAAAACAATTCAAATTCCCGTAAAAATAAAGTCAAATAGCGAGGTATCCAACAGTGAGATGTACCAGTGAGGTACACGAGTGAGGTGAAACGGTGAGGTGTAACAGTTAGGTTTATCAGTGAGGTCTAACTGTGAGGTATAACAGTGAGGTCTGACAGTGAGGTCCGATAGTGAGGTCTGACTTTGAGGTCTGACTATGAGGTCTAACGGTGAGGTCTGATTGTGAGGTCTAACAGTGAGTTCTAATAGTGATGTCTGACTTTGAGGTTTCCTAAGCTGAAATTAATCATTATTAACTCATGTATGATGTATTATAACCTCTAATAATTCAAAGGCTTTATGAATATATCAGCCAATTAATGTTCAGTGCCAATGAATTCAATAGTGATATCACCCTTTTGATAATGATCCCTCAAAAAATGATGTCTCACATCAATATGATTTGTCCTAGCATGAGATACTGGATTTTTGGAAATGTTAATATCAATTGTATTGTCACACTTTATAGAGACATATTTGAATTGATATCCATAGTCTAGTAAAGTGTGTTTCATCCACATAATTTGAGCACAACAACTACCAACAACTATGTATTCAGCTTCAACAATGGATAATGAAACATAATTCTACTTATTACTACACCAAGATACTAGTGACTTGCCTAAAATGTGGCATGCCCCAGAGGTGGTTTTTCTATCTAACTTGCAACTGAAAAAATAAGCATCAGAATAACTCAACAGATCAAATGATTGTCCTTTTGGATAAAATAGTCCTAAGTTGGGTGTATGTTTGAGATATTTAAAAATCCTTTTAACAGCTGTTAAATGATATTCTTTTGGATTGGCTTGAAAGTGAGCACACATACATACACTAAATATAATGTTAGGTATGCTAGATATAAGATAGAGTAGACTCCCTATCATAGCTCTGTAGTTGGTTTGATCCACTGGTTCTCCAGCTTCATCTGTATCCAACTTACAGGTGGTACTCATAGGTGTGTCACTACCTTTACTACCATCCAAAGAAAAATGTTTTATAAGATCCTTAATATATTTACTTTGATTCAAAACAATGCCATTTTTATTTTGAAAGATCTGAAATCCAAGGAAAAATTTGAGTTCTCCCATTAAAATCATTTCAAACTCATTTTGCATCATTTTTTAAAAATCAACACATAAAGAGTTTTTAGAAGATCCAAAAATAATATCATCCACATAAATTTTTACTATCAAATCATCTTTAGAAATCCTTTTAATAAAAAGAGTAGGATCATCCATCCCTTTAGTAAAATCTTTTGAAATAATAAAAGAGCTGAGCCTATCATACTATGCTCTTGGAGCTTGTTTTAAACCATATAAAGCTTTAGAAAGTTTAAAAACATGATTTGAAATATGGGTATTTGTAAAACTAGGGGGTTGTTCAGCAAATATATCCTCAACTATATACCCATTTAGAAAAGCACTTTTAACATCCATTTGATAAAGTTTAAAATTCAGATGAGCTGTATAAGCAAGTAGTATCCTAATGGCTTCTAGTCTAGCTACAGGTGAAAAGGTCTCCTCATAGTCTATTACTTCTTCTTGGTTGTATCCTTGTGCAACTAACTTGGCCTTATTTCTAACTATATTCCCAGACTCATCAACTTTGTTCCTAAACACCCATTTAGTGCCTATTATCAACGTGTCCTTAGGTATTTACACTAATTCCCAAACTTTGTTTCTTTTGAACTGATTTAGTTCTTCTTGCATAGCCATTACCCAAAATTCATCACTGATAGCATCGTTAATATTTTTGTGTTCAAGCTGTGAAAGAAAGGCTTGATGTTCAACCTGGTTTCTTAGAGAAGCTCTAGTTTGTGTTCCTCTATTTAAATCACCTACAACAACATCTAGAGGATGATTCTTGAGAGTCTTAATACCTCTAGGAAGGGTTGAACTAGATTCTTCATTGTTGTCTATTTGTTCAGAATCAGCAAGCGTAGATCCTGGAAAATTTCTAGAACTGGATACTTTTATAGGGGATTCATTATCTTTATCATTAAGGTTCAAAATTGTTAAATCTTCTTCAAGATGTTCAAGAGAGGTTTTAGGCTCATGTCGATCAGTATCATCAAATTTGACATGAACTTATTCTTCCACACATTTGGTTTTCTTATTGAACACTCTATAGGCTTTACTTGAGATAGAATAACCCAGGAAAATTCCTTCATCACTTTTGGAAGCAAATTTGTCAAGATTATCTTTATTATTAAGAATAAATACTTTTCAACCAAAAACTCTAAAGTAATTAACCTTAGGCTTCCTATTATTCCATGGTCATAAGGAGTCCTCTTTATAACAGGTCTAATTAAAACTCTACTGATAATATAACAGGCTGTATTGACGGCTTTAACCCAAAAATAAACAAGTAAGTCATACTCATTAACAATTATTCTAGAAATTTCTTGAAGGGTCCTATTTCTTCTTTATAAAACTTTATTTTGTTGAGGTGTACTAGGGGAAGAAAAGATGTGAATATATCCATTATGTGAGCAGTAACATTCAAACTCATGATTTTCAAACTCATGACCATGATCACTTCTCAGGGTCTTAATTCTAAGTCCACTAAGATTTTCTACATACTTGGAAGATTTAATAAAGTAAGAATATGCTTCACTTTTTTGAGATAATAAGTATACCCATGTGTACCTAGAGAATTCATCTACAAGAACATAACCATAGTTATTCCCATTGAGACTTGAAACTCTTGATGGTCCAAACAAATCCTTGTGAACAAACTCAAGTGGTTGAGAAGTTGAAACTTCTTTATTTGGTTTGAAAGAAACTTTGTGTTGTTTTTCCTTTTGACAGGGATTACACACTTTATCAATTGGGAATTCTAATTTAGGTAAGTCTCTAACTAAAAATTTATTAGATATCTTCCTAAGTGAGTGAACATTACAGTGTCCTAACCTTCTGTGCCACAAACAAGACTCTATGAAAATCATTTAAGTAGGAAACATTTTGTTTGGCTAAGGAATTTAAATGAACAGTATATACATTCTCATTTCTACATATAGTGAAAACTAAATCATTTTTTGAATTAAAAACATGGCATGCTTAATTTTAAAACTTAACATTAAAGCCATCATCACATAACTGAGATATGATATGTAGATTGTATTTTAATCCATCAATAAAAAGTACTTTAGAAATTAATATTGTATCAGGGTTACCAATCTGGCCTAAGTCGACGATTTTTCCTTTTACATTTTCACCAAAGGTGACATGCCCACCATCAACTTTAATTAGACTCTTGAAGTAGGAATAGTCTCCTATCATATGTCTTGAACATCCACTGTCGATGTACCATAAGGTCTTATGGGAACTCTTTAAGCAATTACCCTATAAAACAGATTAAACTTGGGGTAATTTTGGTACCCAGTTCTTCTTGGGTCCAGGGAGGTTAGATAGTAAAACTTTGGGAACCCATATTTTCTTTATAGGTTTTCTACAATCAACAAACATATTTTGATACATAAATACTTTGTTCGGTCCTTTAGAAAATTGTTTCTCAAAAGATGGTCCGGAATTAGCAGTGAACTGTCCATATTTTGGAACAAATTTGGTTTTGCTAATTTGTCTCTGTCCAGGATGATATCCTAGACCAGTTGTATATTTTGGAGCAATATGTTTTCCTAGAAACTATGTTAAGGTATCCCTACCAGCAGTTAACTTCTAAATATCATTTCTTAATTGTTCATTAGGTAATTTTAACTCTGTATTTTCCTTTAGTAGTTTAGCAAATTTATCTTTTTCTATGTCCATATTTGACTTATAATTCGCATTTAAAGCTTTCTGTCTTTTTAATGAATTATATTTCTCCTTGATTTCATTAAAAGTGTCCTCAAGCATTTTGAAATATTCAAATAATTCTTCCTTATTCATATCTTCATCATTGTGAGATTCGCTGTTATAATAAGTATTATGCACAGGGGAATTAATTATAACCTCTGATGTCTCTGTCATAAAACATAGATTGGAATTTTTGTTCTTTTCTGAGTCTGAAGCATCATATTCACTCGAACTGTCTTCCAAAGCACTCCAAGTTTCTTTCATAGCCTTTTTATAACTTTTTCCCTTATCCTCATATTTTCTCTTGAATTTCAATTTGGGGAAGTCTTCTTTCACATGACCTTTTCATTTACATTCATAACATACTATTTCACTTGTGTTCTCATTCCACTTACTATCTCTCTTCCAATGTCATTTATGATCATACTTTACTTTGAAGTTTGACTTCCTAAATAATTTCTTCTTTCGGTAGAATCTTTTGAATCTTTTGGAAAGTTGTGACATTTCCTCATCACTGTCTGAGTTTGACTCTTCACTTGTAGAACTGTCTACAGGTACTTGAACTTTTTCTTTGTCTTTTCTTTTTGAGGCAGAAGTCTTGAATGCTATTGAATACCATTTTGGTTGTTCTTTTATTTCTTGATTTACCTTGAGCTCTTATTAATACATCATCAGTTTTCCAATTATATTTTTTACAGGTAGCTTGCTGATGTCACATGATTCTCAGATTGATATAGACGTGTCTCTCCATCTGTCAGGTAGGCATCTAAGCAGCCTCATGATTTGGTCTTTGTTGTCCACTGGTTTCCCAAGCAGATTCATGGTGTTCACTATCTCATTGAACCTGAGGTACATTTCAGAGATATATTCATCAGGCTTCATCTTAAAATGTTTATATTTAATAGTATAGGTATTTAATATCATTTCTTTGAAATTGGTTGTTCCTTCATGAGAAACATCCAAAGTATCCCAAATCTCAAAATCAGTCTTACATGCAGATATTCTATTTAATTCTTCATCACACAAAGCACAGTATAAGTCATTAATTGCTTTACAATTGTTATTATAAATATTTTTAGTTGCTTGAGACCATGTGTCCCTAGCAGTAGCAGGTAATACAATTTGTTCTTCAATTGTGTTCCAGATTTTAGGTCCTAAGCTTTCAAGATACATTTTCATTTTCAATTTCCACTGACCATAATTATTACCATTAAATAAATGATGTCTGTTAGTAGTAGCACCCTCAAATCGGTTATCCATATAATATTAGGAGTTTAAAGAACTGAAAATTTAGATATAACAGAAATTTTGAGATCATTAAGATACAACTAAAATCATAGTTGAAAAGAAATTGAAGAGCTTGAAAAACTGGTTTGATGAAAATAAACCGTTGATACCAAATGTTGGGCAGAGTGGATACTCAAGAGGGGGGTGAATTGAGTTACAATTAAATTTTTTGTAAAAAACTATTACGATTAAAATCCCTCAAATTAAAACAGCCCAGTCAATTAAGGTAGTAGATATATAAGTGAATTATTGTTCAACAGGTTTCAAAAAGGTTGATTACTCCTTAGATGAATCAGTATCAGAACTAATTTGACTTTTGAAATAAGTTTACTAAACGAATCAGATATACACACTGACCAGAACTAACTATCAGAGTGAATGTAAAATAGATTTCTATCTATGCTAATATAAGCATAGCAGATAAGTATAAAACAGAGTAAGTGAAAGATGAACACAACAATTTAAACAAGAGATTCAGTCTTATGTCAAGACCTAGTCCTCTCCACTTGGTGATCACCTTCCACCAAGAAATTATATTAAGAAGTGATACACAGATTGTATCAGGATTTACAATAGTTTTCACAAGCTTTCCAGGTTTTGCAACCTCTACCATAGTTCTACGTGGGAAAATAAAATACCAAGACACACTAGGATTATTCCACTATTATGCGTGGGAAACAAATGTAAAGAGAGTTTGGTATGGGAATTTTCAGTATCCCTCAGTTCAAGCACAAGAGTCAGTGTGTGTAACACAGACACACTACTCAAAAATTTAAAATACTTAAATACAATAGATCTAAAGATATTTGAAATAAGTTTAGAAAGCTCTATATGTTGGTAGATCAGCTCTGGACTCTTTGGAATGACGGAAATAAAGTTTTGGTCCTTCTATGCAAGTTGCCTCCAAAAGAGAGTGTCACAACTTCCAACTTCTAACTTCCAGATGTACAGAGAATCAACTTGTTGGGTTAAAAGATCTTTTTCTCATGGAATGTTCAGGTTCTTCGAATTCAGTATGTAGCCTTCCTTCTTATTTTATGCATTTAAGTTTTTTTTATCATCAGGTTGGTTCGTGTATGCATGGACAAACTTCTCTTTTCTCCACTCCTTTGTTCATCTTCGAGGTTTCCTTTTAAATATGTTCATCTCCAGTCAATATGAATGATTACCGTTTTACAGGTACGAGGTACGGTTCCTGAAAATCCAACAACATCATTAATTACTAGCACGTGCAATAAAAGCATCAAAAAATAACCGTTATCATTATACTAATGATATTTCCAAGGTATAGAGTTTGAGTAGCAGTGACTGGTTAACAGTCATCTTCCATCAGTAGCTTTCTATCTGTAGGCTTGTAACGGTGGACTTTGTGTCAGTGGATGTCTTGTATCAGTAGTTGTTACTCTATGTAACAATAGCTCCTTATCAATGGACTTCATTAGTAGGCTCAACAGTAGACCTTTAACTGTAGGCTTCAGTCAGTAGGCTTGATCAATGGTATACTTCAACAGTAAGCTTCTAACGGTAGTTCTGTAACATCAGACTATTACAACAGTGACCTTTCCAACAGTAGACTTATCTCAACAGGTAATTTAATTAACGACGGAGTATGTCCATCAGTAGACTTTGAACAACAGTCGACTATCTCGACAATAGGAGTTGTCTAGCGGTAGCCTTCTACTAACGGTGGACATGTCTGATTGTAGACTTGAACAGTGAAGCTCTCAAAAGAAGACTTAAGAAAGAGTCTGACAGTGAACTTCTAACAGAATCCTTGTCACATCAGTGACCTTGTGACGGTGACTCTTTGTCTGTGAGCTTTGATAAGAAGATCAACGGTAGACTTGTGACAGTGACCTTGTACCTGTAGCTTATATCAGTGACAGTAGAGCTTCAATAGTAACCTTTTAGGATCAGTGACCTAGTATAATAGTGATCTATAACGGTGACCTTGAACAGAAGGCTTTTACCAAAAGCCTTTAACAGTGAACTTATATTTTGATAAATATAAATAGTATTCTGATGCAATAAAGTCATGAGACTAAGAATATAAATTGTTCAGGATAAACAATATAAATGTAGATTAAAAAGAATTATTAAATGGATTAGTATATCATGATCAATATCTAAACATCATTTGGGATTATCAAAACTGGTGAGTCCAACATTATTACTGAAAAAATTGGTTTTAGTGGTGTTTGTAATGAAAATGAATTTTAGTTCCATTTTTATGTGAAATTGGGAGATTTTCATAGAACTCTCTTGTTGGTTCATTTGGGGATACCCTATAATTACATAATTTTTTTTATGTTTATTAGGGATTAAAATACTGTTTTTAATGTTTATATCTTTTGGTTGTTTCTTTGAAAATCTATTTTAATGGTGTTTGTGAAGCAAGTGGGCTTTAAGTGCCATGTTTGTGTGAAAATGATGGTTTTAAAAAAGATATAACTTCTTATTTCATATTGGACTTCCACATAACTAAATTGTGGGTTTCATTAAAGGGTATTGAACTTTCATTTTGTTTTGGTGACTTACAAGTTTGCACATAGTGTGAAAAGTGGAAATCTACAAGGAAAGGGTAATGTGGTGGACGACGCTTTGAGTAGAAGAGTTACAATGTAGGCTTTGAGGAAGTCTAGTGATGAATGGACTTTGATGGGACTCTTTGATCAAATGCATATGGAGACCAGGGAGCATAGTGGAAGAGTTTTCTTGGAGAAATTTCAGTTGACTCCTTATCTCTTGGAGTTGATTCAGTGGGGACAACCTAGTTATGAGATTTTTCAGTAGTCGAGGCAGTTTCTTCAGGGTGAGGAGATGTTCTTTGATTGGTCGTTGTCTCCCGAGGGCACCTTTTACTTCAAGGGACATTTAGTATTTCCATTATCCCTATGAAAGGTGGTGATGGAGGATGGACACCAGTCTCAGTGGGATTTCCATCAGGGTTCCACTAAGATGTATTATGATGTTCAACGATAGTTCTGGTGGCCAGGTATACGATGGGACATAGCAGAATTTGTGTTGAGATGCTACACATGCTAGTAGTTGAAAGCAGAGCATAAAAGGCCCTCCGGTTTTCTCCAGCCATTACCTATTCCTACCTTGATGTTTGACAAGGTTTACATAGACTTCATTTTTGTCTTGCCCCGTACACCTCGGGGTAATAATTCCATTTGAGAGGTGATTGATCATCCGACCAAATCGGACAACTTCATTCTGATCAAAGATACAGCTAAAGTGGACGAGTTGATCAGTTTTTATCTTCAGGATGTGGTGAGACTACATGGAATTCTATAAGTGGTTTTCTCATATGGATACCCCCATTTCAATTCTTGGTTCTAGTAAGGCCATCATAAGTCCTTGGTGTCTCAGATTAAGATGAGGATGACATACCACCCTCAGACGGATGGTCAAACAGAGCGGGTGAATTAGATTTTGGGGGAAGCACTCTGTGCATGTTTTCAAGACTTTGGTGGTTCCTGGGATAGCCTTTTTTGGATTGGTTGAGTTTTTTTTATAATAATAGTTACCAATACTCTATTCGAATGGATACTTTTGAGGTACTCTATAGTCAGCCATATCGATCCCCCCCTATGTTTGGATGAGGTAGGTGAGACCTCAGTACTGGGGCTGAGTCTAGTGTAGGAGACTTCTGAGAAGGACAGGTTGACCAGGCATCTCTTATTGAAAGCTCATAGTTTCCATAAATCATATGCTGACTGGAGGGGTCGAGACCAAGAGTTTTTTGGGGGTGACATGGTATTCTTGAAAGTGTACCCTCGTCTAGGACAACGTCGATTAGGAAAGAAAGGGAAGCTGACGCAACGATATGTATGACCTTTTGAAATCATCGAGAATATTGGAAAGGTGGAATACCGGTTGGCCTTACTTTCTCAGTTGACATCTATCCATCACGCCTTCCATGTCTCCTAGATGAAGAAATAATACCCGAATTCGTTCCATGTGCTGACTTGGGAATGACTCGAGATAGAGCCTAACTTGTCAGTTTTTGAGCAGCCAGTGAAAATAGTGGACTCCCAAGAGAAGGTGATTTGGAAAAAGTCTATTCCACTGGTCTGGGTTCTTTGGCAGCATGTAAATGATACACATGATACATGAGAGTAGAAGTCATGGGTTGAGGAAGAGTATCCATTCCTGTTTTCCGATCAAGCTTCATGTTGACTTTCCAGGACATAAATTTTTCATAGTGGGGATAATTGTCACATGAATGGATTATTTTTGATGAATTTCTCATTTAATTCCAATTATTGATTTGTTTTAGTTGTTTATCATGCATTTTGGTGGAAATGTTGGGTTTTCCAAATTTGAGCGAAACCATGAGCCCAATTCCAGATTTAAAAATAAATTTCGTTTCTTTTATAAATACTTAATTTTTCAACAATTTTCATCCATTAGAATTCCTACTTGGCCTCCCATGACCTATTAACACCACCATGTCAATTTGGGGCCTTTAAAAATTCATAATCATGGTGTATTTGAGTTTTTATTTAAGGAGTTGGGCCATCCCAGAAGCCCATTTCCAATTTATTTAAAAAATACGTTTTTTTAATATCTTATTCAATTTTAATGATTTTTTGGTTATTCCACCTCTCACCCAATACCAATGAACCTAGCCGCTCCATCATGAAATTCTACACATCTTTGGAGCTCTTTTTCCTCGTGGTTTAGGTTGAAACATTGAAAGCTTTCACAGTTCATCCAGATTTAAAATTTTAATTTGATTCCTTCATTACTCCTTCATTTTTCACTCTTTTACACCCATTTCTATTCTGAATTAACATTATCTTCCATGTTACAACCTAAATTTCAGTTCTGGATTATTGAAAATTCAGATACTAGTGTATTTGGGTATATTTCTTAAAGATCCCTGAAGTAAGGGATTCTCCTTTATTATTCTTTCATTTTTCTTAGGGGTTCATTCAATGTTATTAGATTTTCTTCCCTTATCCTTGAAGTCAAAAATGAAAAGAGGGTAGGTTTTTTAACCTAGGGTTTATCATTGTGTTTTATTTGTCCAATATTCTGTTTTTAGGTTTGATCTTCTCTTCTTGAGGTGTGTTGATGGCATGATTGAGTTTTCGCACAAAGGATTCAAGGTTTTAACCATTTTGGCAGGTGATTTCCATTTTGTATGAAATAAATGTGATTTAGAATGTTGTGATTATATTATTTGAATGTTTATCTCATTTTATTATTTCTTAGAAAATTGGTTTTAGTGGTGATTGTAATGAAAATGAATTTCTAGTGCCATTTTTATGTGAAATTGGGGGTTTTTTTTCATAGAAATATCCTATTGGTTCATTTGGGTATACCCTATAATTACTTAGTTGATTTTATTTAAGTTTATTTGGGATGAACATACCTTTTTTAATTTCTATATCCTTTGGTTGTTTCTGTGAAAATTTGTTTTAATGGTGTTTGTGAAGCAAATGGATTTTAAGTGCCATGTTTGTGTGAAAATGGGGGTTTTATAAAATATAACTTCTCAGTTCATATGGTGATGCCCCATAACTGAATTTTTTGTTTCATTGAAGAGTATTGAACTTTAATTTTGTTTTGGTGACTTACAAGTGTGCACATAGTGTGCAATGTGGATATTTCAATGAGTTTTGGGTGCAAAACAATGCGAGATTTTGAGAAGTTGTTTTATTGAAAATTAAAATTCTTTTTTGGGTATTTTATGTGGTATAAAGTGTGTATAGATACTTAATTGTTTGTATGTGACCATTAGTGGTGTTTTTATATGAAAATTTATGGTTTTATCATGCTGAGATTGTTTGATCATAAAAGAGGAGGCCCGGGTACCTAGGTGAGCGGATATGTACTAGTACAACTAGTGAACCGGATGGATGTTTTCCCTGTTTCACTGAGAAAATGGATTAAAAAAATCTAAATAAACTATATGGATCATGATGGGGTAGAAATAGGTTATGAGTATGTTCCTTACTAGTGTCTCATGCCCAAGAATGGATTTTTCTATGGTTACTTTTCACCGAGGTACGATGTGTATAGGGCCCGAGACAATCTAGTTTCCTAGGGGTGTTCCCTATTTTGGTGATCATTATATTTGTGTTAATTACCCTTTAATTAGGTTGTTTTTTGGATTTATTTTACAGTATATAACATGTCTTATTTAATTGTGTTAACATTTTGAAAGTTTTAGTTTGAAAACTATTTTCAATTGAAAGTTTTATTTCTTGGAATTTATCATTGCGTTTCTTTCCATAATAAAATTGCTTTCTTTTTCACCTTATATTGCATACTCATTGGAATATTTGGGTGGTATACTATTTGGATTAGGATCAAACCCTACTTACTCCCCTTGGGTGTAATTAGACTTGGTTATGTTTGACTCAGGTAAATATAATGCCTCAGGTGAAGGCTGTTTAGGAAGTCAGTCCCCTCTCGATGCGGTGTTGTGGAGACAACTCAGGGGTGACGACCCCTTGTCGTGTGGAGTCATTGTGGCTAACTTGATACTACTTTTATTATTATTTTGTCCTCTTGTGATTTTTTAAAACCATCTATTCAGTTCTGGTTTTTTTATGACTTATTTGGCATGAAAATCTTAGATTCTTATTATTGATTTTTTTAATGTTGTATGCTTTTATACTCATGTAAATCATTCCCAAACCTAATTTATTGATACACGAACACTTGTGCTAGCCCATGGGGATAGGTAAAACCCTTCATTACTTTTCATGGGATGAATTTGGTGACGGTATTAGTGGAAACCAGATCTGGTTCATGACATGACACATGCGTCCAATAACCATATAGGGTTGAGTATATATATACCCTTTAAGATGCCTCACAAACTGAGGAGGGGAAAATAGAAGATAAGACAGAAATAGTCTGCTCAACCGGAATCAAGAGGTAAACATAATCCATTGACACAGATATATATATATATATATATATATATATATATATACTAATGAAACAAACCTAGATGAGAGAGAAATGGGATATCCATCTCACGGTCAAGCCCAGGATGGTGATTCTACCCACAACTCCAATGGGTCATCATCGATGCCCAACATCTCATATGTCTATCCAAAGAAGTCATGAGAATAGGCCTAACCTTTCCACTTATCTAAATCCTAATGGATCATAATCTATAAATGTTATAATACCCATTCCATATTAGAATAGCATGATTCCACTCAAAAGATAGAGGACCCACACCCATGCAGGGTAGTACCATCTCTATATCTATGTACTGAATATGGGGGACCCACAACCTGGTGTGATAGGGGAGTAGTATTCCCATCATTTGAGGACCTGAATTTAGGTATAATAGTGGAGCACCACCTCTTCCTAGAGTAATTATTATGGGGGACCCATTCTTTTTTGTGATAGGGGAGTACCATCTCCATAGAAGAGGACTCACTCCCTCTGTATAGGAGTACCATCTCTATCTGAACAATGAGTTTTGAGGACCCAAACCCCAATACGACATGGTAGTACAATCTCCATTGATAGAGGACTTGTTACCTAATATGGGAGCACCATTTCTATATAAACAACTATTATGGATGAATTGAGCCCTATTAAAAAATTTGAGTACCATATCCGTTGACAAAGGACCCACACCCTAATACGATTAGAGAGTACCCCCTCTAACTCAGTGTGAGGGACCCACATGGTGTGTGGTTCTACTATGTTACTTGGAAGTCTTATCCTCTCAAAATATCTCAGTTTCCATGTCACCATACATGGTGTTTATGGGGACCACATAGCATGTCTCGACAATTCTTGGCCAACCCATGTACTCATGGTCATTCCTATGTTCATTTGGTCATTCCCATGTACCTATCCATGTTCCGGGACATGTATAGGGTCATGTCCTAGCCCATGAACTAGGATTTTTCTAATCCCATGTACATTTCTATTTTTGTGTGTTTGGTTCTGTATATACCCATGTACTCTCGTAGTTCATACTAGACTATATACACTAGGTCACACAGTGTGTGGGGGTGGCCCACATGGCATGTGATTATTATCTCCACCTGGAGACCCTAGCCTCAATAGCCATGGGAATACACGACGAATATTATTCTAGACTACATGTCGTGTGGTTGGGGTTTTCCATATAATGTTATGTTCTTCACCATGGATCATAGATCCACCATTTATTATGTGATTTCTAGCCATTCACCACTCAAAAAGAACCAATATGAAGGGTAATAACACCAACCTTTGATTGATGGAAATCAGAATCTGGCCACCAGTAGGTATTCCGAAGCACATCCTATAAGCCTATTGTGTTTCTACCCTCACTACCTCAGATCATAGATCAAAAAATCCATTATTACAACCAAAAATACATCATGATATGTCCTGAAATAACTAATCTGGTCATTCTGAACACATCCACCAAAACTTTTGCGGTCTAATAATGCTCATAACTTCCTAGTAATGTCGAACTGTGGCCCCATAACCCAATAGTGATGAAAATAAAGAAAATTTGGGAAGAAGACATTGGAACAATGTTACATAAATAATAGTACAATAAATAAAGGATATAGATTATAGATCAGTGACATTAGGGTAGAGAAACATTGTATAATTAGTATTAAATCGAACACATAATTTAATTTAAAAAATGGGCTCACACAAACGTTTAAATAATCAAAGATAAAATAATATTTTATAATAACATTAAAAATCATTTAATAAGGGAATAAGTTGTATTTAACTACCCATTAATCAATTATGAATTGAACATTGGTTAAGAACACATTTTCCATTGACGAGGATGATCTGTTACATCTGCTATATATCAATCCACCTCGATCTGATCACAGGTTTTTGTATGATCTCAATCCATCAATAATGAAGGATAAAACCTCCTCTCTACATTACTAGGGGTATAGGGCTAACACTGAGGATTTTACATAATAGGATAGTTATAGTGAGAAATATGTTATGGTAGTTACATGAATGAATGAATTTAATTAATTAATTAATCCACTTAACGTACCCACCAATGACTATGTTATCCAAACATCTAGTTCCAAATAACTTTAGGTCCCACCTATGGTAAACATCATGCTTCATATTCAACTATGGTCCTAGATTTCCATTTCAAGACCCTCTTTAAAAAATATAAAATTATTTATGAAAAAATCAATGTGTGTGATATAAAATATATTTTATATTTTTATAAAATTAATTTTGGGCTCAGAGGGCCTTGGAATCTCACACCGTCCTAGATCCTAGATCTTAAAATATTCTTTAATATATTTTAGAAACTTTGAAGACAAAAATATAGTCTCTAAATTATTCCCTCATTCAAATATTTTATTCCATGAAAATTAAAAACTAAGAAAAAGGGTGGGATTACGATACCATACATGGCTCCCCTAATCCTAGGATCTCTCATGAATGCTCCCATACTAGAATATCACATGAACCATTGGAATTGTATGTTCATGCAGGATCCTCTCATGTAGATACTCAATCAACTCCAGGTGTTCTATGATGGTGGCTCCATCCTTGATGTCCAACTCTCCCTAATCAATAAAGTGTGTAGGATCATGCATGTATTCCCTAAGTTTTAACACTAGGAATACATCATGCACCCACTATAATTGTGTTGGTTAGACTATGGGAGAAGAAACCTCCCCAACCCTTTGTTGGATCTTTGAAAACCTGATAAACCTTAAGGATTTATTTTCTCCCTAAATGAATATTAACAATCTTATTCATGGGGTCACTCTTAGGAAAATATGTTCTCTATAATCGAATCCAAGGGCCTATAATGTCAATCTAAATAACATTTCTACCTTCTATAAGTTTTCCTCATCCACTCGTTGATCACATGGACATTATCAATCACCATATATACCATCTTTAGACCAAAAAGATATGTCTCACAAATATCAAACCTGAATAAGGATGAAATTCATGGTCTCCCATACAGGCCCTCGAAAGGTTTCATGCCGATAGAAGAGTGATAGAAATATTTATATGAAAACTCAACCAATTTAATGTGATCCTCCTAACTCTGGATGAATTCTAAAACACAATCCCTCATCATATCCTCTAAAACATGGATAATGTGTTCAATCTTCCCATCCATTTGGGAGTAAAATGATTTACTCATCCTCAACAGGGTCTCTAATTCCACCTATATACCTCTACCAAACTATGAAATGGACATTGAATCCTGGTCAAATAAAATTGTTGAGGGATCCCCATGGAGGTGTACGATCTCGGGAACATACAACTACCCAAAACTATCTACTGGACTCTACTCCTTAATAGAAAGTAAGTGCTCTAAATTAGTAATTAGGATAACTATCACCCATATGGAATCCTGGCCTCTCATTATCCGTGGAATCCCTGTCACAAATTCCATAGATAATCCATCCCATTTCTACTCTAGGATATCAAGAGGATACAAAAAACATACCAGAACCTATTGCCCAACCTTCACCTACTAGCATGAGAGAAACTAGGAGATGAACTTGAAAACACTCTACCTCATTCAAACCCACTAGAACTACCAATAAATATCCCTATGAATCATTCATACATTTTTATGTACATCAAATGGAGAACCATGTAACTCTATAATCACCTCCTCTCACAACGTGATCAGAACTACTATCTGTCCCTAGAAAATGAATAAGTGGTTCCATCCTCCAGGAAATATATTAGGTAAATCTCCTAAGGATATATGACCATGTAGGACCACATAGTTGATTTCTACCAACTAAGCCTCCCTCAAACATTAGAGAAGTTGATGATTCAACACCATATATTCGAGATAAGTTTCACCCCATTCCTCCCCCAAGGTCAGCAGTAACAAAGCCAACTACTCTCAGACCTCCTCCATCACGTGATACCAGGAATTCCTACTAAGGGAATATTCATCCTTGTATACATTAAAAGGATTATAGACTATTTAAAATTCATATTCCTATAATAAATTCAACTAGATACTCTATTTTAGGATCATATCTCTCTATTTTAAGGAATACCTGAGACTCTGATGCTTCGAGTAAACAACAAAGAACTCTACCAAAAGATATTTTATTCACATTACCATTGTAAACACTACCACTTACAACTCCCTGTTGTGATTTTTATAGTTCAACTTGTGGGGTATCAACTACCTCCAACAATATACTATTAATGCCTACCTCTACATCAAAACAAATCTGAAATCATCTCTAGGGGCATATTAATACAATACATACTCTATTCCCACCTTTTCTAATCTCAAAACATGATCACTAGTTATCCTTAGACTTAACTCCTCAAAAGGATTCTGAAACTACTCATTCCAATTAAAATGATTCACTTTCATCATTAGGTTCATCAGAAGGGCTAGAATCTGGTATAATCCTTCAAAAAACCACCTATAGTTCCCGTACAATATAATAAAACATCTCACCTATGACATGATCATGGGTGGATCCCCAAAAAGAACAAAATTACTATTAACTTGGCCCACAACTAAGAAAACTAATCAGTGATGGGTTCCCACTTTTCCACTCACTCTACCATGACATCTCTCTCAGCCAGAAAGAGAATCTTGTCCCATCATTCTGAAGTCACCCAAACTCATCTGGGGTGACAATTGATATGGGATCCGACCATTGAAAACCATACCATTACCAATATGATGTCATATGATATCATTCTGGTGACCAATATGTATCATTATATACTATCTCAATCAAGAGATAGATTGCACTACTGAAAGATAAGTAATGTCAAAAAAGTGTTCCCTGTATGAGACTCAAGCCAAAGCTACTGGACTAAAGTCTAAAATGGGACCTCCATATCTCAAATTAGTAGTAATGATATGAAGGAATGAATCACACCAATTTGTAATTGTACTGAATTAATTGTGTAATAAATATAGATCATAACTCAAATCATCTCAAAGGCTATAGGGTTATAAGTCTCCATGGAATATAACTACCCATGGTCCGGACCAATAGCTCCTTAAGCTTGACATGGGACACATTATGGTGGTGGTGGTGGAAGTAGCACATAACATCATCCACCACCAAAGAATCCGCCTCCAGGATCCCTAAAAACTCCCTTGTCATTACCACCTTCATAGGGTTCACAAGGCCTCGACTAAGAGATCCATGATCATAACACTGCCTCTTCTGTGGTGGTCCATCTAGTGTCTATCTTCCCTCCTCATCACATTGGGTTGGGAAATTAGGTTCTATATGACTTCCCCCATCACATGTATAATATCACCCATCTCCTGGTGGTCCTAGTCCCATGCATGGTCCATGAGCCGTATGATGACATGCCTGAGTCTAAGAATGGGTACACCTCATGTTCATCGACTCCTGTTATCTACCAGCCACTATTGATGACTTGTCCCTTGGATTCCTAATGATGGTACCATCCATATAGAATCCCTTAGATTGGAATCTCTCCATCTCCAGTTCCCACATCAGTGCACCAATGTATGTGTAAACATATAAGGGTACCAAACTAGTATGGATGTATCTATGGATACCCAACTCTAATTTCTATTCCCTGAGTAATAATGTTGAATCATTTCAAGGGAGTACCATGTAAGGTCCATAAACCTCATGTAATACTCTAAAACTATCATCTCTCCATCATGTTTCTCCAAAAGAAATGTAATTTTAATTGAGAAAAATAATGAGGGGTAATAATCCTAAAAACAAGGTTACTGAAGGTTTTACCATGAGATTGACAACTCATCATGTGTTTTCTTGAATAGAATCCCCTAATACCCAACTACTCTATGGAAAAGTCTAGATTCTAGTGTAACTTTCTTATTACTCATGGTTTGTAAAAATATGAAAACTCAGATCACCGACTCAAGACAATCCTTCACTCCTTGGGGATCTTACTCCCTGTAGATCCTTTGCGTCATCTAGCACTAGAACTCACACAGTACAATAAGCATGTGAAAATCATAGTTCTACTTTATTATTACAATATTATACTTGATAAGAGATGGTGTTTATACTTTCCTACCTTGAGTAAACATCTTGAAAGATATCCCTTGAACTGATGTCTCATCACTAATCATATGGTCATCGTGATCATGAATATTTTACCCATTTGGATGCGTTTGTGGTAGTATCCTAAATGTAGTAAACACATACCATGGTAAAATGAGAATATATATGCGGGGAACTAACTCAAGGAGGATAGTAAAATGACTCAATCATATATAATTTATGTACTAATGATCCCTTTAACCAATATCTCAGTATTTGAATCAATAAGTAGATAACCGGATTCCTATTGAATGGATACATTATCTTTTGCACCAACATTGGGTTCCCTCGACTAAAAACTACACTTATGACACTTTTACATTGTTTCCCTGAATTCCCAACCTATTATCATAAGGAAAAAAAATAGAAACATCGTCCTGGGGTTAGAAATGCTCTAATACCAATATACAATAACCCAACCCACTATCGTCACCTCCAAAATCTTAGGGCTGTTGATAGGCACCAAGTAGGAATAACTAAAATGGTATGACTTTTTCTAATGTACCTATATGCACAAACCCAACCATATCCATGTATATGTACATAGGAATAATAATAAAGGAAAAAAGAATATAATGTAAAAAACTTGAATGGAATAACCTATAGGGAATAAAAAGGAGTGTAAAAGTGAAATATGAAATGTAAAGGGAGAAATACATGCCCACACAGAAAATATGTCCCATCCTTACCACATATAGAAAGAAAATGTTGAGAGATCCTAGCTCCATATCTCTAAGCTCGACCACCATATGTGTCCTATATACTCAATTATCCCTAATCATCACCAATTTCACCACTGATTTATGCATCATCTGCATAAGACAGGAAATGTGCAGGAAAATCCAATGCACGGGTGAGTATATACATACCTTGTAGGATTCCTTGAAAACCAATGAGGGAGCAACATAAGACATGATAGAAGTAGTCATCTACACCCAAAGAAATAGGGATATAAAACCTAGTAACATAATATATATATATATATATATGTATATATGTATATTCTCATAAAATAAACCCAGAAAAGAGAGAAAGGATATCTCACATCCCATCCTAGGATGACGAGTTTACCTATATCTCCAAACATTCATCATCGATGCCTAGAATCTCATGTGTATGTCTGAAGAATTCATGAGAAGATCCCACACCTCACCACTACTCCACATCCTGAGAAGGCATAATATCAATAAGTTAGAGGACTCATTCCCAATCATAACATGATAATTCCACTCAGTGGATAGAGTAATCACACACATTTAGGGGAGTATTATCCATATATAATTATATGGAATATGGGGACACATTCCAAGGTCTAATGGGTGAGTACCATCCCTATTTCTAGAGGACCCACACCTTAGTACGATTTGAGGGTACCACCTCTACCTCGAATAACAAGTACAGAGGACTCACACTCTCTTGAGATAGGTGAGAATCATCTCTATAGATAGTGGACATGAACCCTCAAAAGGTGAGTACCATTTCTATCAAAAAAATGAATATGGAGGTCTCACTCCATGGTATAATAGGAGAGTACCATATCCATGGATAGAGGGAACACACGTTTAATAGGGGACTACCGTCTCTATCTGGATAGTGAGCATGGAAGACCCACACTCTGGTAAGATAGGGGACTACCATATCCATTGATAATAGACTTGTTCCCACAATATGGGAATATCGCCTCTATGTAAAAAATGATTGTAGGGGACCACACCCTAGAATGATAGGGGAGTACTATCTCTGTGGATAAAGGATCCACACCCGGGTAAAACAGTGGAGTACCACCTCTATCTATGAAAAGAGTATTGAGGACCTACACCCCAATGTGATAGGGGAGTATTGTATCTATATGAACTCATAAATTATCCTTCCCGATCACTATCATCATCGATCACAACCTAAATAATATTCAAACTCATAACATCTTGCATCATATCTATGAATCCACTATAAAATATACAATCACATTCTATGTGAAAAAACTATTGATAGGCTAATTGTTTTCCAAAATTCAAGTCAAAATAAAAAATATATGAGAAAGATAATTTCATAAAAAAGGAAGTACATGAAACGTACAGTACCCACAAAATTTTTGATCTCACTCTTATTCCTAGATGTGTTCTTCTCTGGATACAGCTTAGTGTCCATGTCACCATACACGACATGTACGGGGACCACATTACATGTATTGGCCACTCAGGGAATACCGATGTGCTCTTGGTCATGCATATATATTTTAGGTTGTGCCCGTGTACCTTGTCATGTACCTGTCTGTGTATAGGGAGGTGTCCCAACCCAAGTACTTGGCCATGTCTAAGTCCATGTACATGGTTGTGTCTATGTGTTTAGATGTTTCTATGCCCATGTACTCCTAGAGTACATGTCAGGAATCTAGAACTAGGTCACATTTCATGTTGGGGATTTATATGGTGTGTGATACGTATTTCCACCCTGAAAACCTAGTTTACATAGCACATTGACTACATAGTGTGGGTTCTTCCAGACTACATGTTGGGTAGTCAGGTTTTCTCAAAAATAAAATATCATCACCATAAATACCAAATCCACCAATTCCTCCACTATTTATGATTTTTTCACACCTTCAATTCCACTAAAATAGAGGATAATACTACCAACCATCGATTTCTGGGCCTCCAATGGCCTTAAATAATACTTTTTCTACCCGTAGGAATCTCATAGCATGTATCACATGCCTCCCATGCTTCTTTCATTGCCTACTCAGATCTTAGATACTTGAAACCATCATCAATACAATAAATCCATCCCAATGTACCTACAAATCACTAATATGGTGATTGTGTGCACATCCCCCATTTATCTGTGGGTATGATCACTCTCTGAACTACTTGGTAATTTCAAACTTTGGCCCAATAGGCCAAGGGGTAAGAATGTAAAGAACATGTGGGGAAGAGACGCATGAAAAAAGGTGCATAAATCATTGTCCAAGAATTATTAGACATTGATCATAGATTGGGGATATTCAGGGTGAGAAACATGTTATAATCAAGAATAAATTGAATAAAAAGTTATATTTAATAAACATGATCTTGAAAATAATTAAATAATCACATATCAAATAATAGAAGATATGAACATGTTCAATCATTTAGTAAATGGAATAAACTATAGTTGATGATCCCAACCTTGATTATGGATCGATCATTGGTGAAGAATGCATTTTCCATAAATGAATATGATACACTACATCCACTGTCTATCAATCCACCTCAATTTGATAACCATTAATCATCTGATATCAATCTGCCAACAAAGAACGATGAAACCTCCTTTCAACAATCTCAATTTGATGTGGATAACCCTATATATTTTCCATAATAGGCTATTTTTATAGAGATATAGGTTTGTAAATTAAATTAATTAATAAATTAATCCACATAACGTACCATTTAATTACTACATCATTCAAACGTCTATCTCCGACCTACTTTAGGTCACAACTAGGGTAAACCCCATAAATCATATTCAACTGTTCTCTTATATTTCTGATTCAAGACTTCATTCATGAGATATTCCATTATTTCTGAAAAACTGCATGTGCGTTATATAAAATATATTTAATATTATTATAAAATTATTTTTAGGCTCAACAGGCCCTATAATCTCATTTCACCTTAGTTTATGGCCCTAAAAATATTCATTAATAAATTTCAAAAATATTATAAGGGAAAAAGTGTCTCTAAAAAATTAAATAAATAATTTTGAAAATATTACAAATAATAATTTTAGATAATTTTGGGTATCCAAGGAATTTTATAGGAATTTAGGAATGGTAAGTGATGATATATGATTTTATATTCATATTTTTTATTTTTCATGATGTTTTCAATGTCAAAATAAATTAATAGTTTCAAAAATAAATTATTGACAATTTTAGAAAAATAATATTTTATTAAATTATTTAAAAATCATCAAAAAAATTAAAGAGAATAATTATGAAATTATATGGTCAAAATTTTTACCCCTTTTTCATTTATAGGCAAATTTTAACATATAAGTTGAATTATAACCCTTTATGTGTGAAAAATTCATTTTTGCGGTTATGGATTAAATAGGTTAAATAAGGGGTTAAAGGAAAGGATATAGTTTAAAATAATACTTAAAAATGAAAAAAATATTGATTAAATTAATTTCAACCATATAATATCTTATCCTAGAAATTATATCCACATTAATATTAAAATTAAATTATTATATTTGAATATTTTTGATTAATTCCATGTCTGTCCTTTCGTTGACTACTAAAAAGGAACAACCTCTCCTCTCTTCTATACACTTCCTAGAGGCTCTTATTTAGATAAATACCTACCAAATTATATTCCCAACATCCATATCCATGTTCTATTGGTTATGTTTTTATAGAAATCCCAATCCCAGGGTCCGTAAAAGGATATCTAAAGGAGTTCTTTAAAAGATGATGTAATTTCCTTAACCGGTCACATTATTTTTTACTTCTTATTTTTACTCCTCTAAATATATGGTATTTAAAATATAATAATAAATTAATCATCCTAATTATAATGAAATTATATTATGATTATTAAACAATTATTATCTATCATATTTTTCTTGAAATGAAAAATGATATCATCGCCCGTGTGTACATATGGAATATCACCTCCACAAAGCCATGCGATTCTTTTATTATTTATGCATTATATAGATGTGAATATGGGTAGATTTAATAAATATATATTATATATATTAAATAATAATTAATATATAATGGTGAATTACTATTTACCATTCATTCCTTCAAGCTGTCGAACACTGAAAACAACGTTCAGGCGTAAGTACAACCTACCGTCTCCATGAATGGTTTAATTCAATTTTATATCTCAACATCTTCTAGATTACTATAAACACATTTATAATGATTAAAAAATGATATTTATATCATTATTAAAATTATAGTGAAAATTTAACGATGATAAAATTATAAGAACAGAAACTACCGAACCAAAACATACATAAAAAATGAAGTAGGTATCACCCAAAACTGTGATTTTAATAAAAAATTGTTAATAAGAAGATGATAAAATATTATATGTTAATATTATATGGTATTTTATATATTATCATGGTTTTTTAATATATTTATAATAAATATATATTTATTATACGGGATGTTTGAACGCATATGAACGAAGTCAAACATGAAGTAGGGGTTTATTTTACAATCTCATTATTATTCAGGATTATTTTGGTTAAAGTATCCACTAGGGGAATTATTTACCTTTTCTATATTAAATACAATATATTTTATAATCCTAGGCTTATTTATATGAATTAAAAATTTTCATTGAATTTTCTTATCTTTAATTACCCAAGATACCGAACTAATGTATTTATGAAGGATGAATTTTTTTCCAATTAGTTGGGAATCTATTTCATCCCTGTCCATATTTTTGTTTATTTTTTTAAAGAATTATTTTAGTATTTTATAATAATTTATTAAATAAATTTTTATCCATGTTTTAGTTCTTATAAAATTATATGAATGGAATCTTTTTATCATTTTCCAAATGAGGTACTTTTTACTTTTACTAAAAATGTTAATGGAATTATGGTTTTAACATACACATCATGAATGGAATTTACCAACTTCATGAACTCACAATAATTTTAATATTCCATTATATGATTCCATATTTATTTTTAAAGTAAATTTTTTACCTAATATTATAAAAATATTTTGTTTTTTAAACTGAATTTCAAAGTGAAAAGGGTATTGTTCACATGAATTTTTTTAATGACATTTTTATGGTCTTTATATTCATTAATAAAAAAATAAATTTGTTTTAATTATAATATAATTTATATATTTTTTATTGATACCATAATAATTATTTCCTGGGATTTTTTATGGTTAGTTTTACCAGGGAAGGGTTTATATTCCTTATTCCAGTTATTCGAATATAGAAAAGTTTTGATTCTTATGGTATATTAATTAAGTTGTATTTCTTATTAATATGATGAATAAATTGTAACTATTAAGTGATGGGAAGGACATAGAATTATTTATCCCCTAGATTTATATGTTGTTCATATGAGATATATCAGGTTGGTTATTTGGCTGAGGCCCTACACATTTTTGTAGAGATCTTTTCATGAGACCTTGATTGTATTTTACGATGTATTGTCATGAGGCATAAATTGTAATTTTTAAATGTCTAACATTATGAAATCCATAATTATTAAATAAATTATTTATGTCCATTTGATCATTTTAATTTTTATTATATCAATGTATAAACATCAATCTAATGTGATTATTTGAATGTAAATACTTGATCATCATTTTTTCTTACCATATTATTCTTTATTCTCAATTTATTGATTAAATGGAATGTGTTTATGGTTATTTACCATTTCATATTGATTATTATTAATTTATTCCAGATATATTTCCATATATGTTACCCTTACTAATCATTTGACATCACCCTTCATTTTTCCCCAGGATGAAAGGAAGTGTACTATGATCGATATGAATGTATATTCTAGAGAGAATAATGATTTTATCAGATAAAGTAGATTTTCATATTTTATATTTTCAAATTTATGCGACATTCAAGTATATATATAGATTAATAAGAATCTTATACTATTAGGTCCTTCGGGATGAGATTCCGTGTATCTAGTGTCAATGTTATCATGTAACCCCCAATTCTAGGCCTCTAGAGTTGGGGTATTTAAATAGAACTTGATAGAATATTAAGTGTCATTGAATTTATTATCCATAATTTTAAATTTAAAAATGTACCTTGGGGGATTGATTGATCAAAATTAGGGGTTTCAATACAAATATTATGTTTTTATTAAATAGAGTAAAATATTAAATACTATTTTAATAGGGTTTTGGAATGAAATGTTAACTACAAAATTTCTTTTAGAGTTAGTTTTTTAGTTTAATATAATATATTTATTATTTTATGATGATTTCAAGTAATTAATTCCTTGATTGAAATAATTTTTAGATGTTTTTAAAATATAATTTCATTTGTTTTAGTTTTTAACAAGGCTTCTCTATATATAAGAATAGTTTAGAATATTATAGTGAGAAGGATAGTTTTTAGAAGGTGTGAATATATATATATATATATGAAATATCTTTAGGGTTTAATTAATCACTAAATATTTATATATTGGGTTTCCAAGGTATGTCTCTTTCATTAAGAAAAATCATTTAGTAGCCTAACTTATATCTTATTCACACTATCTTAATAATTAAATTTGGATTCCAAATTTCATTATGTTATTATTCTTATCATTACATTTATGATCTAATATGATTTTCATAATTTAATTGATGAAATTAACAAATATCATATAGGGAAGGTTTAGATCAAAAAATTATATATTCAATTCAAAGACCTTAATTTTTGAATTATACAGAATGCTTTTAGATATAGGATCTAATTGATCAGATGATTCCATTTTATTTAAACTCAAAAAAATAAAATTAATGGATATCAATAACTATTAGAAGGAATTTTTAGAGCTAATTTTTATGATTTTTTAATTGCATTCATTTGGTTGAATCATGATATGAACAACTTATCCATAGATATCCCAAAAAGATAAGGTTATAATGGTATTTAAATATAATTTATTGGAAATTTTATTTAAGAGAAATATTATATGTAAATTCTTTATTTTAATATTTTCATTTTTAATTTGGCCAAGTAAATGAATGAATTATTGAAAAAAATGCAAGATATTAATATAGAGATAGATACTTTTCATACATAAATATTACATCATTTTAGATGAATATTCAATTCATTTAATAATAATACATGCCTCAAAACTATAAAGGTTTATTATATTTGTAAACAATAAAATTTCCTCAAATGGTACATAAAACATCTAAATAATTTCAAATTATTTTCTTCACAACTAGCACCCTTCTTTGACATGTCATACTTAAAACATTTCTTCATAACCTAAGTAAGGGAAACTTAAGAAATAATGAGCTAAGATTTCAATTAATGGTAAACATAAGAGATATAAATATACAATCATGAGTGAGAATAAGATAAGAATAATGATATGATAATATGATCAAGACTTACAATAATCAAATGTACTCATTCAAAGAACAATAATCATAAAACATGGACTATGGTTTTATCAGACAAATGACATAAGATATAAGTGTGTAGAATCATCAATAAACGATCATTATCTAGAGAACATATCATAATCATAAGATATATGTTTTTTGTACACATAAGCATATAAAAACGTTTTATTTTTCAAGGATCCCTACCAAGACTAACATAGTGGATTGGTTTCACTCTCCATATCATTATTTCCTTAGTCAAGATTCACTACTAAGGCTATCATATTGGAAAAAGTCCCTTATGGAGCTGAGATCACTCCTAATTCTTGTGATTATTATCTCATGAGATATTATTATTTATCTAATACATTGGATAAATATATAATTTTATCCCACCACTCACATAATGAAAACCATTCTTATGTCCCCCACAAGGTCAAAAATAATTCAACATATTATTACATCATAACATGTGGAAATGATACATGTTTTATAAACCTTTAATTATCAAAATCATAAAACATCCATTGAAAGAATAAATATGGAAACATTAAATCATATCTATATTAAATCAAAATAAACCTAAAATGGTGTTTTTATAGATAAAAATAATTTTAAAAGATCACAAGAACATTTCCTGAGGAAAAAACATTTTTCATTGAAATAAATTATTTAGAATATAATTATTTTAGAAATTATAATGAAAAAAAATTCAATAAAAATAAAAAAGAGGAAACATGTAATGGAATATTTAATGAAAAGTGGGCTCATGAGGGTGGGGAATTTCATGCATGAAATGTATGTTAAAACATAAATTTCGTAAATATTTTTTGTAAAAATTCAAATGTACCATGATTGGAAAATGATAAAAATGTTCCATTGAAACCATGGTAAGGAAAGTAAAATATAATGTAAAAAATTAATTTCAATAAAAAATTTATAATAGTAAAAACATTCAGGAAAATTTATTATAAAAAACATGGACAAGGAATAAAAGATTCCCAACCAAAGGTAAAAAAAAGTTAAGTTTCCCTTAAAAACTTTTGTTCAGTCACTTGAGTACTTCAAGGTAGGGAAATGAAATGAAAAATAAAATCTAAAAAACCATTGTATAATAATAATATTATAATAATATTTGGGCAAGATTGCTAACGAAATTTCATCCTCAATAAATTTAGGCATAAAAAATACTGATAAAAATGAGATTGTAACATAAAACCATTTCCTCTGTGGTAAATTTTGTTTCTTGACCCCCATAAAGGAAATAAAATAAAATAAATCATCAGATATCATGAAAATATGGATATCTAAGATAAAAAATATCAATTTTCAATATTTACTCCTCATAAAAGAATATAGTTGTATAATTTCAAACATGTCTCAATGAAAGAAATTGAGACCAACCCTTATGAAATTAGCAATTTTTTAATTTAATTTTTTTGGAAGATTGAAAATAATACGGTTATATAAAAAATAAATTAGTTCATATCATATGGTTAGTATATTCACCATAGGCATAATAAATCATTTCATCTCTTTAAAACATTTCTCAATGAAGAGAAATTGAGATGAAACCCTTACCTCAAGTCCGTCTTATTTTGTAATCACCCTAACCTCCTATATAAAATATTTAAATTTATTATACTTTATAAAAAACATTTGTATACATATAATGACATATTTTGTCCACTTACATCATTTTAACACTCATTTATTAATAAATCTATACTAAATACGTCATTTTGGGAGTTAAATGATTCATTTTTCATATACGTTTTAGGTCAACGGTTATGGGAATTGTTCATTGATAAATTCTTCTATGACGACCCGGTCCTAATCTACCAGACTCATCTCATATAAATTATGTGTAGTTTTTTCTTCATAAAAGAAACATAATAAATGCACAACATTTAAATTACATATCATGATCTTTTGCCGATCTAGTTTTCATAGAATTAGAAACCAATAATATATTCCCTCGTAACTGTAAAAAAAAATTAAATTTAACAAACAATAATTATTTAGGACACTACTTCCACAATAGAATTTCATATCAGAAAGATTACTAAATATGTAAAAGTTAATATAATACGTTGGGTGAGCATTAAATATGCTAAGTAAGGGGGTTTTTAAAATGATTATGAAAAACCGTTAAAGAATATTTTTTTTGAAATAATATTATATTTTAAAATATATTTAAATACATAAACTTCAAATTATATTTCTATATCACTGAATATATTTAAAATTTTTGAAATATAGATTTCATAAAATAATTATAATTGTCATATCATTTGGGAACTATCCTTTGAATATAATAATTTTCTAGTGGATTATTCCCTAATACATGGATGACTATAATTAAAAACCATAACATAAGGACACTAGACATAAATCATGAAGAAAAAAGTTACCTTAAATCTTATGTGTTCACGACCAATATCATAGCATTCATCATACTTGTACCAGTTTGAATTAAAACATTTTCTATAGTAGTGCATTTCTCAGTTCCATCCCAAAACATTTCTAAATCATGTATATATAATTATTTCCTTTTCTAGAAAATAATTTTACTTATAACATGACATAAAACATTCTTAAAAAGACTTTTCTGAAACCATTTAGGACAATCCCATTCTTGAAATAACTATTAATATTTGAAATATATAATTGTATGAAACATGAAATAAGTGTTTGCATGATCTCATAATGTGTGGAATGTCACATATGAGCTAGATGATGGCCATACATATCAATGCCTGAAATTTTAGAGGAAGCACATGAAAGTTTTCACATAAAATAATATCTTGAATTATAATTGTGCATAAAATGATAAGAATTATTAATGAACACATGTAATTTTGTAAATAAGGTGATTATAGGAAACAAACTTTTACTTACATTTTAAACATTAATTTGATGGTTGAAAATACCATTTATTACTTCTAAAAAATAAATAAGGAAGATTACCTATACTTAAACATGTTAATATATATTCATATATATATATATATATGTATATATATACGCATATATATATAAATGGATGGAAAACATTTAAAACATAAATCCCTTACAACCGTAGGTTTTAGGAATTAAGTTTTTAAAAAACCCAAATATCATTTATTCTAAAAAATGATTGGTATATATGTGTCTATATGCACACCCCCCCACACACATATATATAAATATATATATAATTTTGTAAAACAAAAGTAATTTGATAAGATAAAATAAACCCTTACAAAAGATCGGTTCTAGAAATTAAGTTTAAAACCAGAACCCATTATATATATATATACAAAATCGATTGATATATATGTGTATACATACATGTACACACAACACACACACAGATATATCACCTTGGTCAAATAAATTTTCTGAAAAACAGAAATATACCCTTACCAACTATAGTTTAGAAGTTAAAATTTAAAACATAACTCTCATCTGAAAATATTTAGTTATATTGATAAATATAGATTCATATACATATATATATATTTTTAAAACAACATAACTTGATCAAAAATAATTAAACCCTAACTTTATTTTGGACCCAATGAGGGACTAAAACTTCTGAAATTCGAGCAGATTGAAAATGGGGACTTCGTAGTAAGAGGGTCTGGTGTTTTGGTGTGAAAAGTGAGGGTTTAAGTAATAAAGGATGCATTAATCAATCTCAGATAGAAAAATGAACATGGTATACCATGAATTTTGAGAGACAAGAAGAAAGGTTAATTTAATTAGGTGTTTTTGTTAGATTCAAAAGATAACAAAATAAAATTTGTATATAAACCATTATTCCAATTAAAAAAAAGTAAAGTATTTATATTAAAATGGTGGCTTCCTTCGGAAGTTGGGTTTTGTAAAAAACAACCATACATGGATCTGTGAATCCCTTTTAATAGGAGACAGCTTGATGAATTCCATTTAAAATATGAATTTTAGTTTAGTTTACCAATTATCACACTAAATTTAATATTATATTTTCAAAAAAATCATTCCAAGTATTCAAGTTATACATTTTATTTTAATCATTGATTCATATTTTTTTATTTTTTTTTCTCATGATTCCTCTCCTGTCTTTTCTTCATTCTTATCTCAAAATGTTTTTCAACTCAACACCACATTTCACCTTTTAACACTTTTCATTTTTTTTATTTGAGTCATGTTTACTTTTTTTTGTTAAATGATTATATATTAATATCTTCATATTTCTTTAAAAAATTCAAAAATGTTTCTTTTTAGTTAAAACAAAATAATTCAGAATAAAATAATAATAGATATATTAATATAATAAAAACAATAATATATATATATTTATAAAATCATATATATTGTTTTATTAAAATATGTATATATATACATAAAAAAATATAGGTATATGTACTTATAAACTTGTACTTATATATATACATATTAAATAAGGTTTTTATATATTAAATAATTATATATATTTATAAAACAAAAGGTGTATCTTTTTTTATAAGTATAAATTCGTTTATATATATATTATTATTATTTTAGAATTTATAAATATATATATATATATATATAAATTTTTTTATATAAATAATTCAAATTGCATTTTTATTTAAAACATAAATATAATGTGCGTTTTTTCATAATATAATAATTATATATGTTTATAATTTCTAATTTTTACAAAACAAAAACATTATATCACATACATTTATAAAATATATTATCTTATGAATTATAATAATAATTTTATAAAAAAATTACCTTTAATTAATATTATTATCTTTTAAAAAATTCTATTAAATAACCTTTTTGATAAAAATAAATTTTATTTTACAAAAATAATAAAAATAGTTATTTTAAAAAATAAAAGAAATATTAATTTCTGGAATAAATTTTAAAACTATAAATAATAGGAATAATTAATTATATATATTGAAATTGAAATTAATTAAAACACATTATTTTCAAATATTAATCTCTAAGAAAATTTTCTCAAAAATATTTTTAGTTGGCTTAAATTATAAATTAATTACATTAAATAAAATATTTATTTAATAAAAATAAGTTTAGAAAATACTAGGATGTTACATTAACCCCTCCCCCTGAAAAGAATTTTGTCCTCACAATTCGTTCATGCACATTGAGAAAAGAATTTTAAACATGAGGCATATTTAAAATTAATAATTATGTTATAATTTTTAAAAATTATATGGACCGTTTCTCTAATACAAAATTTGACGACCAAAACCTGAGCTACCAAAATCATCTCATAAAAGTGTAGTGTACTCTTTTATTTATATAAGAAACATAATAAACAGACAATATTTAAATTACATATCTGGATCTTTTACCGGTCTAGGTTTTGGAGAACTAGAAACCAATAATACATTTCCATATAACTGTACCAAATTTTAATTTTGATAAACAATGATTCTTCAGGGAACTGCATCCAGAGTAGAATTTCATCATAGTAAGATTTCTAAACCAGTAAAAGTTAATATAATACATAGGGTGAGTATTAAATATGCCTAGTAATGGGGTTTTGAAATCATTTATGATAAACCTTTAGAGAATATTATCTTGAAATAATCTTCTATTTTAAAATATATTTAAATACATAAAATTCAATGTAGATTTCAAAATCATTTAAAATCCATATAATTTTTGAAATAAGTATTTTAAAAAATAATTATAATTGTAAAATCATTTGGGAATTATGCTTTTAATATAATAATTTTTTGGTGGATTATTCCCTAATACTTGGCAGACCATAATTAAAAACCATAATGTAAGGACACTAGACATAACTCATGATGAACAATGTTCCCTTAAATCTTATGGGTTCACTCCCCATATCATAGATTTTTTCATACTAGTGCCAATTTGAATAAAAAATTATATGGAACTTCTTTTCTTAGTTCTAACCCAAAACATTTCTGAATCACATACATATAATTATTTCCTTTTCTAGAAAATCTTTTACATAGAAGATGACATAAAAAAATATTTGAAATAGATTTATAAAACCATTTAGGGGAATACCATTCTTATAATAACTATTACTATTTGAAAACTATAATTATATCATACATGAAATTAGTGAATGCATGCTCTCATAATGCGTGGAATGTCACATATGAGCTAGATGATGGCCACACCTATCCATGCAGGATAGGTTAAGGGATATAGATGCAAGTTTGAACATAAAATAACAGCTTTACTTATAATTGAAAATAAAAATGATAAGAATTATTAAATAACACATGTAATTTTGTAAAAAGGTGATTATAGGAAATAAAATTTTATATAAAATTTAAACATTATTTTGTTGGTTTACTACAATAAAAACTGGGTTTAGCGGCGGTTTTGTGGTGGCAGTTCACAAAACTGCCGCTAAACGTTTTCGCCGAAAGGTTTCGCGACGGTTTTTAATAAACCGCCGCAAAACCCATATTTTTTTAAAAAAAAACACGACCCTTCCCTAACCCCACCCCGCGTTTCCCCTAAACCCTCGATCGCGACCCCTTCTTCCCCTAACCCCACCGGACCCGGCGACCCCACACCCTCCCTTCTTCCCCTAACCCCCGGCCCCAGCGACCCCCAACCGCCCGGCGACCCCCGCGCCCTCCCTTCTTCCCCTAACCCCCCCCCCCCCCCCCCCCCCCGACCACGGTGACCCCCAACTGTCCGGTGACCCCGTGACCATCTTGGGTGAGATTAATTTTTAATCTATATATGTACTTCTTCACATTGATATTTAATGGATTCAAATTGAGTTATTAGGGTATGAGTGACTTTATGATTCTTATCTGTATGTTTAGATCTAATATAAATGGTTTTTTCATAAAGAATGAATTTATAATGATACTGGGGAGGGAAATATTAAGGACCAATATGGGAGGAATTTAATTAGATATCTCGATCATATCCTGGACAGATTATAAAATACGTATTGACTCAAACAAGTTGAGGGACTACATCAGGTCAAGGTGGTGCACTTAAGGTAGATATTTCCTCTTCTAAATAACATTATTTCTTAGAATGTTACCTCAATGAAATTCAATATTAATTCTCTAATGGTTTTTGTCCTCTTACATTAAATTTGTGATTTTTTTCATTTATAGAGGTTTTCTTAATAGGTTCTGAAAAAGGGGGGTAATGGATATAATGATGTATTTTCCCTTATTATCAACACATAGAGTTGGTGGTAGTGGTATCTTTGGAAGTTTCCAAAGCACTTTATCTGGAATTTTTTCATGGGTGTGTATACCATATTAGCATGACTTGGGCCATGGAGCATCTTCTAATCTTGCATGTTCTCCTCTTGATTCATTATTAATATCATGTTTTTAGGTTCTAGAATACCCCTTCATAATAAAATATATTAACCAAATCACCAAGAGACCCATTTAATCATTAAAATTTATAAAATATAAAAATTACCATGCTTTTCCAATTATCACATATGTGGTCATCACAAACTAAAATCATGGAAAATATTTATAAAATGCGGTTGATGATTGGAAGAGTTTATGATTCTTAGAGATTAATGATTCCCATAAAGAAGAAAATAAATAAAATTAGAGTTATGATATGATATCAATTGAGACATGAAAAATATAACATTGGTCATACATAGAGATTTTTAATACTATTATAGACATGATTCTATCATATGGGGTTCTGTTTTGATAATTTTCACATTGTAGGCATGGTTCAACTTGTTTCTTAAGATACTCCATTGATGATCCTTGGGGATTTTCTCAGGTTGTATTTATTGAAAATTGGATCTTGGATGATTGTGATTATATTTAGAGATCATTTGAATACAATGGAATGAATAAGTTATAAGAAATAAATTTTAATTCTATGATAACTATGAAAAAAATTCTATTTTGTTAGTGAAAATGAAATATGGGGGTTTCAAGGTGAAATGACCATTTCAGTAGGCATTTCAACATTGATGTTTATCACTGCAACATAGATTATGGTTAAAATACCATGGTTGAGGGAGTTAACACATAAGGTTCTGGTGGTAATCCATAGGGATCCCAAAATGGTCATTTCAATGGTTTCTTCATACCATGGCGGGAATGTGAAATGGTTAGGACTGGATTTCAATGTTTTTTAGGCATCCACCATAAGGATTGAATTTTTTTTGTAAATTTTACCATAGTAATAATACATTAACACTGGAATAATGAATTTTTTTTATAATAAATACATATATTATTAAACTATATTGAAGAAAAATGGATACTGGTGACAATACTATAAAAACTGGGTTTAGCGGCGGTTTTGTGGCGGCGATTCAAAAAACTGCCGCTAAACGTTTTTGCCTAAAGGTTTCACGGTGGTTTCTAATAAACCACCGCGAAACCCATATTTTTTTAAAAAAACATGACCCTTCCCTACCCCCACCCTGTGAAACCCATATTTCTTTTACACCCTTGTTTATCGCTTTATTGCATACACTATATGCTCATACTAGACATGTTCCAACACCATTGGTGGTGGAATACTGAGTTATACTTACCCTATTTTGGCCACTATTTGGTACCTTAGAAGATTTCATGGATGCCGAATGATATCTTTAGTTAGAACATTTTATTTATCACCATGGGATTCTCAAACATGTTAACAAAGATCTTCATAAGTTCTGAACTAGTGTCACTTACTAAATATTTTAAATTTATTATAATTGAATTAAGTATATTAGTTTTTGTAAAAGTTGTAAATTCATTTCTAAATAATTACTTCAAATTAACTGAGCTTAGGACTTGAAATATACATAAATGTTTGAAGTAAAAATTGGACATGTACTTTGTATTATATGAAATCCAAATTTTATGGTTTGCATTATTTTTTTTAATATGAGTTGTTTTAAATATTGAAGATAAATTTTTATAGTGCTAAACACAAAACATATTTAAGTGAAAATAACATACATCATTCATTAGTTTTTAAAAGAGATTTTAATGAGAACCCCACTATGGAAATCCAAGTGGATGAATTAAAATTGCACAACCTAATGATATAACAGATAAAAAAGGTCTCTCCAAATTCAAGGAAATAAGAAACACTATCAAATTCAAAGAGATAGGTAAATTCAAATAGATAGTGAAAAGATTGAAAAACATAAAGAGCGATAAAACATGACCAATTTTCATGAACTGACCTAGGCTACCCATAATCCAGGTGCCCAAGCTAGCCTGTGATTAGTCTCAAAGGGTATCATATAAGGGCTAAATATTTCTAGTAATGTCGTTGTACGAATGGTATGAAAATCGTGCATCTTTGGTGTGTTCAATGACATCACTTTCAATGGGGTGTTGTTTGAGGCAACATAAATGTGTGATCGACAGTGTTATGATAAGTGTGTAACCCGATATTCATACTGCTCCACAATGAGGTGTTGATGTTGTCTCCTAGGGACCAGACTTGTTCGGTTTTTCTGGGCATGCTAAGTAAGTGGTTTATGTGATCAATGTATCATCTTTATTATATTATGCATACTTTATGATCAATGGGTCATCTTTATTATATTATTTTTCTGTAATCTTACACTATTTAATATTTGAAACTCTTTCTCTATTTAGTAGTAACTATGTGTTTTAATTTTTTTTTATTTTTTAGGCATATTGTGATATACATGGATAAAAGATGGATCACAGTACCGAGGAACACACCTCAATATGTTAACGGTTTGGATGAGTTTTTAGATCTTGCAATTTCTAATCGATCCGTTGAAGGGAGAATAAGATGTCCATGTCCTAAATGTAAATTTAGAACATGGTTGAAGAGAGATGAAGTTTATGAACATTTAATACTGAAGCAATTCCCTAATCAATATTTTTTTTGGATTTGGAATGGATAATTGAACAATACAGAAAGATTGAGGACTGATGTTAATCCACAGAATGAGGTCCCAAGTTCATCGAAAATGGAAAATGAAATGCAAAACTTCATAAATGATGCATTCGGAACTTCAAGACACCACTATGAGCATCAAAACATATCAAAACAACCAAAAGAGGGTACTATAAATTACAACGCGACAAGTGATTTTTTTGAGACTGTAACACAAGCAGATCAAGACTGTAACATATCATTGGATCCTCCTCTTGATTCTATGGACCCAAATGTAAGGGAAGACTTTATTGAGGAAAATGCGTTTCAGGATTTAGTTGATGATGGAAATCAAGAGTTGCATAGTGGGTGTTTGAAATATTCAAAGATTTCATTTCTGCTGAAGTTGTACCATATCAAATGTCTATGTGGAATTACAAATAAGGAAATTTCCATGTTACTGGAATTGATTTGTGATGCATTTCCTGAATAAAAAATCCTAGAATATTTTTATGATATGAAAAAAGTTGTTAACAAGATTGGTCTGAAATATACAAAAATACATGCATGTCCCAATGATTGTATGCTTTATTGGGGAGATGATTCAAGTAGACATAATTATAAGAAATGTTCTTCTTCTAGATGGCAGTCAAAGGGTGATTTTGGAAGTCTCACTAAACATAATTTCATGGAGAAGAAGAAAAGGAACACACCTGCAAAAGTTTTGTGTTACTTTCCTTTGAAGCCTTGATTGCAAAGATTATTCATGTCATCAAAAACCACCAAACATGTGAAGTGGAATTCTGTAAATAATAAAAATGTTGGGTTGATGATACATCCAAGAGATTCCCAATCGTGGAAGACATTTGATTCATTACATCCAGATTTCTCAGCTGATCCTAGGAATGTTCAATTGGGATTGGCTGCCGATGGATTCAACCCATTTGGTACTTTGAGTACCAGTTATAGCATTTGGCCAGTTGTTTTGATCCCTTATAATATGCCACCGTGGATGTGTATGCAACAAAAATATTTTATCATTTCGATGATTATTCCTAGAAAATAAATGCCTGGAAATGATATTGATGTATACCTTCAGCCTTTGATTGAAGAATTGCTGGAGTTATGGAGCAACGGTGTTGAGAAATTTGATGTTTCTTCTAAAACAATGTTCAAAATGCATGATGCTTTAATGTGGACCATTAGTGACTTCCCTGGGCTTGGGAATTTATCTGGTTGGAACACTTATATGGGTTTGGCTTGTCCCGTTTGTAACTTTGATTTCGAGCCCAAACGGCTACCTCACAGTAGAAAATGGTGCTTCTTGTGCCATCGAAATTTTTTTGATTCATCTCTTAGATTTCGGCTGAACAAATCAAAATTTAATGGTTCAATTGATCGTATACCACCTCCAAAGTTGTTAACCGGTTCTGAAATATTGACACAACTTGAAAATGTTAAAACAGAATTTGGAAAGGTTCATCATTTGAATGATAGCGGAAAACAAATGCGAAGTGCATTGTCAAGTGAAATCAGAACACAACAATGGGATAAAAAAAGTATATTCTTCAAACTTCCGTATTGGGAGTTTAATTTTTTGCGCCACAATCTTGATGTGATGCATATTGAGAAGAATGTATGTGATAATTAGATTTTTCACATTACTTAATGAGCATGGAAAGTCAAAGGATCATATCAATGATCACAAAGACTTACATGTAATGAACATAAAATGTGATCTCTGGCCAGATGAGAATGAAAAGAATGCTCAGGCCATTTTTTCAATGAAAAATAGGGATAAAGATGTGTTCCTTAGAATTTTAAAGAATGTGAAGGTATCTGATGGGTATTCAAGTAACATATCAAGGTGTGTTGACTTGAAGAACCGTAAGTTATATGGATTGAAATGTCACGATTCACATATTTTGTTTCAACAGTTACTACCATTGGCATTGTGTACATTATTACCTGAAAAAGTTACTGCTGTTGTACTCCAATTCCGCACATTTTCAGGCAATTATGTGAGAAATATCTACATCCATTTTAGCTTGAAAACCCCCAGGAGAGGTTTTTATTGACCCTTTGTACAATGGAGATGATCTTTCCTCCATCGTTTTTTACTGTCATTATGCGTTTAACTATGCATTTGGTTGAAGAAGCAAAATTAGGAGGCTCCGTTCATTATCGATGGATGTATCCAATTGAGAGGTATTTTATTTATATGTTTCCAGTTATGTAAACAATTTTTGTAATTTAAATAAATGCATAATATTATAATTTTATTTCATAGATATCTTGGGCATTTGAAAGCATATGTGAGAAATAAAGCTCAACCAGAAGGCTCTATTGCTGAAGGCTATTTGGCCGAGGAGTGTATCACCTTTTGTACCAGATATTTTGATTATATTGAGACAAGATTTAATCCAGTTGGACATGTTGATGACACATCAAATCAATCTCAAATTCATCAGAAATCAAAAATATTTCCTGCTATTGGCCGATCAGTTGGGAGGACCTCATATGTGACACTGACAGAATTGGAATTATTACAGGCACATAAATATGTGCTACTGAATAGTGAAATTGTAGATCAATTTATTGAAGAGTTGAGGATACAAACAAAGATATGATGAGAGGCCGAACACGAAATGAGAAAGATATAACGAAAGCTGTGAATAAAGAGCTGGTAGAATGGTTTGCACGACGTGTAAGTTTATACATATTGCAATAAATACGAATATTAGTTTGAGACATACAATTTTTAAATCTATTAAATTTTTTTTTTTAGATCATGAATACTGATACTCGATCAAACTTGTTATAAGATTTGAAGTTTCTTGCTAGAGGTCCTATAAAACAAGTTAGAAAGTTCGAAGCTTATAATGTGAATGGATTTAGATTTCGTACAGTCGATCGAGAAGTGGGTTTGAAAACACATAATAGTGGTATATTTACATTTGATGAAGTGGGATACTATGGAAATCTACATGGTATTATTTAATTAAACTACCACGGGCATTTTTTTGTTGTTTTATCCAAATGAAAATGGGTCGACATTATTAGAGGTGTTAAAAGAGATTCCTTGCAATTTACTTCTGTAAACTTCTCTCGCTTGATGGATGTTGGTGATCATGAACTACACGATCCATATATCTTAGCATCACAAGAAAAAATGGTATATTATGTAAATGATGTTGTGGATGAAGGGTGGAGTGTAGTTACTCACGTAATATAAATAGATTTGTATGATATGGGTGATGAAGTGGAAGATTTGACCTCTGCAATTGAATTTCATCAACAACAGGAAGCAGAATTATCTGTCCATCATGATATTGAAAATATTAGTCTAGAAAGGATGAATGAAGTGGATGAAGCAATGGAACAGGAAACTGACATGATTTTAGGAGAAAATGATTGTATGTACAATTATTTATTCATTCAGCAACCACTTTTTTCATTTCTGCAGTCATTCATTATCATTGTTATATATATTTTGTTTGATAGTACTGGGAATGTATTATAATTTTTTATTTTTTTCTACATAATTTTTTTGAAATATATATTCTGAACTTAATCTTATTTGATTAAATGACAGGAATGCCAAGGAAGAAGTGGTACACTATTTCATCTAGTTCTGCGACAGATGAAGATCTGTCTGTGTGCACGGCATCTGAGGCACTAGCTGCCTACACCCATGCACTATCTCCCCCTTCCCCATCTCTAACACCATCTGTGGATGTCTCATTAGAGGTTGAGTCATCGAATCCCCCTACAGGATCCTCTGCAGTGGGGTAGCGACATGCCCCTTCAATTTCATCACGAACATTTTGAAGGGTCACAGTCATAGGAACAAATTTAAATTAAATAAATTTATTGAATTTTGTTTATACTAATTGTTTTCTCATTGCAGATGAAAAAAATGCAACTATGGAAAAACACCTAAAAAGTTCAGATGTTTGGAACATGAATGGAGAGAATATAGTCATGCCATTTGATTCTTATGGGGTCCCGACAGATGACGCCGCGGGGTTACTTGGCCAGATTATAGGTCAGCTGGCAGCGGAGCCCATTTCCCTGCCTATTTCATATGATGATTGGAGGAATATGCATCCAAACTGGAAAAATGAAGCTTCTGATTATTAGATAAAGGTAATTTTATTACTTTATGGTTTAATTGAATGTCATGTTACTAATATGTTCAAAATGAATTTCTATATATAGATGTTCCTCCACTTTACCGTTGCTGATGTGATAACACCGAAGTGGACATTGAAAAATCTTGGTAAAAAATGGAAAGATTTCAAATGGAGGTTGTGGTGTGAGGTCAACAATACTTCGTTGACCGTGCAGAAAATGTATGAAAAGATACCCAGTGGGGTACCGAAAGAACAGTGGAAAGTGTTTGTCGATAGACATCATTATGAGAAGCGGATGGTATTGAAATATATATTATTATATTATCCTCATTTTACATTTATACATGTATATAAAGATGATATGATATTGAATACATTACTGTTAAATTGAATTTTATTTATTTCAGGATCTATCAAGACAGAATGCATCAAACCGGGCAAAGCAAGTCATCCTGCACACTATGGGCTCAAAAAGATTTTCTAGAAGCTGAATGTCATTGGTAATCTTTTAATTAGTTTAAATATTTATAAGAAAATATTATCTATTTAACATATTAAATTTTTGATATATCTTTGTTTAATGCAGTCACAGATTTTAGGGCATGAAGCATCCTGAACTGAACTATGGCTAGATGTTCATAAAAAACATATGGAAGTTTTGTTGATGAGCCTGCCAAAGAAGTTGGGGTATGAAGTCAATTTTTTATTATAATAACTTATTATAAGTTTTTACTGTGTTAATATATATTGATATTTGATTTATAGGTAATAATTAATGAAATATGGGATTCCAATCCTGGGCAATCCTACTCAGTCTCCCAGGATGACCCGGTTGCTAAAGTCCTTGGGAAGGAGCATCCTGGTGGAGTGCGCGGTATGGGTTTGGGACCTGTACCATCTGAGGTCTTTGGCAGGACACCAGGGATTCCAGCTGCATCTACTTCTGGTTATAGTCATTTCGTACCTGAAGATGCTCAGAGGGAGATGTCTTCTCTAAAAACACAGTTCACCAGTAGGGGGATCAGATATCTACTTTGCAGAAACAGTTGCTTGAAATACATCAGCATGTGAGAAGATATGCCCCCGGTAGTAGTCCATCGACTAGTGGTGAGCGGGTAAATCACAAAAAATAAAAATCATTTAGTTTTCAAACTTTTATTGGTTTTAAGTTTAATTATAAATATCAAAACAGTATTTAATTTTCAATATAATGTTCTTATAGGTGGCAGCAGGTAGTGGAGATGGAGGTGGAGAGGGTGACGATGCATCATCGGACCATGAGTAGTAGTATTGTTGATGTGTTGAAAAAATATGAGAACGTTTGGTTTGTATATGTAACATGTATGGCACATAGTTTCCACTAAACATTTCCATGTCCTAAAATTTTATTGATTTCTCATGTTTCCTTATATGCACTTTATTTATTTATGATGTTTCATTTTAAGTATTTATTTCTCGAGTGTGGTATACATAATTCCATTTAGGCCTGTGTTTGAATTGGTAGTGGAGATTTTGGATGACTAAAGAGTGATCCTTTTTTTATTTTGTTCTGGTTATATAAATTCGAACCTAGTAGGAAGTATAGAGACCAAACATAAGAGGATGATGGGAATGTGGTTTAGCCTAATCATATGATACGAATCATATACTCACCAATAAAAGTAGTTGGAAGCAAAAATGGTGAACCTAACATGGAACCTTAAACAAAATGCATGTGTTACCCACATGTTAGGCTCCTTTTTCTCTCTCAAAATATGAAATGTGGACAAACATGGATCTGATACAATTGATTATACATGTGTTTATTTATTGATATGATGATTTCATGAGGATTTCTTGTAAATGTTTCTCATAAGTATTCTGGCACTTTCAACTGGAACCCCCTTTGATCCAAATGACATTTTACTACTTTAAGAACACATATGCTTCGACTACTGCACAAGTTGGATCCTCATTTAAAACTAGGGCTCTATTATCAACCTTGCACCCTCAACATTGGGTCTCAAATTCACTGGTTTGGGAGTCACACCTAAATGGTACATTTCCATCTTCATTGGAAGCTAAAAAATCCATTCATCTCAAAAATACCTACTAGATGTCTACTCGGCAATGATTAGTGGAACATAATTTGTTGTAAATAGTGTCCATATCAAACCATTTCATGGTCATATCTATGGAAGGAGATAACATGTTCCTCCCTTATCTAGGGAGGTTGATCAATAGGTCTCTGATGGACTCATCTAGATAGCATAAGGGACCCTCCAAAGGGATGCTTCTAGCATTCACCATCACCAATGATATAAAACAATAAAACCTCTATATGATGTCTGTGTTTACCTAGGGAGTCTGACCTAAGTCTCCCAAACCTAGTTAGTCAGAAAAACCCACTGGGGGTAGTGAATAATCAACCAAGAACATGGACCTACATCTATACCCTCCAAAGAATCCCACTAACTAAATATGGTGGAAAACTATGAGCAAGAGGACACATTTTCCCACATTTACTAAGCTTGTCAGTATAATCTGGTATTATTCAAAGACATCACCAAGAATATTTTGGTAAAAAATATAGGGAATACCTATATCCTTTCCCACTGACTTGATTAACATCGGTATATACCTATATGAAATGGAGGAAAAGATCAGCCCCATACACATTCTCCAACAATAGAATAAGAAAATATGCATGTTCTAATCACTGAAGACACCTAGAATATTCTAAAAATGGTTAAAGGGAAGACACACAACTGTTCTACCATAATTTGGGGGACTCATTAACACAATATGAGGATATTTAGAGAAGATAAACCTCTTTTCTCCCAACGTACGGTGTATCTAGTTGAATTCAGAGGTTATAGGAGTTTCGGTCATATCTTGCACATCTTCAAAACTTTTCCACCAGTTCCTCCTAGGGGGATAAGATCTTTACATATTCCACATTATTATGTGGGTCCTCTTAATTTTTAGTAGGGATGTAGCTATAATACCACGTACTACTAAGGCCAAGGTTGTAGTCGACATAGTTGACACTAGACTCACAAATTAATGTGCATGAAATGTGATCCCACTCAGAATAGTAAGGTTGTATCATAGAGTCATGGTATGGGAAAACTAAATGACGTTCAACATATGATAGGGAGCATAATTAAAATTCATCTATTGTTTGAGGTACTAATCTAGTAACCTCTACTATGGATTCTACATTATTTGACACAAGTTCATCATACAATGTTATATTTGATACATTTCTAGAGATTCTGGTCCTTGATATAGTGTATTTATGTGTCATTAAGAATCTGTAAACCTCATTGGTTATTCAATCAATGATTTTTCACTGATGGAATTATTTTTCCCATCAGATAGGAAAATGTTTTTTATATAGAATTAATTCTTTCCCATCATGTAACTGTATGATGTAATTATTGGAATGGATTTCATGATTCCCTATAGATCCATTATTGATTATTATCACTATAGAATTATGATCGATTGTTTGTATGGTGTCTCATGTTTCATCATGTTGGGGATACCAAGTTAGAAATAACATTTTATTTGTTTGTATGATGTCTCCTATTCCATTTTCTGGTTTGATTTGTTTTTTAGGGTAGTGGGGTAGTAGAAGCAAAACTGCATTTTTTTTCTGGTCAGCATTTCGCGGCGGTTTTAACCGCCGCTAATGCTTTGCAGGTCAGCATTAGCGGCATTTATAACCACCGCTAATGCATTACTTGTAAACCATTAGTAGCGGTTAAAACCGCCACGAAATGTAATCGGTTTATATTTAGCGGCGGTTTTCACCGCCGCGATAGAGGCACATCAAACACCTGAATATCGCGGCGGTTAAAACGGCCGCGAATAAAAAAATATCCATCACTCGTCAAACTGCCGCTAAAGTCACAAAAACCACTGTGAAATGAGGCATCTACGACGCTTCCCTTAAACTACCGCGAAATGGAGAAAGCCACCGCTAATAGATTTCTGACACCCAGTTTAGCGACGGTTTCTGTAAACTGCTGCCAAACCATATAGAGGCTGTTTAAATGGTCACTATATGAAAAAAAACCGCTGGTAATGGCCAGTTTTGTTGTAGTGGTTGAAAATACCATTTATTCCTTCTGAAAATAAATAAGGAAAATTATTTATACTTAATTTTTTTTATATATTTTCATATATATTTATATGAATACGAATACATGCATATATGTATAAATGGATAGAAAACATTTAAAACATAAATCCCTTACAACTGCAGGTTTTAGGAATTAAGTTTTTCAAACCAAACCCGAATCTCGCCTATTCTTAAAATTGATGGTCATATATGTATATATATTTATAAAAATATATATACACACAAACACACACAAACATATAAATAACGTTATAAATAAAAAATAATTTAATAAGACAAAATAGACCCTTACAAAACATTAGTTCTAGAAATTAAGTTTAAAGAAAGAAACCTTTACATATATATAGTGAAAGAAATGGATTAATATATACATATATGTATATATTCATGTATACACACTCACACTCACACTCTCACACACACACAAAAATATATATATATATATATATATCACCATTGACAAATAAATTTTTTGAAGAACTAAAATGAAACCTTACAAACTATAGGTTAGAATATGAAATTTAAAACATAAACCTAATACAAAAATATTATGTTATATATATAAATATAGATTCATATATATATATATGTATATATATTTGTAAAACAACATAACATGATCAAAAATAATTAAACCCTTACTCTATTTTGTTCCAAACAAGGGACTGTGACATCTGTAATTTGAGGAGATAGAAAATCGAGATGTGGGAGTAAGAGGGTCAGGTGTTTTGGCACACAATGTGAGGGTTTAAATAATGCAAGATGCATTATTCAATCTTAGATATAAAAATTAACATGGAATACCATTCATTTAGAGAGACAAGAGGAAACGTTAAGTTAATCAAGTGTTTTTTTTAGTTTCAAAATATAACAAAATATACTATATATATAAAACAATATTCATATTAAAAAAGGTAAGTAATTATATTAAAATGGTGGCTTCCTTCAGAAGTTGGGTTATATAAAAAAACCATCCAAAGATCTGTGAATCCCTTTTGATAGGCGATAGCTTGATGGATTCCACTTAAAATAAGGATTTGAGTTTATTTTACCTATTATCATGCTTCATTTACTATTATCTTGTCAAAAAAATCCATTCAACTCTTCACTTTTTACTTTTTGTTTTAATCATTGATTCCCATTTTTTTATTTTTTATTTTTTCATGACTCCTCTCTCATCTTTTCTTTATTCTTATCTCATTTTTTCAATTCAACACCACGTTTGACCTTTAATCACTTTTCTTTTTTTTGTCTTTTGTGTGATTCATGTTTAATTTTGTGTGTCAAATGGTTATATATTAATATCTTCATTTAAAAAAAATTCAAAACTTTTTTTATTTAAAATAAATGAATTAATAATAAAATAATAACATATATAGTTATATAATAAAAACAATAATATATATATATATTTAGAAAATCATATATATATATACATTAATAAAACATGTTTATATATATATAAAAATTATAGGTATATGTATTTATAAACATGAACTTATATATATATATATATATATATATTAAATCATGTTTTTTATATTAAATAATTACATATATTTATAAAACAAAAAGTGTATCTTTTTTTAAGTATACATTTTTATAATTAAAAATTCATTTATATATATTTATATATTATTTTACTATTTCTAAATATGTATATATATAATTATTTTTTAATATAAATAATTCAAATTACATTTTTATATAAAAGACAAATATAATGTGCATTTTTTGATAATATAATAATTATATATACTTATAATTTCTAATTGTTTAAAAGAACATAATATCTAATATATTTATAAAATTTATTATTATTATTATTATTATCATTATAATAATAATTTTCTAAAAAAATTCATATAATTAATATTATTATCATTTAAAATATTCTATTAAATTACCTTTTTGATACAAAATTATATTTTACAAAAATAATAAACACAATTATTTTAAAGTGTTCTTTTAAACAATGAAAGAAAATATTTATTTCTAGAATAAATTTTAAAACTATATATAATATGTATAATTAATTATAAGTATTTTAATATAAATTAATTAAATCACTTTATTTTCAAATATTATTTTCTACGTTTTTTTTTCAAAAATATTATTATTTGGTTTAAATTATAAATAAATTCCATTAAATAAATATTTATATAATAAAACTACATTTCGAAAATCTTGGGATGTTATAGTTATTCTATATAAAAATGTTAATAATGATATAAATATCATACATATTCATTATATTAATATTTATAACCCTTAATATTAAGTGTTGATAAAAAATGAATTACATCACTTCCTGGAGATGGTACTCTGTACATACACACGAGGGATGCTTCCACCTTTCAATGGATGGAACAAAAGAAAGTTAATGGATAATTAACCTTTATTGAATCATTATTATATAATTAATATCATATATTTTCATTAAATCGATCATTTTTACTATTCACAGAAAGAAGAAATGATATGAAAATCACATCATTTTGTGGTGGTGGTAGTTCACACGCACGCATAAGAGAAGTTAAAGTTTACCAATATATAAGAAGGTAAGAAGGTATATATGATATTATAATTCATGAAGAATAATTACTACATAAATATAATATATAAATATTAATCTCATTATAATAACCATCGTTGAAATATGGTGATGGAAAATGAATTGTATCACTATGTGGATTTGGTAGTCCACATGTACGCCTGATCGATAGTTTCATCTACCATATGATTGAAAATTGGTATTAAATGGTTATGGAATCATCATAATAACATTTAATTATTTTTATTATATTATATTCATTATTTTTTATATAAAATGTTTGTATAAGGATTGAGAATATATAAATTATAAATATCTTGGTTATGATTTATACTTCTTCTTCTAGATACCTCCTACGTCTTTCAACTTAATCCTTGAATAATTGGTTTTAAGAGAAGATAAAATTCACTAAGATGAATAAAATGACTCAAGGAAAGAATTATTGTAGGTATTTTCTAATATATAAGGCTAAAATCTTGTCAAGAAGTTAGGATGAGAGGTTCCCTTTTATAAATCAGGGGAGGGAAAAATGGAATTTCTTAAAAGATTACATTTATATAAGGTCACTTTCATAGGAAAGAGTCTCCAAATGGAATGGTATTTTAAGGTATAATCATATAATTTTTAATTATCTCTAACTAATTATAATTATATATGTTTGGGTGGAAATTATAACCTTATCCATTGGTTTAATTCCCCTCACCCACCCCCCGTTAAACCCATTTTAACCATAACCATGTAAATATTTTTGACTATTTTTATTATTCACAATGACCAAAAATTATGTAAAAATTATTTTATTGTATTAATTTTTTATATTTCAAATATTTAATTTATTTTAAATAATCTATTCCCCTAACTGGGAAAATTTAATTTTAATTAAGTGTGAAATCATCATTGAAAACCCATTTTAGATAAATGAATATTTGCGGATAAAATAAAAATTTCATAAATAAATTTCCTTATAAAAACTATAAAATTGATGTTAAAATTTATTATTGAATATATAATCAATATATTTAATTAAAACCATTAAGCAAAAAAAATATAGTATTCCAAAATCAAGTATAACGATTATACCACCCCTGATTCAGGTACATGACCCCTTTTTGTGTATTTTGAGATTATATATTTATTGGGTTTATTTTTGAGAGTTCTTGTGGGGTTTTAAGGGTTTATTGGGGGAGTTTTGTCTTTTTTGTGAAGGTAACATTATGGAGCATGGGGATACGATCCAGGCCTTTGGTAGTTGTGGTATGTAAGGATCTACAATGGCATAATGTCCTGGGATCTTGGATTTTGAATCCAGTTCCTTTTTGGGTTTGGTTACACTGTGGAACATAGCTACATCATAGCTTGGTCATGTGTTGTTTCTTGGAGAAGAGATGTAATGTACGATGGTCATGTGTAGCGGCGTGGAAGGGATAGCTGTATCATAGTCTCCTGAGGGGAAATTTTAGTGGTTTCCCAATTTTGACCCCCTACGACATAATGGTTCAGTTGTAGTATAATCATTTGGATTCACAATGGTTAAGAGGACTACATTATTTCCCCATTTTCCTAAAAAATAGGTTCTATATCGTACTATATTCCATGGTTCTTATAGTAGTTTGACCCATAGGGCTACGTTATGGTCTTGGGGGACTACACTGTGGTCTATGGTGACTTTTCCGTAGTGATGTAGGTTGCCTCAGGGTGTGATATTTATTTGACTATATTTCTTTATATTTTAATTGGGATTAAATCAATAAAACCCTTATTTGTTTTCTTATATTCTAGATTCTCAAACTCATCTTCCTACCTAGGTTTGAGAGACAATTCTATTCAATATTGAAATGAATTTTTGTAGAATTAATGTATGTTAGAGATCCAAAACCATTGGAAGGTTTTATTCTCCATTTTTATTCTTATATATACCTTTATTCCCTCTCTCAAAGCCATAGACCAAGTCCGTTATGGATATATCTATGTTCTTGGTTGTTAATTGTGATGATAACTTATTGGATTAGTTTAAGGTATGGAATTTTGAACCCCGATATAGAATTTTTAGTTTCTCTCTTTGTTTCCTTATTATTTTTGAGGTGCGTGGATTATCTCACATATCAGGTTTTCTATAAATTTAATTACTAATATTTTAAATGGGTTTCATGTATTTAAATGGAAACACTGTTTAGCTTCATGAATGAAACTCTATTCATTTATGTTTTAATGATATGTGAAATTTTATGGATTTTATAAGACTCTATTTTTTATAATTTTTGAATTATGAATTTATAATTATTATATGATTTCAATGAAATAAACATGTCTGAAAAAAATGTTTGCAATGCATTCTTGATTTTTTGAATGTTTTTGGGCATGAAATTTGGTATAATCGGTTTAGTTTGTGTTCAAGGGGAATATAGTATGGGTGAGAAGTTCAACTATTAATGGTTGGATGGATTGTGGTCATGGAGTGCCACCATTAAGTTGGATGGGATTTGGTCATAGTGTAACATTGTCAAATGTAAAACCAATCTTGAGTGTGTCATTGTGCTTACATGGATTGGTGTGTGTGTTTTTATGTGAACATGGAAATGGATATTCCAGTCATGAAAGGATGGTAATAATATTTTGTATGGTTTTTTCAAATGGATTTATCTTATGGATTTATATAAAATATTTAAATTCTTGTTAATTATTTTAAATAAATGTGTTAACCGGTTATTGTCCTAGGGACATGGGTTAGGAAGTCTTTTGGGGATACCTATTGATTTGATACACACCACCATCTTGGGAACTTTGGTCAATTTACATATGTCATATTCCATGGCATGGAGAAAAGGTATCATACATATCTAATGATGAATCTTGATACTGTGGGAATTAAAGGTGGATGTGGATCATGGATCTAGTCTAGAGTACTTAGGTTCATATTTCATAGTGTCTTTTAGTGTTGTTGAGCTTTATATCATTCACTCTTGTTTCCATATTTTCTGTAATATTATTATCTTTTTGGATGAATATTTGAGTTGTACTGTTTTATTCATGTATCATATAGTGGTTTTAAATGTTTATTTTTAAGTTGTTTGGTTGTCATATTTTATAGGGAATAATGTCCCCAAAATATTTCATAATACATTGGAATTTATTGTCGGCCTTTGATGTCTAGCATATCTCACCAAAGGTAAGTGACACTTTTTCTCTTCTCAAGCCATTGAGTTGGGGTGGGATATTAAAAATGTTATCAATCTTGGTTGGTCCTTCTATCACTTGAGATTGTATAAAGAAGATAGGAATGTTAGAACATAAAATGTATAGCTTTAAAATATGCTTCTAGATTTTTTATGATGAACTTCAAATTACCAAGGTGTTCAGGTAAAAAAAAATTATAACACACTTCTATGTGTGTTGCCATCACATCATTGTGGGATTAAATTACATGTGATAAAAAACATTTATTGAAATTGAGACTTCAAACTAGGAAAAAAATTATCATTTTGAGTTAAAAAATTTATTAAAATGGTGAGAAGTGTTGATTTTTGATAAATTATGGTCAAATGACTTGTTAAAAAGTATTAATTCGAAAAAAAATATCAAAGACTTTAGTTTCTATATCATGATGATTAAATGGAGTTTGTTATAGTTATAAATAATGGAACAATGTAGCTATTTTTAAAAACGATATGAAGAGATAGCTAAAAATGTGGTGCTGCGTAAGCCATAGGTAAACTATAAAATATTCCAAATCATTGTTAAATATTTTCAGGCCATAGAAAAGGGATATATTAATGATGAACCTTGATAAGTGGAGCACTCTATTTATTTTTAGAAACATAATCCACCAATATTTTGGGGTGATTTTGATCCTAAAAATTTAGAGGTGTGGTTGATTATGAAGAACAAAATTTTTGAATTATTGGGTACACATACCAAGATAAAAGTTAAGCTGGAAACATATATTCTTGATGATATTGAAAACCAATGGTGGGATTTAGCTTCTCAATGTAACGTTAACCAAGGAATACAATGGGTGGACATTGTAGAATTATTTAAAAAACAACTCTACCCTTGTTATTTCATAATTTCAAGAAAAATGAATTTCTTTGGCTTAAAATAAGAAAATATATTCACCGTAGAGCATGTATCTAATATTTTGAATTTAGTATACTCTACACTATATTTAGAAAAAAATAATTCATTGAAGGAATGCATTTTCTAGTCGGGGAAATGATAAAAAATTATCATAAAAATTTCCTTATTAGATACGAGTGTGTCCCACTCTTTTATTTATTATTTTTTAGTTTATTATATGGGTTTACATATTAGGATGATACCTTCTATCTTGAAGCTTTAAGAACCTCTTGGATAATGGGAGTTTTTAGCCTTTAGGTGTGTATCGTGTGCGATAAATATCAATGAGCTTGAATTGTATTAGATTTTATCATTTCTTTAAACTGATTTATATGGCTTGACATTGGGAATGGATGGGTTGAAATCATTCAAGGAACACATCATCTATTATTCCAGATAGGTATGTTTCAAATTTTCTAATGGAACAAAGAATCTATTTATAGGATATTTGTATACAAATATAAGAAGAAAAAGATTCTTAGAAGTTTTATTTGGATGTATCTCTTATCATTTGGTAGCGGTTACCAAGGAATATATCTATGAGATTGAAAATAGATATTTTCCAACCATCATTGACTAGTTTCTTAATGTTTTCCTAGATAATTTCTCTATTTGTTTCACCCAAAATTGAGGATGAACTTATGATTGATTTTCTACCAAGTAATTTTTCTATTTAAATTACATATTATAGGATATAACCAAATAAATTGACTTAATTGGAAGTATAATTAAAAGATTTGGAAATAAAAGAGTTTATTCGACCAAGCATATCCATTTTGGATGTACCAACTCTTTTTGTAAAGAAGGTATATGAAACTCTTAGGGATTTTGTGGATTTTTGAAAGATAAAATAAGTTATGATAGAGAATCGGTATTATATTCCATGAATTGAATATTTATTTGATCAATGTATGTAATCACAATGGTTCTCTAAAATTCACTTATGTTCAAGTTATCCCAAACAACAAGTTCAGATGGGGGATATTCTGAACACAACCTTCATGGGTAGATATGGACATTATGTGTATATGGTTATTCCATTTCATCATAATAATGACCTAAAAGTATTTATGGAATTCATTAATTTGATATTTAAAAGGTAACTTGATTCCATTTTGGTTGTGTTAGTTAATAATTTTTTTTGATATTCCAGGTCAAAAGTGTATCTGGAAAAACACTTGGATATAGTTTTGGGTATCTTGCTGAAGAATTTCCTTTATAAAAAGATTAAATTTTTTATGGATATAATAAGTATGTTTATTAGTTCATGTAATTTATAAAAGAAGAGTTTCTATTGATCCTAAAAAGATAAAAAATTTCATCCCATGGAACCCACCAAATAAAATTTTCATGATACACATTTTCCTTGTCTTATAAGGATATTATATATTATTTTTTACAGATTTTTCTTGTCTTAGATAACCAATGAAATCTTTGATAAGGACTTTTTTCCTTTAAAATTTAATGATGAGTTATAGAAGTCTTTACAAGATATTAAGGTTCATCATACATCAACACTGATTATATGATTTCTCGTGTTAGGATGAGGGCATGCCATCTATTGCGATTCATTGGGATCTAGGTTGGGTTTTATTCTCATGAAGGTAGATCATGTTGTCCTGTATAGATCATGATAGTTATGGGTGAATAAGAATAACTAAACAACATATGATTTGGTATTGGATGTTGCGGTACATGTCTTAAAGGTTTGGTGTCATTATCTTTTTGGTGAGTAATTCTCAGTGTTCACATATAAAAAAATATTGGAAAAAACATTTCTCACAAAGGGTCATAAATCTAATGAAATTAATATTGATATAGTATCTACAAATGTTTGAAATTAAATTAATCTATACAACAGGAGAAGGAAATTATGTGGTGGATTCACTGAGTAGTAAGTCATATAATTAGTTTGCTAAAGAGGATTCAGATCGATGGTAGCTAATAACAGTCATAACATATAGGTATCTGGATTTTGTGGAGAAAAGAGATATTATTATTATTTTTCTAGTTTTTATTGTTCCTAATTTTGTTGATAAGGTTGGATATGATCATACATCTAATCTTGAATATCTGAAAATTCGTTCAAAACTAAATGGTGGGGAGAACATTGAGGGATGGATAATGTATGGGAGATCTATGTTATAGTTTAGAGATTATATTGTTGTCCCTCCAAATTCCTTCAGTCTACAACCATTAAAGATATACTATTCATATAGGAATCCAAAATATGTATAAAATGATTAGGGAACAATTTTTCTGGGTTGGAATGAAGAGGAAAGTGGAAATGTTTTTTTCTAGATGCCTCACATATCATAAAGTATAGGTATAACACAAATGTCTAGTTTGTATATTTTACTCTTTACAGATTCAAATGTGGAAATTTGATTAGATATCTATGGATTTTTTATAGGCCTTTCAATAATGGTTATAAAACATGATATCATATAGGTGACTATAGATATCCTCATGAAGGAATCTCGCTTTTTTCCTTATTTATAAATCCAATATGGTTAATGACTTATCCAAAATATACATTTGATAATTTTTAAATATGCATGGAATTATATTTTCAATCATGTTTGATTGATACCATAGGTTTACATATTATTTATATAAATCCTTTCCATAACCACATGGAATGTTATTGACCATGAGCACTACTTATCATCCACAAATGGATAGACAGTCTGAAAGGATGATCCATACATTTGAAGACATACTTACAGTATGTGTGATGGATTTTGGCGGCTCATGGGAGGAACATATAGCATCATTATAGTTATCATACTAGAACACTAATTAGGATTCAATAAACCTATATCCTTTTGAATATTTTTATTTTTATTTTTTTTATTCTATACTTTTTTGTCTGGAAACTGGTGAGACATCACTTATTGGACCTAGTCGAGTGCATGAGAAAATTGAGGAGTTTTATATGATCCAGAAAATAATTGATAAAAATTATAGTCTTTAGAAATATAAGGTGGATAATCATCAATGGTTTTTGTCATTTGAGGTGGATGATAATGTTTTCTTGATGATTACTCGAAATCTAGTGTAACACCCTGAGATTTTGAGAATTAATTTTTTTCGAATTAATTTATCTTTTCAATATTTTACATTTCACATGAAACTAGAAATAGTTATATATATATATATATATAAACATTAATTCAAACATTCCTTTCACATGAAATACCAACTTGGTTTGCGCTACATGCAATACTAACTTGGATTGCACTTTTTTACACAAATTTAGTGTACGATACATGCAACACTAAGTTTCTATGAAACATATTTTTATATTTATATATAATTAATTAAATGAGATAATTATATCATAACCATTAAAAATATTTATATATGTAGTAGTAACAACTTTACAAATATTTTTTAGAACCTTTTTATATATATAAAACCTATTGATAATGACAGACATGATTTTTGGTAAAGTCCTTTTAAGTTTAAAAACATCATTTTCTAGAATGACCCAATTCAAATAATAAAAGTAATTTTAGACACATTTATATATTTAATTTCATAAAATAAACTTAATTTTTTTATTAAGAACATTTAAATTAGCCGATGGTGAATTTTAGGGATTTTTCGAAGAAACTTCATTTTTTTATGAATAGTAAAAAATACTACTTATGTGTTAAAAAATACATTTTTTTCTAATTAATTACTAATTAAAAATTATATTTTAAATATATTTTAAGTTAAATTAGATAAATATTACATCTATTAATACAATTTAATTAATTACAATCAATTTCACTTTGAAACTGAATATAAAATCTTAATAAACTTAAGAAGTTTTTCCTAGTTTTAAACCCTATTATTTCGTCCCATCTATGGGATTGGAACTAATATTAATTTTACTGATTCTATAATTTTAATTTCATAAATCATACATACTCCATTTTATTCAGTTTAATATTTTTTTTCTAATAAGACCATGTTAATTTTTGACCAAAATGATTATTAAAAGTGATTAAAATTAATAACAACAGTTAAGGCCAAATTAGTATTAATTAGGGACTAAACCATTAAATTAAGAGACCAATTGACCTATAAAATTGTCCAAAACCGATTGTATTTCCATATTTATTCCATAAACCTTCCATTATTTAGTTCGGTTAGTTTTTTATGACTTTTTTTAGGTAAGATCATGTGTACACCGAACATGTTTCTAAACATTCTAAGTGAGTCCTTTTCCTTCCCTATAAAAGGAAACCACCTCTACCCATTCCTTGAACATATTGAACCTTTTAAATTCATCAAATATCTTCAAAATTTACCTCCTTAAAATCCTACATTTTACTTCGAACCCTCCCTTTGGGCAGAAAGATTCTCAAGGAATCCTTTTGGCACAAACCAAAAGAAGTTACCCGATTTAGAGGTACCATCTTCTCTCAATGTCCTTTCCATTATTTCCCTTATTCACCCCTTAAAGTCTCTTTATTACAATATTGTGTGAAGAAACCAGTATCCTAAATATACTAGGATTTTTTATGAAACTTTTATGACCTACCCTTACACACAACTCCATCTAATGGATGTTGATCATACTGTTTCTTTGTACGGTGAACTACTACATCATGAAACGATGATTGTTCATTTATCCTTTACCATCAATAATGGTGGGCATTATGATGTATAATATGTTTATATATGTCATATATTATATTTTTTTTATGTATTTATGCTTGTTTATTCCTTTTACAACACACATATCTTTAAATTTAATTTAGTGTTAATGCGATAATCTCATTTGAGGAAGTTTGGACTACCGCTCCATCAAAGCAATACGATTAGTTCACACACCACATGGAGTGTATTAAGGATGAGTTTAAGAAAATCAAATAATATATATGATATATTAATTATACTAGTATAATTATATATATATATATACATACATAAATATATATATAAATATTTCATTTACAAACTTTTATTCAATACGACAATAAAAATGAAAGCATCTTTCATGCGTATGTACAACTTACTGTCTCCATGAATGGTGTATTTAATTTAATACTACTATATTCTATAGATTATTATAAACCAATTATAATTTATATACCTGATATTTATGTCATGGATAAATTCTGGTATCATGATATAAGTTTAAGAACCAAATTTGTAACAAATTAAGACACTTGAGACGAACAAAGTGGATATTACCTAAAGTGAAACTGTAACATTAGATCATTAACAAGCAGGTAATATAAAGTTATAATCAATAAATATATGGTAATAGATATAATAATATGATTATTTATGATATTTATAATCAACTTATATTTATTATATAGGAAGCTTGTATGAGTACGAAGTGAGTTAAGGCACAAGGTAATGGGATTTCATCTCACTTTAAATTTATGTGAGATACAATATATGTTTGTAACAATTTCCTTTTGCGTGGTTTATATATTAACTATGATTTTATTCTATTTATAATTTAATTAAATTTATGGGAATTCACATGTCCATTTTAGTATTCTTTTTTCATGTGTTTTATCTTTCAAAAGTTACCAAATTGGTAAAAATGTTTTGTCTCAAATTTCCTTCTTTGAGACTCATGTTTTGTTACGAACCAGAACTCTTTTTCAAGGTGAATATACTTCCATTTTACATGTCATATCATGAATATTAATATTTTCATTATATTATATTCTTAATTTAATTACCTTTCCTTACATGGATATCATGATACCAATATACTAAGTTACAAGAGTTTATTGAGACTATCTTATTGCTTTTCAAGATTGTTTATGTTTATGCTTCCTTTGATAAATTTTATGATCCTTATCTCAATAATATTAATGGTTTTACTTCCCTATTATTTCATTATATAATCATTTATTGGTACTGTTTTCTACTCTTTGGTATATAAGTTAGTTAATAAAGTGTTTTTAGGAAAATCCAACTTTACCCTCTCTTTGGTCAGAAATATATGTTTTCTAAAAAGGGTTTCCAAGAATATTATACCATTAACCTATAGTATATAAAATACATTTTTACCCTATTTGTCTTTTACCAATCTATTTAAGGGAATCTTCTTGTCTCTTTCCAAACAAGTTACTTTTCTATCCATTTTACCATGAAAAATGAATGTTCTTTTGGCCTCGTATGACATGTACGGATTTACCCGCTGTCGTTCCTTCGAAGCTCCCTTTGTAATTATTAAAAGGTTAATATTTAAGAAAATGTTTTTAAAAGTAATTTTCAAGGAAAATTGTTTTCAAAATGGTTTCAAAATTATTTTATATTTTTTCATGTAAAACTATTTTCAAAATGTTTTTCATTTATTATTTACATGTTTTCAAAGTGCTTTCAAAGAAATGGGTTTCAAGATGTTTTCAAGCGTTTTTATATGTTTTCAATAAAAATGATTTTAAAAACCTGGCAAATATTTATTTATAAGTTTTCAAATTATTTTTAAATAAATTACTTTCAAAACTTTTTCAATATTTCATTAATAGTTTTCAAGTGTTTTCAACCAAAAAGGTTTTTGAAATGTTTTAGATTTTATTTTAAAAGTTTTCAAGGGAAAAGGTTTTCAAAATGGCTTCGTGTATTCATTATAAATTTTAAAGGTATTTTATAAGAAATATATTTTAAAATGGTTGTATGTATTAAAAATATGTTTTCAAACAATAAAGGATATTTTCCTCAAGAAACATTTTTACAAGATATTTTCCATCTAAGATGAGATCTATTGATGTTTATAATGCCTTTATTATAAATGATCTCATGGTTCCATTCATATCAATTATATGAATGGTTATGATTAATTTCGTGGTCTTTATGAAACCCATTTCTCCTTCATGGGTTATATGTTTATGGAATCCATTTCTATTTCATAGGTTATGCTTTTGATTAAATTTTTATAAAACCTTTAACATTTTCCATAGGTTATGAAACGTTTACATGTTTATGATACCCATTTAATTTCATGGTTTATGATATGTTTATTTATGGTCTTATGGAACATGTATGTATGATTTGTTTATGGGAAAGTTGAGACATATGTCTCCCTATAATTAATTGGGTAAATATTTATATCTCACGAGATAATGATGGGAATAAAGTCGACAGACTTGATCGACTATAGGAAGATGGGGAAACCTGATCCATTACAAAGAAAGGAATTCAGCTGTGGATGGTGGAATGTTCTTCCTAGTAGCTATATTCCCCATGATGATGGGAGATGGGTAAACCCAATCCATTGCAGGAATATAGGTAAACTTGATCCCTTTTGAGGAATGAATTGTTACTGGGGATGGTGGTGTTTCCCACCCTTTGGGTGCAGTTCCCATGAAGTGTCCTGATAAGTTCTAGAAATGCATCTTTACATAAAGTTAATGATATCACATGTTTATGTATTCCAAAATTCCATGTCTTCTTCCAATTTTATGATTTCAAGGACTATTCTCATTATTTATTTATGATCCATGTCTTATTCCTATATTATGCTTTCATGGCTTGTTCTGATTATTTCATTATGATTAATGTCTTATGAACTACCAATATTTATTCAATGATTCATGTTTATGATCTTTGAAATGAAGGATATAATCTTCTTATGTTATTATCATGTTCTCACACCCATTAAGCTTATGCTTATGCTTACATATCTCCCTTTTTACCCTTACTGAGCATTTGATATCACCCCTTTCTTAGGTTTCCTTCAGCAGGTTATGAGGAAAGGTTTTAGGTAGAAATACTAAAGGTGGATATCTTTATTGGAGATGTTGAAGATATTTTAATAGGATAGAATAATTTGTTTCTAAGTTTCAAAATACACTAAACTATTACGGTCCTCTGACATATATTTTTTTAATCTATTAAATATTCATCTAAAATGATGTAATATCCTTGTATGTTAAGCCTACGTCATTTTAGTTGGTATCAATGGAAAGGTTTATTCAACCATTGTAAACTAGGATAAGAAAACTTTATTGATATCCCTAGGTATATTTATATGGATATTTCTAGGTATGTCTATAAGTATAAGTATAAGGATGAGTTGACATTTAGGAAAATGTCTTGGAATTTTGGTAAAGGATAGAGTGGGGGATTTCCAAGAAAAACATCATTTTCTAGATACTACTAGTGGATGTGGATCAAGAAAAGATGTAACTAGGGGTGAAAAATCCAACAAGATGTTCTAGGATTGACTCAGGGTAATATGGTACATGACAATGAGACTTGTTCCACACCTGGTTTGACACTCCCGAGGGATATGCTTTGGGAATTCACAAACTGTTCATAAACCATCATGAAGGATTTTTATACAAGTTAGCAATTAATTAACTAGGATAATCCCAAGGTTCTATATATTATGTAAGGTATCATAATTTAGAAATACTATATTTAATTTTTTTCATGACTATGTGGTTTTATGCTATGACAAGTAATCATCACACTATGATTCTGGTTTTAGTCAATGGAAAGAACTGGAAGAAACTGGATTAACGTTGAATGTGATGGAAGATTTTATAATGAGCAGTCAAGTGGGATAATCACTAGTGTGAAATTTTTCATGATCACTCCTAATCATTTTTCACAGAACATGATTAGAAATGTTTACCTTAACCATCTCTCAGACTCACCAAGGAAGAGAAAGAAGGAGTTTCCTGAGTGTTCGGGTAATGGAGACCACATACGAAAGAAGTTTCAGTTTCCTTTATGTCAAGAATGTGAAAATATTCACCTAAGTGAATGAATTAGAGGGAAAAAAGGCGATTTTACAATGGAAAAGAAGGACTCAAATCAAGTTACTATAAGGAAAAAATGAAGAGTTCAGTTAATGAAATGGATGGGAATTTTGGACTCCCCAAGTCTTTATTGAAGGTTAAGTGTTTTAAATGTGGAGAAAATGGTCATTATGCAACCCAATATCCTAAGAAGAAAGTTCCTGAAGAGAATATACAAGGTGTTGTGAGTAATGGTTACATTGTGGATGATAACAAGACTATTGATGAAATTTGAAAGGAAAGATGAATTATTTTCAATGGAATAAGGATGATGAAATCAAAGTATTTATGTATTTGGGTTCTAGAATTTTGAATGGTGAATTATGTATGGATTGTTCAAATTATGTTTTTCCTAAGGATTTACAAGAATATTTTGATTGGTCATAATGTACTAGAACAGTTATCTCATGAATGTTAACATTTTGACTAAGGGAAGGTAACCATTAACATGTTCTTTATCTTAAAATAATTTTGTATGGATAATGATACGTGGGATATGAATAGGTATATCATACAATATATATTAACTTGAAACTAAGTAAGGACTTGTATATAGGTGGGTTATGACACCACTAATGAAATTTAAAACATTTTTGGATTTAATTAATAGATCCAATACACTTTGGAATGAGGAATCATGCATGTTTTCCAAAATGATTTATGGTAATTCAGGTTGTTACCATGTTTCAAGAGAATATATAATGAGGGTATTCACATGTTCAGAATATGACAACCAATAGCTAATTTGTGTAATATAGGGGAATCAATGTTAATATAATTTCATGGATCTCTTTCTAATGTTTTGGGTTTTAAACATTGGTAAGTGTTATAACGTTAACCGTTCATGAAATGATTAAGTTAAGCATCCGATGAAGTATTTCTACACTGAGTTTATGTTGATAACCTTAGATAAAAGGATAATTAGTGGTTAACCTTATTTCATGGATTTAAATCATATATATTATATTAGTGAGGTTTTAAAAAAATTACATCTTGTATGTTGGGTGATAACCAATCAAGTGTGTAAAGGTCTTGGGCCCTGAGCCCATGACCGAAGGACGATAAGGATTTCACGCCTACCATTAGCCTAATCTATATCCTAGTTAATGTATATTTATTTGTAATGAAGAAATATTTATGAATAACTGTTATTTTTTCTTTTTAGTTTAATTCATTTTATTTTTTTAAGAGACAAATACTACAAAATTTTATTCTTTTATGGGCCTTAAGATTCGTTAAAAGCACATTTCATTTTTTTATTCATTGAAGTTAATTTTTAGACAGTCCTTCCATGAGGTAATGGATTAATTATAAATTTTTAAACTCCCAATCTAGGAATGATTTTATATATATAAATTTATTAGTAATTTCTCAATGTTTTCAAGTGATCAATTTTTTTCTTAATATCATATTTTTCATTGAGCTGGTGGCCTTTTAAATAGTAACAGATTTATAAATTTGAGGACCTCAAATTTCCATTTATAATTCAATTTTTTGTGATTGATGAACTCAATAACTCCTTATAAATATTTACGCTTCTCCTCTAATTCCTATCATCACCCCAAACCTATTTTCTCCTATGTGGAAACCCATTAATATGTTACTTTAGGTAACCGTTATAGTTCAAAATTTCCATTTTAAGGGATGTTTTTGTTTTAATTTTTACGATGTGGGTTTCTATGAATGAAAAATTCATGTATTAATCCATTTATAACCCAAATTAATTTCAATGGATAAATTCATTCTATGGGGGGTATAATGTAACAACTGGAGATTTTGCAAATTAATTTTTTTGAATTAATTTTTTCTTTTGAATATTTTTAATTTCACTTGACACAAGAAATAGTTCTTTATATATATATATATGTATATATTAATAATATAATTTAAACAATCCTTTCACATTAAATAATAACTTGTCTTGAGCTACAATCAATACTAACTTGGCTTGCACTACATGCAACACCAACTTGGCGTATGATGCACACAACACTGAGTTTCTATGAAACACATTAATATACATATATATATATAATTAAATTTGATAATTATAATATAACCATTAAACATAGTTATAGTAATAAATACTTTCCAAATATTTTCTATAATTGTTATATATAACTAAAACTTACTGATAATGAAAGACATGATTTTTGGTAATGTCATTCCATTTTAATAACATTGTTTTCTCGAATGAACCAATTCTAGTAATGAACTAATTTTAGACACACTTAAAATTTATTTTGATAAAATAAACCTCATTTTTTAATTCATAATTTAGAAATTATCTTAGGGTGATATTTTGGGATTTTTGTGAGAAACTTTATTTTTTGATGAACAATGAAAAATACTGCTTTTTAGTTAAAAACTGCCTTTTTCTAATTAATTATTAATGATAAATGATATTATAAATAATTTTTAAGGTAAAATTAGATAAATATTACATATATTAAAACAATTTCATTCATTAGAATCAATTTCACTTTCAAACTGAATATAAAATTTTAAAAAACTTTTGTATGTTTTCCTACTTTAAAACCTAATTATTTCATCCTGTTTGCGGGATTAACACTAATCTTAATTTGTCTGCTTATATGATTTCAATTTAAAAAATCTATCATAAACCATTATATTCAGTATAATATTTTATTCTAATAGTAACATGTTAATTTTTTACCAAACAGATTAGTAAAAGTGATTAAAATTAATCAGAATAGTTAAGGCCAAATAAGTATTAATTAGGGCCTAAATAATAAAATTAAGTGGCCAAGTGAGCTATAAAATTGTAAAAAACCCTTTTTGTGTCCATATTTCTGAAATAAAACTTAAATTATTGATTTTTTTTGGTTTGTTATGACTTGTTTTAGGTAAGATCGTGTGCACACCTAATATGTTTCTAAAAATTCCAAGTGAGTCATTTTCCTTCCCTTTAAAAGGCCACCACATCTACCCATTCCTCACACCTCCAAAACCATTTAAGTTCATAAAATATATTACCAATTAAAATAAATACTTTCCTCCCTTATAACTTTAATAATACCTTAGGTAAGAGAGCTTCTCAACAAAGCCTTTTGGAACAAACCAAAAGGAGTTACCCGATTTAGAAGTAACATCTTCTCTTAAGATTCTTTCAATTATTTCACTTATTCAACCCTTAAAATCACTTTATTCCAAGATTTTGTGACACCAAAAGTATCATACATATACTAGGATGTTGTTATTAAATTATAATGACCTACACTTACACATACCTCCATCTAATTTATGTTGAACATACTGTTTCTGTGTATGGTGAACTACTGCTCATGAAACGATGATTGCTCATTTCTCCTTTACAACCAATTGTGGTGGAAATAATGAAAAAAATATATTTATATATGTAAAATATTATATATTTAATATGTATTTAGGATTATTTATTTCTTTTATAACACACATGTCTTTACTTTACATTTGGTGTTAATACGATAATCTCGTGTGAGAAAGTGTGGACTACCACCCCCACAAAGCGATTTGATTCATTCACACACTACACAAAGTGTATTAAAGATGGGTTTAATTAAATTATATGATATATATTATAAATTAATTATAATTAAATAATGATATATATAAATATACATACATATTTCATTTATATACTTTCTTTCAATACGACAATAAAAACAGAAACAACATTCATCTGTACGTACGACTTACCATCTCCACAAACGGTGTATTCCATTTCATAATCCTATATTATATAGATTATTATAATACACATATAATTCATATAAATTATATTTATATCATTTTTAACATTTTGGAATCATGATATATTTATAAGCTCCAAAGATGTAACAAATTAAGACACATACAAAGAATGAAGTGGATATTACTCGAAGTGAAACCTTAACATAAGATCGTTAACAACAGGGTAATATAAGGTTATAATTAAACCATATATGGTAATTGATATAACAATATTAATCTTTAAAATATGTATATTAAACTTATTTTTATTATAAATTTATCGCGTACGAGTACATAGATATTCAAGACAGAAGGTAAGAAGATTTCATCACACTTTTAAGTTCCATGAGATTCAAGGTATGTTCACCACTCTTTCCTTTTGTGTGGTGTATATAATTCTCGTGATTGTATTATATTTATCCTGTAAATAAATTTATGGTATTTAAAAATTTCCATTTGAGGATCCATATTTCATGGGTTTTGTGTTCTAAAAGTTACCAAATTGGTAAAAATGTTTTGTCTCAATTTTCCTTCCATGAGGCTCATGTTTTGTTTTTAGCCTAAGCACTTTTTTGAGGGGCATATTTATCCATTTTACATGCAATGTAATGAATTTAAATATTTTCATTATTTTTTATAATTCATGTTATTATGATTCCTTACCTAGAGAGAAAGATCCCAACATACCATGTTATAAGAATTTATTGAGACAATCTAATTTCTTTTAGATATAGTTCATGTTTATGCTTTTATTGATAAAATATTAGGATCAAACTGTCATAAATATTCATGTATTTAATTATCCTACATAAGTTAATGATACACTCATGTATTGGTACCATTTTACCATATCTTCAACCTAATAGTTTTTCTATTTTCGAACAAGGCTCTTTTCTATACTTTTTACCATGAAAATGGAATGTTCTTTTGACCTCATATGACATGTACGGATTTACCCACCATCATTTATTTGAATTTAACTTTTGAATTATTAAAAAATTTAATCTCGAAGAAATTTTTTTAAAAATTAATTTTCATGGAAAATTATTTTAAAAATGGTTTCAATAATCTTATATATGTTTTCATGGAAAACTTTTTTCAAAATGTTTTTGAAGTCTTATTTACAAGTTTTAAATGTGATTTTAAAGAAATGTTTTTCAAAACATTTCCAAGTTTCTTCTATAGATTTAAAAAAAATTATTTCCAAAAAGATTTCAAGATTTATTTATAATTTTAAAAATCATTTTCAATGAAATGGTTTTCAAAAAATATTCAAGCTTTCTTTAAATGTTTTCAATTGTATTCAAAGAAAAATTATTTTAAAATGTTTTGAAGCTTATTTTTAATGTTTTCAAGGAAAGAGGTATTCAAAATTATTTCATGTCTTCTATATAATTTTTAAAGTTATTTTCTAAGAAAAATATTTTCAAATGGTTTTATGTATTTGAAATTATTTTTCAAACAATAAATGATATTTTATTTAAGAAACATTTTTAAAAGATATTTTCCATCTGTGATGACATATATTGATGTCTCTCATGACTTTCTAGGAAATGTTCTCAATGTTTCATTCATATCATTTCTATGAATGGGTTATTCTTAATTACATGGAATTTATGAAACCTATTTCTCCATCATGGGTTATATGTATATGGAATCTGTTTATCTTTCATGGGTTATGCTTTTGATGAAATGATTATGAATCCTGTAACTTTTTCCATAGTTTATGATATGTTTACATGTTTATGATACCCATTTCTTTTAATTGGATATGACATGTTTATTTATGAAATTTTAGTACATGTATTTATGATTTACTTATGTGATGGGTGGGACCTATATCCCCCTCCGATGAATTTGGTAAATATTTATATCTAATGAGATAATGATGGGAATCAAGTTGATGAGCTTGATCTACTATGGGATGATGGGGAAACCAAATCCCATCGAAAGAAATGACTTCATCTGGTGATGGTGGTATGTCCTGTCCAGTAGGTGTAGTAACCATGATGATGGAATATGGAGAAATCTAATCCATTATGGGAAGATGGGGAAACCCAATCCCTTACAAGGAAGGAACTACGACTGGGGATATGGTGTGTCCCGGGAAACGGGTGCAGTTTCCACGAAGTGTCCTGATAATTTTTAGCAATGAATCTTGACTTATAGGGAATTATATCACATGTTTATGTATTCCACAATTACTTGTCTTATTCCTAGTTTATTCTTTTGTGGCCTAAACTCTTTATTTCATTATGATCAATGTCTTATATCTATTTTATGCTTTCATGGACTATGTTCTTTATTTCATTATGATTCATGTATTATAAACTGCCTAGATTTATAACATGATTCATGTTTAATATCTTTCACATGTATGGTATGATCTTATTATATTTTGTCCTGTTATCATACCCTTTAATCTCCGGATTATACTAACATAGTTCCCTTGTTTATGATCACTGAGTTTTTAAGCTCACCCCTTTCTTATGTTTCCTTCCCCAGGTTATGAGGAAAGGTTTTAGGTATAACTACTCATTGTGAAGATCATCATGGGAGATGTTGAAGATCATTTTCTAGGATATAAGACATTGTTTACATGATTCCAAAGACACTAAACTATTACAGTCCTCTAGAATATATTTTTTAACGTGCTGAATATTCTTCCAAAATGATGTAATATCCATGCATGTTAATGCTAGGCCAGTATATCTTGGGAATATTTATTTTTGGGAAAAAAGTAAAGTTGTATAATTGGTAATTTTTCCCTTTTAGGATCCCTGAATGTGTGGGTTATATATCTTATCGACTAGGTTTACCACCAAGGTTGATTTCCATGCACAATGTGTTTCAAGCGTATTAGTTAATAATGTACTAATCTCACTCTGACCATGTAATTTTATGGGAACATATCTATATCGAAATGGATGTGATGTCAATTCATGAACCACTATTGATTAGGTTTATGAAATTTAATCTATTTCATTTAAAAATCATTAGTTTGGTGTGTTTTTTATGGTATCACAACAAAATTCAGAAAGAGGTGTAGGAGGGTAAAAAGGAAAATCTAGAGAAATTGCCTGAAATATTCCAAAACAAAATTATTTTTCAAAATTCCATGGATAGAAAGACTAAATGTGAAAAGATTATAAAACCTCATTTTTCAAGTACATAGACCATGTTTTATCTCTTTTGATCTTATAAAGTACCTAGGTTTAGTTTTGGGAGTTACAGTGGGTCTTGAAGGGGTTTCTGAGGGAGTTATAAATTTTTTTATTAAGGTCATGAAATGGATCATGGGGCTACGACATAGGAATTTTTTTGATTTGGTGTGGAGGGTTCATCTATGACATAGGGTCATAGAGTAGGTATTTTGAATGCACTCTCTTTTTTGTAGGGATTCACCGTGGATCATGGCTATGATGTTGCATGTTCGAGAACTTTACTATAGAGATGCCACAAGGCATAGGAAAATTGTGTGTTGCGAAGTAGAAGGGATGGTTGTTCTGTATTCCCTAATGGGGAAATATCAGAGTCTCTACCAATTATACCCCCTATGACGTAACGTTTAAATATCTTTATGATAATTTCATTTTTTTTGTGGTTAAAAGGACAATGTATCAAACCCCTTTTCCAAAAAAATAGGATCTACAATCTAGTATGTTCTATGGTTATTGAAGTATTTTGACTTAGAAGGATGCATTTTTCTCTTGGAAGAAAACATTGTAGTTTAGGGTGATTGTGTCATGGTGAGAAAGTGTAAACGACCAGAATCTAGTGGCCCAAAACCTGGGGTAACAGTATTACATTAGGATATGACAGAAGTGATCACATCCCAAAGGATTGAATATTTTAATAGTCTTGGTAAACTAGATACATAATTTAATCACATTTATATTTGAAAACATAAAATAAAAAATCATTATTTTCATTAATAACATCATCATTCTATCTCTAGAATATCCTCACATATATTTTATTGTACACTTCATTGCATCCTATGATAAAGAAAACAATATTAAAGTGAGATCAAATACTTAGTATGGGTTATGCACTGTGTAATAAATCATAAGGAATAATCATTATGAAACGTTAATTAACTTAAAACACATGGTTGTTAATCAGTTACTTGAGCATGAAGAATAATATGGTAGGAATAAATGATGATCTAATAATTCTCTATATCTAACCCTATAACCTTGAATATTTTCCATGGAAATCATAACTATTTAAATAATCACATGGGAATCAATAACTAATATCATACTTATGGAATGCATAATGTTGGACATCGTAAACTTGTCATCAAGGCCTCATGACAAGACATCATACACAAATGGGTATGGCCTCATCCAAAAACCCAAACTATTTTGCCTCATAAGATCAATAAGGAATCATAGGAATATAGTAGTCCCATCCAATCACTTATTGAGTACAATTCATTCATCATATGAAAGGGGATAATGATAATTCAATACATAATCAACATAAAAAAATCATATTGAAAAACAAGCATAATAAATATTAATATTTACCCCAATGAAACTTATAAAAAATCATCAAGATAAAGAATAAGGATTCAATCATTTCAATACATAATAAGTGTTGAACATTTAAAATAAATAGGTTATTCCATTAATGAATATAAATACCATAAAAAATTATTTAAAACATTCATGAGGAAAATACCCTTTTCACATTGATAATTACTATTAAAAACAAAAAAGTAGAATATTAGGAAAAAAATTCTTTGAAAAGAATCATGGAAATATGTAAAATAATATTAAAATAATTAATTGTTTAAAATGGTGTGAAATTCTATTCATTTCATATATATTAAAAAACATTCCTTTAAAACTTTTGTAAGAAAAAACAGAAAATACTACGTTTTAAAATTGACATGAATATTCATTTCAAAGAATTTTTTAGAAGGAAAACATAGAAAAAAATTAATTTAATAAATCATTATATAATATAATAATCATTGTTTTATAAAAATTACTTAAAAATTGGATATGGAATAAAAATATTCTTGACCATGTGGAGAAAAAACGTCGGTTTTCCTTAAACATGGTTTCAGTATCCTGAGTTATTAAAGAGTAAAATAAGAAATGAAACCATATAATTTCCACAAATAACCAAATGAGAATTGTTTATATCAGTTTAAGATATAAATATCAAATAATTCCCCTAGGAGAGACTTTAAAATAAACAATCTTGAATAAGGATGATATTATGAAATAAGTCCTTACCAGTTTGGTAACTTCAAAATAATTATCCAAATGAAATAAATAACTTAAATATATATATATATATACCATGAATATAAAGATATTGATGATATAACATATTAAATGGGTAGTGTATGCACTACAAAAAATAAATTAGGGTGGAATATAGAATATGTAATGTAAAAGTAAAGCAGAGACAGGAAACCCTTACCTCAAGTTTGACTCATCACACTTGTTATTTATCTCCCAGTATAATTAAATTATGTTAATTATTTACATGATTAAGAACCTTTTTAATTTTTATATTTAATTTTTTTAATTATTACAGATTTTATATTCATTGATTTAATAATCATGAAATAAATATATTTTTATATATAAATTATACTTTAAAAACCAACTATAAAATATGGTTATGAAAAACTGAACTATGCTGCAATCATGGAGGTGGTAAGTTGTACGTACACATGAGTAACATTTCAATTAATAAAAAACAACGATATAGACAAATTAAGTATTTTGTTATCCTTACAGAATTAAAATTATACCACAAATACAAAATTATTCATTTAAATATACTTATTTAGGTCATCCATGAGATTTGGTGTTGGAAACAAATCACATCGCTTTGTGGAGGTGGTAGTCCACACATACACATGAATGGCGTTATAATTATTCAATTAATAGAAAGGTAAGAAATATGGTGATATATTATCATTTTAGAATGAAAAAAATAAACTAAATATAATATAAAAAATTAAATCCATCATTATACACATCTTTGAGAGGTAGTGATGGAAAAGGAATCACATCAGTTCGTGAGGTGGTATTCCTCTGTATACAAGAATGACATTTTAATTTCCCATGTGATGGAAAAGAATATGGTTATTGGTTATCTCATTATAATAATAATATAATATTATATTTAATATACTAATTTTATTATTTCATCATGGTTACAGATTATTTTAAGGATGTATAATAAGAAACAAAATGAAAATGCTCGGTTAAGAACTATGCATATTCTTCTCATAAACTCCAATCATTTTCACCTTAAAAACTTTAATATTAGTATTATAAATGTAATAATTACTCTAAAATATAGGTAGGGGTTTCAAGAAGTAATTTTTTTTATATATTCAATGAATCAACTGGCTCTTGATGTGTTGATAGACGACGGGAGGGGGTTTCCTTTTATAAGAGATGTTAGGGGAACTTCTGGATTTTCTTAAAGTATTAAATTAGCATAAATTAATTTTCAGTTAAAATTTTGGCAAAAATACTATATTTAGAATATAGAATGAGTATAGATCTAAATTATCTCATAAAATAAAAATTTTACAATTTTAAATGATGTTTGAAACCATATATTTTTGTTTGAACCCTTCATTAAACCTTTTCACAATTAGTGGAATATTAACATTTTATAACTATTAAGGGTAAAAAAATGTTACCATAAAAGAAAAAAACCATAAATAGACCATTTTATTTTTTTCAACTAGATCCCATTCATTTTAAATAATTTAATATTTTTATGAATTTAAAATCATTTAATAAAATATTACTTATTAGGAAATATTATTAATGTCATTTTAACAACATTCATTTAATATGAATTTATATACCTCAAGATAATGGTATTATTCAAATATAATACTCAAAAAAGTCCATAATATCTAATGTAGATCTATAAAATTCATCGAGAAGATTAATTCATTAAAATTGCATCACTTTTTATTTTTTGAAAATCATTTATTTTATTTTTTCATTAATGGAAGAAATATCATGTAGGTGTTAAATAAGAATTTAGGATAATTATTTAGAACTAAAAATTATAAATAAATTTTCATTATAAAATAAAATTATTTTAATTTCAAATAACTATTTATATCCAAACATAAATGCTTATAATCATTCTGTCAAAAAATTAAAGACAATAAAACAATAGAATGTCATTTTTGACATTTTTTATATAAAATATTATATAGGTTAAAATAAAATTCAAATGGAAAAAATATATCATATATTCGAATATTGGATGATAATGGATGAAATAGTTTAATATAATGAAATTAATTCAAGTTTTAGGTTTATTTTCTAGTCCTTATCATATTATTTTGAACCTTAATTACATGATTTACCCTTATTGTGGTGATAATTATTTACTATGGTTACTATTCATAATGATAAAAATAAAAGGGGACCATTTAAATAATTTTTAGATCATGATTCCAAATATGGAATCCATTTTTCGAGATTAATTTTATATAAGTGGAATTAATTAACTTAAAATCGAAACACAAAACACAAAAAATACAGTTTTTAGATAAATGTATTTTTTATGTATTAAAATATTTTTATTCAAAAAATAATATTGAAATTGATTCCAATAAATTGAATTGTATTTTATATAATATACTAAAACTTATTTTACCTTTAAATAGTTTTAAAACAAAATGAAACTTTTTTAATATGTGAAATAAATATATATTTTTCAATAAAAATGATATTTTTAACTATTCACTTATAAATCAATCTTTTCACAAAAATATAAATATTTTACTATAATATAATTTTGATACTGTGATTTAAAAAATGTTATTACTTTTATAGAATAAAATCCAAATTAGTTTTAGAAATTAGTTATAAAATTTCCTTGAAAAAATAAATAAAAAACATTTTTGAATAAAATGTATTTCTGAAGCGAAAATTAACTTTAATAAAAATTGATTACTTATTTATAAGAATTAATCAATAAATTTGTATTTATTTTTTCATTTATATATATTTAATTATTTTTTAATACTATTCATATCACCCAATTTAACTGCTTGTTTATAATGGTCATATTTATATAAAAATATTGTGTGGTTCATTTAGGATCAGTGGTGCATGTTGTATACACTATCCAAAATAGTGTTCTTTTAAAATCATAGGGTGTCACATTTAACCTCCTTAAATAAATTACATCTTCATAATTCAAACTTATGCTTGGTGATAAAGGTTTTCAAATTGGAAATTTTTTTTTTTGTAAAAGCAGCATCTTAAAAAGGGTCAATGAAACTTCCTCTTAAAAGGAGTGAAAGGGAAATATGAAGGTCGTCAAAATAATAGGTTTCTGAATATAATAGAATCAATGGAAAGTTAAAATATGTTTATGTAAGATATAAATAACACTCAATTAATAATATAGAGTGATATAGAATTTGTTCAAGAGAATGTTAATGAATATAAAACTATAAATCTATGATGGGTGAAGAGATCATTGATTCATCATAAATTATCATAATATGGTAACATTTTTTTCAAGTTCCTTTTCCTAGAGTTTAGAATTTTTTAACATATATACTAATAACATAAAGATATATATTTACATGATAATTATAATTTCATCCATCAATCAATTTCCACCATAATCTTATTTGTTTCTTTAAATTATGAGTATTCAAGATGAATTTTTTATTGATAAATCCATAAAATAAACTTATCATAGATCAAAAATACACAAAAGGATAAAAATATATTTTTATTTTCCTTATTTATTAAACAAAAATAAATTTTTTTGTACAAGTTAAGATAATAAAAAAATTATAAAGTCCTATATATGAAGAAATATTACATTTTACTTCAAAATTTTAATAATAAAACCAAAGGATCAAATTATATTTTTTCCAAAATAAATAACCCTACATCCCAAATAACCTCAATAACCAAAATTTTATATAAAATTTTAATCTTAGAGGTTATCCCATACTCTTTATCATCAACCCCTTTTATTTAAATAACATTATTTCTAAGTAATCTTGTTTGTCAAACTGAAACGTTATATATGATATAACCCAATAAAATGACTCCTAAAATTTCATAAATCACCTCAAAATCCCAAATATTGAAGAACATTTGATCTTATAATATGATTCAAAAAATGAACATAATCTTTATTTAATTAGAAGAAATGTCATACTAGCTAGGAAATCATATGGGCCTTTGGTATTCATTTCACCCTTATCACCCATCAATTGTGGGTTAAAGCCCTAAAACCATATCAGATAAAGCATATTGTCGCCCATTGAATGATTTTTCATTTTTTAAGCTATAATGTTCTTAATAAAATGATGAACATCAAAAAAATAAAATTAATAAACAAAAAACTTTTTTTAACGGCTAAGGTTTTCTAATATTTTCCCAAATTTTTCTAACTCTTTTGTCATAATAAACCATAAATACCTTAAACTAAAAAAAATATAAATCCTAACAATAATCGATAACATTAAAATTATGTCAAAAAAAATTTAAAAACATTATTCTCTAAATAAACTTTTTAGTGAAACATATTCTAACCAAAATGACTCTCAAAATATCCTTAATCATGTTAAAATCCTATTACATGAATCTTAAAAAGGGGTAAACATGCCTTTAAAATTATGGTCAACCTTATAATTATCATCCCAATTCACTTTACACTTATCCCAAAATCATACACATTTTAAGGGTTATCATCCCCTCAATCATGTGTTTTCTAAAAATATCACCTTATCACAAGTGTAGTTTTCTAGTTCATCAGTAAATTTTAACATATGTTTTCAAATCTAAAAATAAATAAATATATATATATATGGAAAAATCCTAAGACTTATCATGACTATTATATCCATAATATCATTGATTTAATACTTTTACAATATAATTCTTAAATAACAATACATAAAAACTTCAATCCTTTCCCTATAAAAACTTCCATAGTATAGATCCTTCCTAGGTCTAGGAGTTAAACCTAATTTGAGGGCATTGAAATAGATAATGTTCACATTCCCCACAAATAACACACTAAACTAAAAATGGTTTTGTGATATGTAATTTATTCCCTTCTATCGTACTCTTCAATTTTTTCTCAAAAATTCATTTACTTATTCCCTTATTTTCCATAAATAATAAATTTCCCCAATCTATTAAGCCATTACCCAAGGAATATCTTTCCACATTTCAAACTTAAAGGATATTGATACTTCTTTCTTCACTTGTCTCCACTACCCATTCTCTATGAGAACACTATACTTCTCTTCTTTGGTGAGATTTAGAGTTAGTTAGGATGAAGTTTGCTAATAAAATATTGTGATAACTGATTGGGAATAATCAAAATATATTTCACTATAAAAATAATAATCCTATTTGGGTTCTTATAATCACCCAATGTTCCATCACATTCAATATTAACATAGTTACTTATGGTACTGGACATTTTCTAAAACCAAAAATCATAGTATGGGCAACAATAATCACAATGGAAAATCATGAAATGTCATTCATAGGGTTACTAAATCATGACATCTAATTTTACACTATGAAACCTTAGATTTATCCTAGGTCATATGTGGTTATTATCTATTCAAATACTTCATAATGGTTAATAATTAAAATCTATGTCAACTCAAGAATATCCCATGAAAGTATCAAACATGGTGTGTAGTAAGGGAACACTCACTGTGCACTAAAATTATGGTCACGATATGCTCGACCAACTCTTTCTATGGTTAATACCCACAGATGAATCTACAAAAACAATTTCCACTTGTACTATGTAGATAAATATGTATTTCATGGAAAACTAAATAATAACTACCAAAACAAATCATTATAGTGTTATCCTATTTATATAATTTTCTAAAAATTTAGTCAAAGTATTAGGTTCCCTAATCTATATTTTCCTAAATCATGTTTTCAAGATTTTTACAAAACTTCTATGATACCAATAGTAAATAACCAAAATCCATTATCTCAGAATTAGTGGTTAAATTATTACATTGGCATAAAATACAAGTTTTCACATCCCATAGGAAAAAATAGTTTAGTACTCATAGTAAACTAGATACATAATTGAATCACATATACATTTGAAAACCTAAAATATTAAGAAGTACATTATTTCAGAACATCAATATTATATATCTAGAATATGAATGTATATATTTCATAGTTCACTTCCTTTCTTCTAAGGGAAATGAAAAAATAATAAGGGTGATCTCAAATGATAAGTATGGGTTATGTTTAGTGAAATCAATCATAAGTAATAATACTTATGGAAAGGTAAAATACTAAAAAAACATTCCACTTAATCAACAACTTGAGCAAGGATAATAATGTGTTAGGAATAAATGATGATAAAATAATTCCATATAACTAATCACATGACCATGATACGTATCCATGGATATTATAAATATTCAAATAACTACAAGGACATCAATAAATAATCGCAAAACATTACAATGCATAGTGTCAGATATGATAAACATACCATCAATGCCTCTTTCCAATACATCACACATAAATGTGTATTTTCCCAACCAAAAACCCAAATTGGTTTCACTACTAGAAATAAGATCTATACCAATGGTTTTGGGAAAACTGTTGGTATAGTTCACTTATATGGAACTATACCAATGATTTTGTCCAAACTATTGGTATATGGGGACCTATACAAACAGTTTGGGGAAAACCGTTGGTATAGTTCACTTACTAGAAAATCTCAGTTAGAGGAAAAACCTCTGACCATTTATTAAGAAAGGAAAAATATTGTGAACAAGCACAATAGACAAGAAAAAAAAGTAACATATCATATGAGTCATACCCCTCACCACACATATGGTATAAGACATCCTCCGCAGTAGCTGATTCCTATTGAGAGATTCCATAATGCTTCAAGACCTTAGCATACCTCCGTCTGAGATTTAGTTTCTCTAAAGATATCAACTCCTTAGAGGATTTCCTGACAGAGGACCTGGTTGACACCAACTTTAGCAAGTAAGACTAAACCTTCCTCATTCTTCGTTTAACTGGAGGAGGTTTCTCATTTCCTGATTTCTTCTTCCCATCCTTGATAACATCACTAAAGGAAGGCTTGACCAAATCAAAATTATTTTCTTTGTCACTGTCCGAGACGTCCCCCAATTTTCCGGTGATGACCATATCTTGGAAAGCATCAATCATGGTCTAGTTATGCTCATATTTCCCAATAGAATCAATCAAATCCAAACAATGTTGAGGGTCTAAAAAAACATGACCAACATCCACCTCCTTCCTCAAAACATCCTCTTTAACAATATGCATGTTGTGGCCTTTCATCATTTTAGGACACCCATTTGTCTCATCGTGATGAAATTCTTGAAATAGGTTAGAAGTATCAATTGTGATCTGCAAACCAAAATGAAAAACCAGATTCATGTGAGAATCCTCAACAGTTGAACGAACAGGGAGTGCATCATGGACTTCCCCATCATGGAATTTCCCATCAATAGTTTTGGCCAAACCATTGGTATAGGTCCATAATATAGACCCTATACCAATGGTTTTCCTTAAACCGTTGGTATAGGTCCACATTAGTATATCCTATACCAACGGTTTGGAGGCCTATACCAACGGTTTCAAACCGTTGGTATAGGGTATTTTTCGAGTAGTGTTTGTCTCATTAGACATACCGATGCATCACGAGGGTATAGAAGAACCCTCCCATCAATTACTAAGTCTAATTCATTAATCATATGGAATGTGGGATAAAAATTCAACACCTAACCAAAATAAATAATCATATTGAAATACTACCATACAAAATGTTCATGTTTCCATGAATAAAACTTATCGGAAACCATCTAGAGAAATAATAATAATATTATCATTAAATATTACCCTAACTGTTGAATAATTAAAATAAAGGGATTTTTTTCACTGATGAATTTATATTATATAAATTTTTATTTAAAACATTCTAGAGGAAAACACTCTTCTCACTTTAAAATTTTCTTAAAAAACTAAAATTCTCAAAAAAAATTATGGAAAAATTTTATTTGTAAAAAAGTCATGGATAATTATAATGGAGGAATCAATTCATTTAGTGGTCATGATGTCATGAAATTATGTTCACATCATACTAGTTAAAAACATTCCTTTTACACTTTTGTACGAAAATCCAAAATGTACCTCATTTGGAAAATGATAGAATAATCCTTTTAACCATTTTTTAAAAATTTAAACATGGGTCCAAATTTATTTAATAATTATTTATATAAAATAAAAATATTATTTTAAAAAATTTAAGGAATTTATGGATATTGAAGAAAAATATTCCTAATTGAGTAAAAAAACATCAGTTTTCCTTAAACATTCTTTCGGTATATTTAGTAAATAGAGAGTGAAAAATGATTTGAAAACTCTTAATTTACAAAAATTACTATATTAGAATAAAATATATTGTGTTTATGATTAAAATATCAAATTATTCCCCTAGAGGACACTTTAACATAAATAATCCCGAATAATTGTGAGTTTTTGAAAGAAACCCTTACCAATTTGTTAACATTTATATCATAATCCCCATGAAGGAAATAACTTAGAAAAGATATTTAAATACCATTAATATAAATATATTCATGATATATCATATTACATGGGTGGTATGTGGAGTGAAAAAAATAAATAAGTGGTGAATATGTCATATGTCTCATAGAAGTAAAAGTGATCCAAGAAACTATTACCTCAAGTATGAATTGTCATGTACATTCATTATCTTCATGAATAATAAACTTATGGTTGTGGTAGTCCACACAAACGTATGAATGAAATTATTATTTTTCAATAGATTAAAAGGTTATAAAGTAGATGATATATAATAATTTTATAATGGTAACAATTTCATGAATATCATATATAAACAATAAATTCATCATTACTACCATCATTGAGAGTTAGTGATGGAAAATGGATGACATCACATCGTGAGGTGGTGGTTCTCCAAATACATAGATAACAGTTTCACATCCCATTTAATAGAAGTGGATATAGATATAATTTATTTAATTAACAAAATAATATCCAATTATATGGAAGATAATTATGTTATTATTTCAGTATGCTTGGAGAAGATTTAAAGTGGCAGAATATGAAACAAAACAAAACACTCTCGGTTAAGAACTATACCACTTCTTCAGAAAACCTCCTTTTATTTAGACATTAATCCCCTATAATTGGTATTATTATGAAAATTATCTCTTTTTAATGAATTAAGGGATTTTAATTAGCTGTTTGATAATTATTTGGATAAACCCAATGACTCTTGATGTCAATAGAGAAGAAGGGGTGGTCCCTTTTCTAAGAGAGGGGAGGGGTACTTTTGGAATTTCATAAAGTATTAAATTTATATAAATTTTATTTTCATTGAAAAATGGTGAAAATGATATATATAGAATATATGATGATTCTGGGCTAAAATACACTCATAATATTTTTACAAGTTTCATTGATGTTTTCACCCTTATTATTTTTTTAACCCCCCATTAACCATTTTGACAATTACCGTGATATTAAACTTTTATAAGCATTAAAGGTAATAAAATGTTTCCATATAATAAAAAAGAAGCCACAAATAGATCATGGAAGATGATCTAAACATGTACCACTGATTTTTTTTAAAATAAAATTTTTATGAATTTTAAATCATTTAATAAAATATTAATTTTATAAAATATTATTGATTTCATTTTTAACACTATTAATTTAATATTACATTAAATACATAAATTCAAAGGGGAAATTAGAATATAATACTTTTAAAAATCCATAACATGTTATATGTATCTATAAAATTCGTGGGGAACATTAATTATTTCAATTTATATTACTTTGTATATTTTGAAATTATATTAGAGATCAATAACCAATGATACGTGTTTTATCTCCATTGTTCTTATTAGAACTAAGTTTCACCTCTCTCTTAGAGCCATATATCTAGTCTATTTAGGGTCTATATATGTGTTAGTGTATTAATTTATATGAGATATTACTGGATTTGTTGAAGGTAAGTGGTTTGGAGCTTGAATCTAGAATTTTTAGTGTCGTTCTTCATTTTCATCATCCATTTCAAGTTTGGTGGATTTCCTCATGCCTCTTATAAGAACCCAGTTTTTCACTCAGGTATGGATCCTTTAAATTTTGGTTTAATTTTTTTTTTGGATCTAATATGGTTTTATAATGTGTTATTAAATGTATTAGGGGATTCCAGGGAAATTTCCAATCCTGAACCCATCTTTTTAGGGAAACGGTCCAAGTCACGTTGTTGGTGCATAGTTGGTTTACGGTTTTCCTGACCATGAGGATGGTGTTTTTTTGGACACATCAACCTCATAAGGTTGGAAGATGGTTGTGTAGCCTAGCTATGTGAGGGACCCTTTTTCCCAGGTACTCATGTATCATTTTCACACGGTTTTTCAAACCATGCGGACAAACCATGCACATTCTATTTTAAAGGTAAATAGCCCTTTTTCCCTTTTTCCCTTAATGATCTAATTGAACTCCCTACTTCTTCCCTAATATGATATTATACAAGATTTATCTCTATTGATCTCAATTTAGGTATTTTTTAAGGTCAAAGTTAGGGATTCAAAGAGCTCCTTCATTTGAGATCTATTTGAGCTTTCATTCGTCACGTTGGATGTGTAATGGTAAGTACTAAAGTCCTCTTGAGAAATTCTACCTCTCTTTTTCTCTCTACCGAGTTATCGTGGTATGAGTGTTTTTCTATTTTTTCTTAGATCTAGTCTGATCTGGGCCAAATCAAGGGCGAATATCGAAGGATAAGGATCATAAATCCCTAAGGTGGGTGTTCTATAAATCATCCCTAATGTTCATTAATTTTGGATCTGTTGTGTGGGCCCACCAATTTCATTGTATGTCGTTATTTGAATTTATATGTCATTCTTATAATCATTAAAACTATATTGTTATTATATTTCCATATATGCAATTAAATGTTGGTGGTTAATTTCACAACACCATTAATTCCATGAAGGATGTTATACCATAATTGTCGTTTTAGTGTTTTGACATGTTTGAGCCACCGTTCGGGTGTGCCTTGTATTGACCTTACTAAGGGTAAGCATTTCTCTATTAAATGGAGTGTTTTTAATGAGTAATTAATAATGGAAAGTACCATGTCTGCTCACCACTTAACCCACCTAAGGTAAGTGCTTCAAATTGGTACTTACATGTGAATGATTAATTGGTTGCATATCTGTATCACCCCTTACCACATTAATAGAAGGTAGTGGAATGAACCTTGAATATCTAATTTGGATTAAATGGATTAAATGGTTGCATTATAATTTTCCTTTTCTCTCAAACAAAAGGAATATTTTGAACCGAATGAATTGATAAAAAGGTTTCATACTACATGACATTGTAAAATTAATGAAAGGAAAGGCTTGTACCGAAGGAGATATTACATGACTTCATAATTAAATAGGAATGGCCTAACTCGAGCTTTCCATGGATTATTATTGGAGAATTATATAAGCACTTGGGAACCCCATTACGATTCAAGGATATGGATTTCTTAGGATGAAACCCACCTAGATCGCAATCCTTGTCTGTTCTTGGATGTTGTGTATGAAACTGTAGGATCCTTTCATTATTATTACAGGATGCCTTGGATACACTACTTGGATCCAGCATTGACTAGTAGGTTCCATGGGTAAATCCCATTGGGTCTAGTCTCTACTTATCCCCGTATTACATTTGACGATCTCCTTGGACTCTGAAGTCACCTCATTGAGGAATTCCTTGGACAATGCTCCTTAGATTAAACTCTTACATCATGTCAGGATATAGTTATTACTAAGTTGGTCACTCTTGAGTTCTATGTTTCCTTGGTTCTTACCTGGGGACTTCATTATTAAATATCACTATAGGATTCCTCGTTACATCTTAGAATCATTACTATTATTAACATGTGACATATTATAAACTGGTAACAATGAAATTATGAATTTGTTACGTGTTCAGACACCAGATGAGGGCTGAAGTAGGTACATGGGTATTCAGTTACATTTTACTGCATTACTTTTATATGCAAGATTTCACATAGTTATATTCTATTACATGGGCCAGATGTCATAATAACCATTGGTGGGGGACACTGGGATTTATCTAACACCCTTTTTAGTCACCATTTTGTACCCAGAGTAGATTACATCACTACATGTGTTGATAAAGGGAAGCACACGACTTTGAACACTATATTGCTTGCTATTTAGATTGGAGATTGATAATAGAGGACTGAGTTGGATCTTGGGATTCTATGATAGTCTTTTTATTTCCTTATTCTTTTGTGAAACATGTTATTACTATTATATTGTTTCCATTTTTTCCGATTTTTTAGTAACATGACATATCATTAGTTGTTGAAAGATATTCTAGTTGTTCTGTAATTTTAATTTTTGGCCCTATTTTCCATTGTTCTTTATCTTTACATTTATCTCTTACACTATTTTCTAATGTCACATTAACCTTATATGATAAACTTTGGTAATGAGGGAATAGTCTCCCCATGGAAACATCCTAGGCCCTCGCAACTAGCCATCAGCCTCTGGTGTTCGGGGAGATGCGTTTGAGGCCATGTGGCCCACTGGGATCAGGGCACCTATCAAGTGGAATCCAGGTCTGGGACATTACAAAGTGGTATCAGAGTAGGTTCTTTTATTGAATTTTTATTTAGTGACAATATATTGGAGATTAGGAATTCTTGGGACTTGGTCATAAGTCATTCTTGGGCATTGAGAACCCATGTTCAGGGTAAATGCCAAGTTACCCAAATTTTAATTATTGTTTTACTTTTTTCTATTACAGTTGATATTATTTCATAGTTGGGTGATGCACATACTGTGTGATTTTGTTGGTTATTACTATGTTTGGACGTTTTCTTTTATCCTTTTCCCAATGATATGAGGGAAATGGGAATTTTTAAATGCATCATTATAGGCACCTAGAATTCACATGTCATGAATATTACCATGCCATATAGGTGGATTTAACTATTATCCATTGCTTGATATACCTATAATTATTTAGTGATGTTGTGATAGTTATCTTATGTTTGTATTATTGGTGGTTGTGATTGAGTGATTTCCTGTCTCAATTCATGTGTTTTATGGGCCCTCATGGGTTGGGATGAGTAATTGACCAAGTCAATCCATTTTAATATAGATAAATAGGTGTTGTTTCTAGTGATAGGTGTTTGGTAATTGATTCATCAGTATTGAATATCCATTATAATGTGAATCATGAAATCTAAAATGAATTTCTTGCACATCCTTATCCCTCATTTTCATCTTTATGAAAGATAAGGAAGTGAACCTGGTAATTAAATGTAAATTGAAATGAAACTTATACTCGGTAACTTATGAATACCTTCCTGTCTAAGTGGAAAGTTGGAGTAGTATGCAATGGGTAGTGATTTTTCTTACATTCAACTTCTTATAGTGAAATTATCTTTTGGCTTAAACTTGTTCTGAGGTATGTTCTCGTCATTGTAGATCAATTCCTTCAAGACATTCTTGAATCTTGCATGGGGAAGGTGGTGATTACCACGCTCTAGACATAGTGGGCCCTGAGCTTCATGTATTAATTCCAAGATTTCCACTCGAGGAACCTCCTGTTGTACCTGATTTGGGAACTGATGCAAAGTTCATGATTTCTCCCTACGTCTGATGTATTCCAATTATGGTGCTCCATGACATGATGTTGTGATGGCCAATCAGACTCGTGAGTTCCAATAGTAGTATCCACCTACCTTTTAAGGGGATGGTGGTCCATAGGTTATTGATTATTGGCTTGAATCCACCCTGTCTACCTTTTTGCAAAGGGAAATGCTTCTAAATGGGAGAGTCATGGTTGCGACATACATTCTTTGGGATTCAGCCAAGCATTGGTGGGATGTGATAATCCAAGTCGGTCATCATCAGGGCATGTTATGGGTTGATTTACAGACTACCTTTTGTGATCAGTTCTTTCCCTAGATGCTAAGAGATAACAGAGCAAAGGAGTTCATGTATCACAAGTAGGGTTTTATGTTAGTTATGGAATATTCAGAATGTTTCACAGAGTTATAGTTCTTTGCACCGATTTTTTCTGGTGCTGAGCATTCGTGTGCTAGAAATTTTGAGGATGGGCTCCAGTACACTATCCATATGAAAGTGACTATCTTTTTCCTACCTACCTTTTCTACAATAGTCAATCAGGCTCTTATCACTAAGCGTAACCTGAGGGATAGAAATAGTACTGGGCCTAGAGGACCAGTCTCATGGCATGCATGTAGTTATTACAGTGGTAGGAATAATTCTCTCAAGGTTTCTCTTCAGGGGAGTTACATCCAGAGTGCCCACATCGATAGATATATAGAGTGTCGTCAGTGTGGATGATGAGGGAACAAGAAGCCTCAATGTGATATATACCCAATGGACTACTGGGCTTCTGTTTGTATAGGGCATCTTTAATGTTTCTATAGGATCTTCCCACCATTTTGAGTGGAAAAGGATTATCACTAGGTCCACCTTCAAGAGGGAGTTCTTTTACGTTGTGTCATTTGGGGTGATTGAATAGCACTGTTAGGTCTAGCTGAGGAGGAGGTCATGGTCATGGTATCCAGACCCCTGATATCCATCAGCACCAATAGAGTAGTTGTGATTGTGGTAGTCCATCTATTGCACAGGTCCATGGATAAGGTCATTTGAAAGCACTACAACCAATTCCCAAGGATTAGGCTGTAATACCTTCTATAATACAATGTAATATTCAAGTAGCTTCTACTATAGTATCTTCTTTATTTGATACAGGTGATTCGAACTCTTTTATCTCTGTATCAATCATAGAAAGTATCGGGCTAGAGATAGAATATTATTATTGTGTGATAACCCTAGATAAGACGTTAGGGGTAAAAATAGAGGGCAAACATCAATATACATACTATCCCCTTGAGGCAGGCAATTATACTTTCTTATAGAACACCCTCATTCTCGAGATTAAAGGCTTCAATTTCATTCTTAGAATAGACTGGTTGGTCAACTATCTTTCTTTTGAAGACTGCTATCACCATAGAGTATCGTTTACAACACCAAAGGGTAGTAGTTATCTACATAAGGGTGACTAGGATATCAAGGCTGTTAGAGCAGGATAGGAGCATCATGGCCTAGGTAGAGTGACCACCCAGATTGAAAATCTCTTCATGGGGGATCAGGGTTTACACCAATTTTATTTCCCTACAGTAGTGGATTGTTTCAAGGATGCCTTTCCCAATGATTTTTATGGATTACCACTTGAGAGAGAGGTAGAGTTTACAATCAATATTATTCCATGAGAATATCTAGGATTCATTCCTTCATAAAGTGTGGCACCAACATAGCATTAGGATATCAAGTGATAGTTAGATAATTTAGAGGCCAAAGGTTTTATATGGGCCAATAAATCCTCTTGGGGTTCACCTTTACTTTTTTCTAAGAATTTTGATGAAACCTTACGTGTATGCGTCGATAATAGAATGTTAAACAAGATTACGGTTGAGAACCAGTATCCAATACCTTGAATAGATTATATCTTCGACTAGCTCCAAGGAGAAAGGGTCTTCTCCTAGATTGACTTGAGGTCATGTTATCATTCAGGTGCATGTTAGGCCATTAGACATACTTCATACAAATTTCCATAGATGGTATAGTCTATCTGAGTACCTTGTTATTTTGTGCAGTCTTACGAACACATTATTCATTTTCATTGCTTTGACTAATAGGGCTTTCCACCCCTATTTGGACTCTTGTTCTGGTCATTGTGAAAGGCATCTTGTCGTATTCTCACACTCGTAGCGACCAAGCCAAACATTTTGAGATCTTTCTGAGTACACTGAGAGAGCATCCGATTTACCCCAAGCTTGCTTAGTGCCACTTCTGGATCGACAAAGTTTGCTTGTTTGGGTCATATAATATCAGAATTAGGAGTATCTATTGACTAATAAAAGATTAGTGTTGTAGTTTCAAAGGAACATCCCAAGATTTTATTTATATTAAGAGTTTCTTAGGGATTTTTGAATATTATAGGAATTTCATACAGGACTTCACATGACTTCATTCACCTCTTACTTGTCTTTAAAAGAAGTGTGTCAAGTTTATATAGTCATAATCATGTGATAAATCATTTCAGGAGATGAAAGGGAGGATTGTTTCGAAACCTATTTAGACTCTTCTGGAGCTGGGTATTGGTTATATAGTCTTCTATGATGCATAAGGCATACTCTTTGGATTAGTGCTAATGTATGAGGATAAAGTCATTGCATGTGGATCTCGAAAGTTGAGGCCCCAAGAGGGAAACAACCCAATGCACGACCTTGATCTAGAACCAGTTGTCCACGCCTTACATTGTAGGAGACATTATCTGAGGGGTGAGTGGTTTTTGGTGTACACAGACCACAGGAGCCTCAAATATATATTTTGTCAGCATGAATTGAACCTCAAAAAGTTGATATGGGTTGAATATCTAAAATCCTCTATTTTGAGCTTGCCTATACACCTAGGAATGGAAATGTAGTTTAAGATTCACTATATTGGAAAACTCAACCACAGGTCGTATGGGAAGCCAATGATAAATAAAAGTTAATGGACCTATTTTCTAAGATACATCAAGAGTTCCATGATAGTCACAAGTAGTCTTATCTATTATCCTTTATAGTTACCTCTTTCATCCTTGAGAAAATTAAGAGTAGGAAATTTTTCAGATCATGAAGTCTTAGTTCTTTTTTAGAGTAAATCAAGAGATAACCCTCCTTTGGATTGGTCTGTGGACATAGATGATGTCTTGCATCTACGTGGAAGTATTTGGGTTTCTAAATATTTGAGAGAGGAGTTGATGAAAGAGTCCCATGCTTCTTATTGGATAGTTCATTTAGTAATACTCAAGAATTATCGAAATATGTGATGCCAGTATTGGTGTCCTCAGATGAAACATTAGATATCATGCTTTATCACTAGGTGTTCTACCTGTCAATAGGTGAAGGTGGAGCACCAGAGACCTACAGAATTGTTATAGCTACTTCCAGTCCCTGAATGGAAATGGGAAGATATTTCCATGGATTTCATAGTCATCTTACCTAGGAATCCAAGGGGCCGTGATGATATGTTGGTATTCATTGACTGAATAATGAAATCATCCCACTTAATTACTATTCTAAAGAGTTTCTCAATTGATGACAAGGGAAAAATTTATGTCTGTGAGATCATATGACTCCACGAGTTCCCTAATACTATCATTTTAGATTGAGATTTTCATTTCACATCACGGTTCTGGAAGGGTGTGAATAAGGCTATTGGAACTCAGGTACATCTAAACACATATTTTCACCCTCAGACCGATGGACAATCAAAACAGACAATATAGGTTCTAGAAGATATTCTAGGATCTTGTTTTGTTGATTTTGGTGGTTCTTGGAAGAAACATATCCCTCTCACCGAGTTAGACAATAATAATAGCTTTCAAGTGAAAATTCAGATGGATACTTCTAATTCCTTATATTATAGGCCATTCCATTCACCCTTGTGCAGGCTAGAGGTAGGTGAAGCAGCCCTACTAGGTCCTCATCTAATCCAGGAGACTTTAGAGTAGGTTTAGCTGATCATAAAGTGTATGAGTATTCCTCAGTCTAGACAAAAAATATTATGTAGATATTCATTGAAAACCTCTTAAGTTTGAGGTTAGGGATCTTGTTTTTCTTTGTGTATCTCCCACTCTAGGTCATAGATGGTTACGAAAGTAGAGAAAGTTGTTGCCTCGTTATGTAGGTACTTTTGAGATTCTAGATAAATCCATTCTAGTAGCCTATCTATGGAAACTACCTTAGTGGTATTGTTACATGCACAACATCTTCCATGTTTCCCAGCTTCACCAGTATCATTATGATCCATCTCATATATTTTATCCTGAGGAAGTTCAGTCAAATGCTTATGCTGCCTTTAAGGAGTATCCAGTACACATCATTGATAGGAGCACAAAAGATCTATGATGTTGGTCAATCCCTCTAGCATGACTTCCATGGAAGAAAAACTAGGTAAAGGATGAGACATAGGAGAGGGAATCCAACATACATGCTCTGTGGCTAGAATTGTTCTCAGATAGTGTTTTTACACCCTTGGAAGGTGAACTCGGGGATGAGTTCTTTTAAGGGGGGAAGACTGTAAGAACCATTTTTTTACTCTAGTATGGATTATTTAAATTTAGGTTTAAATATTTACTTTAGACATAATAGAGATTCTTAATGCATTATTAAAGGTCCCATGGGTGTCTGGGGAATGCTCGATGCCCGGAACACAATTTTTTTGGGAAAATGGCCATGTCACGAGGTTGATGCATAGTTTTCTTAACCATGAAGATAGTGTTTTTCTAGACAGAGCCACCTCATATGGTTGGCCCACGATCATGTAGCTGAACTCTGTGAGTTACCCTTTTTCCCAAGTACTCGTTCATGGTTTTCACATGGTTTCTCAAACTGTGGGGACAAACCATGTATAGGGTATTTAAGGGTAAATTGTCCCTTTTTCCTATAATGGTCTAATTAACCTCCCTCCATATTCCATAATATGAGATTATGTTGGATTTACCTCCATGGATATAAATTTGGGATTTTTTAAGATCAAAGTTAGGGATTCAGAGATCTCTTTCATCTCAGATCCGTTCGAGCTTCCTTTCGTAACATTGGATGTGCAACGGTAAGTACTCGAGTCCACTTGATCTGTTCTCCCTCCCTTTTATCTCGAATGAGTTATTAGGGTATGAGTGTTTTTATATTTTTCTTATATCTAGTTCAATGTAAACCAAATCATGGTCCAATATCATAGGAGAATTATCGTACAACCCTAAGGTGCGTGGTCTATAACTCATCCCTAATGTTCATTGATTTTTTGATTTTTTGTGGGGCCCACCGATTTCATCGAATTCTATTATTTGAATTTATATTTCATTATTATAATAATTAGAACCATATAGTTAAGATCCTTAAATATATTAGATTAAATTTTTGTGCTTATTCCTACAACTCCTTTCGTCCCCATGTAGGATGTTATGCCATAATTGTTGTTTTTGTGTTTTGACACGTTGGAGCCACCGCTCGGGTGTAATTTGATTGAACTTCCTATGGGTTTGAATTTATATATTAAATGTATTTTTTTAATGAGAAAAGAATAATGGAAAGTACCTTGTGTTATCAACACTTTACCAGCCTAAGATAAGTGCTTCAAATTGATAATTACATGTGAATGATTAATTGGTTGCATATCTGTATCACCTCTAAACACATTAACGGAAGGTAGTGGATTGAACATTGAATATGGAATATTCATTAAAAGGATTAAATGGTTGAATGACACTTGTCCTTGTCTCACTAATTAAAGGAAATGATTGAAAAAAATTACATAATAAAAAAATTTCATGCTACTTGACCTTATAACACTAATGAAAGGAAAGGTTCTAACTAAAGGAGATATCACATGACTTCATAATTAAATAGGTTTGTATTGAATCAATATTGCCTTGGATTATGATTAAAGAATTCCATGAGCACTCTGGAACCTTGTTCCGATTCCAGGATATGGATTGCATAGGTTGAAACCCTCCTAGATCCTGATCCTTGTCTATTCTTGGATGTCTAGTTTGAAACCGTTGGATCCTTTCATTATCATTACAACATTCCTTGGATACAATCATTGGATCCAACATTGAAAACTAGGTTGCACTATTATATCCCACTAGGCCTAGTCTCTGATTAGCCCTGTTGTACCCTAGAAAATCATATTGGACTCGGTAGGTTCCTCATTGTGGAATGCCTTGGACTATGCTCCTTTGATTACACTATTACCCCATCCCATGCTACAGTTATTTCTTAGTTGGTGACCCTTGAGGTATATGTATCTATGGTTATTACCTTGGGAACCCATTTTTAGATATCACTATAGGTTTCATTGTTACATCCTAGAACCTTTACTATTATTAACATGTGACATATTATAAACAGGTAACAATAAAATGATTAATTTGTTACACGTTTAGACACCAGTCGAGGGATAAAGTTGGTACTTGGGTATTTAGTTACATTATACTTATTTACATTATATATTCATGATTGCACATAGTTATATTCCATTATACAGGTTGGATTTCATAAACACCATTGTTGTGGACCACTGGAATTTATCTCACACCGTCTCTTGGCACTGTTTGGTACCCTGAGTAGATTACATGACTCCCAGTGTTGATAAAGGGAATCAAACAGCTTCAAACACTTTATTTAGTGTTTTATTGGCTGGATCATCATAAGAGAGGATCAAGTTGGATATCGTGATATTGGGATGGTATTTTGATTTCCTTTTTACTTTTGTGAAGCATGTAATTCCTGTTATCTTGTATCCATGTTTTCCAGTTTTCTAGTAACATGACATATCATTAGTTGTTGAATGTTATTCTAGTTGTCCATTTATTTTTGTTTTTATCCCTATTTTCTGATGTGACTTATGTGTATGTATATTGCTTCCTCTATATACCTGTGATACTTTAACCTGTTATAATACTCTATGGTAATGAGGGCATAGTCCCCCAATAAATATACCCTAGGCCCTCACTGCTAGTCAGTAGCCTCTGCCATTCGGGGAGATTCCCTTGAGGCCATGTGACCCACCAGGATCGTGGAAACTATCAAGTTGAATCCAGGTCTAGGACATCACACCTCTTCCATTTTATAATTTTAACTATTAGTTTTTTAAATGTTTTTTTTTCCGATTTTTTTACAGAAATGTACTGTTGTTTCATTAAGGAAACTCATTTGGTTTGTGCTTTAGAGGTATGTGAAATTGGATGGGTTTTGGAAAACCGCTTTTTTATTTTAAAATGATAGTTTAAGAATTATGAAATGGTTTTTAAGAAAAAAATGTGTTTCATATAATTGTATTCAAAGGAAGGTTGTTTTTTGTTAAGTGTTTTGGAATGGAATTTATCATAATTAGGTGGGTTTGTGTTCAAGGGTAACTGAGTGTGGATGAGAAGTTTCACAATTCAAGGTTGTATTTATTTTGGTCATGGATTGCCACCATCAAGGGTGGGGTAATGGTGTACCACCATAAATGATAAGACCAATCCTATTTGTATAGTTCTATGTATTCAAATGGGTGTGTGTGTGTGTGAAAACATATAAATGGTTATTCCAAACTTGAAAATATGGTTACAAGTTTTTATAAGGTTTCCTCACATGGATTAATTTTATGGAATTATATAAATGGTTTAACTACTTTTTTAAAAAATTATATAATTTTTCTAAAAAGCTCTTATCATAGTGTGATCGGTTGGGAAGTCTTTGGTTAATACCTACCAAGTTTATAATCAACTATTTCATGGAAACATTAGTGAATTCAAAGTTGTCATGTACCGGAACATGGGAAAAGAAAGGGTGCCATTCTTTTCTATTGATGCATCTTGATACCATGGACATGATATTCAGAGTTAGAGTTGGGAGATTTTTTGGGGTACATTGGTTCCTTTTTATTGGTGTCTTTTAGTCTTATTGTCATTTGTATTGTTCACTCTTGTTTTTTCCATCATTGTGATATTGTTATTTTATTGGTTATTTTTTTGAGTTTTATTGTTTTATTCATGAATAATATAGTGGTTTAAATTTTTTATATCTAACTTGTAAATTTGTTTAATTTTATAGGGAAATGTTTCTCCAAATTTATCTTAATTTCTTGGCATTTATTGTTTCCCTTTGGTGTCTTGGGGATGTCAGCTAAGGGTAGTGGCATTCCATCACTTCCCAAGTAAATGAGTTGGGGTAGGATGTTATAACGATGATTTATATGTAATTTATTAGATTATTTGTAAATAAAGGAAACTTAGGTTACTTTATGGTCCAATTTAAAACATAATGTTACATTTACTTAAAAAGAGAATACATTTTTTTTTACAAAAATTGGTATTTTTCACTATTTATATGAAAATAAATCTTTATAGAAAAGTTTTAAAAATTCATCCTAATATAATATTAACACGATATTTTAAAAATTATGTTCTTTTAATCAAATAAAATTTCTAAGAATGTATAAATTAATTATAATTTTCATGTGAAAAAATTATATAAAAATAGTGTTGAATAAAACATATTTCTCAAGTGTACAATGACTAATTAATATTTAGTACCTATTTAATATAAATTAATAAATAAATTTTCATTAGAAAACTACAATACATATTTTTTTATAATTTAATAATTATTATTCATACCTTCTAATTTAAATTCTATATTATGAAAATTTACTATATCATGGTTCGTATGGACTAAGGGTTACATGTAATGAAAGCTAGAGAAAACTTACATTTCATTTAAAGAATAATATATTCTAAAATGCTAGAGTGTTATATTATCCCCACCAAAATAAATTGTCCCCTGGATATTTTATCTTAGAAATAAAATTTTTAATATTTTTAAATTCTCTTATTAAAAACCCAAAATTTAAAAAGAGAAAATAAAACTTTCTTTCAATAGATAAAGTGAGAAACAAAAAGACTACCTAAAATAACACACAATCAAGTTCCCATATGAGGAGAACACTAGTAGTAAGGGAAAATATGGATATGTGTGAAAAAGATAATTTCCAAAGAATAATATAGATTAATAGAGAACATGTTCATGATAATGTTAATGACCAAAAAACCATAAATTATTCAGGGATGAAAATGACCATCAACTCCCCAAAAAAATTGTAAAAATGAAAAAGAAATTAATTTTCAGTATCATTTTTCCTAAAGTTAAAGAATTAATTTACCACTGAATATTATAAAATATAATTACTCGATTTATTAAAAACGAAAAATTTAATTTAATTCTTAAATTTGTTTTAATTAGATTACACCTATTTTCATCCATATTCAAAGAATTGGAATTTTTCATTCATGAAGTATAAAAATTGTATTTTAATAGATCATAAGATCTTTAAAATAATTTAAAGTAATTTATTTTCTCTCTAAATATTTATCAAGAAAAAAATATTTATAAAAATTTATTAGATATGGATAAATATTCATATGATTAAATGCGACATTAATCTTCTAAAAACTCAACAATAACACCTAATGTTAAAAAATACATTCAATAAGTAGTTATTAATATAAATCCTAAAAAATATTTCTAACCAAATTTAAAATCCAACAATTCATAAAAATGTAAGGAAAGTTTCAAAATAAAGTTCACTTAAATACCAAAAGAACATAAAGTGTCTCTCAATGTCACATATGAAAAATTTTAATACCTTAATTATATATTCTATCAAAATAAAATAATAACCTGAATCACTAGAAAAACACATAGAAAACTTATAAGCTTCAAAAAAATAACTCTATAAATATTCCTCAAATAAAATCATACAATGTCAAATATATTCTATAAATCCAAAAATTATATAAAATCCATGAAGGATAAAAAACTAGTTTATCCTCAAATCACTAATTAATATCCACGTCACTAATACCATCCAATTTACTTAATCAATAACTATCAACTATTTATCCCAAATACACATTCCAATCTAAAAATTAGTCACATGTTGAGGGTTATTTATATCTCAACCGTTTTCTCTAAAAATATCACCTTATAACTAAAAAAATCTACATTATCAATACCATTCACTATATTCACACAAATCATTATAAAAACAACTTTGAATCAATACGTATATTTTTCATGATTCTTATAATCATAGTATCATTAATAAAAAAAATTTAAAATTAAATCATAAAATATTAATATATAAACACTTCAATCATTCCACTTCAATAATTGGAATCTCAAAGTTTCTTCCTTGGTCAAAGAGTTAACCCTGGGTTTAGTGCATTTCCATGGATAATTACCAAGTTCCCCACACATAAGACATTGAACTATAAATAAAATCTTGGGATGTATTGTATTTCCTTCTTTTGAACTCTTAATTTTCCATTAAAAATTAATTTCCCTATTTCAATCTTTTTCATTCATAAAAAATATTCCCATTACATTGACACATTTTCCTTATGTGATTATTTTGAAATTATCCAGATGTAGGAGGTTGAATCTTTTTCCTCCATGATCTTCTTAAAGCTATATTTTTTACATACTTGGGACAATTAGAAAATAATTTTTTTCCATGTTGTTAGTAATATAATGATATAGTTGAGGAGTCATAATCATAAGGTTTCACATTCCTTCTCCTCTATCATTTTGTTTCTCATGGGGAAAATCATTTTACCGTCTGTCACATTATACATTAACGTGATCCCACCTGGTTCCACCCATTAAGTGAAACCAAAAGCATAGTGTGATAAATAATATTGATTAATAATTTAATCATGAAAAATAATTCATTGTATGCCTAATTTATCACCTCAATATTTAAAAATGAATATTGTGTTTGATAGCATATATGACATACAACACTGAGCCAAAACAAACTGTGAAATATAAATTTATATGTATAACTTTTATAACCTAGTTGTTGAATTTTTTTCTAAATTGGATTAACTGAATTATGAAATATTTTTATAAATTTACCACACAATAAAATTTTATTTATTAATTATTAAGAAATAAAAATTAGTTTTTTGGTAATTATTTTATTTTTCAAAAATATGTTTCCTACATTTTTTTGGTTTTTATGATAGGAAAATAAAATTAATATTTTCAAATTTCATAAATGGTATTTTATAAAAATGTTATCATTTTCTAAAATTATCATACCAAAATTATCTTTTGGTGAATGTTTGAGATCTTTATAAAAAAATGGATTTTTAAATGAATAGTGAAAAATAATGATTTTTATTGAGAAGTAATTTTATATTAAAGTTGTTACAAGGTTATATTATTTTGGATTAGTTTTTAATATTTAATTAGTTTATTTTTATTAAATATAATACAGTTATAGTTCTTAAAAAGTATTTTTTACATGAATGTGGTATAAAAATATTTTGGTTCTTAAATATGACATTTTTCAAAAAATCAACTTTTCATTACATTTTGTGGGTTTAATATTAAATTAAATTATTACAACTATATTAACTTAATTAAGAAAAATTAATTACATATTAGGATTCTTGGGGTCCAAATTTGGTAAATAGGTCCCTTTTATTTTTTGGTCAATATGAATAGTAACCATAACAATTAATTATCATCACAGTTAGAGATTTTATCTCAATTTCCTTTCATTTAAACATATTTTAATATTATTCAAATAATTTTATTTATATCATAAATATACTAATACTTTTACATGTTATGCCTTTAATCCTTCAAACTTCATGGTTTTTTATGTTTTAATTTAAATTATTTTATCCAAGGAGATTTGACATGAATGTTCCAAGTGGTAAGGGTTTATTTACTCAATATCCTTTCATTGGGATAAATAACTTCTTAATTGACCGTATTTTGACAAGATTGTGTATTGAATGATTCTTTTTTGGATTTAGTTTGTATTCATAAGTTTCAATCTATGGATTAAAATTTTTTATACATAAACACTTCATTGTTTAATACTCACATTAATGTTATCATCATTTAAAGAAATTTTCTAACTCAATTTATATTCATTAGGATATTCTTATACATTAATGATTATTTTATGTCATCATTTTAATGTGAAAATATATTTGATTACTTTATCTTGAATTACATAATTTTTTTGAATTTATATTTGTTACACATAATCACTTTATAGATTAATTATCACTTCAAAGAAACTAGCTTTGTAAGGATTTTGTCCTGAATTATCCCAATGGGGTTTGAACCATGACTACCCCAAGCCCACCACTAATAGACCAGGGCATGGAAACTTTCACAGAGTAAGAATATATCACACATGGGAGTCATTATATTAATGTACCTTTACACATACACACATATCCATGCCCGTACAATGATGAAATATAAAAAAAATCTTTAACCATCCATGCATACATCTAAAATCCCACCAACAGAGTATGAAAACAAAGTATTGGAAAACATGGTCAAAGTAAAATCCCACTAAAAGTAAGTGAAAACTATTTTAAACTATGACGTTGGAGAGGACTACTATAAATCTAACCACCAGAACACGCCTTAGTTTGTTTGGATCACTAAACTCCAGCTGGTCTCGACCCCTCAATGACTCCATAAAAAGGTTGATCATCTGGTAAGACATGACACATGCTGGAAAATCTCATGTAGGGGTGAGTATAATAATCCTATTAAGACACCCTAAAATCACTATGCATATACCATCAAAAAAAATTATCTCATCATAGAGATATTTCAACAACATGCATGACAAGAATATTGAGATATACTCATAGTAGACACATAGTCTCAATCTAGGGTCAAAACCATAGAGTTGTCCTAGGATTTCTTTTATAAGGTTTCATATAACACTCAACTGGGAGAACACACTCCTTGATTTATATAGCTCTGATGGTATCTATATGATATGTCTTTATCATCTATTCTTTCTATAAGAGGTACACACTATAATTTTGAAGAGATTGATACACAGATAGAGATCACACCTAGGACTATGGGGTATAGAAACAAACCAATATGGATTAACCCGAAATGTAGGGGATAGATACCCAAGTATTGTTAGTCATGATGATACCAAGAACCCCACCTAAATAAATTATTATGATATTGGACCTCACTCAAGGACTCATGGATGGATTAAAACAACTTTATTTGAAAATGATGATCCTTCGATGGGATCACCATCCAATGCGTTGAACACAACTCCCTAGAAAAACCATTAAGAAAATGATCAAGGGAACGTACACTACTATAAAAAATTTGAAGATGAAGAGGAAATAGTCTCCAAGACATCTGTAACAAAGTAAACAATGTGTATGGAAGTACACTATATGTCCCTGCATCACCAAGTTCTACCCATTTATTACAACCTATTCCCATGTATGTGTCCTAATAAACTATGTGTGGTCTTCCAAACACAACATGTGGGGCTACACAATCTCTTGAGATTGTACCACCAGTACATTTAGTGCTACCTACTAGGGTATAGACAACATGTGGCATTGTCCTCATGGTGTGTAACACCAATCAGCACCTTGTACATGCCAATCAAGTCATCATGGGTCACACAAAATGTGACTCAAGTGACATTGTGTGCGATACTTATCTTAATGACAAAACCATAGTGTCACATAAAAAGAGACTACAAAACATGTTTTCCTAGTAATACACTTCATCTAATAGGGATTTTCACATAACCTATATGATTCTTTACACGTCTTACTCTACACCTCCAATCCATTCAATTCCTCTATAGAATGAATCATTTATCATGGATCCGAGGTTGATTAATCCTCCTTCACCATCATTGGAATAATTCTGGCCATATCTAGTTCTTGGGAACCACTTTCGCCATGCCTCATTAGCTCTATATAACCAAAAATTGTTTATAGTCTCATGATATGTTGCCATATCTTGATCTCATCACTAATATAAACCCAGATTTGTGGTATAAATCCATTTTACCAAGAAACAGGTCCACAATGATGGATTTTTTTGGTATTTTTTAAACCACAGTCCAAAGGAATTATCTAATATGAATAAATAATGGGGTAATAAAGGAAAATAAACACAAACATGAGGAACATACCACAATCAATGTTGGTTTTGGGCTTGATTCATTGTAGTTAGAATGGAGAATGAAAAGATATGTTATATCAACAATAGAAACACACATTCCTAGATAAAACTAAACCATTCCCACAATAATCTTGATCCATGAATAATTTTTTTAATTAATTGATTCATGCTCATTATAGTAATAATCAAGTGGGTATAAATAAACATAACCAAATGTTCTAACTCAAGATGTATCAATCGTTTATGAATAATTAATTTGTATCACTATTTTTGGTGAGATCTTTGTATTCTAATGGGAAAAAAATCCTTGATATTGATCTGATCTACTGTCATCCTCTAAGAACACTCTCCTCTAACGGTTATATAGGTCTCCAGGGTAAACCTAAAAACCCTAAGATCTCATCATTTCTTTTTTTATAGAGGAAAAATAGGTCACCGCATCAACATTGTAAAATAAATTTATTTATAAATTTATTTTTTTATTTACACCCCAATAAATCATACCCAAACGTCTTAATATGACAAATATTATGTCATTTCTAGGGTAAATCCCATGATATGAGCTCAATAGATGCCTCATATTTCGGATTGAAGCCTCCTTTTAATACTTATTCGATTTTTTTCTGGAAAACTATAGATGTGTGATATTTAATGTATTTAATATATTTCTAAAATTAATTCCTGGCTCATCAGGCCTCAGAATATTATGTTGTCTCAATTCCTAGATCTTCAAATAATGTATATAATATTCTAATGTAATACATGGCAGAATCAGAGTCGTTACATTATACCAACCTTTGTTATTTAAATCCAAAAAATCTAAAAAAATACCACATAAATAGATGTGGGTACTGAGCACACATCTGGATCTCCCAATCCCATGTACTCTTCTATAGATTATCGTGTTTCCACCAGACACACACCAAAGGAATAATTCTCCCTTGGATGATCGTCGCTTTTAGATCCTTATTCTCTATCGGGCACTTTGTAAAAGTACCTCTATCCTCGATTTCCATCTTGACCCAGTCGATAATGTGTGATGGGTCATTCACATACCTCCTGAACCACGCATATGGAAGGCATCATGTTCCCAGACTAACTGTGGTTGAAGAGCTCAATGGTAATCTACCATTTCAACTCTATGAAGTATCTTGGAAGAGCCAATGAATCTCATAGATTGCTTTCCACCATAGCCAAATCTCTATAACCTTCATTAAGGTGAGATCAGTAGGGACATATGGTCTCCCTCCATGAAATAAAAAGTCCTCCATCATTAGTCTACATAGGACTTATGATGAATTTTGCTGTCTTAATCCCCTTCTTGATGATCTTAACCTTCTCTGTTATGGCTCACACCAACTCGGGTATAATAAGTGTTGACTCTCCTAGGTCAGTCCAACATAAAAGGGACTTTCATGGTCACCTATACAAATCATTGAATAGTGTCATACCAATGGTATAATGCTAACTATTATTTTTGAAAAACTCCACCAATGGTAGGTGATCATACCAACTATGGTCAATGTCTAACATGAAATCCCACAATATTTCATCCAAAATCTGAATGGTTTGATCTGTTTGACTGTCAGTCAAGGGGTGGAACACTATTCTCAAATGAAACTTAGTCCCAAAGAACTCCTTAAATCCCTTCCATAATCAAGATGTGAAATGATAATCACAATGAGAAACTATCGTTGAGGTGACTTCATGGAGTCAGACTATATCCTATAGAAAGAGGAATCCCAAGATCTATACTAAATTTTTCTCTTGAATATCTAGAAAGGGGTCTGAATTACTGTCTTGTTCTATGATCACCCATATAGAATCATTTCCCCTAGAAGAATGTGGTAACCCCATAATTATTTCCTTGGATATCCAGTCACACTTCCACTATAGAACCTCAACATGCTGAGCTAATCCCACTAAAACATGGTGCCCAACCTTTACCTACTAACATTTTTGGCATCAAGATAAATAATATGAAACCATTTTATTCATCCCTGGACACCAAAAATGATGTTTTTTTGGTCCTAGTACATCTTCTACAGACCTACATGCTTCACCAAGGGAGATGTATGGAACTCCCTTGGAACCTTATCCCATAATTTCACTGATACCATTGTGCATCCTTCGAAAAAGATACCATTTTCCCCACCTTTAGAAAATAAATTTGGAGCACATATAGTGGATGTCTCAGTATATAGGGTCTCACAGTCAGTATCCCCAAGTTGTGCCACCCTAAATCACTATAAAATAATAGTTGTAACAACTATCGACTGTAGGTAAGATTCACCATCCCTATCGACAAATGATAACTTTAATGAGGCCAACTGCTCTAATGCCCCCACTCAAAAACTATGTGAAAGATCTCCTATAGAGAGAAAATTTGAGAACATTCCCCTACCCATTAGTATAGACAATCCCAAAGTCATAATCCTAGAGGAACTCTATCCATAAACTATATCCCATGTTAAGATACATTTTAGGATAGATATTCTTGATACACGTATGGTCAGAATAGATGATAAATTCCTCACCCCTAAGGTAGTGTTGCCATATCTTCAAGGTGAAGACTTCCGCAACAAGATCAAAATAATGGGTTGTTTAGTTCTACTCATTTGGTATCAAAATATATGAACCAAGTACAATCACTACATACCTATTAATTATAACACAAAAAATATTAGTCCTTTATTCATTGTAGATCACTACATACTCGACACCCTCCTCTGAAAATATCAATATGGGAGTGCTTGTCAATATCTCCCTTTACTTTTGGAAAGTCTGTCAGAACCTCTCTATCAACACAAAAGGATTCCAATTTTAGGCCAAATATGTCAAGGGAGATAATATCTTGGTATAATTGGGTAAAAATATTAGAGAGTAGTCTAATAAAACCAAGAATCTCTATACCCTATCAAGCTCTTAGGTGGCTGCCAAGAAAAAAATTCCTCGGCCTTTGTTAGGTCCACTTCTACACCATATACTAAGATAACATGCCCCAATAAGTAGAACTCCTTAATCCATAACTAGAACATCAAGATCTTACCATAAATCTATTACTCTCTATGTACATAGAAAACCATCCTCAAGTGTCTTGGGTGATTCTCCTAGCACACCATGTACACAAGGATGTCGTCCATGAAGACCACCACAACCTAGTGAAAGAAATGATTAAATACCCAGTTCATGAGTCCCATGAATACTATTGAGGCGTTTATCACACTAAATGACATCACTAAGTATTCATAATGACCATAATTTCATCAAAAATCCATCTTTGGTATATCATAATCTCTTACCCACAGCTGGTGATAGCCTGATCTGAGGTAAATATTCAAGAACCATTGTTCCCCACTCAATTGAATAAAGAGGTCATCAATATTCAATTTTAAATAAAATTTATTTATGGTCACCTGGTTTAGGTGATGTTAATACCAACACAACCTCATTATACTGTCTACCTTCATGGAAAACATTGATACGACTTCCTAGGGAGAGAAACTGGGTCAAACAAAGCTCTTCCTCTCTATGTCATCCAACTGCACCCACACCTTGCGAAGATCTAGGGGATCCCTACGATTTTATAGAATAGATATCTAGGCATTCCCAGTGTGTAGATCAATGAATAAGTTTTTCTCTAAATGGGGATTTAAGACTAAAACATTGTCAGGAAATACATCCTCATACATTTCCACCACTACAGGAAACCAAAAGCCCATAACATCCACTTGCCCAAGAGTCATGATTGCCAATTGGTGTGTAATAAATTAGACCATCACATGAATGAGTCCATCCCGATCTTCATGGGTTTCCTTTTCATCCAAAAAGGAAAACCTCATCCCATCATCATGGACACACCATATCCTCCACCTGAAATGGTCTATCTAGGAATGAATTTTAGATAACCATTTCATACAAAATATGATGTTGTATGACCACATCACTACTAAAAATAGATACCAAAATATACTATAACATCCAAGATTAATTTCAAACCATTGGAAGAAGTGTGTGATCACTGATTTTCCTTCAATAGGAGCCTCCCAGCACAATGGTCAAGCTGAAGACTCAACTAAAATATCTAAGTCTCATAATAGATAAGTGGAAAGAAAGGCATGGATTTCACTCATGTCTATAAATATTGTATCTAATGTAGAGAAGAAATAGATCATACATTGTAGCATCCATGGAGCCCCTAGGTCATAATACTTAGCCATCTATATCTACCTCCTCCCCTGTCCCCTAACTCCCTAAGACTGACATTGACCACTGGTGGTTGTGGTTGTAATAAGTCATTACATATCCCCCCTTTTTCTTCTCCCCCAGCTATATTATCGTGCCCTCCACCCTGCAGACCCACCTACTCATAAACCTACCTCTATTTAGGTGCCTCATCCATTATCTCTCTATCAGCTACATGTCAGGTTGGGTAATCTCATATGAGATGTCCTTGACTATAATAAGAGTTTTACCACCTCTCTCTATTCTGACTAGATCCATTTTGTGATCAGTGAACAACAGAACCTCTATTTTATGATATCCTCCTAAAACATATCACATATCTATATCCCTAATTTTGTCATCATCTACTTAAAATAGAATTCTTAGATCTTTTGTTCCTACTTCCAGTACCGACTATCTGTGTCGGCTCATCTAAGAAACTCTAGACAACTGAGGCACATTCAATCACCTCACTATCAGTAGGAATACATCAATACATCACTCTAGATTAGATTTCTCTGTGCAGTCATACATCTATTTTCAGAGCTCAAAAGAATTGATCACATACCATATCCATTAAGTACCGATAGAGTTTGGTGAATCGGGATGAATACTCGTCCACAATCATACTACCCTACTGAAGCTATTGAAGATCCAAGATATTCACAACCCTCGACATAGATAGAGAAAACTCATATTTGAAAAGGTGCATAAAAATAGGACTATGAAAGAGTATCCTAATCATATGATAAGGTCACTAAGACCCACCATTATCCCCAATATCCATGGAGAATTCTCCCTTCTAGTATCACTATCTAATTTGTAGGTGTCTTGAAAAGAAAAACGAATCATATTAGTACCTCAAAACAATCCTCAACCGCCTATGGGTATAGCTCACCTCAGAACACGAGTGGTCACTATCACTAAAACTCATGATGTTCTCTCATCTATAGAAGCTCATATAGTGGTACATCCAATACTATATCCCACTTGGTAGGTGGTGGTAAGACTGGTACACCACCTTGAGGTAACACCACCTAAACAGGTCCCTGAATAAATTCTAGATCACTGAGGGGAACATACTTGTAATCCTGCTACTAAATCCTAGCTACCAAATTTTGTGGACACATCCTTAAATAGAAAATATGTACCATGTTTAATGATTATATATGGATAGATGAATCAAGAAGGGCATGAAAACCATAACCCATTATAATATGATGTATATATCAATGTTTTCCCTACAACCAGAGACTACATATACCAATTCAACTAGTAGGTTCTCAGAGTCTTAGTGAATGGAAACATTAGTCTTCATGCCAAAACTAGATTTTCTAGACTGAGGTCCATAATCTAAACACTTAAAAATGTTTCCATAAAACACAATATAACCTCACATAATATTTTCTAATGCAGATATATCTCATCTAATACCTTTCAGTCCTGACCTAACCCAATGGGGCCCAAACCATGATTATCCCATGCTCGCCTCTAATATTGTGGGGTTGGTGACTAGTGTTGAGTAGTCATATTACACACATCTGATACCTTATCACAATTTACCTATACACATCCACACTTATCTCAGATCATATAATACTTAAATGTAAAAAATGAATGATAACCAATCATGTTTACATCTAAAATCCCACCATCAGAGTACGAAAACAATGTACTAGAAAAAATATCCTAATAAAATCCCACTAAAAGAAACTAAAAACAACTCCAACCTATGATGTAGGGGAGGAATGTTGTAAATTCATCCACATAAAAATCCCTTGGTCTTCCTATATTACTCATATCTACCTTATCATGGTACCTTCATTACTCCTTCAAAAGGTCAATTGTGTGCTTAAGGCACGACATGTGTGGGCCAATCCCATGCAGGGGTGAGTATAAAAATTCTTAGTAAGACACCCTTAAATCACTAAACTTGTAGTAACAATAATAGTATTAATTTTATAAAAATATACGTCAATAGTATACATAATAAGAATATCCCAATATACTCATAGTAGGCACAAAATCTCAAGGTAAGGTCACAACCATATATTCATCCTAGTATTCATGCTCTAGGGTTCCACATAACACTCGTCTGAGAGAACACACTCCATAAAAAAGATATAACTGATGGTGTCCATCAAATATTTCATGATCATCATGTCTCACCATATGAAGTACACACTAGAAGTCTAAAGAGATTTATACACAAATGTGGATCACACCCATGGACATAGGGTATACCAACAACCCAATAATGTTTAACCAACAATGTAGGGGATCAATTCATGAGTATTGTTTGTCATGGAGACACCAAGAACTCAAACTAGAGTAATGAGGATGATATAGGATATAACTCTAGGCCTCACGAAAGGATTCCAATAAATGTATATAAGACTAAAGTTCCTCAGAGTTAATTACCATCCTATGAATAGGATGTGAATCCATTTTAAACCCTTAGAAAAAGGATTGAGGGAATGTAACCTATAGAAGAATTTTCTAAGTTTAATAGGACAAGGATACAATTCATCTTTGAAGAAGTATAGGGCATGTACTAGAATTACATAGTGTGTCCCTTCAGCATCGAGTTCTACCAGTGTATCATAGCTCGTTCCCGTGTATATTTCTAAGCACGCAGCATGTGACCCTCAATACGTGGAGTGTGGGGACACATGGACTCCTCGTATTGTACCACATGTACACACTAGTCTGGATTCCAGGCAATACGAGGTGGGGTTCTTGTCCCACATGGTGTGTAATGCTACCCAGCTTCCTGGACTAGTATACCCAGTACATGCTGAGATGGTCGATAGGGGTTAAACAATAATTAAATTGAGTCACATAGTTTTTTATTCTTATCTCTATTCCAAAACCTTATCACCACAGAAAAAGGGACTACATGGAACATTCTTTTAGGAATACACACTATGTACTCAGGCTTTTTCATAGAACTCATTGGATTCATTGTGAATTTTACTCTGTGCCTCTAATCCATTTGACTCCACCATGTAATTCACCATTATTCATGGATCTATAGTTCACCAAACCTCATTTTCTATATTTGTATAGATTTCAGTAATTTAAAATTCTTGAGAACCATTGATCTCACTCCTCATCATTGAAAAATTCCCAAAACATGGTCTTAGTCTCACAATATATAATTGTATTTTGATCTCATCACCAAAACAAACCTAAATCCTCAGTATAAATCCATTGTTCCAAGAAAACAGTGTGGAATGATTAATTTTTTGTTATTTTTCAATATATGAGCTAAAATAATTTTCTGTGATGAATTTAGAATAAGGGAAGAAATGAAAAAAGAAAAAAAATTGGAATATACTTCAGTTAATGTTTTTTATGACCATGATTTGATTTTGTTAGAATGAATAATGAATAGATATAACATAATCAACAATAGAAACCCCAATTCCTAGATAAATCTTACCTGTTCCTATAATATAATCGATTAAAAAATAAATTTGATAGTAAATTGATTCAGATTCATGATAAGAATAATCAGACTGGGATAAATCAATATCAACAAATGTCATACCTTGAGATTCATCAATCTCTCATGAAGAACGAATCTGCATCACTATCGTTGGTGAGATCCTCTAATTCTGATGGAATAATGATCATTTATATGAATCCAATTTGATATAGTCCACTATGAATGATATCCTCCAATGATCCTATAGGTATCTTGGGTTAGGTTTCCAACCATGATATCTCCTCATAACCATGTATTTATAGAGGGAAAATAGTTCTCTTTGTCGACATAATAAAATAAAATAAAATAATTTATTTGTTTTAATATTTATTCCCATGATGGGTTTTAACCAAACATCTATTGTTGATAAATATTATATCTTACCTAGGGTAAATCCCATTCTCTGATCTCAACGGAGGCCTTATATTTATCATCTAAACCACTGTTTAAGATTTAATCCACTTTTTCTGGAAAACTACACATGTGTGGTATTTAATATATTTAATGAAATTCAAAAATTAATTCTGGGCTCTCCGGGCCTTAGAATATCACTCCATCTTATCACCTATCTCCTAAAACATTATATATAATATTCTAAAGTAATAAATGCAAAAAATAGATTTATTATCAATTTCTAATAGAATTTTGTGTGTGAGATATATGTAATATTCAACACTTAGTTACTTCAGGTGCTCTATATATTTACCTTTAGATATGATATATCATGATTCCTATTATCTTTACGGTATTTAATATTCATTTGATTTTTTTTTGAGGGTTATTATTTGAAAGTTAGGAAAGTGGAAAGGTTTGTTTCACAATATCATCATTATTTGGGATTGAATATTTTTAAGACTCTACGAGGGGATTTATTTGATATTTCTATCTTAAACCCAATATATTTTTTCTCCTTTGTTTATTTCTAGAAATAAAAAGTTTTACTTTCATTTTCCTCTCTTTATATACTCAAAATATTAAATGATTTTTTTTATGGAAAACATAGGTTGTTTTTCAAATAGGTCGCCAAATTTTTTTTCCATGCCCATATTTTCATTAAAATATTTTAAAAAATGTTCTTACTATTATGAAATGATTTATTAAAGACATTTTTTCACTTTTTTGAATTTTTATGAAATGGTTTACAATGAATCTTTTAGTTTTTTTCCCAAATATGGTACTTTTTTAATTTTTTTGAAAATGTTAAAGTAATATTTCTTGAACACACTCTTCATGAATAGAGTTTAATGAAGTCATCCATAGTAAAGGATTAAAATATTCCTTAAAGAAATTTACATGATTATTTTCATAGAAAATGTGTTTCTTAATGTTTTCGATGTTTTTAGTTTTCAAAATCTATTTTTAATATCCAAATGATATTTTATCCAAAACTTTTTAATGACTAGTTTGTGGTATTTATATTCAAAATTGACAATAACCCTTTATTTTACTTATAATCCACTGGGGATATGTGGTAATGATACCATCATTATTATTTATCTTGTTGGTTTGTGATCATTTTTACTAGGGGAACATTAACTTTTTGTTTGATAATTTATGAAAATTAATGTTTATATTTGTTATGTATTGAATTATTACAATAGTATTTCAAATGATCAATGCATTAGACTTATTAAGTGATATCAGGGTCCCATTGAATCCCATATATACACCGGTTGGTCTCACAAGACAAACTAGTTTGGTTTTTTGGATCAGGCCTTAGTTGTTGATATATGATGTATCATCACATGGCCTTAACAATTATTTTATGATGTCCAACATTATGAATTAAATCATTATGATTTTTTTTATTTCTATAAAATTATTTAAATATTTAAGATGTTTATTGATAATTTTTAATATCATTTTATTATTTATTTGTAATTATTTGATCATCATTTATTCCTTCCAAAGTATTCTTCAGGCTAATGTTATTGATTAAATGGCAGGAATTTTTAATTATTTATTTTCTAATATTGATTATGACTTATTTACTCATGGTAGCTTCCATTGTACATAAATATTACTGAGAATATGTCCCCTTCCTTAATTTGTTTCCATTTCTTAGGATATTAAGATAGATTCTTTGAATGAGTTCAGGGATTAAAAATAATAACTTTCACTATGTTATATATATTATTTCCAATGTAATATGGGACACATGTATTTATCTAATTCACCAGCAATACTTAAACATTTGGTCCTTCAATATCTGATTGCTTTTATCTTATGCCAATGTAATAATGTAACCATCATATATGGGTTACTAGAGTTAGGATCTTTACATTTGGTGTTAGAAAAAGTTTAGTCGAAGCATTAGAAACTAGATTTAATAAAATGTATATTAGGGAACATAACCCTATAACTAACTTCTATGAAAATTTTAAGTATAGGATCAAAAGCTAATTATTTGTAAAGGAAGAGATTATGTGCTTTTACTTGGAATACATCCCCGTATGGATATAACAAGTGGATGTGGTATTAGTACAAATTCATTTATGGGTAATACACCAAAAAAGAGCTTGTTGAGTATATTTTATCCATGATTCAAGTACCAAGTTAGTGTTCCCTAAAATCACACCTAGTTTGAAACTCTAAGGGGATATTCTTGAGTCATTTTATATTTTTAATGTGAACAATTTTGATAAATACATGAATAGAACATAATAAATCCTATTTTGTAGTAATATGGGGTAAACATAAAGTTCCATGGGTTGGTAAATCAATTGTAAATAATATATTTAAAGGTATCGATAACAATTTTTTGGTTTTATGTGATGGGAGTTTGACATGATTAAAGATATTTTGGGAAAAATATGTGAAAAAAACCCTTTGGTTTATAATATTTAAAAAGATTATTTCTAGAATGATTATTTTGTATTTTATGGTAATATTCCTAAATTTATTGATAGAAATTACTGTTAATATGAAATTAGATTTTAAGATAATTATGGGTTATTAAAATTTAAGAAACACATGTTTTATTGAAAACATAGGATTTAAAAGTGATTTAGTGATTAAGTGATTAATATTGTTTAAGAAAAAATCCCTGCATTTTTGGGAAATTTATATAATTAAGGTAAAAAAATATTAGTATATAAGATAGGATTTGATTTTATAAATAAATGTTAAATCATATTTTGGATGAATATATGATTTTAATGTTTCTTTATGGTGATTTAGGTTATTTATGGAAATTACTATCATATTTAGAGATTATATTATTATGCAATATAACTTTATGAATGGATAATATTTATATGAGATTATGTTAAATTAATATCATAATATTATGTGTTCAAATATTTTGGTTTTTTTGTTTTGAACTTGGTTTGGAATATTTTGAAGAATTTTAAGTTTAGCTATTTATCAAATTATCAAAGTCTAAATTTGGGCATTAATGTTGATGATTTAGATATTATAGGGGTATTTATTTATATGAAGGTTTATTCATTTTGGTAATTACCTAACCTTATGTTGAACATTTTGGTCTTGGTTAATATCTAAAGATGATAGGAAAATATTTTTATCATTTTTTTAATTTTTTTTATCCATTGAAAGTTTATTTTATTGCTTTAGGCTTGAAAAATTCATCTTGAGTACTCATCTTTTGGAGAAAAATATAATATTTTGGAATAAATTGATTAAATTATTAAATTAAAGCATTCAAGTAAGTATATTTCCATATTTTTTCCATATTTTCATAATATATACGGTAAATGAATTCCTCAATCTAGGAAAATAATGTTGAACCAAAATATTTTTCCTATTACCTTTATTTTTAATAAATTGATGCTCTTTTTTAATCCTCTTTGGTTTATGATTTTGTGGTCATTAACTTTTTCATAATCATTCACTTTATTATGATAAATGTTATCTATAAATCTATATCATTATTTTGGAAATTAATTTTTCTTCTATTCCTATATTTTCACTTCCTACTAATGTTATCCTATTCAAAAATGTAGTATGTGTTATTCCATATGACCTTCTTAATTCCCTTTTCTCACTTTTCATGTTAACATTTTATTAATGTTTTTTATGATATGGGATTCCAAACAAAATTATTTTAAAATTTCAAAACATTAATTAATGATATAAAGTTAAAAATGTAAGTAAGAAATTTATTTATGATGTGTAGAATGTAACACCTTCATATTTTAAAAATAAGACTATGTTCGATAGCATATGTCACACAACATCGAGTCTAAACAAAACATTTAATATTAATATATAAATATGAACATTATATCCTTACTATAGAATTAGTGGGTATGAATGGGATTAACCACTTTATGAAATATATGAATTATGATCACACTCAATACAAATATATTGATTAAATTTTCTTAAATAAGAATTTATTTTTTTGGTAAAATCATTTTTTTTCAAAAAACATTTCAAAAATATTTTTTATTTATTTTTGTGAGAGGATAATAAAATTAATTTCTTTCACTTATAGAGATTTTATTTTAGAAAATTTATATCATTTCTGAAATTAACATATAACAATTATCATATGGTAAAGAATTTGATATATTTATGAAAAGTTTGATTTTTCAATAAATAATGAGAAATATTATTTTTTGTTGAATAATGTATCTTAATTTAAATAATTTTCGAATTAATATTATATTTTGGTTAAGTTTTATAATTTAATTAGTTCACTTTTTTAAAATATAATCTAACTATTTTACTTGATACATTTTTTACTTTAATGTGGTATAAAAAATATGAAAACTCATTTTTCATCATGTTTTCTGGGTATGATTTTAAATTAGATTCTTCCACTTCTATGAATTGAATCATGGAAAAATAAATAAATATTTGGAATAAGGAGGTCAAAATTTTGTAAATAGTTTCCTTTTATTTTTTTTCATTATTAATAGTAATCATTATAAATAATTATTACCATGTTAAGATATTTCATCTCAATTTCCCTTCATTGAGACATATTTTAATGATATGAACCTTATTTATTTTATATGGTGTTTATAATACCAGTATTATATGTTACATCATAAATCCTTCAAACTTCATGTTATTTTAAGTTTCAATTCAAATTATTTAATCCAAGGGTATTTAACTTGGAAGTTACCAAGTGGTAAGGGGTTTCTTAACTGAATCTCATTTATTCGGGTTAAATCTCTTCTTCATTGATAATATTATTCCCTGATTATTTTTGAAATTACCTTTGATAAATTTATTTAATTTTTTAACTTAACTTTTTTTATATTTATATTTGATACAAAAAATCACTTCATTGATTAATTCTCACTTTGGAGTCGTGATCATGGTGATGAATTTCTTAACTCTATTTCAATTCATTGGGTTATACATCTATGTAAATGATTATTTTATATCATGATTATGTGGGAAATAATAAATAATTTTTTATTCTTTTATTTAATCTTGATTTTTTATACACATTTTTTAAACATAATCACTTTATTTATTGATTCTCACTTTAATGATATAATCTTTGTGGAGATTTCTTATATCACATTTGTTTCTATGAAATATATGTCATATTCACCACATGATTCATTCATCTGGTGTATATACTATCCATTTGATATTATATATCATTATCTATTTATATTCATGACATTTAAAGATTTATTTGAAGTTATTTATTTCATGGTTGTTATGATTCAAAAGTTACAAAAAGTGATAAGGGTTTATGTCTTAATATCAATAATATTTTAGTTTTTTTTGTTTATTTCTCTACTGGGGGAGTTTTTTTGATATTTATATATTAAACCCAAAAAATTTTCTTCAATTTTTGTTATTTCAGGAAATTAAAAGTTTTCATTTCATTTTCTTCCCTTTATGTGCTCAAAATACTTGAATAATATTTTTAACAAAAACTGACTATTTTTTCATCTCAGTCAGTAATATTTTACTTCCATATCTGTATTTTCCATAACATTTTTTTGAAGAATTATTTTATTATTCTAAAATTATTTATTTAATAAATTTTTACCATTTTTTTTACTTTTTAAAAAATGTTTTTACAATGAATATTTTTTAAATTTTTCTGAATGAGTAGGTTTTTTTTATTTCTCTAGATGGTTTATGATCAGTTTTACTAGGGAAAGATTTACATTTCATATGCTAGTTTTTCAAAATGAATGTTTATGTTGTTTATGTATTTAATTTTTATTTTCTAATTTTATATAATGAATGCATTGGACTATGTAATTAAAGGGTGAAGCTTGTTATATCCCCTTGATTCATCGGTAGGACTCATGAGACAAACAAGTATGGGTATTTGGATGAGGCATTACCTATTTATGTATGATGTCCTGGTTTAAGGACTTGCTGTTTAGTTTATGATCTCTAGAGTTTAACATTCCATCATAATGAAATTAGTTATTAATTTTCATGTGATTATTTGAATAGTTATCATATCCACTTATAAGATTCATGCACATTTGATAATGTATATGGCATCATTTTATCATCTTTTATTCCTTCCATATTATTCTATGTGCCCAATATATTGAATAAATGAAATGTGTTTTTAGTTATTTAACTTTTCATATTGATTTTTCCTTATTTAATCATGATATATGCCAATGTATATAACTCTTATAAATCATATGAGCTCAATATTAATTTGTATCATTTTCCAACGATATGAAGAAGGATTATTTGAATGACTAAAAATATGCAGAATATTTATTTCCACTATTTTTTATATTTTATTACCAATGAAATATGGATATAATGTATTTATCCAGTTTATGAATACTAATAAACTATTTGTTCCTTAGGGATGTGATAACTTTAATATTATGAAAATTTAATAGATTAATCATCGACTCATGGCTAATGAAGTTTGTGTATTTTCATCTAAACCATGACACCTTCGTTTCAACTTATGACACCATACGTTTAACCTATATCATTCATGTTTTTTATCAATACAAGTCCTTAAAAATGGTTAATATATAAAATTTCAGTTAACCGAAGCATGTCCCCTATATGATTCAAACATGGTTTGCAGTAAGGGAACATTCACCATGCACTATAATGATGATTAAGATATACTCGACCATCTATTTTTGTTGTCATCACTGCTATATAAATCTTTTCCAAAATAGAATCCACTTTTAGTATCTATAAAATGATTTATTTTCTTTGGAAAACCACACTCCGTTATTTACTATGACATAGGATGTTGTCCTATACATAGGCTTATCCAAAGGGTTCTTAGTGAATTTTACTCATCCAAGTTTCAATTACTAACTATGACTTACCCCTCATAGCAATTATAGTGACCCATAATTTTCATAAATAAATATTAAATCACTTCATACGAATACTAAATAATTTTCACAATAATACAAACCTAATGACCGTAGAGGTTTAGTTTCTTTGTAAACATTGATATGTGAAAAAATGTTATATAATATATCTTTATAACTTCCAATTAATTAATTTCTAACTAGTTACCTTTGTAGATATATCATACATAAAACATTACTTCATAACTTGGGAAAGAGAAACATTGGAAAAGGGTGATATTATATGCTCAGTAAGTGTAAAGATAAGATATATCAATCACTTAATGTAAGTGAGTATAATATAATAATAAGGGTGTGAAAATGGAATAAAGGGTTATTATAATAATACCAAATCAGTCAATGATCTTTAATCATAAAATATGGTGTAATTTTTTATCAATCAAGTAACATAAGACATAATATTTTGGAATCATCAATAATCAATCATGATCCAAGAGAAAATATAATAAGGATAATACAAAAGTTTTTTCATGAAAATAATATTATAAAATCATTTACTTTGTAAAGGTTCACTACTAAGACTATCATAGTGGATTTTGTTCAGTCCTCATTCCATCATTTTCTTAGTCAATGTTCACTCACAAGACTGTCTTATTAGAAGAAGTCCCTTATTGAACTAGGTTCACTCACAATTCTAGTAATTAATATCTCATGAGATATGTATCTTTAAGAAATGAATTGGATGGAAATATACTTCTAGGAATACCCTTCACATAATGAAAAAAACATATTCATATCACAAGATCATAAATCATTCATCATATCCTCAAATCATAACCCATGGAAAGGATAAAGGATTCATAAAAAATTCATCAGTATAATAATAAAAGTTCAAAATATAGAATAAATATCGTAACAATAAATTATATACAAAATAAATCATAATAAACATAAAATTATGTTGTTATAGATAAAAATAATTTTGAAATATCAATAGAACATTTCTTGTGGAAAACACCCTTTTTATTTTAAATAACTTCGTTAGAATCTATAAAATTTCAAAATATTAAGTGAAAAATTATTTTAAAATAAAAAAATACAATATTATAAATGATTATTTAAATTAGAGAGTATTCATGATGGTAATGAAATCCATTCATCGGGTGTTTATTAATAAAATTCTATTCACATTTTCAGTAAAAATTAAAAACTACCATGTTGGGAAAATACTAAGAGGGTTCCTTCTAAAACATGTTTAAGAGAGCCAAATGTGGTCAAAAATGAATTTAAATAATATTTTTTATAATAATAAAAATATTTTGATGAAAATATGGACATGGAAGAAAATATTCATGATTGAAGGAAAAAATAAGGTCAATTTTCCTTAAAAACATTCCTTCGGAGTGTACATAAAAAGAGGAAATTGAAAGTAAAATTTGAAATATTCATATAAATAACCAGTGGATAATAAAATATACAATATTTTAGAGATATATATCATAAAATATAATCATCGAATAATTTTAGTATAAACAATACTATGAAAAACGAGGTTATAACAAAAAACCATTATAGCTTTGGTAACTTTTGATCCATAAACCAAATTAAAGAAAAATGATTAAATGAAAAATTAAATACAATGAACCTAAGGATATTCATGATACAACATAACAATTTGATGGTATAAACACATCATAAAAATATTTTTATATAACATCAAACAAGCCTCAATGAAGCATTATTTAGATTAAGAACCATAATGGGTTTATTAATTCTTGAATTAAAAGAAATTAAGGTCATAAAAATCATATTTTGTTGTAAATACATCACATTAAATAATTTATTTTTCTATAATAATTTATTTTTATGTATATAATTGTATAAATAATAAATTAGTGTATACCATTAAAACATGTATCAATGAAGAGAAATTGAAACGAAACCCTTAGCTCAAGAATGTCTTTCATTGTAAGCACTCTAACCTAAAATATAATAAATTTAAATTTATTATTATTCTATATGTAAACCATAATAATAAATATAATATCATATAGGATCCAATTATATCATCTAAACACCCTTTTTTAATATGCCTATTTAATCTTTCATTTCAGGTGTTAACTACTTCATTTTTTTCACATATGTTTTTGTTCGGCATTTTTGGTCCTTGAACTTTAACCATGGTCCCTCCATATATAGAATTTTAATAATAATATAAATATCATTTATATTCAGTATATAAAAATTTATAACCATTCATATTAATTGGCGATGAAAAATGAATTAAATCACTTCCAAGATATGGTAATCCATTTGCACACATGAGTGATGTTTCCACTTTTTGAGGGATGGAAAAAAGTAATGTAAAATGATAATTAACCTCTCAAGAATATTTATTATATCATTAATATCATATATATTCATAAAAGATATCCTTTTATCATCCATTTAAATAATAAATAATATAAAAATCACATCGCTTCGTAGAGTTGGTAGTCCATACATACACATGAGCGATGTTATTATTTACCAATGGATCAGAATGTAATAATATATATTTGAAATTATGATTAAAAAAAGAATAATTATATAATATATATCATAAATATGGTGATTTAAAATGAGTTTCATTGTCATATGGAGGCAGTAGTCCACATATACGCACGAGTGATGCTTTCATCTCCCATTTGACTAAGAAGAAGTGGTAAATGGTTATTCAATAATCATAAAAAAACATAGTATATTGATTATGATAGATTAATAATGTTTTTATGTATAATAAATTCTTATAGAAGGTGTAATAAGATAAAATATGAAATATTTTGGTTAAGATTTATAACTCTTCATTGAGAGGCATGTTGTGGTTTACACCATAAGCATTGAAGAATTGGTCGTAAGAGAATAAAAAAATATTTAAGATGAAGGGGAGGATTATATAAAGTATTTTGAGCCAGTATTTTCTGAAATATAAGGGTAAAATGATGTGAGTATGTGTGTAGGAAATGATCCATTGTATATGTTAGGTGATTGACACACATGTATTTTTTAAAATATTTCAACTACATAAGGTCACCTTCATGGGAGACTAGCTAGAAAATTCCACACATTAAAAGGTATGATATGATAAGTTTGAAATATATTTAACAGCTCTTATTTATAATGTTTTTGGTGGAAATAATACACTTATCTCTTGGTTTAACCCCCCCAGGTAAACCTATTTTAACATTAATTGTATTAAAAAAAATCTATTTTTAAAATTCAATAAGAAAAGAAATTAAGATAAGCCTTATATTAATTATAATGATTCAAATTATGGAATCCATTTTACTAGATTAAATTAATATATGTTGAAATTTTTTTACTTTAAATAAGCATGCAACCCATAATGAAATTCCATTTTTCACACATGAATCTTTAACAATAAGAAATAATTTACAAACATTAATTTCCTTATAATACCATAAAATGAATGTGAAAATATATTTTTGTATATATAATCTATAAATTTTAATATAACTGTTATAAAATATATTTTTATTTAATTTTTTAATATAAAAACACTTTGTGTGCATAAAAATAGTTTTTTTAGAAAAGTGTATTTTTAAGCCAAAAAATTAACTTATACCAGTATTGATTATGATGATGATTCCAATGTAATTTATTAGATTATTTATTATTAAATGATACTTATGTTACTTTAGGATAAAATTAAAAACAAAATTGTATGTTTACATGAAAATAAAATACAATTTGTATAAAAATAATTATTTTTCAATATTAACTAAAAAATAAATCTTTTTAGAAAAAACACAATTCACCCTAATATAAGATTGATATACTAGTTTTAAAAATGATAATAATTTTATAAAATAATTTTTAAATAATTTTTATCAATTAATTATAAATTTCACTTGAAAATAACATGATATGAAACATTTTTTAAGAAAAAAAATATATTTGAAGCATAAAATGACTTTACTGAAAGTTGAGTTTTTAATTTCTATGAATTAATTAAAAAAATTTCCTTCAAAAACCATTATCCATATTTTTATAATGTGGTTATTACTACTCATTCCTTCTAATTTAACTATTATCTTATAAATATTTACTATATCATGGTTCAAATAGACTCAAGGTTTCATGTAAAATAAGATACCGAACACTTACATTTTAATTAAAGATCAATATATAGTTAAATATATTGGTGTTATAAATATGGTTTTTATTCTAATCATCCACCAAAATTTGGTGAAGAACATATATGTTTAATTTTATATGAACCATTATGAATAGAGGTGGTTGTAGGGGTGTCTTCCCTAGTGAAGAAGCATCATTCAGTGAGATTCATATGATCTATTGATAAAATGGTAATAAAACCTTGTATTTACCATAAAAATGTTGAAAATTGAAAAATGAATATATGTTTGATCAACTTAATTGACCTATACTTGGCCATGTAGAGGGATAATATGGGATATGTCCCATGTTAAATCTTAAATATCAAATTGAATGATCTAATAGCTACCGGTAGTGATGGTTAGTGTGACTTTGAATATGATATAGAGCACCTAATTCCTTCCAACCATGTGATTAGATGGATGAGTGCATATATTCATGAGGTGTGTTTAAAAGAGAGTGTACAAGAATGTGGGGTACCACATGGGTCCCCTATTGTAAAAATGATTATAACACACCTAGTGAATATGAAGATTTTTTGGACATCAAAATATGTGTTACACTCCCATCAACATATTGGGCCCAATAAAACAATTATTGGGGTATTTTGGATATTTTTTATGGATAAATTAATTTGATTAAAATTAATTAAAAGTGGAAATTTATTATTATTAAATAATAATAATTGATCATTGATAGACAAAATAATTTGGGTAAATTATTTATCTCATGAACATAAGAATAACTTAATGAATAGAAAAAGATTCATGTGATGTGAATTGGTATAATAGAGTTTCAACATACTTTGTTATTAGTTATATTAGATAAAATTATTATTGATAAAATAATATTGTAGAATATTGTGGAAATTAAATAAGGAATTTGGATTACATATGGTGATGTGATAGACACTCCGTGAAGATTTAAATGAAGATATGTTAATAATTTAAAAGATGTAATGAAATTTTAAACATAGTAAAGGAACACAATCATTAAACATTATAATGATTATTCCTAAAAGTAATGTTAAAACACTAAGTGAGTTTATAAAATTCATATCCATAAAATACATTTATACGAGGATCATATATTAATAGATTAGTTAATCATAATAAATTGAATACATATACCACTAAGAACTAGATATCCTATAACTATACAATAGTTTAAGAGGGATTTCATTAAATAATCCATGCCTTTTTACATTTAACCTTGTTCTAATTAATTAATTATCCATCAGTTAACATTTACCTCTAATTGTATTTTATTAATTGCCAAATGGAAATCCATTCCCTCATGGTATAATCCAATTGATTCCATGGTTTCTCAATATTGGCATCTTTTGAATTCTAATAAGAATAGACCCCATGGGTTAAAACATTAATTAAAAATTATTTTAATTCCATAATTAATGAAATTATGGAAAAAATACTATACTACTATAAAAATATGAATAACCAAGAACAATCAGCTTCCTTATGAAGTAGAGAATGGAATGATATTAAATAAGAATTAAGGCCATACAAAATTTAAACTAATTAATTAACAATAAAGAATCTTAGTTCTAATCATAATAATTGGAAATCCTAGCATCAACCTATTATATCAATATCAATTCCATCCCTACCACAATTATGCGTATCACCATGCATATCTCCATAATAGGAATCAAAATTTACCACAAACCAAGGCCTCCCAACCCATATCTCATCAAACCATCTTCCATTCAAGGCTCTCATCACAGCATATAACAATGCTCACAACTTGAGAAACATATAAGGTAGAAAAAAACAAACAGATTCAATAGTGAATCTAGGTCCTAAAACAAGGCATCTAGACTTTAAAAGAAAATAGGATCTCATATCCCTATATATTTATCTTTATCAAACAACCCATTTTAATAAATATTGAAATAACTGATTCATTTATTAAATTTTATAACTATGGGTAAACTAATTCATCTGGTATAACAAGAAATAAATTTATTTAAATATACTATCTAATATAAATTATATTTTTAGAAAACTATTAAAAGAACAATTATCATTTAACATGCATTCTATTATTATCTATACCAATAATTATTACTTCAGTTTCTTTACCAATTTTGTTAACACATGAAAGGAAAAATTTAGTAAAACATGGATCAAGAATAATTTGATTTATATCCAATTATAAGAAATATGGGATTCATTAAACATTCTTCTTTAATTATTTATCCAAAAAATAAATTATCACCTTCACATTATTTAACCATTTCCATTTAATTAAAATTATACCCCAAATTTAAAAAATATTCTATAAAAATCATTAATATATATAGCACACTATCTAGAAAATGATGAGTAAAATCATTATTATAGTGGATAACATGTGAAAGCTACACCTATAAACCATTTCTTTATTTAATTTGGATCATTATTTATAAAGGTAAATTCCACCACCACCTAAGGAGATAAATCCTAATTAATTTATGATTTCGCATGATATAAAAAGGAGAATCAATTAATACCCTAACTCAAGGATTCAACATTCTTCAATCAAAAATGAAACAATAACATAGATCTCAGATAACCACTTCCATAATAAATTTATAACCCTCCAAGAATGTAGCACACCATGACCACACCAAAAAAACAAAAACTCAAAGATAATGGATGAGATAAACTTACATAGCACAATAAGAAAGAACAGGTGGAAACAAGACCAATCCAAGAAGAAATGGAAATAAAATGGGAAGAACTCACCTCAGATCACCATTGATTGATCTCTAAAATTTGATTATTAGATCCAATCAAAATGGGATTCCCATTAATAATATTCCTTGTGTTCCTAGGTTTTGTGACAGAATGTGGAGAAAAAGGAAAGCTTGACATGGATTTAGGTATTTATCGTAAGACTAGTATTTAGAAAACCATGGTACAACCCCCTAAACAATACTGAAAAACTAGCTGACAAATTATATACTATGGTGCAATGGAATGGACCATGTGTCACTTTCCTAATCAAACCTATGTCGAAGGAACATGGTGTAGGCCACACCAATGATCATAAAAACTTGGAGAGGGACTATGAAAAATCCAAAACCAACAATTTGAACAACCTAGAAACCACTGAGTAGGCTATGCCACAACATAATCCCCTTGTTGTAGGGGTATTAAAATCACTAGAACCATCCAAAACTCATCCCCTAGAATGTATTATGTAATTGGTCTCTCATTGTCACATACCTCAACCGACCTACACCGCATCCCTGATCCATTGCACAACCACTCCAAAAACGATAGACACATCGAATCTCCCATCCTAAGCCCCTTGGAAATAGCAAAAATCTATATTCTATATTTACCTACCATATAGTGAAACTTCATGCTTCGATGACGTAGTCTACCCTACACCCAATATATTGGTTTAACTCCAATTTTTCCTACATGAGCCTCATCTCATCACCTATATCTTCCAACATTTAAAAATGTAATGGATATAAGTATTCATTCCTTTACATTAGATACCTCTTAAACTATTTTCATCCCTAAGAATTTAAAACAAACATTGAGAGAAGTAAATAAAAGTGAACATATAAACAACCACCCCCACAAGATACCTCTCAAAAATATCTCCAACACTGGATATCAACCACAAAACTTATGGGAACCAAGTGAAAAAATATGAAACAAAAATATCTAGCTCTTAAACCCTATCTAAAAAAAGATACCTCTTAAAAATGAGAAAGGCCTCAAAAAATCATCAAGGATGAGGAAACTAACTCATAAACCAGATTACGGTCAATGACCATAATGAGAATCACCACAAGAGAATGACTAAACATAAAATAGATGAGGATAACGAGAACATGTATGTGACTCACATTCCTAGGTTTTCTCTTCCATGCCACTAGGCCACTAAAGGAAATAGAAAAATAGAATATCATGCCCACGCAACAAATTTTCTTAGATTTCTTGGATCTCTATAAGATTCTTGTCAAATATTTCATCATTATCAACATCAATCTCACCCAAATAAATGATGATGGAGTCTTAATTAAGGTAAAACTAAATATATAACACATAAAATACAACATTAATCCAGATCATCTACGAGGAATGTGTTATCTATATGAAATAGGTCCAACACGATCCAACACCTTGAAATTCAAAACACAGTAAGGAGAAAGCATAATCCCACAGAAAAACCTTCACTAACCATAACAAGGAGTCAACATTAAGAACTCAATATCTCCAAAATTATATTCCAAATGTCTCCTACTATGATTACCATAGTAATTATGATGGCATTATGATACTTACATCCTTTCATGACCCTGAAACATCTATGTCAGGTTCTATACTAGATTTTTCATAAGAATTGATGACTCTCGGACCACAATCCAGTAAAACCAAGAATATCAAGGTTGGTCAAAAAAATGTCCAATGGTTTCATACAAATGGGGGAGTGAAAACTATTATTTTTAGTTAAATTGAAAAATGCAGGTTTACTCATCTACAAACCTCAAAAATTCAAGATAGAAGAATTCAAAATGTCTTCAAGAGTCTTGATAATCTTCTTTGTTTGATCATCTATCTATGGATAACAAGAAGTTATATGGAATAACTGAGTGTAAAACACATGTTGTTGAAAAATCCACACCCTTGATACTAAATAAGGATTTAAATCATATAATATCTTCATCAAGACTCCATGTAATCTCAATATCTCCTCTCAGTTACACCTTGAAAATCATCTACTGATCATGACTCCCTGATCGCTATAAAGTGGTATGATTTCATAAAATGTTCAACTACCTCCTATATAGTGTCAATGCCTACATGTTCTTGATGTAAACAAGTAATTAAGTACATTGATATTTCCCCCTAATTCCATTGAGGAACATACAATGTATAGATAAAACTATGAGTAACATGGTTCTCTTCCTTCACCGTCTAGTAGAACCAACATCAAGACACAAACTCTGTAACTGTACTCTTCATGCTAGACCACCAAAACTATACTCTCGTTGCATGGTACATATTTTCCGCACTAAGATGTACTACCAAGGGTGAGATATAGAACTCATGTATAACCATCTCACACATCACCAAAGGGATGAAAATCCTTCATTGGAACAACACCTTGTGTTTTTCATCCTCATACCAACGATCAGGTGATTCACGAAAAAAATTTTGTTCTCTATTGACCGCCACCTTAGAATCCCCTATCTGGGAATCCTAAACATTATATAATAAATAAAACCCCGTTTCCATCAAGATAACATCTACCACCATCCTCTCCCATATAAATATTAATCCCTAATTTCTATTCCATCACTCTTTAGGAATCTCCAGATTCATTCATTGAATCACTACATGTCTTCTAGGTCTGTGAATTAGATACAAAATTTCTATTTCCTTATATATATAAAATTTAAAAGATGTAATATATTAATAATTATATCCACCGTCAATTTTTCTAGTCTATATCTAGGTGGTAGAATACATGGATCATGTACTTATGACTGGTAAAATCCAAAAAATATTTTCCGATAAGGTAGTTTCACTAAAAAAATTAAGGGAAACTTGAATTCTGCCAACTCAATATTATTGGTGTCGTAATTAAACTCATGAGGACATAACTACCATGACCTATAAGAAAAAATTAATTCATACTACATTAAAACACACATCAACCCAAGATGTGAAACAACATAAAAAACCATGAACTGAAATCACTCTTCTAGAAAAAAAATAATTGGATAATTGAACAACATTTACTTTGGGATCTCAAAGGATTATTCAAACAAACCATCCCCTGAAAATGCTTGATCATTCCTAGTAATGGATTTCATAGGAGTCACAAAATGAGATAAATAGGCTACGAACCTCATATAATAGCCTACTAGATCAAGGAAACTTCTCACATCTCATATTATCATGGGGATTTCCCAAGAAATGATAGCCTCAATATATAAAGAATAAATAGCTACTATGTGTTGGGACACTTCATGATCTAAGAAAAAAACTTCCAAAAAATAGAACTCATACATAGAAAACTTCCCAAATTTCTACTGATGACAAAAAACTCCCAAAACTATGTGAATATTCTTTGTGTTCTCTTCCTTTGATGCGAAGTTCACAAATTTTTCTTCCATAAAAAACACAATATAACTATCCAGGAAATCTCTAAACATTACATTCCTCAAAACTAAGAACATTGATAGGGTATTATTTTTACTAAATGAAATCATAATGAACTCATAATTACCATATTATTATCAAAACGTGTTCTTCGAAACACCCTAATCATTCACCCACATATGATGATGTCCTGACCGTAGATAAATCTTTGAAAATAAACCTTCTCATTTGAGCTAGTTGAGTAAATCATACTTCCACAAAAGGGGATAGTGGTTATTCACTGTCAGCAAATTCAAGAAAATATAATTGATACATAGATTCAAGATGTAATTGTTCTTCTTCACAAACAAATTCATTTCACCATAAGGTGACACTCATTCAAACTAAACCTCACCACGAAATATCATTAGGATGTAATTTTATCTCTCACAACTTAAAAGGAATTATCTTATATAGAAACATCAAGATAAAATACACTCCATGATGTAGCTCTACAACAGACGTGATCTCTCACCAAGGGAGAAACTCAAAAACCTCCTCATGAAAAATATCAAGTTACTCTTCTATAACCCTAAAAAATAGTGTCGACTAAAGTTATGATGAACTCAGGATTATCTCATCCATCAAGGAAGAAAAATATAGAACACGCCTCTAACCCATCTAATAGAATCTCTCCCCAAAAAAATATCGAAAACTCTTCATGATCATCATATTATGTAATCTGTCTCCTAAATAAATTAATAAATATCCTAAACTAAATGTGTCTTTTTATACCAAGTTTGATGTCATATGATTATATCTATAAAAATAAAAATTCTCCCCAAGAGCGATGTTTCCCCATAACTATCTCACAAATGATTATGTACATCATATAGATAATCTCAACCTCTAACTGGAATTGTCAACTCTAAGGTAACTAGAATCCTCTCCACCTCAAGTATTAAATCATGGATGAGTGTAGGATGTATGAAGGAGTGTCTAGATCATAAATCAAATAAGGCATTACCTCTTGTAGAAATTAGAAAATGGTACCTCGAATGATGTATGGGTCACTCAATGCTGGAAACGCTAGAGAATGTAGTATCCCATGGATAGATCTACGACCTATTTTCCCTAGATAATAACCACATTCATGTTTGTTCTCTGTTATCTAAGAATGAGGAAAATTTTAGGGTTTACCTCTTCCTTCCACGTCTCCTCTCTACTAATCCTAATTTGGAACATCCTATTATTTTTTCCTTAACTAGAACCGACTCAAAGGAGGAACTTGAAATAAAATATATGGTTCAAACTACCTACTCAGAATGGTCAAGCACTCTTACCACTAATGACCAAAACTCGCATAAGAAAAAAATGAATATTAACCATCGGTGAAGGAATGAGAGCCACCACCCCTAGATATATGAGATGATGAGTGTCTATATATACCCTGACTATCGGAAAGCACTTTGGACTAGGAAAATAGGAACCCTTGACCAAAATTCTACTTTATGGACTATCTTGATGACCCCATCATGATGAACTAGTTCTAAAAACAATCCTCACAATATCCTCGACTCTCTCCAACATCTTAAGATACATTTGTACCATAAATGTGGTGACCTAGAACTGGATATCAGAATGAAAATCCTCATCAAAATTCCTTAGCCAAGCCTCCTTATATATAAATAGGTATGATTGATAATGGATAAGGGTCTCAAAGTGGATCCCAAACTATCACATACTTGAACTCCATTATCAAATAGCAAGAAACACCCTACTATTAGTCACCTCTGTAGTCTAAGAAATAAAATATACTCATAACTAGTCTCATAACTTCTCTCATGAGACCTTTGAATCCTCAAAATACCCAAGTAATAAGATCTACCACTGCCTCACTACACCACATAGCATCTTCATGACTAGTGAAACAAAAAGTTTCATATGAGAATGAATCAAACAGAAAGCTATCCCTACCTACTCCAAACAATATTTTATACATGAGTCTTAAATATATCCCTTATACTTCTATAGACTCTCACATTGAATATTTTATAGTTTCCTATATGGTCCATCATCATCAACCTCTGTTGTGGTGATCCACTATCATGTCCTATTGAACATCCCCAGTGTGAACCTGATGGGGATGCTGACCTATATCCATACCAATAAAAGAACTAATGGTTAAGTACTACTAAACCAATAATATGGAATATTCAATATCAATTATTTAATTATTTTAAAGGTTTATCTTAATTCTATGGTCTACCCATATCAAAAACAGGAACATAGAATAATAATTCATGATCCTTTCCTAGGTCTCTACCTCACAACCAGTACCCCTTCACCTAATATGATTTATAAACTTAATGGTTTTTGTATCAGATCTCAAGATAGAATTAAATACATATGTCTCGGTCAATATACTTTTTGACATTTACCATTAAACTCAGCAGACACCATTGACCTTCCAACCCATGCAGTCTCACCTATTTTAATATCCAAACTCCATTATATCCCTCAACCTAAAACATTTATACCACTCTTTCATGACCCATTTCCCCAAAAGGTATCCCACATGGGATGACAACAAAAGAGGAGAGAAAATTATTCCTAAGTCCCACCTCCAATAGGCCACAGGTTTAATAAAAGAAATGATGGAATATCAAACATACAAATGAGATGAATTACCCTCTAAAAGAAAATTAATAATGAGAGATACGACAAGTAAACAAGTCAAATCCTATTTATAAATATAAAATAATGATACTAATTAAATGCAAGTAATTTCATAAATAAATAATAACTAAAAAAGGAAACTAAAATTACCAAAAGATAATCTTGGTTGCAACCATGAATCCCAAATAGCTCCTAAACAACCATAAGATAGTAATATCCATCCCAATCTTCAACCTTCTCCTATTAACCTGAAAACATTTTATATATATTTGAGTTGATAATAACAAGTATACTTAGGAAGATCATCCCTATATTCTATAATATATAAAATAAAGAAATAATTATAAAGCCTAATGAATAACAAGTAAAACTAACTCACCACTTAAACATATATAATAAGTTCACAACATCACCATGGATACCTCTCACCATTTATTGTATACAAGATATCACATATTATAGTAGTAAAATAAGGGTACCCTGGTATTCCTTCCCCACTGTTTTTCTGGTCTACTACAATGACATAAGTCATGATCCATCTGCCACAAAAAAGAAACCATCCCCAAAAAAACCCTAGGATAAAACAAAATAATTTTCATCTCGTGCGTCACATCATGCCATCATCCCAACTACATATCCATATAGTAATCGAGTAGTTTTTGAGATACAACATACCTCGTACATTTTTTATTATTCATCAAGAATCGTAACTCAATCCATAACATCCCATACATTTTATATAATACCTAAATCCATTACATCCCATAGAAAAAATACCTATAATAACCATTTAGATACTATAAATGGGTATATATCTATGTAAAATAACCATAATACATTACATACCTATACAAAAAAACATGGAAAAGACAACCCCTATAAATACCATCAGATAATACTACCAGGAGAAGAGAGTGGGTCCATATGTGATGGTTTTCCATCCATCCCTCTCCAACCTGGATGTTGAGGAAAACACCATCTCATAGTCCACTAGGTTTAATTTACTCTGCTGACATGGGTTTGGTATCATATGAAATCCTGAAACATATAGGATACAACATAAATCACAACCATGCTATTGGAAAAAACCATGTCTTAGACTCAACCATAGTTGTTGTCTCTTAGACATCCAACTTCAACTGTTATTAACAAGATACCATATAAGAACACAAGAATTAAAGAAGACATTCATTAACTACTTCCTTAATTTTTTACATTCAACCTCACATTAATTGATTCTTTATCCATTAGATAAAAGTTATCCCTAATTAAATTTTATTTACCACCAATGTAAAATCCATTCTCTCAATGCATAATCCAAAAAATTCCAAAGTATCTTGATATTAATATATTTTTAATTACAACAAGAACCAACCCCATGAGTTAAAATATTTATTAAATATTATTATTATTCTATGTTTCTAGGAACTATATGAATAATCCTATGATACTCTAAAGAGATGCATATCCAGCACAACCAACATCCTACAGCAGTGGGGAAAGGAATGAAATTAAACAAGAAAATCATCCATCTATCCGTTAAATAGATTTATTAATAAGAACACATCCTAGATTCTTTTACAATAACTGAAAATCCCATCTTCAACCCCTTCTATTAATCACGGTGCCATCCTTGACACCACCATGAATATCCATGTGAATCTAATCATTACATGTGTCAAATTTTACCACAAACCCAATCCTCTTCACCCATATCTCATCAACACAACATCCATCCTAGGAACATATCCCATCACTTTTCAAGGTTCACATCCTGAATAACATAGAACATGTAAAACAATAAACCAAGTCAATAAATCATTTAGGACCTAAAATACGGCATCAAAACTTCACATGTAAACATTCTCTCACAATAGAAAAAGTTTATCTTTATCAAACAAACAATTTTATTCCTTCTTGAATTAATTGATTTATTTATTACAGGTTACAACTATTGGTAACCTATGGAATCATATTTAATAAGATATTAAATTATTTAAACATGATTGCTTGTAAAAATACGAGTTTCAAAAAATTGTGATAATAACCATTCTCATTTAACATTTATTTTATAATTATCCATAAAAATTATTACATATTAAAGTTCTTTATCTATTTACATTAGCATATGGAATTAAAATTTTAGTTAAACATTCACAAATCATCATTTTATTTCCATAAAATCATAAAAAATAAGGGATTCATTAAACATGACTCTTTAATTATTTATCCAACCAAAAAATAATCAGTTTGGTGTTCTTTATCCATTTTCATAAAATTAACATGATATCCCAAGAATTAAAAATTATATAAGAATCATAAACATAGATAGAACACTATATTGTAAATCAAGAGGCAAACAATTATCACTATGGAAAAACTGTGAACCCTACAAATAAAAACCATTATTTGATTTAATATGGTTCATTATTTATTTATATTGATTCCAAAACCACATAAGGACCTAAATTATTATTAATTTACTATTTAATGTCATATAAAAAAGATAGGTAATGATTCCTATACCCAAAGTCTTCAAAATTCTTCAATAAAGAATATAATAACAACACATATCTCCGATCACATATCCCGCAAGAAATCTACAGCCCTCCAACAATTTTCTGCCATGGACATGCCAAAAAACCTCAAAGTAAATCCATGTAAGTGATGGAAATAAATCACCATAGCATATAAATGAGGAATGGGAGGAAACACGATTGTTCCAAGAAGAAACAACCTGAAAAAAGAACTCACTTTGTATCCCCACAGATTTATCTCTATAATGTGAGGTTTGAATCCAATCAAAAAGGGATTTAAAGGCCTTTTAAAATATCCCTCAAGTTAATAAGATATGATATATAAATTTAGGAAAAGTATAGGTTCAAAGGGTATTTTTTTATTTATATATGGACTATAAGTTAGAAGACTGTGACATATCACCTTACACCACTCCACAAAATGGGCTGACACAGGAAATACAGTGGAACAATAGAAGGGACCACACTAAAACCTTACTGTCCAAACTCACATTCTAGGAACATGGAATCAGAAAAAACACATATATGATAAACCTAAAGAGAAAATATAGTGCATCCAATATCACCATGCTATAGGACCCAACGAAAAAGTAGTAGGATAAACTGAAATTGACCCCCATATCATAGGGGTACCAAAATTGGAATAAACACCCAAAAAACTTCCCCTAAAACCCATGCCATAGATGGTATATATACACTATATCCATCAACCTATATTTTTCATATCCCTACTCCACATCATAGTCATGCCAAAATTGGATGACGCACTAAAACTCAACTCCTAATCCCCTACATCGTAGTTGACATTTCCACACTGTAGCAACCTACCTTATGACATAGCTTCAAGACTCCATGTCATAGTCTACCATACAAGTGAGACTTTAGTTTAAATCTAATATTTCCTCCTTGACACTCCTCTTAACAAATATATCATCCAAAACATACAAATGAAATATTTATAAGGATCTAAGCCCTTAAAGAACTCAATAGAGTAAACTATAGGATATAAATATAGTCATTTATATCCTAACCTAAAGTTTAATGTGAGTAATAAATGAGGATAAATAAGTTGAATTACTAAGTATAGAAATAATAATTAATCATGAAATTCACTATGTAAATGAATGGATGATCACATATCCAATAAAGCAATTATCCACTATTGATAAACTGATACCATTATAGAATGGAAGTTACTTAAGGGATTTTATATAATTAATGAAAGAATAATGAATATTGGTAAAATGAGATCTAAAGTACTATGGTGGAGAAACCTTTTTCATAAATATCCACACAAGTTATGGGAATGACTATGAGATATTATTGAAGTGCTTGAGTCATATTTGATAACATGAATATAACTTATTATATGTTTTGGGATATCGACCAAGTCACGATGTTGCTAGATAAATAATTTAATAACTAAAATTTAACTAATATTAAATTATTATTATCTTTCTATGAGGTTATAGAAAATTGAATTTGGTAAGGATAATTTAGAAACCTTGGATTAAAATATAGAAAGACCTATGTGACTGATAAGAGGATCTTTTATTCTAATATGGTGATTCTTATGTGCTTATCTAATAATATATATAATGTGGTGTATGATAGATGGATATCTATAGTGATGGGATACTATATTGTATCTTCATTTAGACTCACCCTCTGACTAGGGATAAAGTGAGATGATACTGACCTTACATTTATTACCCCCTAATATTAGAAGAGGATAATGATGAATTAGGAATATATTTGTCCCTACTAACCCATAGCTCTTGATTGAGTTAGATTATATTTTAGCTAGGATACTAGTGGATATTGGTAATTACTTACATATCTCTAGTATAGGATCGGTGGACATGAGTAGTGACTCTAGAATCTCTAGTATGATAATGTGATGGAAAATAATTCATGTGATTATTTACATTCTTTCTATCCCAAACCATTTGGATTGAGGTGGTAGATGATATTATAGATGATATCTCTTCTAGTTCACAGAGAATTTGGATTAGGAGATCCTATTATATAGTTACATATCAATATACGTGTATCTTCTCAAGTACCTAAATATACAGATATAGATTTGAATATGTTTTTTCTATGGAATCTTGATTTGAATGTAGGTTCAAGATTTAAATTTATGTATTTCTTCCATCACAACGAAGATAATTTGAGACATGTATTACCAATATCATCCCATGGATTTGTTCATATAAGGAAAATTATCTGGTGGGAAATCTATTAAGGGATGTGATATTATATTTATTTCATTTTATAATGGAAAATTTTTATTTGGAGAGCATCTTGATAGTGAAACCTGGGTAGTTAATCAGTGTTGATCAAGATTATTATGATGGTTTTTTATGACATCGAGTAACATTGGTCTATCAATATTGTACTTTTTTTACTCACATAGATACTAGATGTTAATGGGGCCATATCATTACATGGGACAACCATAATGAGTGTTATTATTCTCACCCCTACCTGAACACTTTCGTGTTATTCACCTTATGTCCATGAAGATCAAAATATGCATTTTGAGGGTGATCTATAAGTCTAAATATGGGTGTTAGAAGTGGATGTTGTTGGTTGGGAGTTCTCATTATCACTACCACACTAGTTTCATCAATGATCAATCATGTATTCATTCAGGTTGTGTTGGTTGTGTTATGTGATTCATGTGTATCAATTCAAATTGCATCATGTTTTTATTTATTTATGAATTTATGGTATTTCCAAGTTTATGTTTGACATAGGTGTTGGTGGATGATGTTGTATCATAACAGGTGACTAGATATAATTAGAATTAATTCCTCTAACATCATGTGTGAATTCCTCAACACTAGTAATTAACCCCAGTCCAAGTAGAGGTTCTTAGAGAGTCCACTTACTGGTATGTTGACACATGACATAAAATGATTTACAAATTTCAAGTCCACAATGAATATTTTTAAATAATAATAATAATATAATGTAAGAATGTAATTAATATCTAAATAATGATATCAATTTTCATTATATAAGAAATGATCTTTAATTAAATAATAACAATAAATTTAAAACTAGAGTTACATTCAATACAATGACTTCAACTAGAGTAATAGAAAAAATAATAATATATTGAAACACCATATTCATGAAATTCATAGGATCATATTTTGAAAATAAAAAAAGATATATTCCAATTATAAAGAAAACTATAAGAAATGGAATTTACATGATAGAGAAACTAATAGAATAGTGTGAATTATTTTAAAGGATGTAATTAAGTGTAGTTATAAAGGATCATATGAACATTGCAGAAAAATTTGATAGTGAACTGATTGATAATATACAATATTCCAGTAAATACCTAATATCAAATGAGACTATTATAATCAATTAATATTGAAAAAACATAATAATAAATTAATGGTAATGTGATGATATGTATATATATATATTAGAATAATAAAATCTATTAAAATGTGATTTTTATAATCATGGCGTGAAATGCATGATTTTAAGAAATTAAAAAATTTATTAAATAATTAATTTTCTCATCAATAGAAAATTATATTAATAAAAAGGAAATCAAATTTAAAATCAATATATTGAAATTATCCGATGGATAATTTTTTTGTATTTTCTAAGATAATTGATTTTTTGGTTTAATAATAAAATATTATATACATATATGGTATGTATTATGACATTTGTATTGTAAAAATTATTTAAAAAATGATATAAATGATTTAATGAAAAAAATAGGTTTATTTATCAAAATAATATATCTTAAAAATATTATAATTAATTTAAATACCCTATAAATAAAGTTCAAAATTTTAAAAAAAATGTATTATAATGTTTTAAAAATAATTTTATATAATCGAATGAGTTTACATGGTAAAAAATATAAATAAATGGATTTTAGTTATTTAACTAATAAATATAAAAAAATGGATTAAATTTCAAATATGATGTCCTAAAACCTTGGGTAGGTCAATGGTGTTTGGTTTTCCACCACCAAGATTTCTAAATCTTATTTTTAAAAATATTAAACAATTCCCCCATCATTTTTTATAAATTCCCACTCATAATCCCATTACTAATCACACTAAAAATATTTAGAATAATTATACTCAATATTTCAATATTAATATTCCTTCCAAGATTCTTGAAAGGTTATATTGTGTTCTTTCTAAAATATTATGAATCCACTTATGAAGGTAATGGTTGTTAATTCTCTATTTCAATTTCCTTTTTTAGATTTTAGTGTTATAATATCTTTCAAAATCTCATTTATTATGCTTCAATTATTATAATTCCATGCTATTATCATCCATTTGATTTATTATTAATGATATATTAGTCATTCCCCCCTCATTATACACTATACCTAAACTGTTATTATATCAATGTAAGGGTTTTATGTCGATTCTCTTTATTTATATTTTATAATATATTTTTATTACATTAAATTCACTTAAATAATGTTATTAGGATAAATTATTATAAATACTTTATTATATTCTGAATTATATATTATCATTCAATCTCATTATACCACCTCCATATGTTTTTATAATGAAGCAATATTTCAGTGGTTATAAACCCCGTTATTTAAATCGTTATATATTCCATGTATTTGTGGTACTGTAGATTTAATATTTTTATTATGGGGATATGTCTAAATAATCATGATAATGATATATGTTTTTTTTACTTCTATTGGGTACCAATTTGAAGAAACCTTGTTTTAGCATAAGTAAACCTTCAGTATCAAAGCAGGTTAAACTAAACATTTTTCTTTAAAGAAATTTTTTATCCTTGATGTGTATCAAATAATTTATCTCATACTCCATATTTTTCAGAGGGGACTTTTAATTCATTCATTTGGTTTCCTACCATTGAAAACTATAATATTCAATGATTAATTGTTTTTAATATCATAATACAATGAATGTAATCTACCCTATTACTCTCTTTTCATTCCTTTGATTGTGGAACTTTCCATTTCATTATGAATATCCTATTAGTAATTAATATTTTAATGAATATTCACCTCAATTGACTTATAATTCCATTAACTTGGGAAACCATGACCATCTGCATATCCATTATTCATATATAGAAGAATATTGATGACTTATCACTATTTATTTAAGAAGTTCCTTAGTGGACATAATGATATGCATTTTTTAGACATTATTATCATATGATGGATATATAGAACTTATTATGTGTTGTTTGGGGATGAAAATTATATATCCATTTGATGTATTGGTATGTATTGATATAAGAACTAGCATAGGTTTATGGTTGTACCCAAACCCTTTATTTGAGATTTCATTATAAATGGACTCACTAATATGGTTATTATTTCAAGAATTATATGTTACATTATTATAATATATATTACTATTATCCATCTGATTATTTATTTAAATTGTTTTATTATACATATATATGTTATTCTCATGTTATAATTTTTATGAAATAATTTGGTTATGTGTTCCCCCAATATTATATATGTCAGGTTGATGACCTGTTAGATCTTGTTGTACACTACCCCATACTGATTTTCTGACCTCACAATTTATATTTTTTCCTATTTCCCTAAGAAACCATGAAGAATACTATATGTGACCTATGGATAATCCAAAAGTAATGTAACGTCTTGAATTTTGGCATATTTTATTTTAATATTATGTGGGACTTCTTTCGAGACCAGGAGATGTAACGGCGTGCAGTTCCGAGGCCCGGTGATCCCGAAACAAATGTTTTAATTTAATTTAATAACTAAATTACGCACGGATGTGGTTTTACTGAAAAGTAGAATACCTCTTGAATGGGTGCTCGGATCAGAAATCGAAGGGCACCGTTGCATTCAGAGCAATAATTTTACCCTTGGCAGGGCCTAACATCGGCTGGCACAGGTCGGTGGTGAAATATAGTTTTTGGACGTAACCGTAATAAAATATTTGATAAAAATATTTTAATAAATCCTTGTTGCAGTGAGATCTTTTATACTTTTAAAAAAAGGTTTGCGCAGGGGTCCAGGGTTATAGACCTCATAACCCTGAAACCCTTGGAGGCTCTAGAGGAAACCCCAACGAGGAGATAGTGTTCTTGAAGGGTTTCACTGACGACGAAGACGCAATGACCGAATATTCACCAACAAAGGTTGCAGATCCAAGTAGGATATTTGATTTTGATTTACTTCCCCCTTTCTTCATTCCTACGACTAATGCAGACTAATCCACGAACAGATTAGCCCGCAGATCAATCGTATTTGCAGGATGGGCTTTTACAGGGATTTTACGGATTTGATTCTTGAAGGTTGTTTTGGTTTTGTTTAACCTTCTAATGGTGACAAAACAAGATCGACATGAACATCGATCGAGGTTCATCCCTCTCGATTTTTTGTGCCTTTCTTCCCCAGTTTCTCACATTCTTCATTTTCTTTATACGCGTTCTTAGAGGAAATCAATCGTTGAACATTTGTTTGTTGGAGCAATGATACGAGATTTTAGATCCAACCTTGGAATGATGGTATAGAGCTGCGACGACGGTTTTGGCGGATGATTTGAAGCGGATCGAGAGATATGAGTTTTTGGGTGTTTTCCTTTAGATGAATCAACACTTGTTTTCCAAGCCGATTGAAGGTTCAAAAAACCCGTATTCAGTGTTAGGATGATGAAATAAACAAGAGTCTTGAGTTTAACATCAAACGAATATCATAATCGAGATCCGAAAGATAGTCTGAGGCGTGATGAGGAAGAAAGTGATTCTGGAAATTTCCCGACTACACGGCATGTAGTATGTGCTACACGGTGTGTGTTCCTAGGACAACTACCTGGCGTGTACTCTAGGAGTACACGGACACGGGTTGGGTACACATCCATGGACATGGCGTGTATACCCTTCTCCAGCCAGATACACGGGATACCCCATGTACTGGTACACAGGCAAGGCGACATAGACAAAGACTGTGGACGAGCACATGGCCATCATACACTGAGCGAGCCCAGGTGTTCGGAAATGGCGTGTAATCCTAATACACGCCATGTAGTTACTTTTTATATGAAAAGCCTAATGACATGGGCTATTTACACGGGCCGTACCCGGAGTCAAGGAACCCGGTGTGTGATCCTTCTACACGTTGTGTAGTTGAGTTTTACACAGCTTGAACGGATGACACGAGCCATTTACACGAGCACTACCCGGGGTCAAGGAACACGGAGTGTATCCATACTACACACCGTGTAACCTGTTTTACATGGCTTGATTCATTTGTCTTTTGTGACTTGGACTATCTTTCTTAGGGTTCGTTCCCTTGTTCTTTCCCCTGAAGGTTTCTGGTATCATTTCCTATGTACAAGAGTATGATCCCTTCAGCAGGACTTTCTGAATAGAGTTGTTGGAATCCCCTCTATGAGACTTAGAGCTGGATCCTCTATTCATTCCTGGAACCCTAAGTAGAGTTCTTGGAATCGATGCGACCTACTTTACCCAGGCGCCAATTCTCTGCTTAGCGGATTTGTTCAGACTGAGTTGTTGGAATCACCCCATGGCTATTGGTTGTGAACCTTATTTGAGCATCATATTCTCAAGTACTTGTTGAGTGCGTTCTCCCGGAACGAGTACTTCGTATATCTCTCTTCAGACCTAGGAGTGTGTTCTCCTTGTTACGTGCTTAGTGGAATCTTCGAGCTGGGTCTTAGTGGTGGTTTCATGATGGTCGATCGTGTATGCGGATATCTGGATATTCATGCTATATGTTCTGTAAACATATACTGTTTTGAGATGAATGTATCTTTCATTTGTGTTATTTTCCCTTGTTTTATTCCATTGTGGTTTTGGGGTGTCATACTGGGTATTGTTATACTCACCCCTGCACGGGCTTTGCCCGCATGTGTCGTTTCTTGTGCAAACGAGCGAGCCTTTGACAAGATTCTAGGCAGACCCGGACTGGACGGTGCTCAGTGAGATCAGACAGGCTGAGGTGTGTTCCTACAGCTACAGATTGTAGTCCCAGTATATTTCTTTACAAGTTGGACTTTGTTGCAGAATCTCTTTTGGTGGGCTTGTACTTTTGGCTCAGTGTTTTACATTACTGTACATTACTTTCCTGTCGTACTCTGTTGGTTGGGATTTTAGTGTATGCATACATTTCCATTTTTTAGTAGCTTTCACTTTTTCATCTTTTTGTGCTTGGATGTGTGTGTGTGTGTGTACAGGTGTATAGGGAATGCCTCCCATGTTAGTGACATGCCTACTCGGTGCTAGTCACCAGCCCCTGGCCTATTGGAGGCAGGCTTGGGGAGTTGCGGCTCGGGCCCCACTGGGATGGGTCGTGACAGAGTGGTATCAGAGGTGGTCAGTTCTACCTTTGGACCGAGAGTCTGTGAGTTGGTTTCGGGAAAAAGTGTTAAGTGTTTTCGAGTTTGGCTTTCAGGCCAGGGACCCCAGTGTTGGTAGGGGCGGCCGACGTATCCATTCACCAGGACTCTGATAACTTTCTTTTCGACTCGGAACATGAGAAAACTATTTGCAGGGGAAAATAATGGTGCGTGCATCATATAGGAATGGGTTGTGGTTTCCCTGTCCTTCTTGAGTCATCTCTCTAGATATGTTCACAAACCAAGATACATATTGTTTCTTTATAGGATGCCTCCACGAAGCGCAACCACTAGGATCTAGCAGCTCGATCATGAGGATGACCCCCTTAGTGATGAAGCTTCGATACAGGGACCAAATCCCCCAGTTTTACCTTCGGGTGGTGTGCCTACTATTCCATCACCCGTGGAGCAGTGTTTAGTACCTGCTGTACCAGTAGAGGTGGAGCGCAGGCTGAGCACACTCCATGAGTTTCAAAGATAGAGACCCCTCATGTTTTTAGGTGAGCCTGACCCTCAGGTTGTAGAGGACTGGCTTGAGGCAGTGGCCGGAGTCTTTTGTTTGGTCTGGACACTAGCAGACCAGTTGTCGATCCTGGCAGTGAGCCTTCTGCAGGGCTCGGCAGGACGATGGTGGAGTTTGGTTATCCAGACCCATGACGAGGCGACTCTTTCATGGTCAGAGTTTGAGCATCTCTTTAGAGAGGAGTTTTCACCAGTTACCCTGAGAGCAGTACGTATACAGGAGCTCCTTCATCTCCAGTAGGGAACCATGACGGTGGCTGACTATTCATCGAGGTTTACCGACCTCTCACAGTACTCAATGGATATGGTCGGGGATCATTACTTCAAAGCTCGGACTTCTAAGTGGGGACTGCATAGAGACATCCGAGCCAGCATCATCCCTATGAGCATTCCTACTTATGCTGGGGTGCTCGAGCAGGCTTTGGTGGTTGAGATCTTCTTAGCGGAGTAGAGAAAGCCGGCAGTTGTCAGTAGTGAGCGAGCTGGAGCAGAGACCTCAGTAGCAAGGAGCCGACATCAGGGACCCAGGTGTGGGAGATGTTTTCAGAGGAGATCCCAGGATAGGGGACCTGTCGAACGGGGTTTGCAAGGTGCATCCAGCCAGCCTTGAGAGAGGTGATGCTAATCCTGTGATGGAAGGGGACATCTAGCTTGAGATTGTATGACCCGTCGTACTAATAACATGGGAGCAGTGGATGGACCATCGAGGCAGAGGCAACTTGTGGAGTAGACAGATCCGCGAGGCGGTGGACGTGTTAGAGAAGCTGGGAGAGCAGGTGGAGGTGGTCGGCATTTTGACCTTTTACCACCACCACCCCCAAGAGGTCCACCCTTGGCCCAGGGAGCTGGTGGACAGAGGTAGGGACAACTGTAGGCAGGGGAAGCTTATGAACCAGGTACTCCTTGAATGATTAGAGGTACAATCTGTGTCTTTTCTACTTTGGATTTCGTACTCATAGGCACATGTGCTAGTCATTCTTTCTTGGTTTCTTATCTTGTTCGAGACCTTGAGATTCCAATTGAGCCATTAACTCAACCCTTACGCTTAGAAACACCAACTAGAGAAGATTCAGAGATCACACACCTTTGAGATAATGTGACCTGACCCTTGGAGGTGAGATTTTCAGTTGGAACCTCTTGGTGGTAGCGTCGAGGCCTTAAGATGTCATTATTGGTATGGATTGGCTATCCACAGTTCATGCCCAGATTGACTGTTTTAGGCGAAGGGTGCAACGTGTCCGCAGTGATGGAACAAGGTTCTCCTTCATCGATGAAAAGGATACCCAGGCAACGCAGGATAAACTTGTGCGTAGGAAGGCACCGCCGATTTCACATCAGTTGGATAGCCTAGCCCTTGGAACATCAGATGTTATGAGTTTCTAGTTTCCAGTAGTAGTGTCTGAGTACGAGTACGTCTTTCTAGAGGATGTCCCTGGACTACCTCCTCGTCAAGAGATAGATTTCTACATTGAGTTGCAACCCGGGATGACACTGATATCAACATCATCATATCAGATGGCTCCTTCAGAGCTTCATGAGCTGAGAGTGCACCTGGAAGACATGCAGAGGAAGGGCTTCGTGAGACCCAGTTTCACCCTGGGCAGCCCCAATGTTGGCTTCCAAGAAGGAAGATAGGATTTTAAGGCTGTGTGTGGATTACTGGCACTTGAATCAGGTGACCATGAAGAATCGGTATCCACTATCGAAGATCGATGACCTCTTCGACCATTTAAGAGGGGAATGATGGTTCTTGAAGGTTGATCTATGATCAGGCTATCACCACTTGCGAGTACGAGATGAGGATATACTGAAGACAACTTTCAGATGTCGTTACGGTCACTATGAGTACTTGGTGATGCCCTTCGGCGTGATGAACGCCCTGATAGTGTTTATGGGACTCATGAACCAGATCATTCAGTCATATCTAGATCAGTACGTAGTGGTCTTCATCGATGATCTCCTTGTGTACTCTGCGTCTGAGGAGGAGCACGCAGGGCACCTAAGGATGCTTCTGGACACACTCCGAGAGCACCAGTTGTATGGGAAACTCTCGAAGTGTCAATTCTGGATACATAAGGTCTACTTTCTAGGACACGTTATCTCAGAAGATGGTGTATCAGTGGACCCAACCAAGGTAGAGGTATTGTTAGTATGGGAGCCACCCCGGAGCATAATGGAGGTGCGGAGTTTCCTTGGGTTGGAAGGCTACCATTGGAGATTCATTCATGATTTCTCCAGGATTTTAGCACCCATGACAGCTTTGACCTGAAAGGGGCATCATTTTGTGTGGACCGAGGAATTCCAACAGGCTTTTTAGCAGTTGAGAGAGAGTTTGATGAGGGCCCCAATCTTGAGACTACCAGAAGAGGGTTTCAAGTACGAGTTGTTCTGCGACACATTAGGAACTGGACTTGGTTGTGTCCTGGTGCAGAGGTAGGCGGTTATTGCCTATGGGTCATGTCAGTTGAGGCCACACGATAAGAACTACGTGACCCATGATCTTGAGTTTGAAGCAGTAGTCTTCGCATTGAAGATGTGGTGTCACTACCCGATGGGCGAGTGGTTTACGTCTACTCTGATCACAAGAGTCTGAGATATATCTTTTCTCAAAAGGATCTGAATTTGAGACAGAGGTGATGGATTGAGTTCCTCCAAGATTACGACTTTGATATCGTTTATACTCCTGGGAAGGGGAACTTTGTGGCAGATTCTCTCAGCAGGAAATCCAGTTCACAGTTGTTGGATGAGGCGATGAGGCAGTTGGCCTCTTTACAGTTATCCTTTGTGGATAGAGATGAGGGAGCTTACCTTCAGTCGATGGTTGTTACCCCTCCACTCTTACAGCGAGTCAGGGAAGCATAGCTCAAGGATGCTAGTGGTGAGACTTTACGTGCTCAGATATCCACAGGCAATGCTTCTGATGGATATTCAAAAGGTGGGGAACAAGTTGTTCTTTTTAGAGGGCGCACAGTAATACCAGTGATGTTTCGGGAGTAGGTTTTGAGGGAGTTCCATTTATATCCTTTGGCAGTGAATCCAGGTGTGGAAAAGATGTACCAGGACCTCCAACGTCAGTTCTGGTGGCCAGGGATGAAAAAGAGTGTGGCAGAGTTTGTTTCTCGGTGCCTTACTTGTCAACAAGTAAAGGCTGAGCACTAGGTGCCAGCAGGTTTGACTCAGCCCCTTGAGGTGCCAGAGTGGAACTGGGATGAGATATCCATGGACTTTGTGACGGTTTTACCACGTACATCCAGGGGACGCGATTCCATCTGGGTGATCATTGACTGACTCACCAAGTCAGCCCACTTCTTAGCCATACGGGAGCAAAGTTCAGTAGAGAGATTCAGACACCTCTACGTGCAGGAGATAGTTCGGCTTCAAGGAGTTCCATCCACGATCGTCTCAGATCGTGATGCTCGTTTCACATCCTGTTTCTGGAAGAAATTGCAGGAAGCTTTTGGGACTCAGTTATGCTTGAGCACAGCGTTTCATCCTCAGACTGATGGTTAGATAGAGCAGACCATCCAGGTTTTTGAGGATATGCTATGAGCTCGCATACTTGACTTCAGTCATAGATGGAAGGATCACCTACCACTAGTGGAATTTTCTTATAACAACAGTTATCATTCCACTATTGGTATGGCACCATTCGAGGCTTTGTATCGGCGACCTTGCAGATCACCACTTCACTGGACTGACCCAGAAGAGTTAGCACTCATGGGCCCAGAGATGGTGTGAGCTACAATGGATAAGGTGCAGGTCATCCAGGAGTGAATGAAGACTACACAGAGTCGGAATAAGTCTTATGCCTATAGGAGACGGAGGACCTTGGAGTTCGAGGAGGGAGACCATGTGTTCCTTTGGGACTCACCTTGACGGGGATTGCAGAGATTTGGTCGAGGCGGCAAGCTGTCTCTGAGGTTCATCAGACCTTTTCAGATTCTATGTAGAGTTTTCAAGGTGGCGTACCACTTGGCTCTACCTCCTCAGATGGACCGCGTACACAATGCCTTCCATGTGTCGTAGCTGTGGAGGTACGTGCATGATCCATCGCACGTTATCGAATGGGGCGAGCTGGACATCGATGATGGAGCGACCTTTGTTGAGTACCCAATGGAGATCGAGGATCGGTAGGAGTAGATCCTTCGTGGGTGAGATATTCCCTTGGTGCGTGTCTGGTGGCAGCACAGGAAACTCCAGGAGAGAACTTGGGTGCGGGAGGCTCAGATTCGTGTGCATTACCCACATCTTTTTTAGTAGCCTTTGTTTTGGCTTTTCAAGGATGTAAATCCCTAAGGTGGGTGTGATTTAATGTCTTGGATTTCTCCGTATTTTATTTTAATATTATGTGGGAATTCTTTTGAGACTAGGCGATGTAACGACATGCAGTTCCGAGGCCCAGTGAGCCCAGAACAAATGTTTGAATTTAATTTAATAATTAAATTATGTGGGCGTGTGGTTTTCCTGAAAAAGTGGAATAACTCCTCAACGGGTGCTCGGATCAGAAATCTGAGGGCACCGTTGCGTTCAGAGCAGCGATATTACCCTAGGAGAGGCCTAACATTGGCTAACGCAGGTCGGTGGTGAAATCTAGTTTTGGACGTAACCGTAATAAAATATTTGATATACATATTTTATTAAATCTTTGCTGCAGCGAGATATTTTATCCTTTTAAATAAAGGTTTCCACTGGGGTTCAAGGTTATAGACCTCGTAACCCTGAAACCCTTGGAGGCTCTGGAGGAAACCCCAATGAGGAGATGGCATTCTTGACGGGTTTCACCGGCGACGACAACGCGACAACCAGATCTTCGCGAACAAACACCGTGGATCTTGGTAGGATGTTTGATTTTGATTTCCTTCCCCTGTTCTTGATTCCTATGACAATGGCAGACTAATACACAAACATATTAGACCACGGATCGATCGTATTTGTAGGATGGGATTTTGCAGGGATTTTGGGGTTTTGATTCTTGAATGTTGTTTTGGTTTCGTTTAACCTTATAATGGTGATGAACCAAGATCTACACGATCATCGATCGAGGTTCGTCCCTCTCAATTTGTTGTGCCTTTCTTCCCCAGTTTCTCGCATTCTTCATGTGTGTTCTATGGATTCTTGGAGGAAATCGATCATTGCGCATTCGTTTTTTGGTGTAATGATCCGAGATTGTAGATCCAACCTTGGAATGATGGTACGGAGCTATGAAGATGGTTTCGGTGGATGATTCATAGTGGATTGAGAGATATGAGTTTTTGGGCGTTTTCCTTCGTATGAATCAATGCTTGTTTTCTGAGCCAATTGAAGGTCTGAAACACTCGGATTCGGTGTTAGGATGATGAAATGAACAAGCATCTTCAGTTTCATGGAAAACGGACACCAGAATAGAGATCCGGAAGATCGGCTGAGCCGCGAGGAGGAAGATGAAGATTCTAGAAATTTCCCAACTACATGGCATGTAGTATGGGCTACACGGTGTGTGTTTTTCGGCAGACTACCTAGCGTGTACTCTGGGAGTACACGAACATGGGTTGGGTACATGGCCTAGGACACGATGTGTATACTATTCCCTGGCCAGACCTAGCCAGATACACGGGATACCCCGTGTATTGGTACACTGGCAAGGCGACACGGATAGAGACCGTGTACGGGCACATGGCCAGCGTACACGGAGCGAGCCCAGGTGTTCGTACATGGCGTGTAATCCTAATACACGTCGTGTAGTTACTTTTTATATGAAAAGCCTAATTAAACAGGCCGTTTACACAGGCACTACCCAGAGTCAAGGAACATGGCGTGTGATCCTCATACACGCCGTGTAGTTGAGTTTTACATAGCATGGATGGATGACACGGGCTGTTTACACAGGCAGTACCCAGGGTCAAGGAACACGACATGTAACCATACTACACACTATGTAACCTATTTTAGATGGCTTGATCGATTTGTATTTTATGACTGGGACTAGGTTTCTCAGGGTCCATTCCCTTGGTCTTTCCCCTAAAGGTTTCTGGTATCATTTCCTACGTATGTGATTATGATCCCTTCAGCAGGACTTCCTGAATAGAGTTTTTGGAATACCCTCTGTGGGACTTAGAGCCAGATCCTCTATTCATTCCTGGAACCCTAAGTATAGTTCTTGGTATCGACGTGACCAACTTTACCCGGGCGCCGATCCTCTTCTTAGCGGATTAGTTCAGACTGAGTTGTTGGAATCACCCCATGCCTACTGGTTGTGATACTCATCTGAGCATCATATTATCAAGTACTTGTAGAGTGTGTTTTCCCGGAATGTGTACTTCGTATCTCTCTCTTCATACCTAGGAGTGTGTTCTCCTTGTTACGTGCTTAGTGGAATCTTCGAGCTAGATCTTAGTGGTGGTTTCGTGATGGCCGATCGTGTATGAGTATATCTGGATATTCTTGTTATATGTTCTGTAAACATATACTGTGTAGAACTGATTGTATCATTACTTTGTGGTATTTCCCCTTGTTGTATTCCTTTGTGGTTTCAGGGTGTCCCATTGGGTATTTTTTTACTCACCCCTACACGGGATTTGCCCACACATGTCGTGTCTTGTGTAGACGAGCGAGCCTTTGACAGGATTCTAAGTGGACCAGGACTGGATGGTGCATAGTGAGATTAGACTGTCCGAGGTGTGTTCCTACGGCTACGGATTGCAGTCCTAGTACATTTCTTTATAGGTTGTAATTTGTTACAGACTCTCTTTTGGTGGTCTTGAACTTCTGGCCAAGGGTTTTACATTATTGTACTTTACTTTCCTATCGTACTCTGTTGGTTGCGATTTTAGTGTATGCATGCATTTCCATTTTTTAGTAGCATTCACTTTTTCAGATTTGTGGGCTTGGAGATGTGTGTGTGTGTGTGTACAGGTGTATAGGAAATGCCTCCCATGTTAGTAACATGCCTACTCGGTGCTAGTCACCAGCCCCTAGCCTATTGGAGGTGGGATTGGGGAGTTACGGGTCGGGCCCCACTGGGACGGGTCATGACAAGTAATAACAATATTACAAGTATTTTTATTATGTACTTAAATTATCCATTATAATTTAATATTACTGTATGTATCTAGTATTATGTGGCTATGAATCTTTTAGATAATTTTTTTATTATAATAAATAAACTCCAGTTGTGGGTTACTAGAGTCAGGGTTGGAGTAGGAGGTCTCTTATAGGACATCCCTGAGTAAATCTTAAAGACCATAGAAGAGGGTGATCATTGTAATTACCTTGAGTAGTTTCTAATAATTAAAATATTAGTGTTTTTACATGGTTTCATGATCTAAGTACATGGCCAACCATACCTTGTCAATAGCCATTAAAACCACACTTGACCCTCACCATGGGATCCGATAGTCCCCTAGTATAGTTCACTATATTATGTGACCAAACTAATCCTATAAATAAAATATCGAAAATCTATAATTTTAGCATTTGAACTCCAAGAATCTAAACAAAATAAATTTTATACAAAATAAACACATACTAGTGAATGTGTGGGTGCCATATTAATGATAATAAAATTTCATACATGAGTGTGTGGATTGATAAAAATTTATTTTTTGAGATATATATTTTAAAAAATATAATATCAGTTTTTTGGAAAAGAAAATGATAATTGATTTTTCATCAAAGAGTATAATGGAAAATATGGCAAGTAATTATGAGGTCATCCATAGTTTCAATGTTTAGATATGTAACTATTCATATATGGGGGAACTGGAAGATTGATGACTCAATTATAGCTGGGTTAATGGAAATTCGTATTTGGTAGTTAGATAGTATTTGATTTAGTGGATTATCCTCTATATATATCTTATCATAAGGTGTTTTCGGGAAGGTGGATTTTCCATTGGTTTTGTGAAAATTGGTAGTTTTTAGGGCAATTTTGGAAATATAGTTTTTCCATTTTTTTTAGAAAACAAAGTGTTTTCTTGGATTTTTGAAAAACGTGAGGATTATAGAGATGATGATTTTAGAGAGACGGTTTATAAATTGATTCAAATCATTAGATGAAGTTTTTTAGAAAATAAATTTTAATTTACTCAATATTTTTATATTTTTATTCATTTTTTTAAATGTTATTGATAAATCAATGTTTTTTGTTATTTTTTTTAACTTTTCAGTGTTAGTTACTATTAAATTATTATATTTTATAATGAAATGAAGTTATGTAAATTTTAAAATCCTATAGAGGTCATACTCTCCCCTAACATGTTCACTTTAGTATACAAGTAAACATAATTGGTTATGATGTAACAAAGGAGAAGAATATATTCTTCATCAATAATCCATTGATCCTTATTTGAGATAGAGTAGAGGAATTGATGGATTAGAATTTTATCCACATTATTATTTTATATTATCATTTCTTATTGTATATTTCATTTTAAAATTACCTTTATGAAAATGTATTTTTCCTTGTACTATTTGTTTAAAATGGTTTTATGTAAAGAATATATATATCTTCATGCATCCTTTTGATTTATATTTTGGAGGGTAAATTGTTCTCCAAAAATTTTTATTTTTATCCCTCACATATTTTTAGTATACTCTGAAATTCATGGAATGAAATTAAGGTAATTTGGCATCCTGACTCAAGTATTATGATTTTGGCTCCCACGTTACAATGATATATAGAGTTATTTAGTTTTACATTGATTATAGTGGAGTTTTTTTTCAATTAAAGGATCCCATGTCTCACTAGAGGATAAATCACATCCTTTACCAACAACATTAAATTCAAGAAATTATTAATAATTTTGATGTTATTATTTTTTGGGTGGGTATATATGAGAATATAGAATATAAATAGACAAATCCATTAATATAGTAGAAGGATGAGATTCTGGTAAAGTCTATGGAAATTAGATAATTGGTAGTGTATAAATAATCATTTTTTTCAATTTAAATGTATTATGGTTTTATAATAATGGAAATCTATATTTATCGTCCATTCTCTCCGAGTATAATGATATTATTCTTTCATAACACTCTTAAGGTTCTTCCCGTTTCAGTTTTCTCCCATAACTATCATTATCGTTGGTATCCTCTTCTTTCTATTCATGATGTTTTCTTAATTTTTTTTCCAACCCTCTCATTATGTTTCTCTTCATGTTCTTCTTCTAGTGTTTCTATTTTGATTTTATAGGTCTGACTCATTAGGTTTCATCTTATACCAATTAATATATTATTTCTACATCATCCTACTTGGTTGTGTGTCTGATTATGTGTCAACCTACATCATTCTTACTGTTTGGTTCTTAGTTCAGTGGTTATGCTTGGTGGAAGATGAAAAATTGGGTCTTAACTAATGGAATCCATAGTAGTTCGTTCATGTCTTATTGGTTTTAATTCTTGTACTTCTTTCCCAAATAGGTGTTGGTATACAACCATTTAAATGTTTTTCACTTGGTGATTTACTGAGTCTAGCTCTCTAGCAGAGCAGAGGGATATGAGATCTTTTCGGGGTTTATTTGTTTGGCTGCTGGTCTTTATGAATTAATTATTTTTATGTTCCTAGGGTGATTCCATGGATTCCCTTTTCTGGTTTTGGTCTTAACTTATTTTATGAACCACCATACTTGACCCAATATTGGCTGAGAATCATGGTGACTTTAGTGGTTTGGGATTCTTATGGTGGAAATAGTAAATGGTGTCTCTTTGTGATTGATTTTGTCCATAAATCTTTGATATGAGTTGATGTTGAATGGTTCAATTATGGGGAAGTTTTTCAGTTTATTCCTAGTGATTTACATATACTTTGAATAGAATTTGTTGTGTTTTGACTTATCATGGATTTATCCTATATTTCTTCTTTAATATTTTTTATATTTCATCATCTTTATTTGTTTCTACATGGGGTGTTTTGGTTTTTGGATGTAGTTTGGATGATTGGGTGGATCTACTCTAGTGGGGTTTCTTCAAATATATGAGGTATTTTTCATTAGATGGTGAAATAGAAATAGCCTAATGTGAGGATTTTATATCATACACTACTTAGGGTATCATTTGTATTGTATGAATGGATCAACAATGATTGGTGATCTTATTTAAGGTTTTTTGTTTTTTTTGTTTTGAAATATAAATTGAATTTTTTTACAAAATTTTTGTTATTTTTTTCTATGATATATAGTTTGTGTTGGTTTGTATGGTTCCCAATCAACATAATGTGGTTTATTTGAAAATAAAAAAATGTATTGCATTGTGGAATGAAAAAAATACCACACAAATATTTTATTGATTTTTCCTTAATAGAAAATCATCATAAAGTATTATATGTTGCTATAATATGTTAAAATTAATTTGAGAGAGTCTCTTTTATGATATAGTGTATACTTGGGAGATAATATGTAAATACCAATTATCTACATTAATCATCTAAATTATATCACATTGAATTCTATATGATCAATGATATACTTAATAGTGTATTATTTATCTAAATCCTCAGTACCTAAGATTAGAAAAATAATTTACTGGTGAAAATTCATAAATTAATATTTTTCTTAGGTTACATTTGAAATAGATCTAAAAATGGGGTGGTTGGGTATGTTTTTGATCATTTTGTCAATTGATTTTAACTAAGATAGGATTTTCCTCTTATATGAATAGTATTTGATATAGGGCCTTTATTAAAATAGATTGAATAAATTCATTATTGTAGTAGTTTGGGTGTTTAGGTGATATTTTTGGTGTCTAGCATTAACCTAACTGCAATAATTTAGATCAATTTGGGGTTTTGGAGAGGTTAAAAGAGACCTAGAGTTGGGTTTTTGGAAGGTGGTTGGTGATGGAGGAATATTTCTGTAATTAAATTGCTAAGGGAAGCTAACTAGGATGCCATCAATGTTTTGGTGGCCATGGTAGTGGTTACAGGCACCACCACCATAACCCTAGTTAGTGCCACCAGAGGTTTTATGGTCTCCTATATGTTTTATTTTTAAATTTTATTTTTATTTATTTATTAATTAAAATAATGATATAAGTGATAAAAGATATTCCATTCCACTATAATAATAATTCCCCCTTCCCCTTGTGTGTTCCTCTCCTTTGAATAATTTTTACCTATTTTAGCTTTGTTCTTGATGTTGTCTTCCACCAAGGCTTGTTGTGGGTAATGTTATCCTTCGTCTGGGGTTTATTTATGGTTTCTCTTGATTATCTCTTGTTCTCTATCAGTTACACCTATATTTAGAGGTTTTTTCAGGTTTGGTGATTTTTTTTTCTTTGGTTGAATTATTTAATGGAATTGGATGTACATGCTCATGTGTAAACTAAGTAAGTGGTGACTATATATTTTATCAGATTATATATTTTTTCATCATCTGATTTTTGGTCATGTGTGAGGGAACATTAGTTACTGGAAATGTAAAAACTTTTTTGTTTATGTGGTTCTTTGAGGATGTACCAGGATAGTCTCATGTGGGTAATGAATCATTCAGGGCCATGTATAGATCTCTCTTACTTGGTGGATTTTGGGTTTTATTGGAAATTTTTGAAGCATCATTGGGTAATGATACATGGGTTGTGCCATAAGATAGGGTCCCTAGGGAATGTGATGGGTGTGTATCATGTTTCCATATAGTAATGTGATTTGAAAATATGTTGTAATTTAGATATAACATTCAATGGTAATGTGTAAATATAATTTTTTCATGTTGCAGTCATAGTATATTTTTGTTTTCACTCACCATTGGGGTTGTGGATTCTAGATTCATATGCATACAGAGGGACCCACAATGTGTTGTTGACTATAAAATGGTTGGTGGTATCCTCCATAGATGATAATCATCAGGTGATGATTTTGATCATTGAATAGGAGGAGGAATATGTTATATTTTTGGTCATGGAAACTAAGGGGTTATTGTGATCATATATTAGGGTGACACAGTCATCATATTCAAGGATTATCTCAAGGATTATAGGTTAGACTTAGTGAAAAGAGTATGATCCCCGAGATGATGATATGTTCCATATGGTTATTTTTAATGGGTTAGATCAGTAGAGTGGTATTGGTTGGAGGACCTTAGGTGCCTTAGGGTGAGTAAATACTATTTCTTTATTATTCCACTCTAGAACTAGAGTAAGTAGGTAGTATATGCATTCATTAATGCTCAAGTATGATATAGTGCATAATCATTTATTTCCAGGTTGAAATAAATTTCAATTTTCATGCATCCATATATGTTTGGATACTATATAGGGACACCAATAGTGGTGGCATGCGATGTTCAAACTCAATGAAGTTGTTGGAGATAAATTGGATGCATAAATGGGACGACGATGAATGTGGAACTAGATAGAGTGGATCCTTGGTGTTTCACTTGAGTTGGATTCTATTTTTTTAGAGTCGTCAAAAAACAAATGGGTATTGGGAAATCTAGTTTTATTTTTTATTGCTCACAAGGAACTATAGATATTCATTTTCTATATCATGTTCTATATTTATATCAAGAATGTTGATATTATATTGAGTTGATAATTTATTCATTTTTATTCAATTTTTCCTTTAATAGTTTTTATCTGGGATTATAGTATCCTTTTGATCACCTATAGACCCCTTTCACTAGTCAGTAACCTCTGGAATACAGTGAGGTGTTCCTGATGTATATGGTAGTCTAGAATGAGTTTCCATTGAGTGATATAGGTAAAGACTAATATATTATGGTATCAAAATGATATTGAGTTAGTTAGGGCATGGTTTAGTTATTGAAAATTGCAATATAGTGTATTTTTATTTAGTTATTTGGGTATTGTTGTTGGTGTTTAAGGATGTATGGGACATATAAATTCACCCCATGAAATGGTGTAGTTAATCACGTATCAAGGATCTTAAGTTTCTATTGTTTTAGATGTTTTTTTTATAATTTTGATATAATTTATTTGTTATTTCTAGAAATGATGTACATTTTTATGGATGTGAAGTTAAAATTGGTAAATTGTATCATACAACTACCTAGAATCCTATGGTATGATATATGTGAGATGTATATCATACATTATAATATTTAGATATAATAAAGGAACCATGGGATTATTTAGTTGAAAATATTTCATACTGCCAACTAAAAATTCATGAATCTTTGACATACCTCCCATATAGTTTCTTCATATTACGGTCCATGAGAGGGATCATTTAAATAATTGCACTATTTTATTGAATTATTCAATGAAGAATACCCTAATGAGTATTAACGTATGGCTTCCCTGAGTTAGCACTCGATAAATTTGAGATGGTCGATGATCTTCATTAAACGAAGATAATTAGTTAATTCTATTTAAGGGAAGATTTACCACTTTCTAGAGTACTCGTTTTCTTGTAGACACCACCAAATTTCTATTCATTTAGGTACATTCATTATCATACAGTGAAGGTTCTTCCACCCCTTTGGTGCATCAGAGTCCTCAAGAATAATTTTGGGATACAATTTCAATTTATTCTAAAAGAAGTAATCCTTTGTTTTCTACTTTAGTTATCTTCATTAAATGTACTGCATTAACAAAGAAAATAAAGTCCACTGATACTATATTCCAGGTATAATTCTCATTTTATTTTCATGCACATTTTATTCCATTATGATAGATCTAGTATTGTTTTTGTTTTTTTTCAATGATCACTTGATGATCCCCTAAAACCCCTTATAGGTATTAGAGCCTTGAACTTCAAGGATTTATCATATAAAATCTTAGTTTTTTTCAAAGAATCATATATAATTATACCATAAAATATGGTATGAAGAAACATTCTGTTGATTAAGTATATTTATAATTAATTTATATCATAAGTTTTAATATATTTGAATTCTATTTGTTTAAATTATAGTATATGATACAATATGAGATATCATAAAATATGACTCATCCATGGAATGGTGAAAAATAAGGTTTCATAATGTAATTATGATAGTCACTATATCATTAAATATGACTGGTTTTATGTGATAGTTCTTATCGTAAGTAGCAATATGACTCTTAACCTATGATAGAATCCTACATCATAGAACATAAATGACATATGGTGTTGTCACTCTCCAGTATCATTCATATTTTATGACTGATAATTATATTATCTATCATCAAATATAATATTCATAAAAAATAATAAAATTATGATTTTTAATATTTTTAATTAAGGATTTTAATTTTTTTATAAATTATATGTTTTAGGAACTATAAAATGTGAGTTTTAGTGCATAAAAAAATTATAAAAAACTCAAATTGATGTCTCATGTTTTATAAAATAAATAAAGTGTTTTTTTTGTTTTTATTAATTTAAGAATATTAATGATTATAATTTATTAATAAATCATTAATATTTTTATGCTTTATCTATGTGATAAATATCATTAATGAAATAGATCTCAGCATTACATTCCAGGTGTGATAACATATGATTTAGATTTCAATTACTTTTACCTCATTATTTTTTTAGAGTTATGAGCTTGTGAATAGTCTTAAAATATAGTATGTATATATTAGGTTTTTATATATAATAAATAGAATTATATATTTAGTGAAGTTTCAACAAGGTGGAGTTGGGGTTAGAATACCCATCAGTGTGGAGGCGTATGACTTATTCTAGAAAGGTGAGCGGTTGTCTATATATTCATCTAGGATAACTCATGTAGAGATATTAAATATCATATAACTATACGAATTTACATTAAGGGTTTACATAACTTATACATGAGATGTATTTGGATATGTATGGATATTTTTGTCTTCTATTTTTGAGTGAATAATTTAATATTTTTGGTTGTGTAAAGAGTTATACATTAATGTGGTGTGGACACATTAATTTTTTGTACGGAATAAGGATTTAAGAAATAAATCCTTAGAAGAATGAATGCATAAAAAGGAATAAAAATATAACATAATAAATTATTCAAGAGATTTAATATGTTTAATATTCATGTGATATGTATTATATTGGATATAATTTTAAAATAAAACCATCTAAAATACTAAATGTGATATTCCTTCCAAAGAAGTTATAGTGACCCAAAATTTTTATACGCATATATTAAGTCATATTACACTAATATTAATAACATAACATAATGATTCATGATATAATCATATAGATCTAGTATATTTGGAATCATGGACACATAATAAATTTTTTTGTAAGATATCTATATCATCTCCCACTAAGTTATTCATAAAAAGAACCCTTCATAGACACATCATACTTAAATATATTATTCATTAACTTGGGAAAGGATGTATAAGAAAGGGTGATCTCAGATGATCAGTAAGTGTAACACCCTGGACCTGGTTCATTAATAATTAACCAACCTCAGTTGGCTACATGTCTTTAAGTGATACTCCCCGTATGTTAGAGGCTGATGACCGGCAGTGAGGGTCTGTGGTGGAATATTGGTGTATTCTAACATCATAATCAGAGTATCACGTTAATGATAATAAAATAATACATAGTGGAAGAATAATAATTAAAAATACAGTAGAATTAGTAAATAGTCTTGAAAGAAGTAATAATCAACCAAAAATCTATGTAATAGAGAAAATGTTAGGTATGTCCTGGTGTTATAGAAAAGCCAAGCATACATGATAAAAGGCACAAATACATAAATGTATTAAAAAAGTAAAAAAAATGATAATGGAAAAATATAATAACATCAAAATCCAATGCTCATTCCCATTCTCTCAAGATCCCATGTTACACACAAATCAATCCTCCATGAATAGGCACCTTCCCTTATCCCTAACTACAAACAAGAATTATTTCAGGGTACCAATCAGTATCCCAAAAAGGCTGTGAGTTACACTTATTAGGACACCGCCAATTATATTTATAATAAATCCATCATGGGTATATAAACTATAACATTGTATAGGTAAAACATGTGAATTTGAAATATTAAAGGTAGATATCACAATTTATAATATAAGATGTAACTATGAGATGTATATGAAGATGAGAATCAATCTATATGAAATTAATAACAGTAATCACTAATAGATTCAGAAAATTCTATATCTATAAAAATTATCAGACCAACATGGGATAGGTCCCAACCCTATAGAATATGGAGACCTCCTCAAGTTCAAGTAACTTATACATGGTGAGCTCAGAATAGTATCATATATACATGGGCCAGGAACCCAGGGCCAAAGGTCAAGGCATCCTAATATCCAAATATTTAAATGTATATCAGGGTCATAAGTTCCATACCTCAATCCCCTCATCTATTCCATACCATAATAATGATCGATTCCATATCGTAGTAATGATCAGTGTCATATCGTTAATCAATATAGGTTCCATTCCAAAATAATCACAATCAACATGTAATATAAATAATAGGGTGATGTTAGTTTCTATGCCTAGGTATAATCATACACATGTGGAAGAAACTATAACCATGTCATGGGGTATCACAATAAAGTTCAAATAATTATTTTAAAAGATTGATTAATCTTAGGATCAATGTCAAGAAACTTCATTCATGAGGAACAATGTTGATAATTTAAAAAGTGAAAAAACCCATAAGGAAAAGGTATAGACCAACTACCTGAAGAAAGTAGAAATGAAATCATCCAGTATCAAATTTTTATTTATATAATAATGATAAAAAATAATTAAATATACAAAAACCCTAAAAATAGGGAAACCGAGCCTAAAAAAAGCTCAGACAACGGATAGTAAGAGAAATTAGGAAAAGAATTTAATGGATCCAAACTCTTATCAATGGTGATCCAACATGAAATATGGTACCTAATTTAGATTTCAGGTGAATAAGGGAGATCAAATCCAAGATTATGTCATGGAGGATCTCTTCACATGGGAGGGTCTACAAGAGAATAAGAAATAAAAGAGGATTTTTAGTTTTTAATTGGATGGAGGGAAAATAAAAATTTCACCCTAATTTAAGTGTTAAAATTGTTTAAACACATACTTTTCCAAACCATGATACAATTGTGAGATAGTCACTATCCAAAGGGATCCATCACTCACACGACTATCCCATAGGGTTTAGACAAATTTTCTCTAACCATTTGGGGTCACAAACTAACTGGAACTAATGGTGCCGGCTAGGTACACAATTTTCCAAACTATTTTCATCCCATGTGAACCCCCTATACTATAGGTCTTTAGTTTTTCACATGTCCATGCATCCTCCCAGGTGCTGTTTTTCAAACCATTCTCCCATATATATGTTTTTCATGGTTGAGTTGCAAAATTTCTAATAAACATGATCCAACCATGAGAACTCATAATGATTCTCCAAAATCTAGAGATCTAAGATCCTAACAAGAACCAGACACTCTTAAAACCTTCCTTAAACTATTAGTCACATTTATATGAACAAAACTAAAGATAGAAACTAAAATTTAATGGTTTTCAACCTTATAGAAATAATGGGTTTTTATTGTAAGGGTATGCAAGGGAGATATCAAGGATTACATAAGAATAACTTGAGAATAAGGTTATGAGAACATGGTCATTTTCCTTTGAAAACCATACCCTATATATTATACTTCATAATATTCAGTCATGTCAAAAATCCTTCTATTTCATAATACATGAATAATATAGATTTTTGGAATACAAATAACCATATAAAATCATTTCCTTTATAGTCAAGTATCACTAAAAAACTATCATAGTGTATTTGGCTCACTCCTCATTCTATAATAGTAGTCATTGTTCACTTTGAAGATTATCATAGTGGATAGTTCCCTTACCGAACAAGGTTTACTACCTATTCCATTCCTGTTTATCTCATGATATATCCATATTTACCCAATTAATTGGAGGACTGTATAATTATGATCTCACCCATCATATTATGAAAATCATATATATTTGGGACAAAAGATCATAAATATTCATCATATGATAACTCGTGATAAATAAATGGGTTTCATAAGCATTCTATCATAGCATAACCCATGGAAAAAAATGGTTTTCCAAAAAAATTCATCAAATCACCATATAATAACCCTCATAAAATCTATGGGTTTCATAAATATCTTTTAATAATAAAAAACCATATATAGAAAGAATAATGGTGGAATTATTGGGTCATATCCCATGTAAAACATGAATTACATGAAATAATTTTATCATAGATAAATTTTCTTTTAAATGATCACTGGAATGTTCATTCAGAAAATTACCATTTAAATTTACATAATAAAATTAAAAAACATCTAAAATATTATTGAAAAAAATCTCTTTTAAATAAACTTGTAAACTACTAAAATAAACTTGAAATCATTGATTAGTCATGATAGTGGGAAATTATATTTATGTTGTAGAAGTTAAAAGAAAAAATTTCTTTCAAAATTTTGAAATAACAATCAAAATATCCTTGTTTAGAAAATGAAAATATGATTCCATTTAATCAATTTTTTAAAACATAAAAAATAGGTAAAAATCACTTTTAAAAATCATAGTAAATATTGAAAATACTCTTGAAACCATTTTCTGTAAACATGGATATAGAAGAAAAACTATTTTCAACCAAATAAATAAATAAATAAAATTTTCTTTAAAAAATATTATTTCATCCCCTAGAGTACATAAAGAGAGTGAAATGAAACGAAAACATGTATTCTAAATAAATAACTACTGGGTAAAAAAATAATTATTTTCTTTATAGTTATAACTTAATATTTTATAATCTAAAACATAATCATAATCAATCTTCATAAATAATGAGATTGTAACATAAAACCCTTACCTCAAGTTCCACATTATTTGAAATTGATATATCCTCCTATAAGATAAATTTAAATTTTTATAATTTTATAAATTAATCATGTACATAAATATAATATCATATAAAATCCATTTATAACATTTCAAAACCCATTTTTCAACAATCTCATATTAAATCATTCTATCTAGGTGTTAAGTGTTTCGTTTTTTCATAAAAATTTTGGTTTGGTAGTTCTAGGCCTTTTAATTTGATCATGGTTATAAAATATATAGAATATTAATCTTTATATAAATATCATATATATTCATTTTATATATATTTAAACCCATATATAAAATTTATAGATAGAAAAATGATTTACACCATTCATAGAGATGAATGGCCTTACATACACATAAATGTTGTTTTAACTTCTCAATTAATGAAACAAAATAAAGGAAAGTAATAATTTACCATTAAATAATCATTATTATTTCATATAAATCATAACTATTCCCAAATTCCATCTTTATTATCAACTGTGTAAATTAAAAATGAAAACAACATTTCATTTCTTTATGGAGGTGGTAGTAAACATGTATGCATGAGCGACATTATTGTTTTCTAATAGATTGTAAAGTAAGAATATAGATATGATATTATCTTTATATAAGAAAAATTATGTAATAAATATCAAATATAAACATAAAACTCATCATAATATCCATCCATTAAATATGGTGATGAAAAACAAAGTGTATCACTGAATAGAGACAGTAAGTCCTACATACACACGAGTGATACATTCACTTCCCATTTGATGGGAAATGTCATGAAGCCTTCCCTTTAAGGGTACCCCACCTGAGCCAAAAATTAAAGAAGAATGAAATGAACCCCGATTCTTTCCTCCAATGGGCATTGAGTTGGAAACAACCATTGAGGGAATAAAATCTCCATATGGGAGGCATTACCCTCTATAACAGATGTAGGATCAGGAGAGAGGACATAAATGATCAATCAACTCCTTGAAATAATATAAAATAAAATAACCAAATTATGTCCCATAATACATAAATAATGTAACAGATACACGAATATCCAAATTAAATATCCAAAATAAAATATAAAGTAATAGCATAGATATATTCTAAAGGTCTGAGCTAGATTTTTCCAGCATAGTCCACGTATTCCTCATGAAAACATGGAAAATAGTTTTATATACACGGGTGATAATACAAGTATGATCATTTGGATAAAAAGTATATCATGAATATGTGAATTAAGTATACTAATTTACCAGTGAGAAAACATCAGAACCAATAACACCTACACAGGTCAAAAAACTATCCCATCTCACTAGGGCTCGCTCACCAAATAATTCATCCAAGTTTGGTAACATAATGTGAAGCATATAGATGATCGGGTACCCCACACCACATTCCCACTGATTATCCACTCGCACACCCCAATGAAGTATGTCATGGTTCTCACAACACTTTTTTATAACATCGAATAACATCATATCACATCCCACATATAAACACTTGTTCCATCACATCACATCACATTATAGTGGTAGTAAGGTATCGAAAATGAAGGGAATGAACCTCATTCCCACCTCCTACCATGAATGACCTCCATCATAATACATCTCATCACACCTTACTTAAACACATTATTCTCGAAGACACCAAGTCCGTCACACCACATCACATCTCTACATTGTACTTTTGACTTATGGACATCAAATCCCATACATGACATAGTTGTCTATAAGTTAGAGTGGGGGAGATCAGGTAACCATATATCCATCCTCACAAATAGGATATTGGTAAAAACACCACAAAAACTATGATTTTTTCAATAAGTTCTCTAAATGAGTGGGTTGTTTAAAGAAATCATAATGAATATAAAAGGAATACATTTATAAATCCATACAGAATCCCAAATTATGGGTTTAAAATAGGAGCACCAAACAACTCACAATATTCCGACTTTTGATGAAACTTTTAAGAGTAAAATACCACACAACATGAAACAAGCCAAAATACACATTTCTTCTTCTCATTACAATACAATAGAATTTCCAGATTTCCATTACTATTCCATTACAATTAAATTATAAAATCCATTCCACTATTTATTTCCCAATAAATTTCCAATTAATTTCATTAATTCATCCCATTACATCACTTTAATCATTAAACATTCAAACAAAAAATCCACCATTAATTCATTCATTAACTATTTCTATCCCATTAACCAAACCAAACCAACCCATTCCATTTTATTTTCAACATTATAATTTATTTACAATACTACCCAGGAAACTAGCACAACACATAACCACAAAAATGATCAACCCATCAGCGTTGTCATTCCAACCATCACTAGGTCCCCATAATTTTATAAAAACACCCATTTCCTCATTAGTACATCCACACTAAAACCAATTTTCCATCACAACCTCCCTAGAGTATGACCAAAGAACCTATAATATAACCACCCCATATCATAATTACACATCATCACCCCACAGCATGGCTACACCACAACACATCATCACCATGAAACACAACCATATTTCACACATATTCACGTAAACCAACACTTTTTACATCATAAAATCACATTATTAATATTTATCAAGGGGATTTTCATCCATTTCACTTCTTTATTTTAGAGGAAGTATCTCACATGCCATTTATCTAGGTAAAACAAATAAATTAGTTTAGTATAATTTATTAACAATTTATTCAAGGTGGTGTCACAAAAATCATGACTCCAGCACTTCACAACAAATATAAAAATATCATATTGAGAAGATCTCAATAGCCATGATTTTTAGTGGTACAATAAGCATGGATAATCTCAATATCACAATATCGTAAATGCTAAAAAATCATGGAAACCATTCCCCTTCCCATGAATTCTTATTAAACCAATTATTTATATCTAATTAATGTGATGAAAATATTTTCCCTAAATATAAAAATTGTAAAACCCTCCTACATGATACATAAAATGAGAAATGAGGGGTCCCCTGTTTTAAATGTGTATTACTGATCCATTATGCGATGTTGGAACAAGAGAAATGTCACCGCCGAAACCCACAAATAGGACACCTTACTATCCTAGATCATGAAAAAATATTTTCCAGTTATAAAAACAATAAAACAGCCCTTGATTTCATAGAATAATTCCTTTTCTAGATGAATAAATAGGAAGAAACTGGGGAAAATAGGGAGGGGAACTCACTTAAACCACCAAGGATAAATCCTCGATGTTCGGGGTTGAAAACCACTAAAAGTAGATCTAAAATATTTTTTTGAGATATAATCAAATTTCCCAAGAAATGAAAGGATAAGTTGGGAAGTGTTCAAGTATAAGGGGATTTCAGAATTTATACCCAGTATAAAAAACAAAGGACCGCATAATAGCCTCAAGAACCATGCTACATCCATGCTGAAACATGGAGGATCATAGTGAAACACTCCCCACTACTCAAAAACCTTAGTATTCAAAGGGGCCTCCATAAATAATGATTATATCCATTCTGAATATCCTATAAATGGAGAAGAAAGTCCAAAACACAACTAAAGGCACAAGGCTAAAGACCCCCAATAACCAAAAAGGGCTATGCCACACCCCCTTATCCATGGTTTAATGGTTCAAATTTTTTTTTAAACCATAGAAAACTAACCCCCCAAGACTCCTTCCCCCCTCCTAGGTCTCCATGCCGCAGCTAAAATCTATTTAGAGGTCATAAACCATAGCTAAGGTTCTACAACATAACTACCCACAAATTAGTAATAGCAATGAAAAACCACATCCTAGGAACCTATTACATAGACTAGAATATTATGCTACAACCACAACATTATGAAACAACCTCCAAGACCCATGATACAACCTTTAAAAAATAGATCATTATACCACCCTCCTCCCACAAACCTCTGGATCTCCCTAAACACCTCTATCACCAGAATTACCAAAAAGTGATTATTTGAACGATCTGGGATGTTACATGAGATGACTCTCAAACTATTAATTTCCTTGATAATCAAAAGCAATGTGAAAGGAAAGATGGAAGTGGTCCAACGAGGTATCCCTCAAGATACCTAGTAATGATCTCATTACAACTCAAACATAACCACACCACTAGCAAAATGAAAATGTCCTCTAGAAATCCTTCACAACTACACTTCCATACCACTTTAACATTCTCAATACACTACTCTTTTTACATATCCAATCACACCACCATCTCATCCCCCACAAGGACCAATCCAATGATCAATGTAACCACCACACAACCACGGACCCAGGCACAAAATTCAATTAATTCCATCTTCAATGTCATGATATTATATTTTTTTGGAGGATCTCACTCTCCTACGTGGTATTAATCATGTCAAAGTATAATGTTTCTTGATTATGAATCTATCATTATCTTATTAATATGATAGATTATTTTCCATTCATCACATAATGAGGAAAAAGTAGCATCACATAAAATAGAAAGATCCAAAACAAATCACTTCGTCAGGGAGAAATAGAGCAAAGAAAAGCAATAAAAACTAAAAAAAACTCAAGGTACTATGCATACATCTACATCTCATGCTCCCAAGTAGTCTATTTCATGACACTATACCTCCCTAAAATACAAACCAAGGAAATAATATATCCACGTATCACCATCTCTCAACAATCCTAGATCTCCATTGGCCCCTCCCAGAATGTCAAAACATCCTCGATATCCAACTCTCCCTAGTAGATGACATGGGAGTCATCATGAATATACCAATCGAGATTAGAGGGAGAGAATATTTCATGAATATAGTTCACTTATGGAAGAATTTTGAACTGATAATATACTTTTCTAACTAAAGCCAACACCTCAAAGTTTTCAACAAATTTTGGAGAGAGCTTACTCCCCCTACGAAACCCCAGCTATATAAATTGTGAGGAAAACTTAAAAAACACATGGTATCCAATATCATACTCTAAGGGTCTCCACCAGCAATTGGCATAATATTTCTTCTGATTCTACACCACTATTATCCTCTCACAAACAAACTAAACATTCTCTATAATTCACTTCACCCAATCGAGACTGAGAAGTGACAACTCTATAACACTGGTATAGCACAACGAAGAAAAACACAATCACCTATATAATTCCTCAAAGGGGTGAATACTGAGGGATGACTGATAGTTGTTATTATAATAAAACACACCAAATATGAGTTGTGAAACTAACAAAGGTATCGCTTGAACATGGCTACAATACCAAATAACCTCCCATGAAATGACATCTATTTCTAACCATCCTCTGATCATCCTTCCGGAGAATCACCATGTCCAACAAAATCACACATCACCTCTACCTTTGATTCTCAAAAATAATACTCATCCACTTACTAAATTAGAGAGTATTGCACCATCATGTGAAACAAGAAACCAACACCATCTACCACCCTATAATATATGTATTGGGCTACCAAATCCTAAATCACTTTCCAAGAATCTATTGACTCCCAAAAAACATCCTTCTAGGAATTAATGGTCTATGTGTCACCCGAGAAATTTCCTTTCCATTCAATATATGATATCTCAAACTCACTGTCCTGTAGAAACTACATCCTCCTAAAATTTCTTAGATTTAGGTCACACTGATAAAATATATAACTCAATATATTTTGATCCATGAATACCACAAATCACTTCCTAATGAGGTAATATCACCAAAAATTTTGGGAAAATAAAACCACTTCTAGCTCGATATCGTGGGTGTAATTTTTATGCTCATGAGAGTGTAACTTCCTAGACCCATAATAAATTACTTATTTCTATTATATCATTACACATCCCACTCCCATACAGTAAGAATCAAAAAACATCTCAAACATCACCCACTCCACTGGAAATTGAATCACCAGACCACTAATCAACTTCCCCTTTAGGTACTTGAAGTTTTCCTAACACGTATTAGTCTAAATAAATTCCAAGTCATTCTTGATAAAGGATGTCAATGTGGATAAAATGTAACTGAAATTGGGCATGAACCACTAGTAATGGCCTAGAAGTATGAGGAAACTATGAACCTCCACCACAATCTCGGGTGATTCCCAGGAAAATCTCTCTCAATCATTATTGGTTTCACTATCACACCCTCTTAGGACACCACATGCATAAGGAAATTCACATATCATATAAAAAACATACACTTAGAAAACATTCCATAAATTGGGTGGCATCAAAGAACCTTCAAGATAACTCTAAGATGGTCAACAATACCTTCATATAACTTAGAGTAGATCAATATTTCATCGATGAAAACAACTATAAAATAGTTCATGAATTCCTGAAACAAGGATTTCTTGAGCCCCATGAACATAGCTAGTACATTCATGACACTAAATGGAATAACCACGAAAATGAAGTTTCGATACCTATATCTGAAGTTACTATTTGAAACATCATCCTTCATCACCCTCAACTGGTGTTACTCGGACCACACATCAATCGTTGGAAATAAACTATCTCTTATATAATAGTCAAGATGATCATTGATCTTTAGGAGATAGTAATGATTCTTCATCATCTCTTAATTCCACCTATGATAAATTGTACACAACCCCATACTACCATCTTAGTTCTTGGAAAACAATAATGGAGCACCCCCACAGAGACACACTAGGCTAGATAAAACCCCTTTATTATCAAATAATCTATTCTTATCCTCAAATAACATAACTCATAAGGTTCCATGATATAGGTATCCATCAAAATTAGGGAATAATCAATCTATAAATATATCAAGAAATCAACATTATTTTTAGGGGATAACATCAAAAAATACTAAAAAATATCTAAAAACTACCTAAAAACTATGGGAGAATATTCCATCCCAGCATCTTTGACTCCATAGATAGATCACCCCTTAAAGAAATAAGGTTCTCCATAAGTTGAATTATCAACCAATTAATCTTCTCGCTAAAGAAAATTGAACATTGTCTGTTTACATCAGAAAACATGAATCTCCTCTAGAAGGAGTTGATAATATCATACATTGAATAAAACTACTCAATTATGAAAATTAAATCATACAGATTAAAATAAAATAGTAACATATCCGCACATGAATATTGTATCCCTATCATTATAATACACACTCAGCACACATTAAACAAGCTTGTCTGGCCTCTGACTAGTCTAGTCATCACTAAGGGAATGAGATTCCCCTCTGATTCTATCCTAAGAATAAGGAATATAGTCAGTGAAATAATGGAGTGTGAATCTAATCAATCTAACAAAACACAAAAAAAGGTAGGTGATAAAATGATTGTACCACTAACAATATTCAACCTCGATAGAGTTTCCTCCAATACTATATGCAACTGACCATGCCCACCCGATCCACCTCTATACTAATGACCACTACCATAGCCACACTAAGGTCAAGGTCCCTAAATATGAGGAACATCATGAGGTTATACACTACCAACTCCATACCCTCTTGGATGAGAATATGACTACATCCCCATTTACTAGAATGGTCTCATTGGTTTCTATTGCTGAGGATGACATTGAATCTATCCACCGTTGGAAAACTAAGATCAATGGACTATTGGGAACTACTTTGTATGATAGAAACAAACCCACTAGAAAAATTACACCATCCCATGGTCCCTTAGAAAATAATGAAAACCACTAGCCCTAGATGGTTGGAAAGTAAACTATTGAGGTTGACTCCCAAGTGGTCGAAACCTCAAATGCCTTTGCACATAAGAACATTCATTGAAAATGTTTCTCCTCAGGGAAGCCTGATGGTTCCCCTATCATGTAAACCACCTTGTGAGAACATATGCTCGATCTCCACTTCCTTATTATAAACTTCTAGATATGTTGTTAATGTAATGAGAGTAACTACATAATAGATATACAGATAGATTTCCTCCTCAAGACATATCACATTGGACTCCTTATCTAGAAATAGGTTTGGGAAAAAAGGAAAAAATATTGAACTTGATTCATATATCCCATATAGACACACTCCTTTTCTGAAGAGATTGAAGATTTCTTGTTGTCACTAACTTCATGTCGGTTAAAGGAACTCCTCTCAAAATTCTTTCTAAAATTTGACCCATGAAACATCTTCCTCCTTCCACTTTCTATGGTACAACATCCTCCACTCATTCACAGCTATGCACATCTGACTATCTCCTAAAGATACCCCTCACTCCACCAAATCATGGATCAAACAAAAGGTGACCTCAACCTCTTCCAAACAGATCTCTATCTTGAGATGTAAATACTTCCCTCATACTTCCCCAAAGTCTACCACTGAAAATATCACAACATTTTCACCCACTAATCATCCTCCTCAACTACATGAACCATTTGGGGATCATCTGAATTATCTTTCTTAACCTATACTCCCTAAACCAAAAGTGATATATGACCAGGATCTATAGATAAAAGGGAAATCAAGATTTTCTAATCCTAGTAGTATGGAATTATTATTAATATTAATTTAATTAATTTAATTCTTTTTAACTTCCCATGACCAAAACCACCAAATTCAAACAGGAAATCAATTCAAATCTTGATTAATGTATTTCTAATAGGTCTCTATACTATAGGTGTAACTACCTCACTTGGTCTTTTGGTAGGATCAGATTCCTTTAATTGGATCGGGGGGCTAAAATCCCATGTCCTAGCGTGTCTCTTCTGACCTATGTCCATTCAGAAATCATTTTTTTTTCATTTTCTGACCTATGTAACACACTAATATTAGCTGACATCATTGTCTTACTAACCTATAAAACCCTCAAAGTTCATAACTCCAAAATCCATCCAATCTCTAACCCATCAAAATCTGATACCACTCTTTCATGACCCCCTCCCTACATAGGTACCCCTCTTAGGCTATAAAAGAATGAAAATAGATCATCAAACTTGGGTCCCACCTCATGTAGGCCCCATGTTAGTGTCTATCACTAAGGATATAAATATCTCAATATGGGATGAATTACCCTCTGTAAAATATATTGTATCAAGATATAGGATATTATTGAACAAATAGATACATTGCATAATGTAAAAGATAATAAAAAAAGATCATCCCATAGTTCATGAGTAATATAAGCATATACAAGAATATCCAAAGTAAATACCCAAAAGAAAAGCTAAGGCTACAAAAAGACAACATTCCAAAAGTATTATCTACATATATCCAGAACTATCCAAATAGTCATCTTGAAAACTTGAAAATAGTTTCATATATATTGGGTGAGAATATATAAGTATAATCAGTGGGGAAACCAAGGACTCTTATACAAATGTGAAAGTATTATACTGATGTACAATTGATAAAATAGAAAAACTAACAACACATACACAGGTCAACTAATAATAACATCTCACAAGGGATCACTTACTAAATAACACATCCAAGTATAGAAACATTATATGAATCATATCAATGATCAAGTTCCCCCACACTAATTTCCCACTGATTATCCTATCTCACACCCCAATGTCATATGTCCTGGAACTCCCACCATTTTTTATAATATCACATCACATCTCAACATATCCTTCCCATAAACACATGGTCTATCACATCACATCTCATAACCAAGGTAGTAGGGTATCGTGAATATTAAGGACATCAACCTCGTTCCCTCAACCTACCATGCGTGACCCCAACCATAATCCATCTCATCACGTCTCACCTTAACACATATTTCACTAAGACACATGGGTCATCCCACCACATCACATCACATATAAGAAGTGCACTTTTGACTTATGACCATCACAACCCATGCATGTCATCATCACCTAGATGTGGGAGTGGGGATATGAGGGTGGTCATCCATCCATCCTCTCTACTGGTATGTTCATAAAAAAACCCCAACATTTTTTATTTATTATAACTATGTGGTCATCAAGTATGGTGTGTGTATATAAATTAAAATTAATATTCAATTCATACATATATAAATCCACACACAAGACCAACCTATCTTTTCATAGTAGGAGCACCAACCAACTCACAATATTCCTACTTTTTCTGACACTTCTAAATTATTAACACCACACAACAAGCCACGAGTAAAATTTAATCTTCTCATTACAATCCAATCAAATTTTCAGATTTCCATTAGCATCACATTTCATTAATAATAGAAAATTCGTTCCAGTATTTTCAATCAATTCAATTTCACATTTATTTCATTAATTTATCCTATTACCTCGCATAAACAATAACCATTAAAACCACACATCCCCTTTAATTCATTCCATAACCATTCATATCACATTAACGAAACCAACCCATGTTTTTTCAGTTTCCACATTATCATTTAATTCAAATACTACCTAGGAAACTATAACAACCTAACACCAAACAAATGAATAACCCATCATCCTTATCAAGACAACCAGCCCGACCTCACCGCTATTTCACAACTACTCCCTTCTGATCATTACCAAAACTAAATCACAACCAATTTCCCTTCATAACTGTACTATATCATGACCACACAACTCATCACATAACCACCCCATCTCACAAATGCACATCACTGCCCCATAGAACCACCACACCAAAAAACATTACCCACATACACCATAACCACGCTTCACACATATTCACATACCACAACACTTTTCACATTATAAAATAATATTTTTATATGTAATAGGTGGATTTTCATCAATTCCACTTCTTTATTTTAGGGGAACTATAACACAAGACATTTATCTACATGAAACCAATTAATTAACCAAATATAAGTGATTAACCAATTAATCAAGGTGGTTTAGTAGTAATCATGAATCAAGATATTAAAAAACATATCAAATTAGCACAAAAAATAGACCACAAAATCCATTATTTTTATTTGTATAAAAATCATGGACATTCTCAATATCCTAATATCCAAAAAGATGTAAAAACATTTGAATAATTCCATTTACATTATATTTTAATTAAATGAATTATTTATCTTTAATTATGATGATGAAAATATCTTCCCAAAAGATAAAAATAGTAAATCCCCCTCTCACATGATAGACACATTTAAAAATGAGTTATCCCCTAACTCAAACATAGATTTATGATCCGCTATATGAGGTTGGAACAAGGGAAAGACACCACCAAGCACCATAAGAAAAAAACCTTACCAGACTAGAACACAACATCCATGTAATGAAATTTTAAAAACTACACTGAAACCCATTATTACTTGGAAAATATCTCCTTATAGTTTAAGAAACATGAATAAACTATGAGAAAAAAAATGAGGGGAACTAACCTAAACTTCAACAGATCAATCCTAAACATCTGGGGACGAAATACACTGAAAGGGGGTATGTAAAATATATTTAGGACACATATGGATCACCCAATAAATGAAGGGATAGTTGAGAAAGTGTTAAATTTTGATGAGATTTCAAAATTTATACCTAGACTAAAAAATATAGGACCACGATGTGACCTTTTCTACCACATCACAACTGTGCTTAAATTGGAGAGGATCACAATAAAACGCTCCCTACAATGGTGTATCCTGGTTAGTTAAAGTCCCATCTAAGAAATGTGTCTATATCTATGAATTAGATCCTATAAAATAGGAACAATAACCATGGTGAATCCAAAGGTACCACTCCTCATTCCAATAATAACAAGAAAGAGTTGCGCCGTAGTCCCTACTCCATGGTGCAGTACAGATAAATTTTGTAGAATAATTAAAAAATAACCCCCCAGGACTCCCTGATGAATTCAAGGTCTCCACACTAGATAATGTTCCTATGGAGTGGAGATGAACCGTTTATAAGGATCCATGTCGTATAAAACCACAAATTTATAGGAGAAATTAGAAACCTACTCCTTGGTCCCAAAACTATAGCTCGAAGCCTTATGTCATAGCCACTCCATTACAGTGCAGCCTCTAGTATCCATTTCTTAGCAATTAAGAAATAAGAATTAGCATCCCACACCCTCCTTCGAAACACCTCTAAACATTTTGGGATCTCCTTAGACACCTCTATCACCAGAATTCCTATAATGTGAGGGGTCGTATGGTCCATGACACTACAAGAAAAGTGTGGATGATTATGGTTTCATAATAATAAAAAATAGTATATTTAATGTAGTGAAGTTATTCTTTTATGAAAATATAATATATTTAGATGAGGTAAAATAATGTGTAAGAAAATAATGGTTAAGGTGATTTCCACTTCATTGAAAAACCCTTTTAGATATCCATATAAGGATTAGATGGTTAGACTTTTAGAGAGAAAATAACCTCTATAATGTGTCTAGAGAATTTGAGAAGGTAATTTTCCATTTTTTGGTCAATATATAAGCCTTAATGTGGAGTAAAGAAGGGAAATTAGGGGTTTCCTTTTATAAGGGATATAGAGTACACATTTGGAATTTTGTAAAATATTAAAATATAACAAAGTCATTATCAAGAAAAATTCTTTCAAATGGAGAAAGATTGTAGATTATGTAGTATTTGGTTGAAATGAACTGAAAAAATAAAATTTTAATAGGTTTTAGTGGTGTTGTTTTCCATATATTTTGGTTTAACCCCTTTAAAAACATATTTTAACCTTAATGGTGGTAACGTCTTCTCCACTCTTAAAAGGTTACAATTTAACATTTAAGGTGAAAATGGATCATAAATGGAAAATGGAAGTAATTTTAGACCATATGTTACCCTCATTTTCATCTTTAAATATTTTTATTATTTTTAAATAATTAAATAGAATATTATTTTGAAAAAATATCATTAATATCATTTCTGAAACTATTCATTTAATTTGACACTAAAGACACCAATTCTAAGATAGAATTCAAATATTAAAATTTTATATTTAACTAATATGTTATATTTTCCTACCAAATTCTTGGAAAATAAAAACTCACTCAAAATGAATATTTTTTATTATTTTTTAAGACATTTATTTTATTTTACTATTAATTGAAGAAATATTTTGTCAATGTAGTGAAAGAATGTTAGGTAATTATATAGTTTCTATAAATTAAAAATAAATTACTATATTGAAAATAATTTCACTATACTAAAAATAAACATTAAAATTCATTAAAAACCTTATTTTTCCTTATGTTAATATATAAGAGATATTTAAAATTAAGAGTGGCATTTCATATTTTTCTTTTCTTTAAATAATATATAGGTCATTTTCATGGACAAGTTCCCTTTAAAAAAATAAAATTTAGAAACTATGTTGAAAATTCATTAATATTCTTCATAAAATAATAATTAGGATGAAAATTATGACCTTAAGATTTAGTTTTAATCTAGTTTATCCCAATTTACCCATTATAGAGGTGGTAAATTTTACCACAGTTACTATTTATAATGCCTAAAAATAAAAGGGTCATATTTTTAAACTTTTAAACTCATAATTTCAAATATTGAATCCCTTTTACACAATTAATTTATTTTAAGTGAAAGAAATATATTTTAAAATATGTGTCCAAAAAGTGATAAATATCATTTTTTAGAAAAAAGATATTTTTAATCCTAAAACTAGATTTAATCATATTTTATGCCTAGAAAATACATTAGAATAATTTTTAGACTATTTATTGAATAAAAAATATATTTATTTCATTAAAATCATTCCTTAATAGTGGTTAATTTAATTTATTAATATAAAAATACATTACGCACAGAAATAATATTTTTTCAAAAAAATTGTCTATTATATTCAAATTATTTTTTAATTAATAATTAATTGGTAACCAATGAATCAATTTTAAACATTTCTCATAATTTGTTTAGTCTTATTCATCTCAGAGAATACAATAGTTATGTGATAGCACTCACTCGAAAAAATAACATTTTAATAGTATATCTCATTTCATTTAAAATTAGTGTTGGTTGTATCATAAGATATCCAAAAAATATGTTTAAGGAGAAATATAATTGGAAATATTGGGTTTGAAAATTATAACCCCCTTAAAATTAATTTTTCCCTTGAAAAATTTTCACTCTAATACAAAAAATGAGTTTATATTTTTTTCCTTACAACCTAGGTTTCCCAAGTTGCTTTAAATTATGGATTCTTCAAGATAAATTTTACCATGTGAGTATTCTTATTCCATATCACATTATCTATATGATCCATGATTTCTTATTATTGTTATTGATAGTAAATATAATTCTCTAATGGTATGAAGTCTATTTTTAGAACATGTGATGGATCTTCTATGCACTTCGTCATGACAGATACATGGAACACATTGTGAACATGAGAGATATTTGGTTGATGTGATAAGTGATAAGATATCATCCCCACTTGATCAAGAATATTTAAGGGGATAATATACCTTGGCCTCATATTTCCTTTCTTTATAAATATTATAGACTTCTTCCATGGAGAAATTCACAGAAATACCTTCTCTCCAAATTTGAACTCCAGATCTCCCAGATGATTATCATCATAATTTTCTATTGACAATGATCATCCTTGATGTGATGCTGAATAGATATAACTTTATATAACATTTATACAGATATCTCAGGTCCCAATAGCTTTATTTCTATAACTTCAACCCAGAACTTTGAAGTTCTACACTTCATTAAATAAAGGGATTCAGAAGGATCCATCTAAATTCTCCAGTGAAATATATTATTCTAAGAAAACTCTAGTAAAGGTTGGTGTTGATCCAAAATTACAATGAAATTCATAGAATATGATCCAAAAATATCCTCTATGGTTTTAATTGATCTATAAAATTAAAAATCTAGATGAGGATGATACACCACACTAAAACTCAACTCTGTATCCAGAGTCTACTAAATAATTTTCTATAACATCATGGTAAACCTCAGATCTTGATCAGAAATAATAGAATGCAGTAATATATAAAACCTTACCACTTTTTTAATGTATATTTTAGAAATATAATCAAGATATAAATTTTCTATAATGATAATAACGTGTTATGAATTCATAATATAATCGATTAAATCACAAATAACATTGTTCCCTTTAGAAGTTTTTCAAAGTCTGATGATAAAATACAAAGTGATTTTTTCCCATTTCAATTCATGTATGGGTAATGGTTGTAACATCCCCATAAAATTATGTCTCTCATCTTTAAATTTCTAGTGTACCAATATTCAAGTTTCAAACTCTATAATATCTCTCTCGTTTTTATCCCACTATAAATATTCATTAAGATCGCTATATATCATCATTCTTCTAGGATGAATAGATAATGATGAACTGCGATCCTTATCCAATATCTCCTTCTTCAAATATGGTATGAATAGAACACATATAAAATTCCTAAACCTTATCATTTCATAATAATCATTGATGAACTTTGTAAAATGTATGACAGTCTTCTGTAATTCCACATATTCCTTCTTCACCTCTTTAATCCTCATATGATAGATGGTTTCACACTCATTTGCGAAAGATAAGATTTATTCCCTCCTTCAATATTTCCATATCCATCCTTTAAAAATATATAAATATTGATCTTTTTGGATCCTTGTCATAGATATTATTTCACTATACTTTTCATTTAGAGCATCTACCACCGTGTTTTCTTTTATATGATGTAAATTTATTGAGAAGTCATAATATTTAATCATCTCTAAAATTTTCTCTGGTGTATATTCATCTATTTTTTTATTGAATATAAACTTCAAACATTTATGATCAGCATATATATAACACCTTTATCCATAAGGATAATTACTCAATTTATTTAATCTAAAAAACACCATAGCTAACTCCAAATCGTGAGTTATATTATTTTTCTCATGAACCTTTTTTCAGGAGTTATAAGTTATAACCACATAATTTTCCATGAGAAATCATTATAGCCCCTTCTTTGATGAATAAATATAGATTACAAACCCATCCTCGCTATAGGTTAATTCAAGTAAAAGTGTAGTGACTAAAATTCTCTTTAGTTCTTTGAACTTTTCCTCACATTAAACTATCTAAAGGAACTTGGATCCCTTTTATATAAACTTGGTTAGTGGATTTTATAGACATGATTATTTCTCCAAAAAGTATCAATAATACCTATACAAAACAAAAAAACTATGGATATATGTTATAATGGTTGATATGTTCCAGCATTCAATAACATTTTTCTTTGATGGATTGACCAATATACCCTTTCTTAAAATTATATGACTCAAAACAGAAATATTATTTATCCAAAATTCACACATTATAAATATGACATATAGAATCATCAAAATTAGGGTATTCAATAAAATCCCCAAGTGGTAAACATAATCTTATATTATATGTTAATATATATGTACATAATCTAGAAATACTAAAACAAACTGGTCAGGGTATTCTCTGTAAAATATTTTATTTAAATCTAGGAATATGGTGGGGGAATTAGTAAGACCAAATGGTATCAATATATATCCATAGTTTCCATACCTTGTATGGAATGTTTTCTAGGTTGGATCCTCCTTTTTTTACCCTAAATTTATTATATTTAGAAGAATATAAACCTTAAAAAAAGTTTTGAGCACCACTAAATTGATCAGATAATCCATCAATATGAGGTAGAGGATACTTGTTATTACTAGTGATCTTTTCAGTACCCTATAATCAATATATAGTCGCTTTGATCCATATTTATTCTTAACAAATAGAATAGTTTTACCATAAGGTTCACAATTGGATAAATTAATCCATTTTAAATACTCTCTTGGAGGTCTTTCTTTTATTTTTTTTCATCTTAATCAGGGACATTCTGTATGGAGTCTCGAAATAGGTGTAGCACCATGTATGAGTTATATTTGAAGTTCAACTTCATGATTTAGTGGAAGACTATAAAAATATTCTATAAAGACATAGAAAACCCCCACAAAATAGTTATATCATCAATGTTGAGTTTCTCAACAACCATTTTAGAAAAAACACCCCTTTTAAATGGGAATGAAGACCCACACTATGGATGAAATCTCCATTGGATGTTAATATTTATCATCACATCAATAGATGATCATATGTTGGTTAATTATATTGAACACAACTTTCCTTCCTTGTAAATTGATGTGGGATTTATGTAATAAGATCCTATCCATGCCCAAAATTACTACAAATTCCAATAGAGGGAGAATTGAAATATTTAAAGGAATTATATTCTAATAAACTATAATCAGAGAAGAATAGTAAAATTGACATGAAATAATCGTACCATTATAGTTTTTTTGAAACTGATCAACATCTAATAATTGAGGTCATCTTATGATACCATTATAAAATTCCTTAGATATAAAACAGTGGGTATATCTTAAATCAACTAAGACATTAGTAGTTTGAGAGTGGATGGTTCATGTAAGTATCACCAATTTTTTTTATCATAATTCACATCAAAAATAGTAATTGTTGAATATTTCCCTTCTTATGTGAGATTAATAGGTTACTAAAATCGATCATCATCATTAACCTTTGGGTTTTATAACTAGTTAGCAATATTCTAAAACTCCATGCACTTTAAACACTAGAGTGTTGGTGGTGTTTTCTATTTATATTTTTCATTTTTCCTTTCATTGATTGGTATCATCACATCACATATGTAATTGATTATCTAATGAACTTTCTTTCCACACATAAAATATTTACCAATCCCCTTATTACAATTTCCACCATGTTTCCTTCTACACTCCTAGTAAAAAGGAGAGATCATTTTATTATCCCATTGATTTTTAGAAAATACATTGAATTGCATCTTTATTTTATTATCAAAACTATTACATGGAAAGGTATATCCAATATCTATTTACCCCTTTATAACACAACAAACAATTTATTCATATATACTAGAGTCTTTTGTGATTAATTACCTTCAGATACTTTATTTTAAGACACTAAAGAATAGATTATCTGCACATTTAGGTTGGATGATAATTCTAGAAGTGTACCTCTCAGACCTTTTAAAATTTTCCTCGTAGGTTCAAATGGATTCATCATCCTTCTATTTAATATCATGGAATTATTTTTACATTTTTTATGAATAATATGAGGAATGTAATTGTTGAAAAATAAACTCTTGAACTAATCCTAACCCATGGATTAAATTTATTTCAATTTCCACATGTTCTTGAAATGATTCCACTAATGATCTGATTCTCCTTCCAAATGATAAATATAAAAAATAAATTTTCCATTCTCCAAAAACTGGAGAATAGAAAATATATTTCTAGTGGTAATAATCCATTGATAAAAAACTAGTGTATCAATAGACCCACTAAAATAATGTGGATCTATCTCAATGAAGGACTTAACAAAATGTCATTACCTCCTTTTCTAATTTGGAAGATCAACCAGGTTCATAGCTTGAGAAATTTTTTGTAAGAATAGTAATGAGATTTTGAATTACATATCCCATAAAATTTGGTTTCTCATAAGTAAAATTATCTCATTGTCTATCATATTCAATATTAACCTTTTTTCATCAGGTTTAATGTAAGGACACGACCCCAGTTGCCCGGAGCCGGTACCTTATTACATTACATTGGCATGATTACAAGAAGGTCATATCCCAAAGGAATTAATAGATTAGTACATTTGGAAAAAAAGATACATATATAAGTTCAACATTACATCATGAAATGAAAAACCACACTAAATATTTCCATTATAAACATCCAACCCTCGATGATTATGCCTACAAGTCACTTATAACTAAAAAATTTATAACCGGGGAAAATGAAGCATAAAAAGGGGTGATCTCAAATGCTCAGTAAGAGTAAGAAATACAGTGTAAGATAACTAAAACATTAACATTAGGCATGTTGAATAATTGAAAACACATGCCTTTACAAATAATAAATTCGAACACATTATGGCGGGAATATGAGATGAGTAAATAATTCCATAATAAAACATAATGATGGGTATTCTACTAGTCAAATAACCACATTAACTTTCAATTACTAGATTCATAATGTGGGAAGTGAATATTCAGGAAATTCTTAAACATTTTTTCAAGGCCTTGGCCAAGACTTCTAAAAATGAATAAGGCCTCGGCCAAAACCATATATCCAATTGGGAAAGGCCTCGGCCAATTCCACGTCTATTTATCTCATGAGACCTACTGATGAATCGAGGAGATATAGAGGCCCCCACCAATCTCATAATAAGTTCAATTCCTTCATCATATGAGTGGGGATAAAAATAAACAATATATACATTCATATTGATACTATTATATGAAATATAACTAACTTTCCCCAATCATTAAACATAAAACACTAACCATACCATGTAATATGGTGAATGGTTTTAGGATAGATCATCCACAATAAAGTTATTCATAAACCATTCAGTCAAATATATTAGATGAAATAATAAATTATTAAACCCAATAATAAATAATAATCAACAAGAGTGTTGAATCAGATGAAAATACTCTTATAAAATAATTAAGCAATTCTTGAGATAAATACTCTTTTATTTTGAAAGGAGGAGTTCTTTTGGAAAAATCTTTGTATAAAACCAGAAGTGAATTAAATTATTATTTTCATAATAAAACGAGTTATTATATAAAGATAATTGTTTACAAAAATAGATTATAGATTGACCTTGAAAATAGGTAAGAATTTGAGAAATTCCCTCGAATCGGGCTTGTATTTTGGAAACAATTTTGAACGTTCCTTTTAAAATGTGTAACTATCCAAAAAATAAGGAATGGTTCTGGTTGGTTAAAAAATATAGAACACTCACACAGATTTTATGAGGATTAAATAGTTATATACAATAATTTCAGTTAGGTAATTAGACAATAAAAGTAACCCGAATGAAAATAGAGGTTTGGGTGAGAAAACCCTTACCAATAGTCCGAATGTGATCCTCTCTTGAACTTAAGGTCATGGAATATGAAATTATAATTATAAATAAAATATTAAAGAAACTATTATACTTCTATTTAGTTTATCATAATTCTATTTAGTTAATTTATGTCCTTATTTATAAGTTATTATATTGAATTTTGTCATTCCGGAGTGTTCGTTTTCTTGATTTTCATAATTGGTTCACTTGTTTTTATGTACTAGAGTTCATGTGGAATAGATGTAAATCTATAGAATTGAAAATAAATATTATTTATGATCATCCAGAATTATAAATGGTCATTTCTATCATTTGTTTACATGGAAACATGATGAATCATTAGATTAATTATTAATGAAATATACTTAGATTATTTAAGCGGTATTTTGATTATTATGAATTACTTTGGTCATATGATTTAATATTATGCACATATACTGGTTCCAAAATATTAATTAGGTTATAATACACATATTTTAGTCTGTTTCAATCATCAAAATGGTTTCATGACCCGAATTTAATATGGTGATAGAAATTGAAAACTCGTCGTCCTTGAATGTGATAAATTAACATATATCGAATGGTGTTTTCATTTATAGTATAAAATAATGGAAAAGAAGAGATTATGGTTATTTATTTCTCTATCACAAAAAAACCATTAAATGTAAGGTACTGGAGATATCATTACATTTTGAAGAAAGGAGGTGGGGAAAGAAAGAAAATAAAGGAACATGAAAATGAAAGAAAAGTTGAGAGATCCCTTATGAGAATTTTGCAGCATAACAGATATGCAACATGTTTTTGGAAAACATTAAAAATAGAGGGGATGGGGGGTAGACCATTAATAAATGAACCATAATTTACTATAGGAGAAGAATAATATGTAAATAAGAACATGGTGTTAAAACATGAAATACAAACCACATAAACGATAACTTGAAGGGAAAAGAGAAGTTGAGAATTCTCTTACCTTGTAGAGTAACTCCTAATATTTAAAGGTTGGGATATTGGGAGATTGAGGAAACATATGGAGGACTACTAGGGTGGTAATAAAACTAGATCTTCTAGGATGATGAATTTTTAATGGAGGAAAATGAAGGAATGAGTGGGTATTTATAGTAAATGAGAGGGAGTTTTTTATTAATTTAAAAGGACACCTCTTTAGTGGTTTTTTTAAAACCATGGACTGGTCATGGTATTTTCCCATGGTATTAGCCACTTGGGACACCTAATATCTTAATTTATTGTACATTAGTCGACCAGAATTTTATTTTAATTATTACATCATTATGATGTCATTAAACATGCCGAAAACTCAAAACTGTATTTTTACTATTCATCGAAAATTCAAGTATATTAGAAAAATACCAAAAATTCAACCTAACCATTTTTAGATGTGTAGATTTAAAAATTGAAATCCATTTTTCAAAAATATTTTTCTAAATATTATTAATTTAATTTTTAAATAAAATAATAGTTAATTCTAAAAATAACAATTTTAAAGGTATAATTAGTTTTATATCACATTGAATAATTAATTAAGGTCACATTATCTTATTATATTAAGAAAATAGAATAATATCATTATTTAATATTCATAAGGATCATATTACAATTAATATTACTATACATAAGGGAATGTTACTATTCACCAAAAATCAACTTTGTTCCATCTGACTCCAAATGACTTACTTATCACAACTCTGGATTACCATTTCATGAAATTCAAAACAGTGAAGAGTAAAAGTTTTGTTTAATGGCTAGATTATAAAATGTTTCTTTGTAGGGACACAGTGTTTTATGCATTCAATATTTATTTCTAAAACCTTGGGGTGTTACATTCTCTTCTCCTTACATAAATTTCATCCTTGAAATTACAAAAATGTTACCTAAAAAGATTCGGGTATGTGTTCAGCATATGCTCCTCCGGATACCATGTTTCTTCCTCCAAATTATGGTTCCTCCAAAGAACCTTTACCAGAATTGTCATCCAATTTTTCAATATTTGTTCTCTGGTGTCAAGAATCTTGGTAGGCTCTTCACAATAAGATAGATCAGGCTCATGTTCTATTTCTTCATAGGTCAGTACATGTGTTGGGTCTAGCATGTATTTCCTTAACATTGATACATGTAACACATTGTTAACTTTGGGAAGTCATGGAAAAATTTCAAAACGATAATCTATGGCTCTAATTCAATCTAGAATTTAAAAAGGTCTGATTTACCTGAGACTTAATTTTCCTATCTTAATGAATCATATAATACCCTTACCTAGAGATACCTTTAAGAGAACATGATATCCTTCTTGAAACTCCAAATCCTTCCTTTAGTTATCAACATAGATATTTTTCATACTTTTATTTATTTTGATATGGTTTTGGATAATCTTCACATTTTCCATCGTTTCCTCAACATGTTCTGGGCTGACAAGCTTTATTTAACCAACAACATCCCAACAAGTTAGTGTACAACATCTCTTTCCATATAACGCTTCAAATAGTTCCATCTGAATACTTGAATAGAAGATATTGTTATAGGAAAATTCTACGAGAGGTAAATAATGATCCCACATATCATGAAAGTAAAGTGAACATGACCTCAACATGTCTTCCAATGTTTCAATAGTCTGTTCGGATTGAACATCAGTTTGTGGGTGGTAGATAGTGCTCAAACTAAGATCAGTATCTAGGGACTTCTTGAGACTCTTCCAGAATTGTGATGTAAAATGGGGATCACGATCAGAAACAATTGGTAAGGGTACACCATGAAATTTTACAACTTCATTAATATATATTCTTATTAAATGTTAAAGTGGTATATCTTCTCTTATAGAAAAAAATGCAATGATTTTGTAAGACGATCAACAATGACCCATATCGCATCATTCTTTCTTGGAGTATTTGATAACTCCATGAAAAATTCCATCATAATATTAACCCATTTACACAAAGGAATATAAAGGGGTTGCATGAATCCTCCAGGAAGTTGTCTTCTTTCCTTCACCTATTGACATATCAAACATCTCGAAACATAATTAGACTCTTCATGTTTTCCTACCAAAAATTTTCCTTTATATATTTATAAATATTTGTTCTACTCGGGTGTATAGATAAATCAGAGCTACGAGCATCATCTAATAGTTCCCTCTTTAGCTTCAAAATAGCAGGAACACAAAGCCTCCTTCTGAATATCAAAATTCCACCTTCATATATGAAGTCAACGAACTTCCCATCATTTATAGCTTTAATTTTCTTTTGAAACTCCTCATCATCAGCCTAAAAACATTTTACCCTTTCCAAAAATAAATTCTTGGAAACCAATTGAAAAAGTAGTGATGTGTTACCTTCCATGATAATTCCCATATCCATCTTTACTAGATCTATGAACATATGATCCCTTTCAACTCTCATCTTATTCATAATTCTATGGTCCTTTCTACTCAAATCATATGCCTCCATATTTTCCTTTCACTAGTGGTAGTGTATTGTGCAATCATAATACTTGAGTAGCTCAATCCATCCCCTTTGTTTCATATTGATTTCTTTCTATAAGAATATATTTTTAAAACTCCTATGATCTGTATATATCTCAAATTTTTTTGCCATAGTGGTAATGTATCCAAATCTTCATATCAAAGATTACCACCACTAACTCAATATCATGAGTTGGATAGTTTTGTTCATGAATTTTTATCTGCCTAGATGTATAGACAATCACAATTTCATTTTCCATAAGGACACAACCAAGTCATTTCATTGATGCATCACTGTAGAGAACAAACCCATTATTCCCTAATGGTAGGGTTAGGATCGAAGCATTCAGTAATATTCTCTTCTATTCCTTAAAACATTATTTTCATTCCTTTTTCCAAACGAAATTAACCCATTTTCATGTAATCTTGTTCATTTGGTTGGATAAATAGGAGAAGTTCTGAATGAAACATCGATAATAACCTGCTAAACGAATAAAACTACATACCTCAGTTAAATTTGCTTGAGTAGGCCATTATTGCATAGCCTTTTTCTCTATAAGATCAACATATATTCTATCTTTAGCAACAATGTGACCTGCAAGGGAAACTGATTGAAGCCAAAATTCACAATTTCGGAACATCCCATATAATTTGTTTCTTCTAAGAGTCTTCAGAATAGTGCGCATGTGATTTTCATGATCTTCATAGATTTTAGAGTATACCAAGATATCATCAATAAACACTACCACAAAGTCATAAAGATATTACTTGAAAACACTATTCATTAGATCCATGAAAATAGATGGTTTGTTAGTTAGTCCAAAAGGAATTACTATAAACTTGTAATGCCTGTACCTGGTTCAGAATGCTGTTTTTGAAATGTCTTCCTTCCTGAAAAGCAACTGATGACATCTAGATTGAAGATCAATCTTCAAAAAATATTGGGCTCCATGAAGTTAATCAAATAAATCATTAATGTGAGGTAGGGGATTCTTTTTCTTTATTGTTATAGCATTAATCTCCTTTCAGTCAATGCACAAACTCATAGACCCTTATTTCTTCTTAACAATAAGAACATGGGATCCCCATAGAGAAACACTAAGGTAAATAAATCCTTTATCACTAAATTCTTCTAATTGTTTCTTTACTTCCACTAACTCTACAGTGTCCATTCTATAAGGGGTATATGATATGGGCCTTGAACTCGGAATTAAGTCAATGGAAAACTCAATTTCCTAATCTGAAGGATGACCAGATAAGTCCTCTAGAAACACATCAAAAAATTCTTGCACAGTCGGTACGTCCTCTATTTGAACATTATTCTCCTCACCCATAGTTATTTCATTCCATTCCTCACCAATAATTTAATTTAGTAGAGCTACTAGGGGTGGATCTATTTGAGAATAATATGGTGATGTTTCTACCCTAAAGATAAGTTATTCCACATCGTCCTCAAAAATTGTAACCTCCTTCTTATTGTAATATATTTTTGCATCATGGTTCAAAATACAATCCATACCATGGATTATATTAAAGTTTGTCATGGGTATGACAATAAAATCAGTAGATAACACACGTTTATATTCCATAATTGGGACTGCCTGACACAACATTGTTGCAATGATACTACTATTAAGAGTTTTTACTGATAACTCCCTTACTAAATCAAATTGGAAATATCTTATTTTCATGCAAAACTGGGAAGATATGAAAGAATGTTATGATCTATAATCAAATAAATCATTGGATATGTTTGATGAAACGATTAATGTACCTGCCACCACTTCGTTAGGAACTTCAATATCAACGATTGTGATCACATAAGCCTATCCCCACTCCCTAGGCCTTTTCTGTTGCAAGTATCTTTGATGATTTTGAAAATCATTATCCTAGTGTCCCATATCCTGATAATTATAGCATTGAACATTAATGGATTATTTCCTATTCTTACAATCACTAGTAAGATAGCCTTTCTTACCACATTTTTAGCATACTCCATTTCCTTTTAAGAAGGTACTAGGGTGTTTCCTTCCACAATTATTAGAGTGTGCAAAATCGTCTCTTAGTTTATTCCTCGTTTTCTTAGTTCCTTTACCAATGTTTTTAGAAGACCACTTCTTCTCTTGATTTCCCTTAAAGTCATAAGACTTAGAGAATTCCTATTTTGTCTTGATAGCACATGAAACTATATTTTTATATGATGAGAAACTCTGGGAGACTAGTGGTTGCCAGGGGAATGGATTTAGGCCATAAAATAATCGATCAATTTTGATCCTTAGAGTTTTTATGTAGTCCACAACATGTATTGATAACCTTGTCAAGTTATCTTCATACATTACAACATTCTCATCTTCATTTCACCTAAAATTCATAAATTGCCTTTCCATATCTTCTCGTTGTTCATGGGGAAAGTATTTCTCTAAGAATATTTCCTTAAAGTCCCTCCATTCCATCTCTTCTATATCCATTTCCTCCTTTGTGTTTTGGATTAATAACCACAACTGATCTGTATCTCCCGATAGACGATAAACTGCCATGATGACCTTCTCTCTTTCATTACATCCCAAAGTGAGAAATATCTTCTCTAGGGAACTTATCTAATGTTCAGCTACAAATGGGTTTGTAGTCCCAATGAACGGTGGAGGTTGTTGTCGCATAAAGCGATCAAACATAGATCCTCTATGTGGTGGATCTGGATACTCCATACGGGTAAGGTTATTATTCATAACCTGAGTATGTTTTCCCAGTATAGTTATAGGCTTCTCAGGACCAGTCACAACACAAGATCCAGCATCATTATCCTTCATCAGAGGTAAATACCTACAGGGGACACGTGCGTTCATGCGTTTTCCATTCCTTCAATTAGGAACCATTTCTAGATAATGGAATACACTAGATTAGGTTATGAATCACAATGTACAATCTTAACGTAGAAAAATACTTAGAAGAAATTTAAATCCTATGCATAGCTAACCCCATAATGACAAAATGGTTTCTTTGAGGAAAATTTTACATTTAAATCCTTTATAATGGATTGTAAAGAAAATTTGGATTATCCTGAGAATATCCCCTGGGAGTATCAATACCAAGAGTACAGTAAGGCTCGTTTTCATGTATCAAGATACCCCGAGTTAGGCCCGAAACTCCTTGTTGGAGCTTTCACTCCTAGGTACATTTGTGCCAGAGCACCCTCTACCTATTTGTATCTAGACATGGATGTATTTGATAGAAAGATCCACATAATAAATTCCTTACTGAAATAATAGGATTTTTTTGTATGATTATCCTCAAAGACTATATAACAGATTTTTTACCTAATCAACATTTTCAAAATCTAGTTTCCAAGTTTTCTACTAAACTTACTCTAATACTAACTATAAGGACCCGACCCTAGTTTCTTGGAGACGGTGCCTTTTTACATTACATTGGCATGATTACAAAATGTTTTTACCCCGAAGGAATGAATAGTTTAGTAGATTTGGAGAAAAGATAGACATATAAGTTCAACATTACATCACGGAATGAAAAGCCACACTAAATTATTCCATTAGAAACATCCAAGCCTCCTAAATTATGTCTGCAAGTCACTCCTAACTAACTTCTTCATATCCTTGGAAAACGAAACATAAGAAAGGGGTGATCTCAAATGATCAGTAAGAGTAATCAACATAGTGGAAGATAACATAAACATAAACATTAGGCACGGTTAATAATTGAAAAAACACTCCTTTACAAATAATAAACATGAACACATTATGGCAAGAATATGTGCTGAGTAAATAATGCCATAATAAAACATAATCATGGGTATTATACTAGTTGAATAACCACATGAACTTTCAATTACAAGATTCATAATGAGTGAAGATCATATGTCATCCATTCTGAAACATTTTTTCAAGGCCTCGACAAAGACATCTAAAAATGATTAAGGCCTCGGGCAAAAACATATATCAAATTGGGAATGACCTCAGCCAATTCCACGTCTATTTGTCTCATGAGACCTACCGATGATTCGAGGGGATATAGTTGGCCCCAACCGTCAATTAATATGTCCAATACACTCCTCATATGAGAGGGAATAAACGTAAACAACATATAAATTCATATTGAGACTATCATATGAAATATAACTAACTTTCCTCAATCATTAAATATAAAACACTAACCATTCCGAGTAATATGGTGAATGGTTTTAGGATAGATCATACACAATTAAGTTAGTCATAAACCATTCAATGAAGTATGGTAAATGACATCATAAATTATTAAACCCAATAATAAATAATAATCAACAAGAGTGTTTAATCAGTCATAAATACTCTTATAAAATCATTTAGCAATTCTGTAGATAAATACTCTTTATTTGGAAAATAAGAGTTCTTTTGGAAAAATCTTTGTATAAAACCAGAAGTGAAGTAAGATAGTATTTTAATAATAAAATGAGTGATTTTATAAAGATAATGGTTTCAAAAAATAGATTATAGAGTGCCCTTGAAAATAGGTAATAATTTTAGAAATTCCCTTGAATCGAGCTTGTATTTTGGAAACAATTTTGAAAGTTCCTTTTAAAATGTGTACCTATCCACAAAATAAGGAAGCGTTATGGTTGGTAAAAATATATATAACACTCAAACAGATTTTATGAGGACTAAATAATAATAATATAAAATAATTTCATTGAGTTAATTAGACAATAAAGGAACCTGAATGAAAATGGAGGTTTCAGTGAGAAAACCCTTACCTTAAGTTTTAATGTGTTCTGCTCTTGAAAATAAGGTCCTAGAATATGAAATTAGACATATTAATAATTTATTTCAGAAAATATTATACATATATTTATTTTATAATTATTATTTTTAGTTCATTTATGTCCTTATTGATAATTTATTATATTGAAATCTGTCGTCCCAGAGTGTTCGTTTTCTTGATTTTCATAATTGGTTCACTTGTTTTTCTATAATGGAGTTCATGTGGAATGGATGTAAATATCCAGAATTGAAATTACATATTATTTATGAACATCCATAACTTTTAATGGTCAATTATATCCTTTGGTAACTTGTAAATAGGATGAATCATTCGATGAATAATTAATGACATATACTTGGATTACTTTAGTGGTATTTTGATTATTAGGAACTAGTTTGGTCATTTGATTTAATATTATACACATATACTAGTTCCTTAATATACATTAGGTTATAATACATATATTATAGTCTGATTCAACCATCAAAATAGTTCCATGACCAGAATTTAATATTGTGATAGAAATTGAAAACTCATCGTCATTGAATGTGATAAATAAACACATATCAGATGGTGTTTCCATTTATAGTTTAAAATAATGGTAAAGGAGATATTATGATGATTTATTCCATTATCACAACAGAAATTCAGTGAATTTAAGTTAATGGATCATTCAAAAAATTTGGATGAAAGGAGGTGAGGAAATAAAGAAAATAAAGGTACTTGAAAATAAAAGAAAAGTTGAGAGATCCCTTATGAGAAGTTTTCCACATAATGTCTATGAAACATGTTTTTAGAAAACATTAAAAATATAGGGGAAAGTGGTAAACCATTCATAAAAGATCCATAAAATAGTATATGGACAGAATAATATGGAAATAAGAACATGGTGTTAAAACTTGAAATACAAACCACATAAAAGAGAACTTGAATGGAAAAGAGATGTTGATAATTCTTTTGCTTTGTAGAGTATCTCCTAAGATTTGATGTTTGGGACCTTGGGAGATTGAGGAAACCTTGGGAGGACTACTAGGGAGGTAAAAAAACCCGATCATTGAGGATAATGAGTTTGGAATTAAAGAAAATGAAGGAATTAGTGGGTATTTATAGTAAATGAGAGGGAGTTTTTTATTAATTTAAAAGGACACATCATTAGTGGTTTTTGTAAAACCATGGGTTTTAACATGGTATTAGCCACTTGGGACACCTAATATATTATTTTAAATTGCACAAGTCAACTAGAATTTTATTTTAGTTATTACATCATTATGATGTCATTAAACATTCCAAAAACTCAAAACTACATTTTTACAATTCACGGAAAATTCAAGTGTCTTAGAAAAATCCAAAATGTTAAACCTAACCATTTTTCTAGGTGTAGATTTTAAAAATAAACTCCATTTTTTTAAAATATGTTTCTATATATTATTAATTCAATTTTTTAATAAAATCATAGTTAATTCAGAAAATAAAAAATTTAAAGGTATAATTAGTTTTATATCACATTGAAAAATTAATGAAGATCTCATTATATTATTCCCTTAAGAAAATAAAATAATATCATTATTTAATATTAATAAGGTTCATATTAATATTCATATTACTATTCATAAGGGTATGTTAATATTTACCAAAAAATTAACTTTGTTCTATCATACTCCAAATGACTTACTGGTCACAAATCTTGATGACCATTTTTCAAAATTCAAAACATAGAAGAGGAAAAGTTGTGGTTAACGGCTAGATTATAAATTTTTTTGTTTTGTAGGTATATAGTGTTTCATGCATTGAATATTTATTTCCAAAACCATGGGGTTTCATATTCTATCCATCAATAAAAAAAGAATATTGTGAGAAACATTAATCAAAGTGGAAAACCACATAATCTTGAAAAATCATTTATCGGATGTATGAATTGAGAAAAATTCTTATATGAAACCATATATTTAACATAGCTCATTCATGATCATTTCCAAAAAACTAGTATTTCATCCTTTACAAAAACTTATCCCTCAGTTTCTCAAAAATGTTTTCTCATCCAAGTATCCAAAGGTAACTAAACCATTCTCTAATAACAACTGTAGTGACATCTATATTTCATAAATAGATTTTAAATATTATTAGATGAAAATTCATTAAATAACATAATGATCCACAACATAATCACATAGGTCTATTATATTTGGAAACATGGGCCTGTGAGAAACTTATTCATAAGATATCTACATCGTCTCCCACTTATTTCTTTAAAACTAGAACCCATATTAGACATACATATCTAACAAATGTTGATTCATAACCTATGGAAAGAAAAAATAAGAAAGGTTAATATTTTATTCTCAGTAAGGAAAACAAGGGAGATGTTAATGATCACTTAATAATAATATGAGAATAATGGTGTTAAAACAAGATATTAAAATTTGAAAACCATAACCTTTATAAAATTTATCAGAATCATGATTTAGTGTATAAAGTTTGACTATTCATAATAAAATGAATCATAATGTAATCTTTGAAAATTATCCTTGATACAAATTTTTTTAAAATTCTATGATTTTTGGAGTACACATAATCATAGAGAATCATCTACATAGCTATCAAGGATCACTTCCAAGACTATCACAGTAGAATGGGTTTACTCCCCATTTCATTATAGTAGTTAAGGTTTACTTCCAAGACTAAAATAGTGGACATAGTCCATTACTAAACCGATTTCACTCCCTATTCCATTCCAATTCATCTCATGAGATATCCATATTTACCCAATTCATTAGAGGGTTATATAATTTTGTTCATATTAGTCACATAATGAAAACAATACATATGTGTTAGAAAATATCATAAAACATTCATCATGTCATAACTCATGAGAATGAAATTAGTATCATAAACATTTAATCATAGCATAACCCATGGGGAATAAATGGGGTTTATAAACATTTCATCAAATCATCATAGAATAACCCTTAGAAAATATATTATTTCATAAAAATATTGTAATAATAATCCAAATCATACAAGGAAATAATAATGATGGAATCATTGGATTATATCCTAAATAAAACATTAGTAACATGAAAGAATAATTTTAAAGTAAAATTATTCTTTAAAATATTACTAGAATGTTTCTTGAGGAAAATATACTTTTAACTCATACATTAAAATCAAAAAATTACTCAAATATTTAGGAAAAAACATTCACTAAAAACAAATTTTGAAAATTTTTAATGAAACATCACATAATTTAATGGTCATGATGGATGGAAATTCTATTCATGTTTTACAAGTTAAAAGAAAACATTCTATTCACACTTTTATAAAAATAGTCCAAATTACCTCATTTGAAAAATGACAAGAATATCCATTTTAAACCATTTTTCAAAATTATATCATGAGAAATAATTAATTTTAAAAATAAATGGATAATTTTAAAAAAAACTCTTAAAATGTTTTTTTAGAAAATTTGTATATTTAACAAAAATGATTTTCGATTGAAGAGAGAAATAAAGTCAATTTTTCATACAAATATTCTTTCAGAACCTATTATACATAAAGAGTGAAAAATAGAATAAAAATATGTATTTTAAATACATAATAATAGTATATTAAAATTCAATAGTTTCTTGAAAATCATAACATAAGATTTAATCATAAAAACTTAATCATAAACAATCCTAACAAATAATGAGATTTTAATATAAAACACCTACCTAAATTTCCACTTGCTTTAAATGGTCACTATCCTCCTTTATAATAAATTTAATTTTTTTATAAATATATAAAATAATCATTTACATAGATATAATATCAGATATTTTCCCATTATAACATGTTAACACCCATTTATCAATAATCATTTATTAAAATAGTAATTTCCAGGTGTAAATTTTTTCTTGTTATCATAAGAATTTTAGTTGGGAAGTTCAAATCCGTGTAAATTGATCATGTTTTCATCATGTATATAATTTTAATCAAGATATTGATATAATTTATATCCATTATATATATATATATATTCAATTATTAAATTTAGATACAGAAAAATTAATTACACTATTCGTGGAGATTGAAACTCATTTGTATGAATGAAAGATGTTTCTAATATTAAACTCATAAAATAAAATAAATTTAAATAATAATTACCCTTTATATAATCATAATAAAATAATAAGAATCATATATATACATAAAATCCATCATTTTTACCATACATGTAAATCATAAATGAAAAACTAATCACATCATGTTGTCGAGGTGGAACTACATACGTACACACAAGCAACATTATCATTTTCCAACGGATCATAACGTAAGAAGGTATAAATGAAATTATTATTAAATAATTATAATTATTTCATAAGTATCATATAGAAACATTATACCCATCATAATACCCACCCATAAAATATAGTGATGAAAAATTAAGTGTATCTCTATGTGGAGACGATAAGTCCTACATACGCATGAGTGAGACTCTCACTTCCTATTTGATGGGAAAGAGGGTGGATAATGGTATTTTTTAATAACCATGATAAAATTTTAGTATATTTAGGACACATAATTTATTATTTTTTGATAAAATGCCATATATTTATAGCAGGTAAAAGAAAAATTAAAAAAAATAAGGTGATCACTTAAGGCGATTACCTATTATTTGAAAGAACCCCTTTAGATTTCTTATTAAGGATCACAAGGTTGGTATTTTAGGGATACCAAAACCTATAAATGTTCATATTAGAGTTTATAATGTAATTTTCAGGTTTTATAAAAAATAAAAGGCTCATTTATTGTAAATAAGAGAAATGAGGGTGTCCTTCTATAAGGGAGGGAGAGGATATAATTTTAATTTCCTAAAATATTAAAATATAATACTGTTATTATCTATAAAAATTCAAAAAAATGGATAGATATTAAAATCTAAGGTATTATATGGTTGAAATATTATAAACCAATAAAATATGGATTTTTTTATTTGTTGTTTATCTTTTTGTTCAACCACATAGTTAACATATTTTAACCTTAACTATGATAACTATTTTTTAACTCTTTAAGGGTTATAATATTACTTATAAAATTAAAATTGTATCATTAATGACAAAATTATGACATCCTTTTTCATATATTATCCACCTTCCCATATTTAAATATTTATATATTTTTTAAATAATAAAATAAAATATTAGTTTCATAAAATATCATTAATGATATTTTTGACCTTATTAAGTCAATTTAATAATGAAGATAAAAATAAAAATATTGAATTACAATAAAATCATATTAATCATAAATAATATGTCATATTTTTCTCAAAAATTCATGTGACATAATAAATCCCTCAAATTATATTACTTTTAATATTTTTAAAATTATTTATTTTTTTTATTATTACTTGAAGAAATATTTTATCGACATTACTTAAGAATTTAAAGTAATTAAATAATTACTAAAAATTATAAGTAAATTACCAAAATAAAAATAATTTCATTATGATCAAAATAAAAATTAATATTCATTCACAACATTATTTTTTCACTGTGTGAACACATAGGTGTTATTTAAAACTAAGATATTGGCATTTTGAATTTTTCTTTACTTTATATACATTATAAGTCATTTTCATGAAAAGTATTCCATTAAACAATTAACTTTTGAGAATATTTTAATAATCATAGAATTAACTTTATTAAATTATAATTAAGTTGAAAAATGATAACTTTAAAATTTAATTTTAACCTAGATTTACCTGATTTACCCTTTATGAGGTGACAAATTTTACCAAAATTACTATTCATAATTCCTAAGAAAAGGATCTATTTACCAAATTTCGAATCCCAAATTCAAAATATATATTCCATTTTTTCAATTCAGTTTCTATAAAAAGAAGAAAATAATTTCAAAATAAGTTGTCAAATTGTGATGAATCCCATTTTTTAGAAAAATACATTTTTAAGAATAAAATGTATATATTCATACCTCATGAAAATAAAATAAATTAGATAAATGTTAAAAAAAAATTGAATTTATAATATATAAAAGAAAATCATTCACAATTAGTGATTAATTTATTTCATTAAGATGAAAATATATTCCATGCATAAAAAATAGCTTTTCTGAAAAACACCTCTTATTTTAAAATTATTTTTTTCATTTCTAATTAATTGATAACCAATGAATTAATTTCATATGATTTTAAAATTTTTTCTAGTCCAATTAATAACCACCAATACAAAGGATAAGTGATAACTTTCACATTAAATAATTAAATTTTAATATTATATTGGTTTTTGTTTAAACTCGGTGTTACGTGTTTCGCAAGCTATCCTAAAAAAATACTTAAATATAAATATACATGAAAATATCAGGGTGTTATATAAGTACATAGAGATATCTCAATAATCAAAATATGTTATTTTATAGTAAAGTGGGGTTCCTATGGATTATCTTGTGTAAGGATCAATGGGTTTAGTTAATCCTAATGTTTAGGTATCCATGTTTTATTGTGATTTATGGGTAACACTTAGCTATGATGCCCTAAATATTAGGATACTAATGGAATAGAGTTGACTAAATTCATATGATGAATTTGTATAAATATGTTATCTTCTCAATTAATTGAATAATTATAACTATTATGATTTGGATGATTCCCATCATAAATTTCAATGTGGTGAGATAAACTCAAGAGTGGACTCAATAACTATTAAAATTGAAGTGCCCTTATAATTGTTGAAGGAGTTTCTTTTATTTTCAACTTTTTATTACTTGTGGAATTTTTTTAACTATACTTAATGAAAATGACATTTTCTAATGATTTTTTTATAACACATTATTCTCAAAAAAAAATAGAGAAAAGAGGGATCATCTCTTGATGATTTTTGAAGGTTAATGATCAATTGGATGATTGGATATTATTTTAATAATCATAAAAAAAAATTCTATTTTTTAGAAGATATTTTTAATTTATGTGATTAAATTAAAAGATTAAAAAGAATAAGGGTGGTGGGGTTATATGGTGAGAATCATAAATCTGGTTGAGGTGTTCTATTTTGGAAATTATTTTTCCTAAGCGTTTAAAAAAAATGTGGCCACCACATAAAATTCATAGTGGAGTCCAATCATTTATATATAAGTGTGATAGTTTCTATGGTTGCATTCACTGTGTGAAGTAAAGAGGGATATTTCATGGTGTACGTGAGGTATCATGCACCGTAGGCATCTATGTGTGAGTGTTTCCTAATGCATACATGGGTAATTCACTAAGGGGTGGTGTTTGTGTTCTATATAATTAATAATTAGAATAATATACCAAATTTTAATGTGGGATCATTGTATAGAACTTTACTATTACAATTTTCTTTAAAATATAGATATAATGAATGGTAAAAATAAAATAGTTGTGGTTTTATTATGCTCCTAATGCTCATGAGATGTCTATGTGGAAACTGTCAGACCTACCCAACAAAAAAAACTTTCAATTACCACATGCCTCATGGTAGTTTGAGAAACTGTGGGTAAATATCATGTGGCTTCATGAGAGGAGATCAAGCTATGATAAGAATTCTCATAGAATATAGACCTACTATATGAATCATATATTATATAGTATATGTGTCAAACCTACCGCAAACCAGAACTGACTACAATTATAATTGGAAGATATTGTGATTGATATAGAGTGACTGCATGGAGAATCATCGATTGATGGAATGAAGATAAATTGACCAACCACAGTAGGTATAACCTACAGTGGGTTTACAACTGGTTGAATCTTCACATAGTCAGATAAGTTAATGCTTATATTAAACTAATATAAGGGTGTTAAACCAATAATTTATGAAGGATCGACCATAAGTATTGTAAAATTATTTTGTATTCAACCTTAAGAAAAAATTTCAATGAAATATACATGATCAATATTATGGTATTGGAGTATGAGTTGTGTGTTCATGATAAAGTAGAAAATTGAGTCTTCCATATTCAAGTCGATCATAACATATAGTTTCTTCCAAAGTTCATGCTTTATCTAAGGCTTGTACATGGAATTATGTTTTCTACATGTTCCAAGTTCAATTTTTGAGTTGATAATTCATTAATAATATCTTTATAAGGTTCATCTTTCATGGATTAAATGAATCAATTACATAAGTTCAAGAAAAAACAATTCATATAGTGAGTTCAAGCCACATATTAATGATACAAGAAATAATGAAAAATCCATGTATAAAATGAGTTTCTGAGTCATCTAGAATATCTATACATGTTAATTATTTCAGGAAAACATCATGAATTCATATGAGTTAAATTCTATAAAAATTATATATAATTTATGGGTAGAAATAATTAAGATTCTGGTTATTTTCAAACCATGTGAAGAGAAAAATTTGAATGATTGAATCCTTTAGATATATAAATTTTGTGTCTATATATCATGACTGAGTCTATGATATTATCAAATATTATTTACCTATTTTTATTTTAACTTAAAATCTAGAAGTCCATGTCATCAGAAAATGAAACAGCCAAATATAATGAGAATTAAATTTTGTGGTATCTGAGACTTTAAAAACAATAAAAATTTCATTATTTTATATCAATAAGTTGATGTAAATTTGTATTAAAATATTATTAAAGATGAATTATTTGAATATATATATAATATTTAAATAATAAATATGTTCAGTTATTCTTGTTTTAGAGAGATATTATGGATTAATTTCTGCACTTGTGCTAAGGAGAAATAAGATCATCTTATGTGTGCATTATCTCATAAATGATATATTTATTCTGAATTATTGATAGAAAGTATTATCATATCATGTTTCACTTTATTTTAATATTAGGTCCTTCCATATAAAGATCTTTTATTTTATACAAAATCATCCAATCACATGTTGAGGATCTAATTCATCCTACATAAAAAGAATAAGATTTATAAAACTAGTTTTCATAGTTTAAAAAATCATTTTATTGATGTGGATAATTAATACTTGAACTATTTTAACTGATTTGAGGTGTTTATATTCACTATAATTTTATTGGGATAAGAAAATTTGTGTACATTGAAAAATTTGAACATGAAAAGTAGAAGGGTATCACATCGAGGTTGAACCTTGTAAAAATTTCATATGTGTTGTTCAAATTATTTATTTAATGTGTATGTGTTAGGTGTAGAAACAAGAGAGTAAATCAAGACAGTATCCTATCATAGGGGATAAATTATCAAGGAAGTGTTTTTAAAAGAAACGGGTACCACTGATTTATCCCCCCTCTTAGTGCTACCCAACCCGGATATGGTAGCTACAAGTTGTATCATTAAAACGTAGGTTCCCATAAGATTATATTCATCATAGTGTATCATATATAATTTGAATTATGTGAAATGTATTGGTGTTCCCCTTTTTATATAAATAACTTTTATGGGTTATAGAATCAAATAATACTATTTCTATTATCACAAGGACTTTTATTGGGTGAATCATTCATTATTGGATACACACCCATTGTAATGTATAGTTCTATGATATTTTTAGATAAAATGAATCTTGAGAGTGATGGGAAAGTATGAAATTCTATATTATCATTTTTCAAAAAAGTGTACATAAAGGTAATGGGGATTAAAACAGATAAATAAATTGTGGTATAATATTGAAAGCATATATGAGGGGAACATCAAGTTAAAATAGGAAAGGTTTCAAATTTGGAGATAAAAATTTAATGATACAAGAATTGATAATGATGTGAATTTCGATGACTATTTCACAATTATTAATGAGATAGTAAGTCATATCAAAGGATAAAGGGACAAGCTATGTGATTCAAATGTTTTTGAAAAATTAATGTGGGATTTTACAGATATAATTGATCAAAAAATCCAATATTTTTAATACATCCATGATATATCCATTGAAGAACTACACAAAACCCTCTAGAAATATGAGATGATAAAAGAATAAATTTTGAAGAAGAAATATAATGAGGAGATTTATTTTGAAGCCATGAATAAATAAAGTATAAATAAAGTTAAATATGGTAATTCAAGTTACTCGGATGAAGATGGTGAGAGTGTTGAAAATCATAATAAAATCATTTTTATCATATATAAAAATCTTATAAGGTTGAAAGGAAAATATAAAGGAATTATTCTTTATAAATTTTTTAAATATAAGGAAATAAATTTATCTTTTATATTTTCAAAATAAGAATACATTTCTATAGTCAGATTATGAAAATTAATATGATAAATCAAAATATAAGTCGAAAGGAAAATATTTATTTAAAAATAAAAAGATAATTATGCTAATAAAATTTTCTGAAAAAATCTCTTTTATAAGGTAAATTTATAGGAGGAATTTTCTAAAAAAGGAACTAACTTAAGGGCACATGTTTAAAGTAAAAAAATACACCTCCATTGTTAGAGAATAAGATGATGACGAAGCTTACCTGATTAACATGTTGAAGAATGAGCTTAAAGCATGTCTTGGAAGAAATGTTGTACACAATCAGAAAGATAAAATTAATAAAAAGAAAATTGAAAAACATAATATAATCAAATACTATCTTCATAGTAATTTAAATGAGTACATTGAGGATATCAAATGTCTCAAGATTAAATCAATGGAATATGAAATAATAAAGGAATCCGACAAAATTGGTTTGTTACTAAATAAGAAGATCTAATGAATTTAGAATAAGAATGTCTCATGTCTGAAAATAAACTTGGTAAAATTAATCTTTACCATGAAAAATATGTTGAAGTTAGGGGTAATTTTTTCATAAAATATTGTGAAACCTTGTTCATTGTATTAGGTAAAATCAGTATCTGTAACTTCTGGAAACATTAAATCGATTTCAACTAACAATACAGGTCCAAAAATTAAAAATAAGAGATCCTTGGTTGATAAAAATCATGAAACTAAAACTCTTATATAAAATTGTGTTTAGATCAATAAGAAGAATTAATTTATCTCAAAATATATGAAAAATAATTTTGATTCATTACCAAAAATTTGAGTACATTTTTCAATTAAAATAGAATCAAATTTGTGGAATGTATAAATTTAGGGGTATTGCTTGTGTTTCAGAACTTAGAGATACAAATCATAAGATTATTGGTGCACTTTCCACTCCCTTTAAATCATAAAAGTCATAAATTGAGGGGTAGTTACTATAATAGATGAATCAATAAGCATAGTATAAAGAATCATGGAAGAATAGTAAGTGTTCTTATCTAGGATAGAATAGAGTATACTGAAGATATCAGTGGAAGGTATAACCAACCAAGTTACTATGTAGAAAATTTTCTATGTTTTCGTTAGGGGAAAAATAACTTAACTGAAAAGGAATAGAATCACCAAGTGGAGTTGATATCAAAAAACATTTGATTTTTTAGTTTTCTTTAATGTATATCAAAAAGATCATACCTTGGATACTAGGTAGCAGATTCTCATCACACTTTATTATATATACAAAAAATTTTAAAATTAACTAAATAACATGATGGTGGTGTAGTAACATTCAAAAAAGAAATTTTGTTAAAAATAAATAGAGTTGGCTCATCTGAAAATGATTCCACCAAGCTAAATTCCAAAGAGATTCTATTTATAGACACCCTCAACCAAAACCTTTTGAGTATTAGTCAGTTATATGATGATGGTAATGAGGTGATCATTAATAAATAAACATGTATCATTAAAAGTGTTATAGATCAGAAAATTATCACAATTTTAGAATGAACCAATTTAAAATTTAAGATTCATGGTCCTTGTAATTACAATTATCTGAATGCTAAGCAAAGATAATAATTTTTGGAATAAAAGACATATCCACATTATCCAAAATAATTTTATTAAAATCTATAATGTTAATATGGTGATAGATCAAACCCAATTAATTGAAAATAAAGACTAGGGTTTTACAAAGCTTCAAAAAGGAAATACAGTGGAAGAGAATAAAAAATAAACAAGGGGTTGCGCATATTTTATCACATTTATTTATTATTATTCAAGTATAAAAAGAGTTTATTTTATAAAGAATAATTCTTAGGTAGTGTACATGTTCAATGTTTTTATAATATAAGTCTAAATAGAACATTCCATTCATTTAATGAATCTAATAATAGATAATGGGAAAAAATATTCTGTAAATTAATTATAAATTTACATTAGAAAGTATGGAATTAAAAAAATTACAGTGATCCTTAAAAACATTAACAAAATGGGGTTGTTAAAAATATATATAGATACATTTTAGAGATAAGGATAAATTTGATGCCTGAATTTGATTGGTCAAAATTGTTTTGGAGAGAAGTTGTGTGAACTACTAAGAATATTAAAAATCAATAATTTTTAGTATAAAACTAAAAGTGAACCTCATATGAGATGTGGTTACTTGAAATTCATTGTAATCACTTATATCAAAAAATTAAATAATTAAATCATGTAATGTTTATAGGAAATATAAGAAATGTATCTTTTTGGGGTACCTATCAAATGGGAAAGCCTATAATTTCTGGAATAAAAGGACTAATAGGGTGTTTTCCTATTATGATTTAAAAATTCATGAAAACAATTCCACAAATAAATTTCTATATATGATAGTTATTGAATAAATTGAGGAAAATAATGAATAGATTTTAGGGAAGAATAGTGAAAAGAAATTTGAAATTGAGTAAAGAGTTGGAGAAGATTATTCTGATCAAACCATTTATGGGAATAAGACTTCTAAGAGTTCAAAATTGGTCTATGGAAGGTTAAAAATAATAGTAAAGAAGAATATATTATGTGAGATCAAATATATTTTTTCTAAACTCAAATTAAGCTAAGATATGATTACCCCATAATATAATCAAATAAAAGAAGATTGGGGTTTAAAAATCAACCTCATTTATTTATTAAGTTGAACCTCCATATGTGATATAGTCCATTAATTATAATAACTGTACTAAGGCTATGGATAAAGAAATAATGAATATTGAGAGGAATGTACCTTGGAACCTTATTCTAAGACCTGATCATAAAAATTTCATTAGGACCAAGTGTGTGTTTCGAAATAAATTAAACAAAAAAATATAGGTGACAAGGATCAATGCTAGAATTTTTTTAAAGGGTTATTAAAATGTTTATGTAATTGATATTGGAGATTACTTCTCACCTTTTTCATGTATATAATTTATTTGGATATTCACTTTTATGGTGGCTTATAAGAGAAACGAAATCTATCATTTTGATGTAAAATTTTTCTTTCTGAATGATATTACTGAGGAAGAAGTGTACAATAGTATCCTAATTTTCTTATTCATGATAATAATACTACAAGAGTCTGAATGTTAATAAGGCTTAATATAGGTCCTAAGGTATTTCTATATAAGTCTCAACAACTTCATGAAGAAGTTGATATTCATTAAATGGAAAGTGACTAGTAGCCTATATAAATAAAGGAATATATGTATGCTTATTATCATTTTATATATTTATGATATCATTTTTTTAGGTGATTATAAAAATAAATGGGAATAATTGTCTAGTAAAATGAAGAAACAATTTGAGGTGTAAATAATTTTTGGGTTGAGGTAATTCTTAGGGTTATAGTTTCTATTGGGATAAAATTTTAATTTATTATCTTAAGAGAAGTACTATAAATAATTGTTGAAGAATATTGTGACAGAAGAGTTAGATCTAGTATTTAAAACTATTTTAGAGTAGATAAAATTAGAAAAAGATGTTGAAGTTGAAAGTGTAAGTGAAATAGAGTTTAGAAGACTAATTGGAAGCCAACTATATCTCCCAAATTCTAGAAATAATATTTAATATGATGTATGTATATTTTCTAGATATTAAAATGATCTAAATGTATCATATCTTATGGAATTTAAATAAAATCACTGATAGATCTAATAGAATATAATCTATGGGTTTCTTTGCAGAATATAAAATAATTAAAGTTTGTTTAGTTGCATAGATAGATATTCATTAGGATTTTGTGATTATATATGATCTACATATGGTTCACTTTTTCTATTGGGAAATAGTTTTGTTTGTTGGAACTAAAAAAATAAAAATCAATCCCATTTACTACCACCAAGGCCAAATATTTTGTTGATACTAGATCTTGTAATCAAATGATTTATATGGAAGATATAAAGGATTATTTGAGGGTCAAAGTAGAAAAACCACTCATAATTGATTATAATAATCAATGTTTCATAGAACTCTCTAAAAATTTTGTGAAACACTCAAGGCCCATTTATATTGATATCATGTTTTATTTCATCAAGAAGATAGTTTTTAGTGGAGATATCATGATAGAATTTATACCTACCCAAGATGAACTTATTGATATTATCACAAAGGTAATTCCTAAAGAAATATTTAATACACTATGTCCCAACATGAGTGTGTATCCCTTCCATATCTCTTAAGATACATTGGGAAGACCACTACTTGGTCTTGGATTATATTTTAAAAGGTGTTGAAAGGTTCTATTATAGGGGATAGGGGTGCTAATTCTCTTCAACTTTTGCTCACAGTGTCTTCTTTTACTGGAAAAGTGGGATGTTATTTAAAATTACAGTACCCCCATTGATATAATATAATATTATCACTTGGATAAAAAATATTCTTATCATCAAGATATGTATTTCTCTCAAAAACAATACTCTATATTATATTGTGGTGTCCATAAATTTTTATCTTGAAATAATTTGTGATTTAGTGACACTTTAGTATGTTTATGAGTTTTGAGAAAGAGTTTCATGTGTTGAAAATAAATCAAAATGGGTATATTTTAGTTCCATTGTAATCAATGAAGGTGTTGTATTTATTTTCAAACATGGATTACATGTTACTATTGTTAAACTATTGCTAATGCCCAAGACATGTCCTTACGATTTTTGTTGATAGTACATTATTCAAAAAAAATGAATGAGTGAAGATGGATCATCTATTAATGATATTTTAAGGTTGACCATAAATTATATGATCTAATCTTATGATAATAAATATGAAAAATAATTGAGTTTTTAATGAGAATATTGGAATTGATATGATTAATTTCTAAGGTTAAATAGAAAATGGGTAGAACTATTTTTTGAGAATAATAATATTTGTATGAGGAGTTTTATTTGTGAAATTATTTTTCCAAAGTGTAAATACAAAAAATGGGGTAACCATAGGAGATGCATACCATATTATAAGAAGGAACCAGCAAGGGAAAGAGTAGGTGTTGGTGCCTGTATTGTGAATAGTATGCAAGAGTCCTAAATAGTGCATGTAGGGTGAAACAAGTCATAGTAGTGTGTGTGTGTGTGTGTGTGAATGTTTGTTTCTTAGAGAAGACATTGATACATCTTCGTGGGGTTGAGGTTGCATTTTGTATTATTAAAAAGTAGTAAAACAATCTTAAGTTCGGTTTAAGATCAACACATAGTGTGATACTATTCCTTATCTATATAAAATTAATATATTATAGAACCAAATAAAACATGGTTGTGTGTTATTTTTCCTCCTTGGGATCATGACATGTATATAGAAAAACTATCTACCCTACTACATGTAAAAATCCTAGTTACTACAAGCCTTCACAGTATTTTAAGCTATCATGAGTAAATCCTGAGTGAGTAGAGATCAATCTTTCACAATAATTCTCATATAAAATGAACCAACCATATGAAGGATCTATAAGATACAATAATCATTCAGAATCATACAAACTAGAACTGATAGAAATAGTAACTTGAAACTAATGAGAGTTTGATGGAGTGATTGTGTTGAGAAGCTTCGAGTGACATCATGAGGAGAATTCAACCAACTGAATGAAGGAAAACATATTATAAGTTTTAAACTGACTGCATCAACACACTTTAGGATAAGTGACCACTTATACCAAGCTACTATGAAGGTAAATAACAAAAAATAGGAAGAAAGATTGACCATAAGTACTGGAAAATCACATTTTCATCAAACATAATCCAAAATTTAAATAAAATATATATAAACAAGATTATAGTATATGAGTATGAGTTTTCTGTTCACACAAAATCAAAGAAATTATTTTTCCACATTCATGTTGAGATCGACTAGTGATTTTCTCCACATATCAAGATTTTTTTAGGATCATGCGTGGAACTGTGTTTTATTCAATCCACAAGTTTAATGTTTGAGTTGATGATTCTTATATAAGATCTTGAGATGAAACATCATGGATGACTAGTGTGAATCAGTTGAATGGGGCCATAAAATAACAATATGTATATTGAATACATGTCATGTGTTGATGATGTATAAAATGATGCATAATATATGTATGATATGATTTTCCAATTTTTCCAAAATCTTGATCCACATATATTGTTCAAAGAAAATATCACGCATGTTATGAGCTGCAAATATTATAGGGAACTAATGGGTTGAAATATTGAATATTTTGGAAATTTTCAAACCGTATGAGGAAAAAAAATTACATCACAAATCCTTAAATTATTTAAGTTGAGAATGAAAATATTTAAATACCATATGAAGGAATCAAGACTAACACTCCAAAAGTTTGAAACAATATTTATCTATGTTTTATTGAACATAAAATAATGGATATTGAGTCATCTTGAAATTAAACTACTATAAATCATGTAAATAAAATTATGTGGCACGTTAGTCTTTAAAAATGAGAAAATATCACCCTCATATATCAAATATATTGCTTGATTTTTATGGAAATATTATTAATGATAAATTATGATAATATATATATATTTATATATATGTGTGTGTGTTTTTTTTCATGTTGAATAAGAAATATGTTCAATAATTATGGGTGTTTAATGATTCTATTGATTATTCTGTGCACCTGTGCTAAGGAGAAATAAGATGATATTGTGTTTACTTGCTATCATGTGTGAGATGTTCACTTAAATTTTGTGATAGGACTATTAGTATACTCTTATTTCACTCCATTTATTTTGGAAATCAAGGACCTTCTAGAAGAAGTTATTTTATTTTATCTAAATAAATCTATTCATACATTGAAGACATGATTTTTCTTAGAGAAAAAGGAATAAACATTGAAGAGAATGTGGTCCTATTATAAACAATATTGTATCATAGAATTTGATAGTTCTAATTCAAACCTTGTCCTCTAATTTCAAGAATTTTTAATCACTAGTGTTTTATAGTGATGTGAAAATCTATGTACTTGAAAAAAGTTGAACCTGAAAAGGAGTGATCTCTCATATTAAGGAAAAAAAATTAGACATTTCATGTGTGTTATTATAATTATTTATTTCATGTATAAAGTTGATAAAGAGAAATAAGAATTTGGATCATGACATTAACCTATCATAGTGGATAAAATATTAAGGAATAATTTGTAAAATAAATTAGTTGCACGGATCCCCCCCACCCACTATGTGGTACCCTAACATGATATGGGATATTGTATTAGTATATGATAAAATGAGATTTCCTTGATATTCTACTCATCTTGGTGGTGTATCATAGAGAATTAAAAATTAGTGAAGAATTGAGTTGTTCCCTTTTTTTATGGAAATAACCTTCATGGGTGGAAGAATTTAATACAACCATTTTTTCAACAAAATAACTTGAAATGAGTGATTTTTTCACTATTATCTACCTTCCAGTTATAAGGGATAGTGTTATGACATTTTTAGACAAGCGAAATCTTGAGATGGATGGGAAATAGAGAAATTTTATATTATCATATTTGTCTAAAAAATTGTACAACAATGTGATGGGGCTTGACACAACTAAGTAATTGTGGGATAATGTTGAAAACATGTATGAGGGAAACATCGATATAAGAGAATAAAAATTTCAAATTTGGAGGGAAAATTTTAAAGATATCCAAATTTTTTATGATGAGAATGTTGATGAATCATTTACTATGATGAATTAGATAGTTATTCATATAATTTTATTCTTGGATAATCTCAATGATTCAAATATAGTCAAAAAATTAATATGAGGAATTTTATAGATAGATTTGATAAAAATGTCTTATATTTGGATTAAATTCATGATATATCCCTTGATAAACTACAAAATAACATCCTAAATTAAGATATGATAAATGATATAATTTTTAAGAATAAAGATAAAGAGGATATTGGTTTTAAATTCACAAATAAATTAAAGATAAAGGAAGTCAAATATGGGTCCTCAAGTGGCATAGATAATTATGATGAGAGTGATGAGAGTCATAAGAAATTTATGGCAGTCATATCTAAAAATACAAAAAGTGGAAAAGAAAAACATAACATAAAGTATCCTCTAAAATGTTTTAAATGTGGTGGAATTAGAAATTTTTATGTAGATTTCCCTAATAATAATAAATTTATAGAGATAGTTTATGAAAAATAAAATGATAAATTAAAATGGATGTTAAAAAGAAAAACAACAGAATGATATAGAAAATTTTAATTATGTTATATATTATAAAAAATAGAAATCACATAGAGAAACCAATGAAACAAATTATTCTCAATAATAAAGAATAAAATAATTGGTATCTATAGAAATTAAGGAACTTATATAGATGGAATAGTAACATGGCCTTTAGAATATTAAATTGACAATTGGAATAGTAATATGACCCTTATGAATAGTAATATAGAAATTATAATTTTATCCTACCCTATGAAAGTATAAATGATATTTAGGTATCATATAAATCAAAATACGATGTATTTATATCACAGAATAAGTAAATAAATGTTTTAAAAATGATAAATTATGTATTGGAAAATTCTTGAAACATAAATGATTATTTAAAATTTTAAAATTAATATAATGATTTAAAATAAATTTTATTTTCATAAAATAGATTCATAAATTAAATTTTTTTATTGAAATTATAAAATAATTTTATTAGGCATTAAATTTTAAAAGCGGCATAAAAGTAGTTATAATATTGAAATTGATATTTTTCAAATAAATGATAATATTAATTAAAAATTAAATCTATCATATTTAGAAAATTATTTTCATAAAATGGATTTATTTTTTGAAATACACATTTCTAGAATTTCTTTGTCTGAATTTTTGGTATTTTTCTAAAATAGTGGAATTTTTGGGGGATAGTGAAATTCTATAATTTATGTTATTTGAAATTTTAAGTTAAATACATGAATTTTTGTGTCATGGATAATGTAATAACCCATTATTTCAAAATCACGTGAACTAGTTACTATAATTAGTCATATTAATGAACACAATTTATAGTCATGAGCCAAAATAATAACTTAATGAATAAAATAATCAAAAACACCCCACTCCTCCCCCTATAAATACCTCCCCTCAACACCACTTCTCCTAACACCTTCAAATATTTGGATTATGATAATATTATACACAATTAATCTCCCAAGACTATTCCCCCACGTTCTATTCTTTCTAGTCTCCCCAAAATTCTATTTCTAAGTGCCTTAAGGAGGTTCTCAAAGAGACGCTATTCAAGTGGAGAAATCCTCCACCTTTCCCTTTTAAATTCCATCTTTCCTCAACATCATATTTTCTCTACTATACATAGTGACATGATATCTCCAATATCAAAAATATATTTTAAGTATATTATGTTAATTTAATATCAATAATCAAGTCTCTTCCTTCCTAATTTTAATTAAAAAAAATTAAACATCATTTTTAATGTGTCAATTAACTACCTTCATGGATGGGGAGTTTTAATTTTCCATTAACGTCTTCATGGATGTGTCATAAAATCATAATAAATTTTAAAAAATATTTTAAAATGTATATTATAATTTTTTTATGTTCTTTAAGTATTATATATACAAAATATTAAATAATAAAACAAAACTAGTTCATTATGATCGACAAATTTCCAAAATAAGCTAACATTAATCATTAAAATTTTATCAAATGAATCATTATCACATCTTAAAAAATTTAGACCATTAAAATTATTTTGGTTAATCAATATCATATAATTCAACTTCCATAGTTTTTTCCATTTGACTAAAATTTTTAATTAAACTCAGGTCAAACATTCATAAAATCATTAAACAAATTCACCAATAACAATGAAATGCACATTATAACTCATAAAATTTACCATAAATGATCTTAATAAAATTAGAATAAATAAAAAAACATGTTTACGTTTTCCTAAATTAATTAATTAATGGATCTAATTTTATTATACATGATATTTATTGCATTTGCGGAATGCTTTCAGACATAAGCTAAGGATCTCTATGAACCTCTCAATTACCTTTGGGTTAGCTTTACCTATCCTTAAACAAATATAATTCATATTTTTTATTATATTCTCCTTATATATTATGTTTATATGTTCTATACTTTTGTATCTGGATCCATTCATCCTTATTTTATGGGTAAAAACATGTTTTATACGGTTCCCTTCTTAATTCCTCATAATTAGCAAGCCCGATTATAGGGAACTTCCCAATTTCTTACAAATTTTCAAGTGCACTCCATAATTTGTTTTTTGCCACCAATATTTTTTGTAAATCTCCATTTTTTCATGAATTACTATCTTATTTCATTACTTTTTTAAACATCAAATTATTCATATGTCATCTTTGAAGGCTCTTTTATATTTTCCCTTAAACCGCACAAAAGAAACTCATTAATAATGTTTCTTAAACAATATTATTATATGTTTTCACTAAATATAGACATAAGTTTTTAGGAACAGTGGATATTTTCCCTTATGATTGTCCAGGTATTAATTACATCCATTCATTAATGGACACCATCATGAAAAGAAAATTGGTAATGCCTTATGACCTAATTTAGATGCCCTTTTTTCATGAGAAACACTTATATTTATTCCTTATACCATGATTTATCATGTGGAATACATATTCATGAACATGTTATGATGGGTGTTACTAGATATTACTAAAATTATTTGGGTAATTTTTAGTCTCATGATACATCATGTTGGGATTGGGAGTAAACTTAACACCTTTAAGGGATTTTTTTCTCCTTGTGATATAGTCTTGGCAGTTAGCCTTGACTCGTGATTTTTTTTCATGTTATGTGTTTATGCCACATTCATATGTTTTAATGATTATATGATCCCATATTCTACATGTTATGTTTTCATATAATTATTCATGTTATATTCCTTTATATTTCATCATGTTATGTCTTTTAACCCAAATGTTATTCTTTATTCCAACGTGTATTCCCTCACTGAGATTTTTAGCTCATCCATTTGTTCCTATATTCCACACTCTATTCTTTTTATATTTAAGATCTCAAAGGAATTTAGGACATAATTATGGAGTTTAAATAAAATATGTCTTATTTTGGTTTCATGTACCTAATCTTCCAAATATGTTATACTTTACAGTCCTTGGTTTGTATGTGATGAATAATTATGGTTAAAATCATGTAACAATATATGTAAAATACTAGGGATGTTATAGTTGGTATCATAATGTGGTCTATTTATTTTTTTAGATTAATACTAAATAACTTTAGTAATAACCCTTGGTATAATTCTATCACCATGGATAACCTAGATTAAAACTTATAAAATCACATGTTAGGATATACTTTTCAGTATTAAGTTTGTCCTTCTATGTTCAAAGTTTCCTTTTTATATACATATTATCTTAGTATTAAATTACCCCTAATTATACATTCTTTTTCTTAGTTAGTGGATATAAATATGAGATCTTATGTCGAAAATCAACATGATAAGAAATGTGATGATTTCCTTAGTGAAATTCTAAATCTGATGGTAATGGGAGCTAAAAACATCATGATAGTACTAATAAAACTGGATCAAGTTATGAATAATAACTTTAATCATGTGTAATTGCCTCCTTCTCCAAATAAATAGAATTTTTTTTCAAATCTTTTATATGAAATAGGCCTCATGTATTTAGTGGATCTTCTTATCCCATTTTCTCTGAACAATAGATTAACTCATTAAGAAGAATTTATTTGTCCTCCAATGCTCAAAAGAAGGGAAATTCATGTTGGCGGTTTATCATTTTGATGGGGAAGATAATCGATGGTGGACACTAATAAATAAAGTCCAAGAAGTAAATTGATTCCATGGATTGGGATGCATTCAAGAAAATATTTTTCAATAAATATTTACCTTGAACTCTCCATCTTAATATGAAAAGGGAGTTCTTTAGGTAGAAGAAAAAGTAACATGAGTCTACCATAGAGTTTGAAGAAAACTTTTCAAGGATTTCACAATAAACCGCTGGATGTTTCAAGAAAATGGTATGCAAGTTTTACCACTACTTCATTCGAATACTGTCTAGTATATGAAAAGTGTTGGTGATACAATACTTTGAAAGATATCAGGAGATTTTTCATTGTGACCTTATTGCTGAAATGGTGATAGGATACTCTTCATGGTCTCATGGGATCAGAGATAAAATGTGGAAAATGAAGTTTAATATGGTAGGATCAACATATATTTCCCATGATGTAAATAAAACCCATCATCCCACATGTCAAAAGTGTGGGAATAAGAATAATGGGAACTGTCTAAAGGGAACCCGTAGATTCTTCAAATATTTAAGATTGGGTAGTTAGGATAACTATAACTTGAGTGATATAAAGAATCCCAAAAATGTGTAAGTAGAATGAAATTTTTATATCAACATTCAAACTTTAGTGAATTGTTTCAAATTCAATTAATATGTTAATTATGAGAGCCAATAACCTAAGATAAGGGTTTTCAGATGAAATTAAGAACAACAACCACAAAGACAACATGGAAGGGCATATTCTATCACTACTACTGAGGTGGATCCCAACAACAACATGGTGATGGGTACAATATTTATTCATTCAAGAATAGAAAATTTACTATTTTATTATGGTTCTATGCATTCTTTTATATCTTTCAAGTTTATTGGAACTATTCAAATACCACAAAATAGGGATGCGAGTTATTTGTGAGAACATAAAAAGGAAATATTATGGCATCCAAAGTATATAACTCATCCCTAGTTAATTTTTTTCGGACTAAACCTCCCAAAAAAAACTTTCCTTAATTCCTTTGGTGTAGTCTTATGCTATATTGGGCACATATTGGTTATATTTATATGAAGACAACATCAACTATTCGGAAAGGGAGATCACTCTTCACATCCCTAGGCATCCAAAAAAAATTATAAGTTTAATGATAAGGATGAATCTAATTTATAATCATCATATCTAATGTCGATATTATTTCCTTATGATCAAGAATATCTAGCTCAAATGATTGATACAAAGAATATAATCAAGATCGATGACATTCCCATTGTGTGGGACTACACCAAAGTATTCCCAAATGAATTGTTTGGTTATCCTACAAATTGAGATTTTGAGTCCCCCATTGAACTTATTCCTTTATATTGTCCAATAGAAATTAATCCTTATAGAATAGATAAATTTTATTTATAAGAACTAAATAATTAGTTCCAAGTTAATATTGAAAATGGTTTTATATGCCCAAGTTCTTCACTGTGGGGTGAGCTAGTCCTCTTAATCATGAAGAAAGATAGATCAATGAACCTTCATAATGATTATCTTGAGCTAAAAAAATCATGATAAAGAAAAATTATCCCTTCTATGGGTAGATTACTTGTCTGATCATCTACATGGTCCAAGTATTTCTCTAAGGTGGACCTTGGTCGGGATATCACTAATTAAAGGTGAAGAAGCAAGATATTCCCAATACTACCTTTCGAATAGGGTATAGAAACTATGAGTTCATATTGATGCCCTTCATACTCACTAATGATATTTAATTTTTCATGGAATGAATGAATACATTATTTACATATTAACTTAAAAAAATGTTGGTAGTCATTATAGATGATATTATAATATACTCCAAGAGAAAAGAGGATCCTGATGAGCATTTAAACAATGTGCTAAAGACATTTCAATGGGATAATTATAATAAAAGTAAAATTAATCTGAGTTATGGATGGAGAGAGTATCATTATTGGTATATGTTATCACAAGAAAAGTAATATATGTTGACCCATTTAAAATAAATTAAATTGAAGAGTAACCTAGACCAACATCCAGCCAAGTAATATATGTGAACCCTTTTATAATAAAGGAAATTGAAGAGTAACCTAGACCAACATCTGTAATGGAGATCTGTATTTTCCTTGGTTTAAATTGGTATTAACAAAGAATTGTGAAGAAATTATCTCAATTTTCAAACCTACTAACCAAGCTAACTCAGAAGGGATTAAAGTTTATATGGATCATTGAATGTGAATACCACTTCAATGATTTGAAAAAGAGGCTTATCACTGCACAATTACTCACACTTTTGACAAGTGGGGAAATCTTTATTGTATATAGGGATACATCAAAGAGGGTCTCAGTCATTGTACTTTTGAAAAATGATAATGCGATATCCTACATATCAAGGAATTTGAATGTTCATGAGAAAAACAATCCCACACATGATCTGGAGTTGGTGGATGTTGTCTTCACATTGAAAATATACTAGAATTATCACTATATAGAGAAGTGTGAGAAATATACTGATCCTAAGAGCCTTAAATATATATTCACCTAGAATGAGATTAATATGCACTAGAGAATATGGTTATATATCATTAAGGATTACGACTGATGAATCCACTACCATCCAAGTAATGAAAATAAAGTGGTGGATGGTCTATGTAGAAAGGATCCTTCAAAATTATTAATGATGATAATTGAAAAGGATTCAATCTTCTTATATTTGTAATGGATGGACATGGGAATCATTGGGGAAAGAACATCATAAATACTTTCTAAAATTATTTATCAACTACCCCTCATTGAGAAAATAAAGGATACTCAAATAAAAATGTGGAAATTCATAAGAAGGTGGAAGAAATCTGAAAAGATATATCCTTATATTTCAAAACTGATGAGGAAGGATAAGTAAGATTTGGGTCATGACTATGTGAACCATAAAACCCAATGATAAAGAAAATGATTCTGAATGATGAACATATCTCAACCTTCTCAATTCGAAAAGGGAAAAAATATGCATCGAGATCTCTGATAGAACTATTATATGGACAATATAAATAAATAGACCACAGAATATACATCAATGTGTCTAGTATGTCAGCAAGTGATGGTTGAAAGTAAAAATTATAAGGTGATGATACAACCATTACCCATACCAATATGGAAATAAAAAAACATCATTATGGACTTTTTCAACAGACTTCTGAAGACACTAGAAGGAGAAAATTCTATATAAGTTTTTGGGTATCATCTTACAAAGACTGACCACTTTATTTCTATTCGAGAGTACTCTTTTCTAGATAAACTTGAATGGATATACATCAAAGAAATGTTAATCATGCATGGAGTACCACTATCTATTGTATCTGATCAAGATATGAGATTCACCTCCATGTCCTATAAAATTATCCAACATGCTCTAAACACTGATCTAAACTTTATTATGTATCATCATCCTCAAAATGGTTTCCAATTTGAACATACTATTTATACACAAGAATACAGGTTGAGATCATGTTCTTTGGACTTCAAAAGAGGATGGGACCAATATCTACCTATTTTCATGTTCCATTATGTAATATTTTCCATTTGAGCATCCAAATGGCTCTTTATAAAGTACTGTATTGGAAAATATGTAGAACAACCAAATATTGATATTAAGTTGGTGAACGTAAGATGATAAGAAAAGAAATGCTCTAAGAAATGGTAGAAAATGTAAAATATATTCAACAGAACATCAAGGAAGTTGAAATCCACTAGAAGAGATATAAATACAATCATCGATGAGACCTAGAGTTTATGTTTGGAGACATTGAATTATTACACTTATCTTAATGAAATATGATCAAGAGATTTTGGAATATAGGAAAACTAATTCCTAGGTACATCGGCCCCTTAGAGATTTTTGATCATGTAGAATTTGTAGCCTATCGACTAGAACATCCACCAACCATGTCTCAAGTACATTATGTATTCCATGTATCCCTCTTAAGGAAGTAAATACTAGATCCATCACATGTACTAAATTTAGAAGTGGTATATTTGGAAAATGATTTATCTTATGAGGATCAGTGGGTGAAGATTTTGTACCATAGATATAAAGTTCTATGTAGAAAGACTACTCACCTAGTTAAATCTATGGTGGTACCATAAGTACGAAGAGGAAACATTGGAACATGGGGAATCAATTAATGAGAATTACCCACACCTATTTTCACCTTAGTGTGTAAAACAAACTTTCGAGTGAGAAATTTCATAAGGGGAACAATATACCAACCCAAAATTTTATCAATGGAATTTCCCTTCTTATAATTATGTTATATAGTATAATAAAATTAATCAAATAAGAACCCAATAAAAAATTATTCTCATAAATGAATATTGAAATAAGTGGTACTTATAGAAATTTAGGAACCTATACTGATGTAATAGTAACCTAACTGTTGAAATAATAACTTAAACATTGGAATAGTAACTTGAACATTGGAATAGTAATGTGACCATTAGAAATATTAAACTTTTCATTTGAATAGTATCCTCCCTTATTAAAGTATAAATATAATTTAGTTATCTTATAAATGAAATTTGATATATTTATATCATAGAATAAGTAAATAAATGTTTTAAAAATGATAAATTATGTGTTGGAATTTTTTTGAAAAGTAAATTTTTATTTAAAAATTTATAATTAATGTAATGATTTAAAAGAAAATTTATTTTCATAAAATAGATTCATAAATTAATATTTTTTTCTTATAATAATATTGTAATTTTATTATACCTTAATAAAATTTTCAAAGTGCCATAAAATTGGTTATAATATAAAAATTATTTTTTTCATATAAATGTTGATTTTAATTAAAAATTAAATTCATAATACTTAGAAACTTATTTTCATAAAATTGTTTCTATTTTTAAAATCTACAATTTGAAAAATTATTGGGGTATTTGTTTTTTGATTTTTCTGAAATAGTTGAATTTTTGGGGAATAGAAAAATATGAAAATTTATGGTATTTAACAATTTAAGATAAATACATGCATTGTTTCATCATAGATGATGTAATAACCCATTATTTATAAATAACATGCACTAGTTACTATAAATATCGAAAATAATCATCACTATTGATATTCTTGTGCCAAAATAATAAACTAATGAATAAAATAATAAAAAACACCCATCTCTCCCCAATAAATACCAACCATCAGCACCTCTTCTCCTCACTCCTTATAAGATTTGGATATTTATAATATTTTTTCAAATTAATATCTCAAGACTCTTAACCACATTCTAGTCTTTATGGTCTCACCAAATGAACATTTCAAAGTTCTTTAAGGTGGTTCTTAAAGAGACATTTTTAAAGTGGTCAAATCCTCCAAATTTCTCTTTTAAATTATTTTTTTTCTTTTGCCTCATATTTTCCTCTACTATCCAATGTGTAATGATAACTATAATATCATAAATATACTATAATATTATTATGTTTAATTTAATATACATCATAATGTCTCTTCTCTCATCCATTTATACTAAAAACGAAAACATCATTCGTGATGTGTTGATTCACCACCATCGTGGATGAAAAGGTATTAATTTTCCATTACCGCATTCATGGATTGTAGTAAAACCATTATAATGGTAAAAAAAGATTTTAAAATTTATATTAATTTTTTTTTCATGATCTGTACTAATATATGTATATAATATTAAATTTTTAAAACAAAACTAGCTCATGATGGTCGAAAATTTACCCAAATAAACTGATGTTTGTGATTAAAATTTTATCTAATGAATCATTATCATATATTAAAAGAATATTAGAAAATTTATAATTATTTAGTTTAATAAATATCATATAATTACTCTTATTTATTTTTTCTTCCACTTAAAAATAACTCGGATAATTAAACTCATTGGAACCGATCAAAAAATCATGATAGAAAAGCACCCAAAAAATGAAATTAAACATTATTACTCATCAAAATGGCCATAAATGAACTTAATAAAATTATAATATATAAATTAAATGTTTAATATTTTATTAATTAATTAATTTATGGATCTAATTTCATTATCCCGGATATTAATTGGACGTGCATAATGCATTCAGACCTAAGGTTAGGGATCTCTTCGAACCTCCCAATTACCTTTGGGTTGTGATTTATCCCTCTTTAAATAAATTTAATTCTTATTTATTCTTACTTAATTATTACATATTCAGTTTATATGTTCCAAAAATATGTATCTAGAAAAATTCAACCTTCTTTGATGGGAAATATATGTTTTATAAGGTTCCCTTCTCAATTCCTCATGATAAGCAAGCCCGATTAAGGGAACAATCCAATTTATTACCCATTTTCAAGTACACTAAAAAATCTATTTTAATCCACAAATATTTTTATAAAATCAGTATTATTATCCTAAAAAATATCTTAGTTCATTTATGGTTTTATATAAACAATTATTATGATGTTTTCTTTAATGAATCTGTTATATTTTACCTTAAACATAACAAAAGTGGCTCATTTATAATGTTTCTTAAACATCTCTTTAAATGTTTTCACTTCATTTGGACAATAATTTTCATGATCTATGCCTATTTTTTCTTATGGATTTATAGGTATGATTTGTATCCATACTTTCATGGACACAATTATGATATTCCTATTGGTTATGCCTTATAACATTATTGTGATACCCATTTCTTTCCCAGGGAAACCCTTATTTTTATTCCTTATGATTTGATTCTTCATGAATAACACATATGCTTGAACAAGTTATTATGGGTGCACCCAAATAGCACTCCAATGCATTGGGTAATGTTTATTCTCATGAGATGTCATGTTTGGATAGAGAGTAAACCAAATCCCTTTATGGGACTTTATGTACCTTTCAATATTTTCTTGGTAGTTAGCATTGAATTGTGTTTACGTCATATTATATGTTTTTTCCAAATTCATATGTTTCCATGATTATATGATCCCATGTTATAAATTTTATATTTCTATATTATTATTCATGTTCCATTCCTTTATTTTTTAACATGTTATGATTTCTAACCAATGTGTTCTGAATTATTCATATGTTTATTACCTTATTGGGATTTTTAGCTCATCCAGTTGTCCATGTATTTCCCATGTTATTATATGTAGATGTAAGATCTCAAAGTAAGTTAGGATCTCATTATTTAGTTTAAATAAAAGATTAATTTATTTTTTCCATGTACCTAATCTTTCAATGAAACTTGACTTTTTGATCCTTGGTTGGTATTTAATGATTAATTGTAGTTAAAATTATTTAATAGTATGTTAAAAGGTCTAGGGTCAATATAGTGCGACCAACCAGGTTATTTTTCAAAATATTGAATTAAATTTATTTAAGATAATAAAAAAAATATTTCAAAAGTGTGAGAATCTCCAACTGAAGGTGTGGCTAGAAAATAATTTATTATTGTTGTGGTTTTAAAGGATAGCAAGAGGATAAGACCTTGGATCATAGATAATAGCTACTCATCACACATGATAGGAGATAATAGACTTTAAAAATTTATTTAAGAACATGATGGTGGTGAAATACCTTATAGAAATAAAGTAACACTAAAAATCAAGGTAGTTTTCTCAAGTTTTATTGATTCCAAAAAACTGAAATCATGTAAGGTTTTGATTATTTATGGGCATAAATACAGCATATTGAGATATGGTCAGTTATGTGACAAGAGTAATGATATGATCTCCAATAAAGACACATGTATCATTAAAAAATTTTCAAATGGGAAAATTTTCATAACAGAATAATGAACTAATCGGAATTTGACTTATATTAGTGGTCACATTAATTCTTATTATCTATGTTCTAGGGAAGAAAAAAATATTAAATATAGTACTTCTTAATATTGTAAAAACTAATTTGAGTAAAAACTATAATTTAAACATGGTGATATATTGATCCTAGTTAGTCTGATAAAGATATCATGTTTATACAACCTTTCTAAAAGGGAATATGGTTAAAGGGAAGAAAAAATTATAGATATTAAATCAACAAGAACACTTGAAATAATCCACTCGAATTTATATTATCATGATAATTGAATCCACTAGGGGTTAATTGTATTTTATCGCATTTATTATTGGTTATACAAGATGAAAATAGTTTTATTTATGAATATTAATTCATTGGTAGTTGAGTTGTTTAGTATTTTTAAAATAGATACTAAAATAGACCATGTAAATCATATTAGGAAACTGAGAACTGATAATGGGAAAGAGTATACCGAAAACACATTTGAAACTGACCTTGGAAATTATGGAACTATATATCTATATAGTACTCTATACATACCTCAACAAAATTTGGTTTCTAAAATAATAAATAGAACAATTTTGGGCATTGGGAGAACCATATCAACAGTATTGGAGATGTCAAAATTGTTTTGGAGAGATGTCATATGCAATTTTATACACATTCAAAAATCATTATTTATGAGATAAAAAGAAACTCATAGATCATATGAGATATTTTATAACAAGAAGAAAAGAGTGAGATACTTATAAAATTGGAAAGTATATAAATGATGGGAAAAAAGGATTAATATGGTGGGTGATTATTATGATTTCCAAATTCTTGAAAATTAATCCATAAATAGTGTTTCAAATACATTAGTTTTAAAATAAATTGTTGGAAAAAATAAAATAAAAATTAGTTGGAGAATAGTAAAAAAATAGTTTTAAAATGGGTCAATAGTAGGATATAATGATTTTGAGTAGGATGGTAATGAGGAGAAGTCATGTGAGCATGAAAAACATAACTATCAAAGATTAAAAATTCACAGAAAATAAGAAAATATTTTTAGAGATCAAAAAAAATTGTTCAAACTTGAAGGAATTTGAGATACGATGATCCTGGATTAGAATCAACTAGAATAATATTGGGATTTGAAAATAATATATCATTTATCTCTCAAGTTGAACCTCAGTCTTTTATAGAATCCTTTATGATTATAAGAGTGGATTGAGGCTATGGATGATGAGCTACATTGTATTGAGAGGAATAAAAATTAGGACCTTGTTCTAAGACCTTCTAACGAAATTTAATTTATATCAAGTTGGTGTTTATAAATAAATTAAATAACAAATTAGAGGTGATAAGGAACAAGGATAGACTCCTTTTCAGTTGTTATTCCCAATTTGAGGGAATTTATTTTCAAGAGACCTTTGAACCTATTTTAAGGCTATAATACATAAATAATTTCATTATTGTGGCCTTTTATAGGATTTACAAAATCTATTAGATGGATAAAAAATATGCCTTTTAAATGGTGAGAAATAGGAATAAGTATACATTATAAATATTGATGGTTTTGTTCTTTACAAAAATGGTACATGAGTGTGTTAGTTAAAGAAGGATCTCCATGGCATAAAGTAATCCTCATGGACAAGGTATTAAAGGTTGTATAGCCTCTTAATGGATTTAAAACCCATCAAATGGAAAGTGGGCAATAACCTTTATATCAAATAAGTGATTATAGGTACACTTATAATCATTTTATATATTAATAAAATAATTTTTTATGTGATCATTATAATTCTTGGGAATAATTTTAAAATAAAATTACGTAATAATTGGATATGTAAATTCTTGGTGAGATGAGGTAATTCTTGTGGTTTCATGTTTTGAATGGTGAAAATTTTACTTTCTTGTCTCAGTATATGTACTCTAAAGAATTGATGAGTATGTATGAGATGGAAGATTTAATGATATTATCAACACATATTCAAGTGTGGTTGAAATTATTAAAATATGATGAAGGGGGATGCATGAAAAAAATATATTTTAAAAGACTAATCGGAAGCCTACTCTATCTCATAACGTCTAAAATGGATATTGTATGTGTTTTATATATCTGTTCAAGATATCAGAGTAATCTAATAGAGTATCATTTATGTATTTTAAAATAATTATTAGATATATATATAAGGTACTATAAGTTATAGGATTCTTTACAAAATAGGAAATCATTTGACTATGTATGATTAAACATAAGATGATTGGGAAGGATATTGTGTTGAAAGAATGTATATATCAAGTGTAATTTTTATCTTGGGAAATGGTTGTGTTAGTTGGAACTATAAGATATATAACTCAGTCGTAATGAGTACTTCTGAGGCAGAATATATTTCTTCCACTAGTTAT